>CM062861.1:24445003-25138390 GCA_031772225.1 Eubasilissa splendida | reverse complement strand
GCAATATTTTGGGGATAGTTTTCAGCTTTACTGGTAAAATAAAAAATATACTTTATTAGAGGTACCGACCCACTAAAAATATATTGAAAACAGCATTAAACATATTGACAATGCTTAGAATACTCGTTTTTTTAATTATTGGAAATAATTGGTTTATTTTCAACTTGGTGACTTTCATCCTCCTTTGCCTTGGAGTTTTGTTACATCTTTTGGATTACTGACTATTCGCTGTATTCATATGAGGTTCATCCATCGCTCGGGTAAGTTAACTTGCCCATTTCTAAAATATTTTAGTTTCTTTTTTTCTAAAAGTTATTCTAGTTATCACGGTTTTGACAATATTTTTCTAAGAGCGCATCCACACGTTGACCTTACGGTCTCTCTTGAAACTCCTAATATGCACCTATCCATACTACGCTAATTATGAAGCTTTTGAATGGTTCTAAAAGTGGTCGATCTATTTTAGATTTCGCTTCAAAGATTGTTATTCAAAAGCTCAAAAATATATTGAAGAATTTACCATATCCATGTAATTTTTCAATTTGAATATTTATACAAAAATCATTATCTGTAAAATATTTGCAAGATTCTGTAATTATATTGTTTGGATTGACGCATTATTGTAGCGCACCTACAATGTTTGTCGAAGGCCGTATGCAAGGATTTGTTCCGCTTCTGAGACATCAAGTTGCTGGCTTAAAACTGCGGCTGGAGCTCAGCACCAATTCTCTAGTGCAAGCGGCGCTCTTGTAGAAGGCTGGTTCTCTGAACGGAGAATTGCATAGTCGATATCATTCTCTGGCATCCCATGGTATCGACTGCAGAATAACTACAGATATAATAATAGCCATAACATGTGTGTATTTCATCTTCCTTTTTCATTTTCTTTTTTAAACATAAATATTATTTTGTATCTTGTAAGTATTGTATTTATTATTTAATAATTTAACAAAAAATGTCACATAGTGTTCTATATTTATGACATGGTCTAAGAATCACTATACGCCGTGCGCGTGTTTGAATGCTCCATTACGTTGACTATACCTATCTGCCCCCCTCGCCCCAATTTCTATTGTTTGTGATGCACTCTTGCTTCGTGTAATCATCGAAGATTGTTCCTGAAGATGGCCATAGCTAGGAGAAAATCTAGGCAAAGAAATCCAGGTAAGTCGTGTTGGTCCTTGAGCCCTTACTTTTTTGTTCGTGCACCAAATTCCTTCTACCCTTCCAGCACCCCGTTTCACCAACCCCTTAAGTAATGTTAAACGAAATATTATGAGTGTCAAGTTAGTGGAATTTGAGTACAGGTATGATTACCAATCACCTGTAGAAATGAATAATATAATACGTACAAATATTAGTCAATTTTATATTTGAATTAAGCCGCTCAAACCCTTCACTAAAATCTAGTTTCACTTAAAATTATATTTCTTACTAATATTATACAAAATACTTTGTACCATATAAATACCACTATTTATTAACTATTCTAAATGTTTCAATGCCTATGGAACGAAACAATGTATTCTGAAATTAAAAATACAAGTATAGATAAAAACAAAACTATAAAATGGTGAATAAGTAAGAACTAATATGAAAACAAATTTAAAAGGTGAATATTTGCAAAGAGGACTTGGTTATTTATAATATTAAGCTTCCTATTAATAGTTTTTCTTATTTCTAAAATTTTAAATTTATCTATCTGTAAATCCCTAGTATTTGTATGTATAATTTCTAAACCCTTATTAATATTAAAGGAATGGTTTATTTCCAAAAGGTGATTGGAAAATTCTGAATGGTTATTGTTACTTAGGCATCCTTTATTCTAATATCAAAATTTCTACAAGTTTTCTTTATATAAAAATAATTGCAATCATTGCAAATTAATTTGTAGACCTCCGATTTTTTTTTCATATCGTCCTTACCCGTGTTAATATATAATATATAATTCTTTAATTTGTTATTAGTGTAAAAAGCTGCTTGTTTAGAATTTGGGATATTTTTTTGTAATTGAATTTGAAGTAAGATTATTTAAAAACACAATTTATATCCACTGCATCTGACTATCAATAATAGGTGTGTAAACATATATGATCTGATAAACCTTTTCTTGTACTTTTTGTTTAACAAATTACCAATTAATTTAATATTATAACGATTATTAATTGCAATTTGTTTAATAATATTTTATTCTATGTTGAAGTTATTTCTGGATAAAAGAAACATTAAGAAAAATAAGGTAGATGGCTCTGTCAAATGATGGAAAGATTAAATGTATTGATATCAAAAAGGTAACATATAAGGTCGAAAAATTGTCGATAAAAATAGTGCCGCTGTAGCTTAGTTGGATAAAGCACCTCCCCCGGTTAGGGAAGAGATCCAGGTTCGAATCCCGGTAGCGCAACAACAATGTTTTTATTTTTCGATGAAATTGATTTTATATGTATATCTTTATAATTAATATATTTAATTCATATTTAAAGTAACATTAACTAATCCATCTGATAATTTTTGAAAAATCGGATGATCAGAATTATTATGTATATTTCTTACATTTACTGGCTCTAAATACCACTCAACTCCTTAACCGACCGCACGACCCCTCTCCAGGCGTCTCTATCTTGAGCTGCGGTCTTCCAGCAAGGGATTTGCAGCCGCATCTCTGCTTATATTATCCGCCCATCTCATTTTTGGGGATCCCAGGGGCAGCATTGCCACTGAATTTCCTTTGACGATCTTTCGGAGCGTGGAGTCAGCACTGGCACGGATGTAGCATCGGTGATTTTACGAGACTGGTCTTTAGGCGGTCTTGTCTCGTTTCTCCGTAAGGCTCGATGCTTTGCAAATTATATTCACATACTTTATTCAGTTTGAAGTTCTAACTAATTGAAGTGGAATATGTAAATAAAGGGTGAATATTATGTTCTAGGCCGATTTTGATTCTTAGTGCAGGGTGTTATATTTTAATCAGATAAACATTTCAAAAATGTAATAAATATATTTGGGCACCCTGCCTGTTACACTAGTATTTTACTATATTATAGCAGACAGTATTCTTCCCATATAAAACAAAGAGCAATGATCAATGTACAAATATATAAAGGGTTAGACAAGATGTCATTAGATTGGATACATACTTTATAAAACTTAACGTAAATGCATTGTTCAATGTGTAAAATATAATATATGGTATATGTAAAGAGTAAAGCAAAATGCAATTAAATAACATGCAATTACAACGTAAAACTTTAAGTAAGTCTAATGTTCAGTGTATAAAAAAATAATTTATATGTATATAAAGAGTAGAACAAGATACAATTAGATAGCATATAAAAAAATATATATATAAAGAGTAAAACAAGATGCAATTAGGTAATTCAATATACTGTTGTAGCAGTTTTATTCTCAGGTTTAGAGCATCTAATGCCTCAAAAACGTGTAGAAGTCATTAAAATATTTTATCTTAATAAAAATGCTGTGACTATTAATGGTGGTCGCTATCGTCACATGTTGGAAAACTTCTTGGTGGCAAAATTGAGTCAATTAGGCCTGCAACATATTTGGTTTCAATAGTAATGTACCGCCTCACACACAGCCCGAGCTACGCTTGAAATTTTGCGGCAAATTTTTCTCTGCCGCATACTGTCAAAAAGTGGCGATGTCGACTGTCCTCCTCGATCACCCGATTTGACGGCTCCCTATTATTTTCTGTGAAAGTACATGAAAGAAAAGATCTAGGCCAAAAAACCAACAATTCTGATGCTACAGGACAAAATTCGAAATTAAATTACTGAATTAACACACAAAGTGTGCGAGAATATTATGAAAAATATGGTTAAAAGAGCACGCGTTTGTGCCGCTGCCAGAGGCGATCATCTAGCCAGTATTATATTTTTTAAATAATTGTAATAAACCAAATAATCGATAAATAAAAAACAAATTAAACAAATATGTTTTATTTCTTAGTAATTAAAAAACAATATCGGCCTGAAACATAATATACACCTGTTGTAGGGCTTTTAATTTTCTGTAGGGAAAATACTAACTGATTTTCGGTGATGTTTACCAAAAAAAAAGATATCTGACATGTTTATTAATTTTAAATATAAATGATCGCGTTTATAATGGTTTAAAAATATGTTATAATTGTATAAAAATTATTTTATTGATTAAAAATGTGCACACGTGTAAAAAAAAATGAAGTAGGTGTATAATGAAATGCTTGTAGAATGAATAATAATATTTTAATTTATTTGAAACAAAACACTAAATAATCTATATAAAATACAAAAATATTATACCACAAGGAAGATTTAATGTATAATAAAAATGTGAAACCACAAGTTAAATGCAATACATTGTATGTATAAGTAAACATGATGCATTGAAAATCAAAACATCTTATACAACTTAAAAAAATTATACGTATACATATATCTGGAATCTAGATAATCCTAGATATTTTTATATGTTAATTTTGACGTATTTTTTTCCATTTCATTACGTACTATAATAAAAGCATTTTAATTAATATTAAATTTTATTAAATATTCTTTTCGCTGTTAAATTTTTTGTTTCGCATTTGCTCATTTCAATAACGCCAGTTTGTAAAATAATTGATAACCGGTTAACCGAGTAAAATAAAACGGTTTTTATTATTTTAAATCGCACGATTAAGCGGTTATTCCGTTTCGGTTTTAATTTGTTTGAAAGCCCTAGTAAATGATATAACAGATATGAATATATTAAACTAACAGAATACAAGGAAAGCGACCGAATGAATGATGAATGTCAACAAGTCGAAAGTAATGGTATGCGAGAAGAAGAAAGACGAGACAACGGCCAAAGTACTTATAGGTAATGGATGTTTAGAACAAGTAGATGAGTTTGGGAAGTATGTTTGATAGAAACGGTAAGACTGAGAAATAGATCGAATGGTGGGTGACTGCAGGGAATAAAGTGAACGGCAGTTGGATTGCAATTATAACCAATGGGAACTTTTCATCTGAGGTAAGACACGTGGTCCGTAATGGAGTCCTGATGTGTGGAGGTGCAGCCTGGAGCTCGCAGAATAGAAACGAAAGTAGAATGAATGCACTAGAAATATGTGGTAAATCTATTTATGACAGAGTAAATAATGAAGATATAAGGAAAGAATATAAAGCTGATCTTAGTACAGTGTGTGAGATTAAGAACATATCACTTAGGTGGTTTGGTCATATAGAATGTATGAATGAGAAGAGAATGGTAAGAAATATGTATGACGCAAGTATTATGGCACCAGAAATAGAAGACGTTCGCGGAAGACTTGGCACGACCAGGTAAACCAGATGCTGGAAGATGGTCCTGTTAGAAGCCACGATAATCGGAGCTTGTGTGAGAAGATGTAGACGTGGATGAGGCGAGAATTGCGTATCAGGACAGAATATTGTGGCACTCTATCCTCTCTACTTACCCCCGTGGAGAAACGGCGTGATGGTAAGTAAGTAAATAACAGAATGCAATCGGTTATATAGGACCGTAATATTAAAAGCATATTTTATTATTAAGGAGAACACATTCTTATTGTGAAGTTGTAATTATTCAGAACATAGGTCTGTGACGTTTTAAATACTAATTTAATGTATTAATTATAAATATATACATATAAAATAAATTTAGTCGAAAATATTGTTTTTGGGCTACCGGGTTTTATTTATAATTAATTTATTAAATTAGTATTTTAACATATTTTACTATCTAAGAAAGGGAGTTGTATTAACCAAATAATGCAAATAAATATTCTAAAAATTACTTAAGTACGTTGTATCGTTTCTGTGGTAAAACGACACAAATCCGCCACGTTTCATGGCCAATGGCCGACTGCCGCGCTGACGTCATGCGTCGCTTAAGAATATTGCGTAAAGGATTCGTTGTTGCTCATCCTCGTGACAGGTGAGAATTCTAACTATTAGCGGTTGAAAAGTCAATTTAGTGCGAAAATAGCGGTTTATTAACAATTCCCTTACGGTGCTAAAATAAAAACGCGCGTTCCGGTGTTGTAAACTCTGTGTACATGTAGATTTTTACGAATTTTAAATCGGATAAATATGAATATTTTACATTCATTACTATATCAATCTTTAAAATATATATATATATATATTACTATTAAAATATTGAGAAAAAACATTGATCATAACGAACGACAGTATAAAGACGCAGACGCATGAGGTACGTCTAACTCGACAAGCGCACGCTCTGCCACTGTCACTAAAGTGATGGATGACATCCGGCACCCCGCGCCCCGTGTACTGCGTCGACCGCACCATCCCGCACGTACACATACACATTTTGACAAATTCATGTCAGGTTCTTCGAGAAAACATTTTTTATTGTTGCGTATGGTAAATACTTACATAAATATAATATGGAGGAATACCTAAAATATTAACTCTCCATTTAGAATTTTTACAGAGATATTCACATAATTAAAGGCAATGTCAACTCAGTTTACATCATCGGAGAGGAACGCTTAATATCAGCTTCATACAAAGTTCAATAAACGTAATTAATTTTTAAAATAAATTAAATTTAGTACTAAAATTTGATATTAAGAATGTTGAAATAATAATATATATTAATAATAATGATTTATTTTTTGATTCATAATTCATTAAATTCTACCACAAAAAATCAGCATATACTCGTATAAGTGCTAGTTAGACAAATTGACACTATAGGTCTACTACTTATAACTAATACTAATTAGACAAGATTATATGTCATTAGCAAGATGCTAGAGCGATTATAATACTTGACATAACAAGACGTGTCGGAGGTAGCGAAATCGACACTCAGAACTTACTGATTTCAAAAAGACTTTCTTGACTTGGTATCCATACCAGTACCTGAAAATAAAATATGAGTCAAAAATGTGTGCATACAAAAAATATTACGATATTTTCATATGTGCAATTTTGAAATCATTTTTCGAGACAAATTTTACTAAGGTACTCGCTGAATAAACATTCAATCAGTATTTATTATGGTATAAATTTTGACGAATTTCTCATTACAAAAACAATCTAAACCGAAACACAAAGGAAACTCTATTGAGTTTCTTTACGATATCGCATTAAAAGTTTGTCTTTGAAATAACTTGTATTCAAGTGCTAAATTCATTTATACCCACAATACCCTACCCGACAGGGAAAGATTAGAATCAAATGTTAATAAATAACTTTGAAACTATGGCCGATTGAGTATTGTTTGTATATTTATCATCAACTTAACTAAACTACGATACGTACGATATATAATTGTTAACTAAATTTCAGGCAGGTAATGTATTATTTAACGAAGTAGGAAAACTTTTTACTTTTTTATAAATTAGTTAGATAACGAAAAGTGAGCATTAAATAATTAAATGACTTACTGGATAAGGGTGTGCTACGTTACAAAAAATAATTGATATTGATCATTTAAGTGTTTGCTCGTGTGATCTAGTAGTGAAGGAAGAGGAAATGAGGTTATCGGCGTGTAAGATCAGGTGGATCAAGCACAATGAATCATAATCCGCCCCAGAATTGGGTTATTTTATTCGTTTTTGTATTCGGTATTCGCCTCGGTTAACGTGCATGAAAGAGGAATGTATTCAAATAATGGTGAAGGAAATTGAAACAAACTGTAATAACACGCATTCTTACAAAAACACTCCCACCCCAATGAATTGATCGATGGACTTATAAATATATTTAACAACATATATAAATAATCTATATATTAAGTTAAAGAACGGAAAAGGAAAGAAGTTAAATGGATGAACAAAGAACTTATAAAACTCATGAAAAAGAGAAATAGACAATTCATAAAATGGAAAAGCTGCCTAAGTAACGCCTGTTGTAAAAAACAATATAATCAGTATCGAAATCAAGTAAAGCCAAAAAAATGTATTACGTAAATAAATTCGGCTCCTACTGCGATATCACAACAATTTGGAAAACAATAAATGAAATATTGGGGAAAGACAGAAAATGTATAGATGAAATATCACGGACAAATAATGATGGAAAAATTAAAAAATATTGGTGAAAAATTTATCAATATACTCAATGACTCAGTAGAGAGAATTAAAATATTCTGCAACCAAAAATGATTAAATTCAAATGATTACTCCAGTGATGAACCCCAAACAATGTTTCCAACGTTATAAATGATAGCTGGAATAATTGACTCGAATACTGTTTTGATGTACTAATACGGAAGAATTGATTAAGAAACGTGCCGACAAGCCTTAACGGCTTGGCACGATCTATAATAATATAAATTTGTAAAAAAATAAATTAAATTAAATTAATAAAATACGTGAGCACTGAGTTTTAAGCAGGTAATATTTACGCTGTTGAATACTAATGCAGAGGTCGAAATTAAACGCTGTTGATCTGCTCGGTAATGATAAGAGAACGCTGGTGAAACCAGCTGCGCTTAATAATGTGCGTTGCGGCCTGTGGCTGACACCTGGTGGTTTAATGCTGCTCAGCCAGGTGTATTCAGTACGGTGTCTAGCTAGCCATAAGGGCAGGAGTGTCTCATTCTAGGAGACCACTATGTCAGTCAGTACAAGTCCACCACCTCAACATATTTCAGTAAAAAAATTATTTTAAATATATTAATTAGAAAGATATATATATGTATAAAATCAATTTTATCAAAAAATATTGTTGTTGCGCCACCGGGATTCAAATCTAGATCTCTTTTCAAACCGGGGAAGGTGCATTATCCAACTATTCTACAGCGACGATATTTTTATCGACAAATTTTTCAACCTATATGTTACCTTTTTTTATATTAATACATTTAGTCGTTCCATTATTTGAAAGATAAGATAATATTATGTTCTGAATAATTACAACTTCACAATAAGAATGTATTCTCCTAATAAAAAGTTATTTAACTTTTTTTTCATTAACTGTAAACAAAAAATTAATAATAAGTCACATTACAACAGCATACGTGTGTTAAATTTCATCACAATAGGTTGAGTATTTATGGCGTAGCGTTCATTTTTGTAATTACAGGTTGCTAATTTCTCGAAAATAGTAAAAGTTTTAATAATTTCTAAACAGTTGAAATTCAGATAATCAAATTTGACGTTCAACGGATTGCTAGTGATGTCCCTTGACTGTTGGCTTCATTTAGACTTCTGTGTCTTGAACACACCCAGTATAATTTTAATTCGTATAAATTGAGTAGCGAGTAGTGGCTTTCATTTGTTTTGTGTAATTCAATTCAAGCTAGTGTATACAATTTAATTTAAATATTTGTTACATTTATTTATTTCACCATTTCAGTACATACGTATTTTATTTTATTGACTTTGAAGTCTGCTTGTTATTATATATTTCCGGCTCCCCAGTAAGATATATAATATATGATATTTGAAAATTTACATATTCTTTGGTATATATTTTATGGAATATGTCAATTTGGTCATTGTTTCAAATATTTTGTATATGTGTATAGTCCATTTTAGGTCTGTTAACCCTTCCCAAATCATGCAGTAACACTGGTCTACCGTCATAATTAAACCTATAATATTTCTGTAAATACATGCAACATAAAATTAATATTTTAGATAATTCTAAAAAAAATATTAGCGCCTAGGAATGACTAGTCAAAAACCAATTATGAAAAGGGAATCGTACAAAAATAATTATTTTTTCCATTTAATTAATTGAAAAATTAATACGTTGGTAAAAATACAATTTGTGATATAAAAGACAGAGATCACACACTATTTTCACAGTGAAAAGAACAACAAACATTCAAATGTAATTGTCTTTTTTTCACTAATTAAATGAAGACAGATAAGAAGGAAGGACACATTGTATACGACTTAATGAATGCTCTTAATTATGTTATTAATCATTTTTTCAAAATTGTATGCTCAACATTTTTTCTAATAGTTATGTACTGTAACACGAGTTGACAGCATGGCTGCTTTCGGATATATTATATCATGGTATGGTAAAGGTTAAGACTGTTTTTTAGAGGGTATATGTACAAAATATAATAATAACAACAACATTACATATATGTAAGCATAAAAATTTCAATTGCCTCCCTACAGAAATTAAGAAGATAAATTATATACAACAACCAAAAAAATAAATTAAACGAACACTTCAAAAATATACAATAAGACTATAAATAATACTATGTAAGGCAATTATAACACTTCTGACTCTTTTAGAATCACTACAGTGTAAGTTCTTCTCCAAGCACAAGAGCTAGTCTCAGTTTTAGAGAGGTACAGCAATATATAAGAAAAATGTAGCTTGTAGTAGAATTAAGTAATTCATATTATATAAAAAATTGTAAGCAATGTTAAAAAAAATATATATTTTATAATTTTTTAATGTATAATCACAGACCACCAAAATTTCTTGTCTCAATATTTTCATTTTGGTGTCACCCAATATGACTCGATTTGAACACAAATTTAAACGCTGAAAATATAATATGCCATAATGTAAAAAATACGTCTTGTTTACATAAATATGTAATTTTCGAAGACTAAATACTTTTACTGTTGTATAAATGTGTCATAAACTATCGGATTTATTAAATGTATTAATTATAAAAATATACATTTAATTAGTATTTAAAATAATTACAACTTCACAATAATAATGTTTTTTTTTTTTATAAAATAAGGTAGATGGCTCTGTCAAATGATGGAACGATTAAATGTATTAAATTCAAAAAGGTAACATATAGGGTCGAAAAATTGTCGCTAAAAATAATGCCGCTGTAGCTTAGTTGGATAAAACACCTCCCCCGGTTAGGGAAGAGATCCAGGTTCGAATCCCGGTAGCGCAACAACAATATTTTTCGATAAAATTGATTTTATATGTATATCTTTATAATTATATAATATAATATTCATATTTTTAATAATAATGTGTTCTCCTTAATAATATCGGATTTATGTTTCCACCAAGAATGATTTTAGAATGCCCCTCGTCCCGCAACTAATGTTCCGAACCCTTCTCCAATATGTACACTTTATTTCATGTCTGTTCATTTATTGGGCTGTGTGTATAATAGATGAATCACGCGTTACTCAAAATACTCACGGTACCTATATTGTTTTACGAATTTACGCTTAAGTATTGCAAAGTGGGGAGTATCGGTTAAAAGTAATCGGCTTTCGGTGATCGATTCAGTAATCCACGGGTGACTACTCAAAAAAGGTTTATTCACAAGAGCGTAAAGGACGTACACATTTTTGGGTAAAGAACTATACGCTTCATAAAAGTTAATAAAAACTTGGTCTTTTAAACCCGTCTTGGGAATGGTGCAAAAGACTTACATAGAACGTTTTTTTATTAAAATAACGGTTTATAAATACATTTATTTGTGGATATATGTGATATCTAAATACTTATTAGTTATGAGCATCATTGTATTTGAGAAGAATTTTTTTTGTCTGAAAAAAATTCACCTTACTTCTACTTTTAGTCTTCTTAAGAAAAATTGTTCAACATTTTGAAGTGAACATGTAAAGAAGATTATTTAGGAAAAATAGTTTAACATTTTATCTTTGAAGTGAACATGAACAGAAGATTAGCTAAAAATAAGCTAACAAGCTTTGCTATTCCAAGAACTATTATTTCTCATGGTTCTGAATGGTTGAAGCACAGGTATTCTCCGTAGATACGGAGTTGAATCATGGATCTCGAAAAGAAAAGAGAAAAGTTGCTCAATGTTATAAAGATGTGGTGTTAGCGTCGTATGCTGCGTATATCATGAACTGTGAGGCGAACGAATGTTATTATTCTTCAGAAACTCCATACAGAAGAAAGGCTCTCAACAACATGCAAATAATGAATACTTGCTTACATTGGGCATGTTGAGCAAGAGTTTGATATACTCGTACAAGATAGACAATTTCAAAAAACGAGAAATAGTAAACCTGGCCACATGGTACATTGAACAAAGGCCGGGATCGCGAAAAGTGGGAACAAGTAGTTCTATAAATAATAAGAAAACCACTATTTATTAATACATCAACATGTTTCGATACCTACGATATCTTCTTCAGGAAACAATGTTAACTAAAATTAAAAATGCAAGAACAAATAAAACCTAAAATACAAGTGATGGGTAACTGATTAGGATCCACTGTGAAAACAAATTTAACCAAATTATTTTTGCAAAAATTCACTTTTAAATTAGTTTTCACAGTAGTTATCGAAACATGTTGATGTATCAATAAATAGTGGTTTTAAACCAAGTGTTTGTCTTATTATTGAAGTATATAATGTGTTGCCACAAAGTAATTTTGCAAATATTAAAGAAACAATCGATTCTCGCTGTAGAACCTGACTAAGGGTGCCTCGATTCTCAGATACGAATACATCGATCTTCTCCATATAAGCTCTTCACCGACTCCTGTCCCTGGCCATCCTGTTCAGTTCCCAGATCCTCCCATCCTAGTAAATATAAATGAAGAATTTATCTATTGTTAATTTTTGAAATTAATTAATTTGACATTAATTAATTTTCTCTTTGTCAATAGTTATTGTCACCCGCTGTTATTATTGTCCCTTCAAACAAATTTCGCTTACCAAGTCAGTGTAGCGTTGAAGGTTGAAGGTCAAAGTTCGCGTTAGTATGTATATATATATGTATATAGTATGTTTTAGAACACTTATACACTTGAGATTTGAGTTTAATCTGACTTATTGTTTAATGCGTTCGCTCGGTGGATTCGCATACCGTCGCGTAGCATAACCAAAGAAAACTAGATTCGCGATTGAGATATCAGAGACGTCACAACACAGGCCAAAGAAGAAACCTAACCATATTCAGATGGGTCCAGCAATCCTTATTCTTTCCTATATTCATATATGTATTTTGTTTTTTCAATTATTTAATTATGTATGCTTTGCACATAAATTAGAGTCTATACAGACATAAAGCTCATGCAAAAATGCAGTCACCTGTAACTACAGGTATGGCATATATTTTATACAAAATACACTCTATTTACAATATTCTAGTGAATTCTTTCGATTATATGATTACCTACGTAGAGTGATTCATATTGGTAATATGATCACGTACGTAGAGTGATTCCTATTGGTAACATGATCACCTACGTAGAGTGATTCCTATTGGTAATATGATCACCTACGTAGAGTGATTCCTATTGGTAATATGATCACCTACATAGAGTGATTCCTATTGGTAATATGGTCACCTACGTAGAGTGAAAAATCACCACTGATCTAGACTGATAGTAACTGTTTCTCTGCCAATCGTGAGTTGGTCCGATGGTACGAAGCATTGCTCTTATTGTGCCCTGATCTTCGGGTATTATTTTGAATGGCCGAAATAGTGCACTCCCGTAGCTACTTATTAGAAGTTTATGTGGCCAGGTACCAGCCACAATTGTCGCTCTGACCGTGGTTTGGCAGCGATTCCTCGGCAAAAAGTGGCGACCTTCACACTACATGTATCAATCATACCAACAACAAAAAAAGGGGTGCCAGTCGAAGGAATAGGAAAGTGGGTAAACATACAAATTAATTTACTTACTTACCATCACGCATTTTCTCCGCGGGGGTAGGCTGAGTGGATAGAGATCCACACTCTTCTGTCCTGACGCACAATTCTCGCCTCATCCACATTCATACATATTCTCATACGAGCTCGACTATTATTGAGGCTTCTAACAGGATTATCCTCCAGTATCTGGTTTACCTGGTCGTGCCAAGTCTTCCACGGACGTCTTATACTTCTGATGCAATCAACACTAGCGTCATATATCTTTATTACCATTCTCTCCTCACTCATTCGTTCCATATGACCAAACCACCTAAGTGATCCTTTCTTAATATTAATCACTATACTAAGATCATCTTTACATTCTTTCTTTATTTTTTTATTCTTTACTCTGTCATAAATTGAACTGCCATATAAACGCCTAAATGAACTCATTTCCACTGCATTCAGTCTACTTTCGTTCCTATTTAGCCAGCAGGTGAGAGTTAATTTTCAGAACTAGCGATATAAAGGCTAAACAAGGTAAAATCTAATATAATATTATATAAATAGTTCAGCTAGAATAATATAAATGCAGAATGAGATAAATAAATGTAGATCTCAGATTAATATCTTTATTCATATCTCGGAGGGAATTAATTCGCCAACAACCTTCGTAAATTATTTGTTAATAATTCGTCGTGCCAAACAGTCAGATATTTAAACTCCGCGAACCTTATCCGAATATAAATTGTTTCGATTATCATAATCCGAGTTTGCGTTTGTTTTGACGAAACTAAATGACTTTGCTAATGGGGGGCTGCTTCATCCCTTCAGCCTCCGCGGGCGCTGAGCGGGGGGCGGCCCGTTCATTCAACCCTCCCCCGCCCTCAATCTTCAAACGGAATATTTGACAGCTCATCGCTTTAGTCGTGACAAAGGCGACTCTAAGGTCGGGAGACATTCCAGAGTATTTATTTCTTATCGCTCGGGTGAGCTGGCTCTGAGGGTGCGCGTGCGCCCTGGTATCGCGGTATAATCGGGCAGCGCGGAGCTGAACACTACCATTCAGTGTGTTCGTAATAAATATGAAGTTGAGGTTTTTACCCCAAGAAAGCTTGAAGCTTCTACAGCAACATAAAATGCGCATAACAGACTTTATAACTCACGTGAATGAAACTCATAATTTTTTTGAAGTAAAACTTATTTAAAGTGTTCCTCATTAAATTCTGTAACTCGTTCTTGGAAACAAAATTGTATCAGATAAAGAAAATTATTATCTTTTAAAATGATCAAAATTAACTTTGTGGTTAAAATTCATTATTTTTATTTGTTAACTTTGTTTAAAAATAGATTCTGGTAAAGAAACAACAACATATGTTTTTGGTTTATATTGACATCCTGAAGAAAAAAATGGTATTTTTCGAAACCGGTAGATGTATTTAAACTCAATAAGTGGTTAATGAAACAAAGTTAATAAATAAAAATAATATATTATCCTACTAACTTAACATCACTAATTCTCGAATTCAATATTATACTACGACAAACTTTTGTACTTGTGGAGGCCTGCTCATGCCTCACTGACCTGGCTACCTAAAATCAACATTCTACAGTCATATGGTGCAGTCATATTGTTCTACAAATCGTCCGCTGGTTTCCAAAGTTTTGCTTGGGCAGTCGGATAAAACTCATCGAGAAATTCTCCCTCCATCTATGCTGAAGACGCCTAGCAACTCGCTTTCTCTGATTCTTGCTCCATTGCCTCATCTTCACCAGCATACCGAACAGAGAACCGCGCGATCTGCTCCTCTCCTCCAGAAAAATAGACAGATTGCCTATCTTGTCTTAACCATAGACGCCCTCCGCCTAGCGGGCGTTTGATTCGTCAACAGGAAGATCACATGTCGAAACCCATTTGTTTCTGTTTACTAAGGTGGTGCATACACCGAGGGACGGCTCATTTCTCATGCGACAATATATACTCTAACATCTCATATTTATATACATTTTATATCATTTCATTATAAATGCACAATTCATCTATATGTTGCGATGGGTATTCTTAAGTGATTTGATAACCATGTTCACAATGTAGTTAATTTATTCTAACCTTTGTTGTATCATTAAAGTGTTAACTTTTTGTATAATATAAAATAAAAATAAAAATAAATCGTGGCGATTCTCGCAGAAGTAAGCAGAGAGGATATAACATCACACTCTTCCTGTCCTGGCTTACCATTCTTGCTACGTTCACGTTCATACGTCTTCTCATAGACTTAATATACGTAATATATAATATACCTAATAAATATAATTTATATTAGTTAAGATTAATTTAACAAGCTTTGTTATTTCTAAATGTAATGGTTCGACTTAAGACGAGACGTATAGAGTTCAGCGCGAGGCGATTTATGAATCGTCAGCCCATATGTTTTAGAATGATGCATTTAGTACATATGTACCTTTAAAAACTCTCAGAGATAAAAGTCTCATTGTGAGATCACTGTGATAGACACGTGCCATAATACATACTTGTTATTGATTTTATTTGTGAACACATAATTCATAAATATTCCATGCGCGTATAAAAAATATTATTGCTAAAATGTAGTAGATATTATTGTCTTAGTTAGTTTTAGTTTTGTTCCCTCACCTATTCCAATCCCGACCAGTGAACATTGTTCCTTTGGCTCAACTAGTGTGTTTTTGATATCGTTAAATTCGTCAACGTGTCATACCGCTGGGAATTTTATGTTTCGTGGACGGTGAAGCTCGACAAAGTTTTGCTGTGACAGTTTTGATTTTTGGGATGAACTTCGGGATAGGCCGGTGACGGCGTCATCATCGGGCGAGTCGAGCTGCCTTCATTATCATGTAAGCCATCCTGGTCCGCTATCGAAGGATTCCCTCATCCCTCATCATTCCCTCATTTCCGATTCCCTATTTCCCATCCACCCATCCATTCCGATACCATCCCCACCACTGTCACGCTTGTATTTTATTATAAGTATTTAAAAAAAGACCTATCGAATATCACAATAGTCACAAAGTGTTGCAAATTATGTAGCAGTGAGCTTTTAACCCGCGCAAAGTCAAGATAACATCATAACCTCTCCTAACTCTGTCTTTTCAAAGATTTTCCTTCCGAACTTTTCTTTCAAACACACCGCCCTCTTGCAAACTTTGAAACTTGGCTCTGGCCGGGACCGATCCGATACAGTCCTCTTCTTGATGTTGGTGTATCAGACTAATAAAACTGCCTGCGCTGCCAATACAACTATGAATAAAATATCAGAAACAACTTTCCAACATTTGAATACGAAAAACATTTTGAATATAAATTTATAAAAATGCTTTTCAGCATCGGTAGAGCATATTTAAATAAAACAAAGATATTTTTAATGTTTAAAGAGGTAACCTCGTAGTTTGGGCATAACCGTTTAATTGAAATACTCATTAATAAATATGAATTAAATATATTAATTTGAAAGATATACATATAAAATCAATTTTATCTAAAAATATTGTTGTTGCGCTACCGGGATTCGAACCTGGATCTCTTTCCTAACCGGGGAAGGTGCATTATCCAACCATGCTGTAGCGACAATATTTTTAGCGACAATTTTCGAACCCATATGTTACCTTTTTGATATTAATACATTTAATCGTTTCATTATGGTTGGATAATGCACCTTCCCCGGTTAGGAAAGAGATCCAGGTTCGAATCCCGAGTGCGCAATAACAATATTTTTCGATAAAATTGATTTTATATGTATATCTTTCTAATGAATATATTTAATTGATATTTAAAATATCACAGACCGTCTGTTCTGAATAATTACAACTTCACAATAAGAATGTGTTTTCCTAATAATACACATTAATATTTAGCCACCAATGAAGCGGTGATTCGTTTAAAAAATAATAAAAATCAACGGTTAAATGCAATGTTTCTAATCATTAATTGACATGGCAGGTACTTTGTGGTGAAAGATTATTATTTTAATTTTCACAACAAAACTTTATATTACCGTTAACGACCGAAACCTTCTTCCTATTCTCAAGCCCCGTTCCATTGCCCGAATATGCACAATCCTGCACCTCTCGAAACTGGTAGTGAAAATAACCCAACGTGTGTGTAATACAAAGTTTTGTTGTAAAAATTATAATAACAATGTTTTTTCTTCTTCTTTCTTCCATTTTCTTCCTTTTAGGCTTTCCTCTGCTTTTTTTATTTTATTTTTTTTATTCCCTCAATAACAGTTCTGAGGTATTCATTTTTCGGATTCTATTCCAGGGTCCATCATTAGGGTTGATGTCAGAAAGTTCAGATATATACGGCATATTAGCCCAGAAATCTGTACACAAAAGATTAAATTTTGTAGTTTAATGTCACACTAGTAAAATCTATACGTGAAAAATAAATAAATTATGTAAATTAAAAATATGTGTTTACACAAGAAGGTGGCGAAATAAAGGATGCAAGAAGGGTGGAAGAATTCGGGAAAAGGACAGGAATATGGAACAGAGGGTGGCTGAAGGACCATCCAAAACCAGAAAACACGACCCACCTATGAAACGCTCCTGGAACTTGTCTACGTATCTGGAACTTCTTCCACTGGATCCACAGGTCTTCTGGCTCCAGGACACGTACAACATTGTTCAGCGCGAACTACACTTGGACGTACACTTTCAGTGATCGCGCAAAAGTGTCAAACAATACCTTACACAATAACAAAATGTACAGCACTAAATCGGCTTACACGGTAGCGAGAAACCGATTACACACAAACAAATAAGAGCCCCACACAATAGGATGATAATTCATAGCAGTCAACGCACCCAAATGGTAAACGCTATCATGACAGTTCGAAGATTCATCTTCAACTATTCAAAATACCATAGAGAACACACCACAAAAAAAGGTCGTGTTCTGATACAGGAGGAGGGGGTAGTGGGTTGGTACTAGATAGGAATCATCGATCTACGTATGGTTTGTTCACACGCGCGCCCACGTTGACCGGCGATCCATGAATAAATTATAAAGATCGAATAATATGTATACGAAAATACTTTGTGTAATCTTCTGAATTCTATTAAATCTGTTATTTACATGTATTTTCTCTGTGTCTTTAATCAAAAGTATATATTGTAGATATTTAAAAAAATACTAGTAAAGTAAATGGCCCACTCAATTGCTGCCCCGTCTGGCTAAAAATAACATCAATTCAATCCAAATAAGTTTACACAGTTCAGCAACAATAATGTACTACAAATTCTTTCACCGACCAAAGAAATTCCTCGCCATTTTAGATTATGTGATTGCATTATTCGGACGACGCTTCGGATCAAATGGGATCCGAAACGTCGGCCAGAAAGATCAGATATACACGGCAGATGAGACGAGAAAACTGTACACAGAAGACTTATTTAGGATGGTTATGTAAAGAGTGCATGTATCAAAAAGTTATGCAAAAGTTATAAATCAGATCAGCATTCGTGTTTAGATAATATTTATGTACTCGCCGATTGGTTGCCCTGCGGTCTGGGTCTCGTTAAAATCTATATTTCAATGATAGAACTTTCCCCAAAACAAATCACACGTAAATAATATCTCGATGTGATTCAAATTATTTCACCTTTGTACGCGGATAGACAATAATAAACGCGAAAATGCTATTTGGAATCGGATGAAAAACATAACCAAAAATCTATTTTTTTAAATTTCGGAAAGCGCTTAATTCTATGGTATATATCTGTGATGTATATACAGTAATGATAAGAAAATATGACAGATGTCATGTATGCTTTTTCTTACTTATAATAAAGACAATGTACACTTCATTTCAATATGTATATAGTGGAATCTCGATCGATCGTTTCCTTATATTCCCGCATATTTCTTCCAGTACGGAATTAATTTCATATAAAACACGCAAAAATAGATCGCATCAATCGTTCCTCTACGCATCATTTTACCGCATTAATCGTTTAAATAACTCATATTTACACTGGATTAATTTATAATTGTTTGCCTAATGGCACAACTTGACGTTAAAAAGCGAGTTTTTTTTTATGCACATGCCGAAAAAATGTCATTTGCAACACCGCAAAAATACTGTTTACTTACGGCAATAACGCAACAGCCAAAAAATACAACGTTTAATTTATTTATTTTTTGTTTCTGTGCAGCTTTCTATTTTTATTTGTATTTAAACACATTTATTTACATGTGAAATATGTACTTTTTTTAGAACATGATGTATGAATATAACTTTTTTCTGTATTCCCGCATTCATAGTTTATTTTAGTAGGTCCTTTCAAAAACGATAGATAGAGGTTTTCAAGAGGGCTTAGTGAAAGATAGTGGAAAATATTAGAAAAATTTATTGTTAGAAAAGTCTTCAGGAAAAATAATCCAATATACAGCGGGGTAGAGCAATATAGAACGAAGCGATGATACGGCGATAGCCGCGCTCGATGCTGTGAATGGCGGAGGCTTGCGGTGGCATGAAGGCAGCGGCTAACATAGAGCCTGGGTAACTCTGAAAATGGTCTCTTCAGTGGCGCAGTGCGTCCGGCGGGAAAGGAGCCTATATAGGCCGCGGCGGTCAACAGTTGATCGGTGATGGCAGCAACGGGGCAGCGGTTTGGCTAGATAGAAGGTCAAATGGTCTATTTTCAAAAATTTTACATACATTTTCAAAATTTAATTATCCGTTTTCATGAATTCAAATATGAACGATTATATAATTAACTCTATAAACAAAAAAATCAAAATAGATGAACGAATTTTTCATTCAATAAACGATGAAAATTATATAATGGAATCAAATCCCGATAATAGTTTGGTTATTCTCCATATGAATATTAGGAATTTGCAAAAAAATTTCGACGAATTCCTTGTAGTTGAAAATTCTTTAAGCAGACTGGACGTGATAGTGTTAACGGAATCGTTTAATATTAAATTTATAAAAAACTACAAGTTATTCTCATATTTTATTTATGATGTATTTATTTGTGATGGAGTATTTTATTGGAATGGATTCACAGTGCAGGCACCTGCCTCACTAGGCATTTTGACACGATGATATCACAACACGACGTAAAATATGAACAGCAACACATGTGTAGCAACACAATGTTTTAAATACAAGTATTTATAATAACATACACGAAGTCCAGACGGCAGCCGAGCACAATCGGATCTGCCGGTATTTTTGTAGATTATTTTAAATATTATTTTCTCGTTTTATATTCTGTTGCTCCTGGTTTTACTTACATTATACTTACCACTGCTTTAAAAATTTAAAAAAAATGTCTTATGTATTTTATATTTTATATAAATACATTTTAGAGTTTTACAGAGGTAAACAAAACATTTTACTCTTTTAAATATTAGTGAAAATCGTTTGTTAGCTATGAACGTTTGAAAGGATGAACTTTTGTTTTTTCAATTAAATTGATTGTCGATTATGTACTGTTTTCTCCGCCGCCCTCGTTATTTTGTTTCCCAATATTGTAAAATCTTGTAAATATTATGTTTCGCTGGGGAAAAACAATTCTTCATAATAAACGCTTGGGATTTTTCGTAAAAACTCTACGAAACTCTCCCAGTTAATGGAAATGTTCCGAACACATTCCAAACAATCTTCATTTGGAAAATAAACCGAGAAAATCAGAGTTTGAAGGCTGCGCGGGCGGCTGGCATCACTCAACACTCAACTAACACAATAAACCAATATTTGGGTAGCCTGTCTCGACACCTTCCCCCCGGGGGATGGAGCTGGTGTTGGTGTACAACTACTTAACCAAGGACAATGTTGAGATAACATGTATTATTCAATGGGTTGAGGTTTATAATACACGGTTCAAAAATATTTGTTTTAATCAAGTTACATTTGTGTATTCCTATTTCCTACTATTTTTGTTCTTGTAAAACACTTTAGGACGTGAATATACAGACGGCTTCATAAATAAGTCGAATTTATAGGGTTATAAATGGTAATATGATTCGAATGCAGAAAGGAACATTAATTTAACCTTTTAACTGCCAACCGTATTTGAAATGGAAGACGACACATAGGGTAAAGATAGGCCTTAAGGGTCGGAACATACAAGTATCAAGATGGCAAAATTATTTAAAAAATATGATTTTAATCTCTGCAAGGTTAAAAAGTACGTGTTATCACGCTTATCTTTTGGGATAATATTGCCGTATTAACGCGCTCATGGCATATCCAGAAAAGTACCAGGTCCTGCATTGCGGGCGTAAAGATGCGGCTGGAGCTCAGAACCAACTCGCTTCCCTGACCAGAGAATGGCAACGACTACAGAATAGCTACATATACAACAATGGCCGTAACTGAAGTTGTTATATATGTAATATTTTTATTTTGTATGTATATATGTGTGAACTTTTTACTTTTTATTAACTTTTTTAATTTTTTAAATTTATTAATATTTTCCTTGGTATTCTTTTTCATAACATTATATTTATTTCGTAGCTTTAATGTATAGCATAATATGTATTATCTCTATGGTGGATCGGGTTAAAAACCTGATCACGCTGGAATAAACACATTATTATTATTATATCATGTCGGAGAAAGAATGAGACTACTATTCAGGAAGAAAGCTAAATAAATCTTTGAAATCAATGAAGTATAGTGCGCTAAAGATTTTCAATGAGATGCTAGATAATAAATATAAAAAAGAAGGATAAATTACATAAATTTAAAATTAAACTAAGTAAATATGTACAAGATAAGTCATAAGGAAATATTGATACTGTTTATATTAGAACATAAATATATAAATACTTTTGTATTTGATTAAGGATAAATAAATAAATAATTGAAGGCAAAAATGGTGTATTCCAGGGTCCTGACTGAAAAATCCAAGACAATAAGTTCGAAAAGTCCGTAGTATAACTATTTCAAACTGTTCTGTAACAGAATAAACACTAGAAGAAAAATATAATTTGCGAAGATTTTAGTTTATTAAAGCTCGTCACTTATTATTCACCGTCACAGAAAAACAGGATAGAGCGCCATACTCTTCTGTCCTGATGCACACCTCGCGTCTCATTCATTTTTGTGAAATATTTGACATCTGTCAAAGTTACATGTGTGTGTGGCAGCTTGGTGACAGATGCGAGAGTATGTGAGAAGGCTGACCGGTGCCAAGGGGTGCGCGGAGAGAGGAGCCGGAAAGGGCAGCTCTCTTTCAATACTCTTCGGCCCTCAAGATAACATATCTTATTGTTGTACGGTGTACGGTAGTAATAAATTGTTAACTATCTCGACATTGGACTCTTATTTTTATTATCGACATCTCACCAGGGAATCTGTACAATCTGTATAAAGGACAATACAATGTTGGTTACGTTACAATATTTATCATACCTATCTTGTTGAGGTTTCTAATTAGACAACCTTTCATAATATTAATCCTCTATTTGTGTTGTACCCTTTTTTTAACATTTCATTTTGATTCAGTCATCTCACATGCCCACAACCCTTCTTAATCATCCTGTCATAGAAATACAGATTTTGTATTACAATTCCACCGCATTCAGTTTTAGATCTCGAGTTTCTTGCATTAGTATTGGGTCTTCATCATCTTCAGTCATCTAGATGAAAGTCTCTGTCACTCTGTCCGGTCCTCCGTCATGTCACTACAACTGGTCAGATAATATTGTCTATCTCTATAAAATGACAAACCAGACCATAATGATTAATTAATATTTTATTTATTTATTTGTAACTATATAATAAAATGTAAAAATATGTCCATCTCACTAGAGAAATTCTGTGTCGAGACGGGCATAGTTTACAAGCAATCGTACAATTAATTAGAATTACTAGTAGTAGATAGAATTACATTTATTACTATATAATAGGTGTACATGAACAATTTTAAAGTGGACATAATAACTTAATTTTAAATCACTATGTAGCAATAATTATTATAGGTATGAGTGCACCAATACTGGCTCTACCCATATACGAATCCAATTTTTAATATATAGTTTCATGTTCTTGAGATAATTCAATTGGTTTAAATCTTTCAGCATTCTCTTAAATAATTTAGGTCCAACATATTTGTAGTTCCTTTGTCCATATGTTGTTGTATGTGCTCTTGGGGTTTGTAGTTTGTTGGAAATATGTAACCTCTTTAGTTTCATACTAAAGAATTTAATATTAATTATTTAAACGTCTTACTACAGAGTTATTGTTACAAACTTATTATTTTATCAAACATGTACATGTCTTCTGAAATGAGTAAGTGTACATATTTTAATTAAATGAACATCAGTTATAAAGTACAGCATATAATGCATGTCGAATAAGTGATGAAGGGTGGCGAGCTGAAGGATGCAATGAAAAATATAGAAAATGTATCGTGTCATAGAAGTTGCGAAGTTGAGACTGGTATAATCATTGATCTATCCCGTTTCCTTTTCTCTACGGAATTAATAACATTGAAACCCAAAACTAGCGAACGGAAAAGGATGAACAATAGATTGTGATAAAGATATCATGTACAATCAGGTATAGGTACTGATCAACTCATTCAGAAGAACACGGCATTCAGATCAAACATCTAACTTGTACCTTTCGCCTATCTTCGTATCTTAAAATACTTTGGTCACGCCCGCCGCAATGACAACATAATTCTCAATTCACGATCGTGCCAAGTGAGAAAGCTGATGTGTCGGTGCCAATTGCGAGGATATTGATCTTTAGTGATGAGGACACATCCAATCCCGAGTCAAAATTGCAATCTCAGGGTTTCGGGATTTGATTTTGACGATTCCGGCATTCTGAGATCAGTCCCGGGATTAGAAAATGCTTGTATGCTCAGTAAAGTTTGTAAAAAAGTAATAATTAACAATTTTAATTTATGTAAGATATTCATATTATGTAAGGAATTTTTAAATAAAAAGTTAACGTTAATCTACATATATAAAGATAGTGTCTGTGGGTTTGTTTTATATACAAATTTACAGTATTATTTACAGAAATTTAGCACACTTGACTATCAAAACAAGAGGAAGGTCATTGTCTACATGAGATTTCAAAAACTACCCACATCCCCCTTTCCCATCCCCTAAAGCAGAATTTGGTACATCTTGATGATATTTTGCACACTTGACGTACAAAATAAGTGGAAAATTACTGTGTCCATCTGATTTCGAAAAAAACAACTACCCTCATCCCTCTAAATGAAACCTCTTCACTCTGAAGTAAAGCCGGGTAAAGTCGGGTACTTCAGCTGTAATATAATTATATAATAATAGTAATAAGATTGAAAAATAATTAGAATTTTATTATTATGAATAATATGCAAGCGCAAATCATCAAATACTTAATCATATAAAATTCTTGATCTAATTTTGATACCTCAAAATTAAGCCAAAATAATAATCCCTAAAATTCAAGATTAATCCCGGGATTCATAAATATTATAAATATGGTCGTGATCTCTTAGATACGATAGAGAAAATTAAATATCTTAAATGTTTTTCTTAGGTAGTAGTTTTTATTCATTAACTTTACGCTAAGTTTGATTTCATATATTAAGATAAACTTGTTGAGATTTGTAATTTATATTATTAGTGACAATACTGAATTTTACTCATATAAAGTAATATATCAGTTTCAGTTTTCCAAGAATATGGATTCTCTCACATTTACGGTATGTGCCATCATTTAGTTTCTAGTTTTGAAAATATGTGACACTATAAGTGCTAATGTGAAAATTTATGGGAATAATGCGTTGAATGTGACCGTTTTGAACGAATGTATTAATCGTTTTGTTGGTCATCGTGGAAGACCATCAATATAGATTTCCCATGAAAGTATTCCTGTCCCATTGACTAATATCCATTAAAACAATTTTAAAAGAAAAATAAAATTTTAGTTAATTATCACGATGGGATTCAAAATTGTTGCGTGGAAATCAGCTATCATCGCGAGATGTTCTTCAACTAATAAACACATTTGATATTGATCCCGTAGCTTTTGATTGGGGACTCCCGGGATCCCGGTTCAATTTACTTTATTTATGATTCCCGGAAGTTCGGATTAATTTTGTGGAACCAAAATTATATTAAGACGAAATTATGAAATATTCGGTAAACAGTAATAAAATTATTTTATATTAAAATTGTGATTTATGGGAGGCAAGTGTTGAAGACAATAGGAACAGAAGGCATCTGCAAAAGATCTGGCATGTTCATATTAACCAAATAAATATCCCAAAAAGTTTCCACAATAATAGAGAAAACAAGAAGATGTTTGAAAGCGGACGTGACAAGATTCGTGTACCATGACAGATGAGTGTGATATTATATTCTCTCTGCCTACCCCTGTTTAATTAGTTCACGTTTTTGTTGTTTTTATTCCGTTCTTACTTACTTAATTGTAATGAGTAGCTAATTGGTCTAGTGGTTAAGACGCTGGCCTAATAATGCAGTTGTCGGACCATCAAGTTAGTCTTATTTTTATTGCACAAGCGTTTAGCTTAGTTTGAAAATAGTAAGAATATTGATGTGTCATGTATTTCGTGTACGTATCTCTATTTATATTTAAAAAAAAACTATACTTAGGATCTTTAGGTTATTTTTGGCTTTTTTTATAATCTTAAAAGTCTTCCAACTGCAGAAAGTTCGCCTGAAACGTTTGTACAGATAACTACCGTCGCGTCACTCCGATAACACATATAATTAATCTTACTTTAATCCCGCTATATATAATAATCCTTTTCGCGAGTGTTAGTATACACCCCGCGACGCTTGTATTTGTGGTGGAGAGGAATCAACAAATGAACCAGCATCTGGTAGACGAAAAGTAAGTGCTTTCCTTTCTTCCTCATATTTCAACCAGCTAGTATGAAAAAAAGAGTCATTAGTTTGTTCTCAATTTATTAGAGTATTTTTTGAACACCCTGTTTTTGTAAATAAACAATGTCCTAGAATAAATAAAATCGATGTAATATTTTAGACAAGTAGGAGCATAAAATGTAACTGTCGGTATATTTAGTCCCGACGTCTATTAAGGGAATCAGATTAGCGTCCTTGGATGGATCCTTCTACTTAAAGGGATTACATCAATTTCCTCACCTTTTCTTTATGGCCTGAGGAGGACATCATTCACAGCCTGGGCGGTTAGCGGTTAATGGTAGATTAGGTCCTTAGCCCTCACATACAACCTACTTATCTATAGGAACCTACCCCTTGTAGTATATCTCGCTCGGATTATATCGATTTTCTCAGTCACGTAGGAAGAAATGATAATTTATCGAATGAACCTGGTTCATAGAATTTAGAGAAGCCTTCGCTCGAAAGCCTTAGAAAAAAATGTTTTTTTTTTGTAATACTATTATTTATATAAATATATATACGGAACTGGCGTCTCTTCTAGGTTAGATCGCGTTTTTTTGTAGATGGTTCCTTTGAGAAGACCTAGGCCAACGCTTCGGTACGGTATCACGTGCCATTGTCAAGGTCATAAATGGCGACAAATTACCCCACCCACTGACAACAGTATTGAAAACTCATTAGCATTAAAAATGTTTCCGAACCAGACATTTATCACTCAAACAAATAATACCTTACAGAATTACCAGAAGTCAAAAGTAAAGATCCTAAATACACAATTAAAGAAGAAAATAAACATTCATGATTTTACTTAGCGCTGAACTGTCGGCATGAAAATACGTATTTCACAATCGTTTCATAAGATATACCTTGAAGTTAGGTAATGAGATTTACTCGCGAAAATTATCAGGACCAACAAATGGGAGACAACATAGAATATATTTTTCTAACATAGAATATATCTGATATATCGATTGGTGAGTCAATACACTAATAAAGGTTAATTTCATTTGCATATTGTGGACATTAATCTAATATTCAAATCGTCCGCACCACGACTCTACAATAAACATATGTAGAAATTAAGTTATCATACACTCGAGTACATATATAGAACTAATGCCGGACGCGCCAATTAGTTATGCCGATTATTGATAGGAAAATATAGGGTTATATGTAGACGTGATTGGATTAAATAAAAACAAATATATTGTACAAAAGTGTCATTTTTTTAATATGTAAGCTTTAAAAATTAAAATATTTCAATTAACATCGCGGTACTTTGTTGCATAGGTTTCTTTCTGACTTATTTTGTAATCGAAATCGAAACCAATCGGTTCATAAACGATCTCACTATCATTTACATATTGGTATTTCCGCATTGGATTGTGGTGTCGAATTGTAAATAAGTATATAATGCTGACTCTTTTATTTTGCAATGAGTAGCATTGATTTATAGTTATAATATTTTCACATTTTAATTGTGTTTCTCGGTACAATGGTAAATATCCCCGCTTGGCATTTGTAAGGTTTTTTGTTTATCTGCCGGAAACATTAAAATTTTATGTACATAACCGAATTTATAAATATTTTATCAAACAACAAAAATACTTTCTATCCAGGGGTAGTATTATACATGTAATGTATTTCGCTGTACATTTCTTAGTAATGCATATTATTTTTAAAAATAAACTGTAACTTCTGAGAACACTTCACTTTAGATTACGATTGCGAATGGTCGGATGCTGTGTGTTCTCAGTATTATTGGATCAATATCGGATAACGATGTTGTTCCACACTCAATATTTTTGTGACCGATTCGAAGTCAGATTTTTTATCGCATTAAATAATGTAAATTTTATTCCTGAATTCAGGAAATTACATTACTGTATTTTTTACTTGTTCTGGAGAATCTTAAATGTACAAATTAGTTAATGTTACCGTTATAATTAAAATATTTTAGACGTTTTTTAATTCCGGAGTAATGGCGCCGTTGTGTAATAAATAACGAAGATCTTTTTTAAACTTTTAATATAAATTTACCTTTTTTTTTGTATTTCTCGGGGCATTATTAACTATGTAACAATTTATAGAAATTTTGTTTTGAAGAATTTATTTAACACACATTTGTTACTTATTTTGTATGAAATACGCTACCGGCTTCGACACGTCTGCGTCATTTACAAGGAGTTCTCTAAACTAACTTAAAATAAACATTTTTGATATCCCGTATTTTTTGGAGTACCTACCGTGCTACAATGGTAAACATTTACTTCGATACTGTATATTCTTATTGACTCTATTTTTTTATATATCTCTGTCGACTTACTTTTTAATTAAATGACTCCACAACAACACAAAAAAAATGGCTACTTTAATACAGACGACAGTCTAGCAAAGTAGCCAGGACAATGCTGTATCTATCAAATGTGGATTCGTACTACATTCCACACAATAAATTATGAGTATTACACTTAATAGCAATATAATTGTGATTAGTTTATCATGTTATGTTAATATATTTCATATTCAACTCTATCACAACAATAACATATATATATGTCAATAAAGTTTAAAAAATATATTTCCAAAATGTGGTAACAAGCGCGTGATATTAGTGATTCCACGATAATGTATTCTAATAGATTGTAATTTATTAAGATCAACTTCATGTTATTAGCAAAGTTAAGAAATGAGATAGATTTGAACATTAGGGATACCTACTTAAGATCATTAGGCTATGTAATAATGTAATAAATAACCGAAATCCCTAACATTCCCCTCCCCTTCTGAATTTATTACATTAAGCCCCCATTATCTATACCGATTTAAATAATCATTTCTAGGTTTTACAACATTTTCCATCTTCGATTTACTAACTATTCTTATTTTTATAGTTTTAGTATTACTTTAAACTTTGTCGTTTAATTTTAGTTTTTATTATAAAAACCTCAATATATGAACGCTTGTTCCATTAAAATATATAATATTGTTATAGTTCCTGCTATCTGTTCTGAAGATTATCTATATGTAAGATGACTTAAATACTTAAAACGTAGATGGCTTATATACTCGTCGTTCATTTAAATCCCTTTCTCCTCCTACTCCAGTTGCCTGAATATATCAAGCTGAAGTCCTTTAATATGATGACTAGAGGATGGAGAAAATAAGGACCACCCAGAACCGGTAAACATGACCCACTTGTGAAACGCTCCTTCTGATATCTGGATCTTCTTCCACTAGATCCACAGATCTTCCGGCTCCAGGACACGCCCAACGTTGTTCAGCGCGATGTCCAATAGACATATATTTTCGGTGATTGCGCGAAAGTGTGCAACACCTGTAGAGGTTTCGGCACGCACGTTAATAAGGAACCAAAACAAATACAATTAATTACCAGCCCCACACAGCTGGACGATAATTCACAGTAGTCAACGCACCCAATTGTAAACGCTTACCTGACAGTTTGAACGTATAACTTCAACTGTTACAAAAAAACCATAGAGAGCACAACACAGAAATAGGTCGTGTTCTCGTATAGAAGGAGGGGGTAGTGGGTAGGTACTGGATAGGAAACATTCTATGTCGCTTTCATATTGCGCGCACACGGCGACCGGCGATCGTTGGATAGTCGTAAAGATTGAATAACTATCAATTTTTACAATACCGAATTGAAAACACTGTATGTCAGTATGTATGTATCTCACAGCAATACCGTGTCCATGTCGAAAATAGTGTAAGTACCATATAATACGAGATCACTATTTGGATTAAACTTCTAACTGCTTATGAAGGTCGGATACCGAGAAGATTTAAATTTTAGACCATTATCTATATTTTATTTTACTTTTCTTGTCTCCTCGAAACGACATGTGTAATGGATAATTCTAGGTTCTAAGTGATGGTCAGTATTTAAAAAAAACTAGTATCTGGCCAACCAAATAAAAAAACAGAAACAGAATAGTGATACTGGGAAGAAAAGTCTAGAAAACTCGCACAGAATATGTGTTTGATCATTTTAAATTTAATATGATTTCTTTATTTATTTTTTATCGATCAATTTTGAGGCTAACATACTAATACATTATTTTAAGTGTAATATAATTTCCGCCGTATATATATAACTTCCAAAAGTTTAATAGATGTGAAGGATGATTGTGGGTAGAATTGGTGAACGTCACTTTGTGTAAAGTGATCACTTAAGCCAGCCGAAGACAGGTCGAAAGCCCTGTAATATCCGTACTTCCATACATTCCATATAATATAAATAGCTTTGTCTCTACGAGATATCTATAATTTGTTTTAATAACAATGCCTTTGGAGGTAAAAATCCAGTAATTGTGTGCTCTTGGACTTACTCAAATATTGTTCATATAATATACTGGTCTAAATAAGAAATATATAAAATTGAAAATGTATTTTTCAGGTGTATTCTAGTATAATATGTTAATCATTCGTCATATATACAGATAAAGATATAGTTTTCATATTTTCTAATAAATAAGATTCTCATTAGTGATATCTATGCTGTTTCAAAGGAATGAATATCTTATTTCAAACCATAGATGGCGACAGCAAAGTTGTACTTGAAATGTTTCTACATGGTTACATATATACATATAATACATTATTTATTAAATACATACGCACAGAATATAAAACTTTTTTGATTTTGATCTAATTTCACTGAAATTAATATAAATATTAATGTGTATTGTATATACTTAATTAGTAACTAATAAAATTTAAAAAACATGTTTGATGTATCAGATACTTTTGTTATATCACCACTGTATAGAATATTTAATGATTGCTCTCAACTTTATTTCATATTTAATACATGTCATTTTACCCCAAATACACTAGCAAAGGTATGTTGGATTTGATAGTAATTAGGGGTGAAATGTTGAAATTGGAGTTTAGAATCAAATCCAACATGAAACCTTTATGTTGGGTTTGATTTTACGTGTGATTTGAAATGTAACAAGAAAAATATTTGTGTTCTGATACATTAGTATGTACATAATGCAAGAAATGTTTACTGTCTCCTTAACTAGACTTAAGTACTAAATCTACTACTAGACTAGACTAGACTAGAGTTTGATCTTTAAGAGAGTGTAAAGGTACGTGTGAATCGGTTGCGTCATTATAATCATGTACACACGTGCCTTTACCGATTCATATACAGAGATTATCGTGAGGACATGTCATTAAAGTAAGTATTTGTTGGAATTTAATAATGTTAATTCCTATTTTATATCATTTCATATGCCATTTTGTGACATTGAAAAAAAAGAATTTAAATTAGCAAACATTAAGCCTTTTAACGTCACCATTTCTTTAAGCCATAGATTTTTTATTACCAATTAAATATCGATTTGTGTTCCTAAATTGCCGTCTTTTGTGGAGTCGATCCTTGGGTAATGAGAAAATAATTACAGCACGGTCGGTGCACACGTATGCCTTTAAAACACAATTTCAACTTCTTCTCTTATAATAATTTAAAAATTAAGAATACTAACTCCTTCCGACACTGGCTGCAAGAATCGCGTAGATTTCGTATGGGATTATTATTTTTTTTCTTGATCCATTATCGACGGATTTAAATTATTTTTGAAAACGACCACTATTTTGCGACGATTAACGAATGAATCTTTTTTGTAGGAATAAGCTAGAAATTGTAATTTAAATATTTTTTCCGTAAAAGTGACCGTTAACGAGATGTTCACGAAAAACCGGTTTTTGTTGACCTTTGACCCCGCGAAATTTTTTCAGCAGCACTCGTATCGATGGAGACGTTTGACATCTTATTTAGAATAATAATATCAAGGCCCACACCAAAATCCGGCTTTCCGGGAATCTGTCGGAAGTTGGGTCTTTCTTTTGTCTAATTTCACTGGATATATATGTATGTATGTATAGATAAACTTTTTAACGAACGATGATTTCGGGCTCTCCTGGTCATGATTGAAGAAAGTGCAATGAAATTTTTCTAAAGTTGCATTGTGAGGTTCTCGGTAGTATTTATATCGAAATTTGTCAAAAAGAAAAAGTTTTTTAATATGATATACCTACGGATTTGGGCAGATCTGAGTTGTGATTCCCATAACGTTGTATTAAACAACCACATCAAATAAATATACTATGAACAATTTATAAATGAGCTTCTCCGCAATAACACTGTATATCGTCCGAGATGGCTGACGCTCCGCTTAGCAACATTTGTAAAAACCGATATACAGTGTTGTTGCAGGGGGGGGAGGGGACTCAATTTTCTATTTCAGAAACTAGGCCAAAACCAAATCAGGCTCCAAACTTTGAGATTTTTGGTACAGAAATGATCCTTTACTTTAGTTGTATCATCATAAAAAATGTTTGAATAAGTCTATATTATATTAAACTATAAAAAATAATTTAATATATATATTCGAAAGGCATACCGCATGTATGTTAAAACTATTATATATTCATAACTAGAATTTTTTTATAATTATTACAAATTAAAAAAATATTAGAATGAATGAAATGCACTTGAAATAAAATTTTATTAATATTTAATTGTTATTTATTTCCCATAAATATTACATGTATGAACCGCGCGCCACTGAATGCGTTCATTAAAAATAGTTTGGTTTGATTAGATTAAGTTAGATTCGGAAATAACTGAGATTTGCACATTCAACGTATCTTTTTTCACAAATTTTACAATAAAACAGTAATTTAATATTTATAACATTCAGATTATGTAAAATAAATAACAATAGCTATGCAAATCGTTCATTTTAATATTATTTGTATGCAAATTGTAAAATATAAATCATCCCTTTTTTAATGAAATAACTGTTATTTATTACTAGCAACAGACAGCTGTGAAATAAAATTTCCCAAATATTCCTGAAACAGTCCAAGGACGACCAATTAACCACAATTTAACTGGCTGACAGGATCAGCTGTGCCAGATTTATTAAGTGGAACTAAACAAGTATATTTTTCACTTTAGTTTACGTTTATTTTAGTTACTTAGAGAAATACTTATAGAGTAAGACGGGTTGTTTGTCAAATAAAGTGTCTACGTCTAAAGGTCCGCGTCAATGGATGAGATTTTCGACTCGAGATAAGTCACGTGGATTATTCTTTCATGAAATTCTTTGGAGATAACTCTCGCGTACGTATTGAGTATCGTCACGTATGTCGATTCTGCTTGGAATTTTTGCCTCTTTTAGCCGATCTCTGAGATAATCTCCAGCTTAAAATATCTACACGTACATCGTAATGAGATAATATCTCTGAGACTTCTTATCTGAGTGACTCATTCCGTAGACACGAGCCGTAAAAATATTAATTGGTGAAAAATTCTTATCTACATGAAATTTTCACTCTACTCAAACTAGACATTAATTTATCCGTATCAGCATTTAAATCTATTCAGACCCTCATTGGTAATTATATTTGGAGCGCAATACGCTAACCCATTCTCTCTAGGGCTGTATTTTTAATTCTCGTGAATCTTTTTTTTTATTTTATCGAAATGTTAAACGATTTTTTGTTGATCTATGGTTGGCTCTAAATGCTGTAAGAGTAGAAGACCTGCGTTTTTCCCTTTCACCGGCTAGTCATTGTAGAACATATAAGATCCGCGGGTTCTTTTACTTGAGCAACACATACTCACCTCACTTTTGTCACATTCTGCCTTCATCTTAAACTGGGAACAATTTATAGTAATATCTAGAGGTGATAAATAAAATATGTAATTAAAAGAAAGACATCTAATCCGAAAGAAAAACACGTGAACAAATGAGATAAAATAAAATAGAATCCAGACGACAAATCCGCATCTCGTCGGGTTGGGCGCATGTTCGACGTCCTTCTCGTATGTGACAACCAGATGTCTTAGTGTCACATTACGTTTGACATGCAGCATCCAGTCCGACACGATCAGATTCACGATCATCATGATAAAAAATGTCGCCTACAGTGAGGTAAATCCAAAGTAGAAGTTAAAGTTAAAAACCAGAGGTATGCACCAGAGGCATAAACCAGAAACAAAGCCAAAGGCATAATCTAGAAGCAAAGCCAGAAGGAAACGCCTTGTTTCCTGTAAAGATTATTTACAATGCGATTAGATTAACGTGTTAATAGTAAATTATGCACTAGTGATTGAACTATAAAAAATACTCTGGATATAGTGAATCGCATACAGCTACATTTTAGTCTGACAGCTTCGTCGATGGTTTTGAACATGAACCATAGATGCAACCATTTTTATAACATCAGACACAGAGTATGATACCAACTTAAGGGTAATTATTTTTTAATTGCAAGGTGTTTGATAAAAAATAAGTAACGGGTAATTTCGTACGTGGCCCAAATTTATAACGTCACAAGACATGTCCACGGAAAGAGACCCGATGAGATAATCTCAGAGATTTAGTTGATACACATCTAAACAGTATAAACGTGTTGAGATTTTGATCTGAGGATCAGCTTGAGATTGATAGAAAGAGTCAAAAACAAAACCGGTGTTTATGACGTTTTTAACGTTACCTAAAACCACCATACAACTATCTATTCTGAAAAGAAAGCATAAGTTATTAAACATTACGATATTATATTTCAAACATTTGTTCAGTTTCAACTGCTACTGGGGAGATTAGGTTAGAATTGCTTCACTAACAAATCAACCCTTTAGAATAACAAGGTTCTAACTAACATTTTGGACAAATTTGAGTTATTGCGTGAAAACGGTTCCAAATGCATTATTCTTTATTTCTTTCATACTCACCAACTATATTTAATGGATATTAAAGGAAGTAGTAGCTACAGTTCCAACTACATCAATTATTTATTTCAATTTATGGATCAATATTGTTAATTTACGATGTTTTTATTTTATTTTTAATTTCCCTCATCAGTGGTCATTGATAATACTAAAAATAAGTTAAGACCTTAAAGCTGATCATATTTGCATACTCAAAACAAAATATACGTGGAATATATGTTGAAATTCAATCAACACTCTTGAGCTCATTATCTCAAAACGGTGTCAGTGTCAGATTGAATCAACCTCGGTATTCTGAAGGATCGAAATGACAATTTGATATTTGCTAACAATATTTGACGTACGTGACAAGTGCGAAGTAAGGTACGAGACCGCGATTCTCTGAGACATTATATGTATATTTCGAAAGCTGAGAATTGTTCCCAAAGACTCTCATGGGAGCAAAACCCTTATCTCAGAGATTGTTTTGAGTTGAAAATCTCGTAAAAATCTCATTCGTGTACACGCCTTTCAGGTACATGGCCGACGTGAAAACAATCCTCCAGTCCCCTCTGTCATGAGGTGTGATCTCTCAACAAGAAGTTTTGAACGTTGTCCGCTATTCTTGAGCGTCCCAGACCCCGAAATTCCGTTGAGACTGTATCTCTGTTGTTTCTACGCCGGGCATATTTTTTCACAACATGCAATATAATTGCGGGTTAGAATATAATATCTACAATTTTTTCTTTATGTATATACTATTTTACTAGTACTTATAATGATTATTTTGTCATGAAGGAATTAGTAAATTTTTAATTGAAAACAAGTCCTTAAAGTAGGTACTGTACGTAGTTTTTAATAAAAAAATGATAGATTTATTTTTAATGACATACGATTTACAGTTATGTTGATATACAAATTTGTTAATAAACAATTTACAAACTTATCGACTGACAACTTTTAAATTTCTTATAGTAATTCATAATAAATATTTTTTAGAATAAATTGAATAAGAGGTCAGGTCGTGATGGTGGCTCAGTTTATTTTTCAAAAAGATTAATTTTTTTCAATGATATTTACTCTGACTTAATCTAGAAACGATATGTTCAAATCAACATTGTCAAAAAAAAATTTAATACCATTAATTTTAAATGAAATTTTATCGAATTTATTCGTATACTTTAGTATAAAAAGTTCCGAGGTCATTCCTCTTCCAATCAGAGTAATTAATTTGAAATTGATTGGTATGTTCCACAAAAGCTGACGTTGTAATTATTAAATAATATGATTAAGCGAGGTGTAGATACGCTGATCCAGCAATTACCTTCGTCAGAAACACTCGTCTCGCTTCAGACAGGTAATCCTAGAAGTCTAGTTAAGGAGTTAGTTCGCAGCCTCGCTGGTCCATTATATAGGTATTTAACAGAATAGCAAAATTATATATCGTTCAGCAGTTAACATTACTTAATAAAAAACTTATACTGATGTATACATAGGTTATTCACAAAACTAACAATATGTGTACATAATTTAGTTTTTTTATCTATTAACGTATTACATAATACATATACAGGGTAGCCCAAAAAAAGTGAGAATATTTCGTAAAATGTGATATAATTATATCAAAATTAGTTAAACTATATCAACAATAGCTTAAATAGTTTACTAATTTACTTACTTACCTACTTACCTATATTACGTTTTATTTCGACAATTTCCGTTCGCCATCTTTGATTATTAATTTTTCTATTGTTTATATTTGGTTTTTTTAAATTTTTGCCCAGAATAAAAAAAATCACTGCAGAAGACGGAATTTTGATCAAAAATTTGCGAATTGAAAAACGTTGAGGTGCTAGGAAAATGATCAAAGAGTTTCAAAACAAAGCCTAGAGTATAGCTAGACATTACAGCATAACTGGATATTACTGCTACGGAGCTCCATCTCACACAGAGCCAGAATACAATCAACTTTCTTCGTCGTGAGAATGTTACTTTCATTAAGCCAGGCATGTGGCCACCGAACAGCCCAGATTTAAATCCAGTAGATTATGCAATATGGGGTTTTTTGATGATTTCTGATTAGCTAAGTATTGTGCAAAAAAAATACATTAAGAATTATAATTAATTATATTGTTTTGAAATAACTCATGTGTTACGAGATGTTCTCATTTTTTTGGCCACCCTGTAGATACATATAAAGTATACATTATTAACAGTATTGTACATATATAAAACAAGTAGAATAAATATATAAGGCTCGTGTTTATTAGTTATCATAGACTCGAAAGGGTCACCAGTATGTTGAATGTATTTATGATGTATCTGAAAGATAAGTACGATCACCTCCTCAAATTCTTCCGCATGTATGTATATGAAATATTACCAATATAGCGGCTGGTATTTGTAGCTAGAGCGGGTGTATTATGAGTAAAACAGTACTTACGATAGTTGCGTTTATTTACAGAAGAAGCACAATTGAAATTAAACTGTTTGTTACATTATAAAGTTATATAAGTCAAAATGATATGGTATAGAGGAAAGTTTTAGAAAAACACGCTGATGAAGAAGACACATCTCTTAGTTTAGTGATGGCGAAGCTATGAAACGCGTGTCAAAGGTGACACGCCAGCGTTCACTAATATCAGAGTTATCATAGAACATGTGTCCGGCCACCAGACGTCTGCCCGACAACAGCGTTGGAATTTATCATTACGTTTGGGTCTCACTTTATTAAAAAAAAAAAATTGAATAAAACAATTATACAACTTTAATTTAACTAAAATATTTAAATGAGTGTAAATTGTTTTTTTTTAAATATAATTAAATATGTAAAAAAAAAACTTTGGAGGCGGGATGACACGCTAGCAAATTTAAATTAGATTTTCTGAATTTTTGACACGCCGAGCCCAAAAGGTTAAATAACTTGCGCCCACTGTAACTGAAGCTTACATACATTGTTCAAAGCAGCTTTTTCTCAAGATCAAATACCGTGATGTTTTTTTTACTTTCATAAGGAAGTGAAACCTTCCAGATGATCAGGATTTAATGACTGATATTTTTGTTTATTTATTAATTTAATCATTAATTAATTTAGACGTACCTCCCTGTCTCTGAAAATAGTATTTATATAGAATTAAAATTCAAATAATTAATTTGTAAGATACGATATGGCTTTTCTTTCAATATCTTCATTAATACATCACACAAATATATATCGTTTAATTTAAAAAATATAATTTTTTCTCCGATAAATTTTTATGTTGATAAAATATTTCTTTGGCACAAAATATTTCAAGTTAATTTATACTTTAAAAGGTTTCGTTATTTCCGTAAAATTAAGTTTGTTTTATTAAAATCGTATTTAATAAAAGAAGTATTTATTTTATCAAGATTTTATTGATAAGTTTTATGAATTTACAAAAAGCAGGCCAAAGATTTCCATCATATCTCGAATTTTCTCAAAACAAACAAACCTTATTAATATTGAATTACTACGACTTATGAGTGAAATCGGATATTTTTGATGAATGAAAATAAGTACCTATCTATAATTGTATTCGTACAACACATTAAAGTACACCTGTAAGCTATTTATACATAATATTGTGTCACTAAATACAAACCTACTAAATTTTTTAGATATTCACATCTAATTAGTGTCAGTGACAGTGAATTTTCAGACTGAAATAATACAGAGTATCGTTGTTGTATCCCCGTATGGGTTTCAAATAGGGATTTTGTATCGAGACAACGCGGGAATAAATCCCATGAGTTTTTGCTGTCTCGAGTTCCTGGAATAAATAACCCGAGACTCGGGAGTTTTCTTGATATTTTTCATTTGAAACAAGTTAAGTTATATAAATGAATTGAATCAATTATAAAAAATCTCTTGGTCGAAAAAACATTTTATTTTACTGACCATTGCGATAACAGCAGGTAGCGACCCAGCGGCGAGCGGTGCACATGTGTCAATTCTTGTTATGGTCAGCTATAGAGATTCTGAAGGTACTAGTTTCGTCGGTTTGTTCAGAGGATTATATTTCCATGTAAAATATGATGTAAATAATGAGAAGAAATTATTATAAAAAGGTTATTAGGGGACAGTTTGTCATTAATTTTGAAACAAATATATACGTCTTCCGATGTGTTTCTTTATCAATCGGTTTTAATTTGGATATTTAACCCTTGACCATGTCATTTTTGCCTGTCCATTGCGGATCACAGGTTTTTTTTTACAATAATCTTGTCAATGGTAATTTTCAACTCCCGGTTAACTTGTGTCATCTTCTTTTCCTCAACTCGCCACATTGAAGCTATATAATAGCAAATTTCTTGAATGTCAATGGTATTAACTTGTAACGCAATATTCCCTATTCTATAATATTGTTGTACTGCTTTCTATGAAATAGTGTTTGGACTTGTTTAATGGCACAAATCACTCTTGAAGGGTGGATTGCCTATTTGAAAAAAGAAGAAGAATTTGGATATTTAAAAAAAATTTTTTTTTTTGTAATCAATTTATAAATGAAAGCCTAATTTCATTAAAAAAAAAATAATAATTTGGAAATTTGGAGATAAATAAAGCATCTAAAACTAATTAAAATATTATAAACAACCAATTAAATTTAACTACAAGTCCCATTTAAAAAAAAAATCTAGTAATTTTGTATCTTTATTGTTGTATATTTAAGTTAGGTACTAAATTTATTTTATAAATAATTATTGTTTTTTAAAAATAGATTCTGTCAAAGAAACAACATAACATGTTTTTGATTAGTTAATGACATCCTGAAGAAGAAAATGATATTTTTCGAAACCGGTAGGCGTATTTTTTAATTCATTAAGTGGTTATTAAAGCAAAGTTAACAATTTAAAATAATGATATTTGTTTTGATTGTTTTTCATCAAAAAAATTTCTTTAATTTTCGATAAAGATGTAAAGTCCGATAGCACCAGGTCTGGGCTGTATAGATAATAATTCAGTAGCTTACTCCCAAACTTCTGCAGCTCTTCTACCATGATTTAAAAAACGTATCACCGATCGCACATCACCATTGGCGGCGTTAATGATAGACATGGTTAATAAAATAGCACCGAAAAATTTCGCATGAAGCACTGAAAAGTTCTGAACTGATGGCAAGGTTACATACAAGTTATAACAAGCTCCTGAAAATGTTCCAGTCTACTTACGTTGGTAGTATAACCAAATTTACTTCAAAATTTTTATTTAATAATGGCATACGTATATAATCACTAGTGATGAGGAAAAATGCTACTCTCAACTCACTGGTGAGATTGTGAATGGTATTCGATAATATCAGTGATTAAAAACTGTGACTATGATCACAGTTTCGTTACTAATGCGCATGCGCCCGCATGATATCACAATACGCGAAATAAAAAAAATAAAAATTTTAAGCGTATTTATTTAACTTATTAAAACCTCATTTGTATAAAAACATATTCTAGCATAAATAATTAATATAAATCTTATTTAATATCATTGCAAAGAGAATGAAAATGCTTAAAAAATATATTTATTTTATTTTTCGGGTCAAATTCTCAGAAAATATGCGTAAAACGTTTTGGAAAAATCTACTAAATGGCCCTGACTCAAGTGATAATTGATTTAAACAGTGGTGTCAGAATATCAATAGATTTTTAACAAAGAAAAAACTTCAATCACTAATTACGATATTTCCTTATATTCAATCACTGATAGTGAGTGTGACTCAAAGATATCAGTGATTGACTCACATTTCGTGTTTTTGAGCTCATCACTAATAATCACGTGCGAGATAAAAATTTGAACTCACATTTAGTGCTTGTTGTGTATGTAAGATTGTGCGGGGTCTATTAACTCATTATTGTTTCAATATGCTATAAGAAAGTCGGTCAGATAACAAAGTGTTCTAGCACGCTTTTAAGAGGACATAAAAAAGGGTTAAATGGTAGATGTAGCAGCGGACGGCAGCTGTAATATGGCGTACCTAGACATTTAGCTTGTAAAAATGCGAAACGGTTCCGCAAAATATGTGAAGGAAATGGGTCGGCCGTGGTCAACCAAGAAAATAAAAAACGGAAAAAGGTATATTTGGATGACGCAGACACATAAGGCTTCACGTGTAACAAGAGGATGGGAGCGTTTCAGGAAGTGGGGATGTGGTGTCATATATTTATTTATAAAATCCTCACTAAGAAAAATTTGGCAGAATTTATAAGAAAACTTGATGCAAATCAATACGAACACGAACATCATACAAGAGGAAGAGATAGACCGAGGCTGCCATTCAGGAAGAAGGCTATATCTCAGAAATCGATGATGTATAGTGCGATGAAGATTTTTAATGAAATTTCAGAAAATATATGAAAGAAGAAGAAGAAACTACACAGATTCATAAACAAATATGTTCGACATAAGTTGTAGTAAATAGGAACATTTTATTCTTATGTTTATATTAGAGTATATATAAATATACTTATGTGTGCACTATATTAAGAGCAAATAAATAAAAATATGTATTTATTATTACTCTACTTACTTGCTTACTACGCAGAGAGGAAACAGCGTCACACTCCTCTGTCCTGACACACAATTCTCGCCTCATTCACATTAATACATCCTCTCATACAAGCTCGCCGATTGTTGAGGTTTCTAACAGAACCATCCTCCATTATCTGGTTTACCTGGTCGTGCCAAGTCATCCGCGGACGTCCTCTATTTCTGGTGCCATCAACACTTGTGTCATATATTTTTCTTACCATTTTCTCCTCATTCATTCGTTCCATATGACCAAACCACCTAAGTTCTTAATCTTATACACTATACTAACATCAGATTTACATTATTTCCTTATTTGTTCATTCTTCATAAATAATTTTATCGAATATAAACCTTTTTCTATCCGGAAAAACGCGTTATCCAGTTTCGCCACACCAACTAAGTAGGAAAAACTGCAACTTCACAATAATAATGTATTTTCTTTAAAAATATCAATATTTGTAAATCACTGATTTCTGAAATTTAGCCTTCTTTTCGATGGCAGTCTCATTCCTCCTGGACCTCTTCCTTTTGTGTGATGTTGATTTCCCTACAATTTTCTTATATTTTATTATTTTTTAACTTATCTTTAATATGTATTATTACGGAGCCTTAGAGGATAGGAAGCCATAGGGACCGCTACAGATCTAGCTCAGTCTGAGTTCTCAAGTATGTGTGTGCACTTTGGTGTCGCCTGCTACCTCGGATCCTCGGATGGGATGCTAATGGATTCGAGGGCATACTCTGATATTCACATTATACATTTTATTCAGTGTTACGTACTTGCATGATAAGTACTTCTCAAGTTGTATATCTCGTAGAAGATTGTTAGTGGTCTAATGAGAAACTCTTACGTGACAATTATAATCTTTATTACACGAATAGTACATATTCATGATACAAAGTATACAACTAGTCACGGAGCCAAACGGAAGCGAAAAGAGGCCGTGCTCCGCGCGCGTCATCCATTCAAGCCCGCGACACACACACGCACATACATCTCGCACTGGCGGTGCTGGCGCGCTGACACCCACACATACATACAATCTCGAGGACATCACATTCACATTACTACAATTTATCCCGACATTGAATGAACATAAAATATTTTTTAGGAGAACACATTCTTATTGTGAAGTTGTAATTATTCAGAACATAGTGATGGAACGATTAAATGTATTGATTTCAAAAAGGTAACATTTAGGGTCGAAAAATTGTCGCTAAAAATAATGCCGCTGTAGCTTAGTTGGATAAAGCACCTCCCCCGGTTAGGGAAGAGATCCAGGTTCGAATCCCGGTAGCGTAACAACAATATTTTTCGATAAAATTTATTTTATATGTATATCTTTATAATTAATATATTTAATTCATATTTATAAAATATTTGTTGCATCTTCTTTCCTGAGGTCAACTTTTCTCCGAGGTAACTCATTTAGCACATTGTAAGCCAAGGCTGCCGTGGACCCGGGCTGCCACTCGTCCGCTCCAGAATTCATCTCCTCCAGGAGATGGCCCGGACGCCGTCCCGTCGACGCCATGTCCAGGTTACCCGTCCATCAGCCATAACTCGCATGCCGCCACTTTCCTCGTTGCAGCGGGGTCTCTTTTCAACCCGCGGGTGGACCAGGACCACATGTCTCCGGGTCCACCGCGGTAAATCCACCTTAGTCTCCGATATCTTTTGCCGCCATTTTCGGCGCGTCGATCGCTACGTGACGTGTTCCCCCTCTCCTTGATCGTCTGTCATTTTTCCACCTCTGTGCCGCCAATCGCCACCTTGTGTTAAATGTCAGTTAAAGAGGCCACTCAGGCGTCGGTGCGCAGATTCAAACATCACAGTACTTACTTACTATTCCTTGTTATTTATCACGTCGTTATTTAGTCAAGTTTTCACCCATAAAATATTGTGGACTAGGTCTGTTACACTATGTGTAGATACAACACAAATTAAATTAATCAATTAGAAAAGATATACCTACAAAAAAATCACTTCGTCAAAAAATACTTAGTTACTAACGGTAGATAGATTTTTTTATACTATTTACATCACATCCTGACGACAGAAATTGTATTTTCCGAAATCGGTTGGTGTATGTGTAATTAAGTGGTTGAAAAAACAAAATTAAATAATCTAACAATGAACTTTAACCACAAAGTTGATTTTGCTAATATTAAAAATATTATATTAAATTCGTTGAAAAAGTAAAGTGACTTTTAAAAAGCCGTGTTCAGGTAAGTCATTTGACAATTTTCAATATACTTTCGCAAAATTCCCAGTACATTAATCTACTTTCTTTACAAAGTACATAAAAGAAATGTACCCCCGGAAAATGACTAAGTTTGAGCAGAAGTTAGCTTGAAGGTCGCTGTACGTTTCATAAATGGCTCGTGTAATGGAGTAATCCATTGTGGACATAAATTTATTGTATGGAGAGATTTAAGGGGAAAGTTCCACAATGTTTTGGAAGTATCCTTCCACTTCCTCTTCCAACTTCTACAACACCTGCTTGCTGCCTCCCCCTACCCCCGCATTTCTTCCCAGGTGATGTCTAAATATTTAATTAAATTATCGTTTCAATTCATTAATTATAATGTTATAGATGTACGAAATTTGCGATCGGTTAACAAATTCTAGGATATTAATATTGGTGGTTTATATCAGAACATCTTTGAATAATTTATTAAATATTAGCTAAATTTAAGTCAATATTACTTACAGAAAATACAAATAAGTACCTATGCTATTGTGTACTGTAACTCTTTATGGCATTAGTAATTCACAATTTATTTATATATAGTTTGAAAATTTTTACGTTTTACACTTCAAATGATTTTCACATAATTACGTTATACCAAGCTATTTTCAATTATTTTAAAATTTAAAATGGATTACAATAATTTTATTGTACCTATTTCAATCAATAAAGTATGCTAATATCCCAAAGGAAATGTTAATTGATTTCTACAAAACTATTCAAGTTTTGTGTATTTTGACATAATTACATTTACAAACACAATTAAATATATGTATAATATAGATTGGTAAATAAATATAAATAATATTTAACATTATTTTTAATTACTGGAGTCTTATTGTATGATACCGATCGCTTTCAGAGAAACCGCTGCTTCACGATGGCAAAAGAAAATTAAAATGTAATTTTGTCGTCTTTTCAATTAATATGTGTTGCGTATAAAAAGCATAGATGCCGGAAGAATCTTAGGACAAGAAGGAAATGGCACTCACTATAATCCCGGATTCTGCTGACATCTCCAAAGATGTGGATTGTATATTTAAACTCACTATTTCGTCAAAGATTTCGACACATGGGTAGGGTGGGGCGGAGGGGAAGAAGGCACTGTGCATTATTTTCGTTCAATAATTAATATTTACACACCAAATAAATATATGTCCCAAACAATGTTTAATGTGCATTAGGCATATGCTGCTATCATCGTAACACGTCTGTTCAAGCGAAAATGTGTATTCAGAACACTGCGCGAGAGATTGAAGTATTATATTTAGTTGGTATACGTTTAGGGCAGTTTTTGTGAAAAATTATGCAAAACACATGCGCTGTTTTCTTTGTCATTTCTATTCATTCCTCTGCTTGGTGGTTCTAGTTAACAAATTGATTGTATAAAGTGCTCACCCGTACTATATACGTGGTTACGCTTCATTGAGGATTCTTGCTTTCTTTTAGTTCTCCAGCCGTGAACGTCAAGTTTACGTCTCTCTTTTCGTCCCCATCTTTTTCGAGGTCCTCCTCGTGAACGCGTCCCATGGGGCTGTTGATGCAGTGGCGTATGTGGGTACCTGGGAGGAGACATTCTTTGGACATGTTCGGCTCAGCTTAATCGAGCAATCTCAGTATAGCTACGATATTGCTCGCTTCGTCGAATAAAACTATTTGGCGGTTCAGGTTGGTTAACAATGTTTGCCGAGATATTTTTTCAAAAAGTTTTTTAGAAAAGATTGATAAAAATCTGATTAGAACGACGGAAATTATTGTGTCAACAAGAAATGATATGTTAACAAGGAGAATGAACAATGTAATTAAAACTACTAGACGAAAGTACAGAAGTGCGTAGGCTCCAAGGTCAACGAAGTCTAATCACGATAGTCCTTAGCATTAAAATGCGAATAATGCAGACTTGGTTTATAGTAATATAGTAATACATAGTTAATAGTCTTCCGGAATATGGATAAACTTGATGTGCTCATGACTAAGTATCGTGATTTTCTAATCTGTTGCTACAGTGCGAACTGTTTGCTTCCACTCTTCGCGACCCTGTACATTTTTAGTCTAATGTGTAGGGAGGTTCCTATCATGTCTAGAACTTGGTCTATTCATCTGTCTCTGGGTGTGTGAGATTATGAGGGATGCCAGGGAGGATACGCTAGCGAGATTATATATGGAACAAAAGGAATTTCGGATTTTTCTGGGAGTTCGTTGGTGTGTGGGTGTCTCGCTGTAAGATTTTGATATGGTCAGTTGTTTAGAAAGAGGGTGAGGGCCATCCACTCTTACCAATTTTGCTCGAAAAATCTTAGGTTTAATATTTGCTGGTCTTGGATTCCCTTTAAGGAGCATATAAGGGACTTAGGAACCGTCATTTTCTGTTCCTTTTAGTGCGTTTATTAATGTGTATATATTTTTATCTATTACTGTTGTGTGTATTTGATTTATTATGTTGATTTACTGAATAAATATTTTTTACTGTACTGCACGGACAGTGAATGGTCTTGCACAGTCGTGTTGCTATGCGGTATTGCGGCATGGCACGGTTGCCAAGTAGTGTAAAAAAAATGCCAACCTGGCGGTGAATGTAAAGGAACGATGTAGGAGGTTTTTCTCATAAATCGGTCATTGGTAAGCGGTGGGTCAGCATTCATTGTCCATCTTATTAGAGATCGACCCCTCGCTCTCAGTCCCAGTGGTCACCAACCTCTCCAGGCTAAGTCTGTATTGTTGTGTTTCATTCATTAATACGGAATATCCGAAGAATGGAAATATTCCACTTTCATACAGTCCATGATATATGTACAGATAAAATATTTATCAAAGGATAGTTTCGAGGTCTCCTGATTATTATCAGGCATTGAAGTTATCCGGATGTTTCGTTATGAGACCTGTTCGGTATTAATGACAGGTCCACGAATCACCGATCGCCGTGTGATACGCGTCTTGATACTGTATTATGTTTACTATACCTATCTGCCCCTTTGTTTACTATACCCCCCCCCCCTTCTTTCTTACCTCAGACCACAACTTTTTCTGTATGTTTTCTATGGACTTTTGAAGTGTGAATGTCTTGATACGAGCTCGTCACACTGACTTGAATTACTATTGTGTATTCGGTTTATCGCGGTGCGTGCTGAAGATTAAAATGACTATTGTGGGTAGCACACAGTACTTCGTGGAAATCAGCGAAGTTGTTGCAAACGTTCAGGAAACCTGTGGCTACATCTGAAAAAATTACAGGTAAGTCGTGTTCTTCCTGGTTGTTCTTTGAGTCTTTACTCTACTGTCCCTATACCAAATTCCTACCACCCTTCGTACATCCAGTTTCGTTACCCCCTTGTTTAGACAAGACTATTTGTAAGTAATGTTTATCGAAATCTACCTAAAAATAGTAATTAAATTTTTTATTAAAAAATATATTTAGGTTTTTCATTAAAATCATTCATAATTATATGACTGGCATTATGGGAGCAAAAGCTTGGCTCTAAACGAAAATTTTAATTTCTTCGTTCGTTACACGTCGAAATTTGATTTACAAATTCAAATAAAATCCTAAATACACGCGCCGCGATAAGTTCACGAAGACCCCTCTCAACAAGTACTCTTTTTTTTGTGGAGTTTTCACAGAGAAAAGTCGAGCTCCGGCAATATCCCTATCCAAATACGCGGGGTAACATTTAATCGAAAGAATAAATGAGAAATACTAGACCAAAGAGGTTTTAGCGCCGGGTTGTTTATTTTGCTTCAGAGTCCTTCAGAGCCCCCCTCCCCCGTACACGCTCGGAAACAACTGCTGACATGAAAAGATCTCAATTTAAAAAATAACTTCAAAAATGTTAAAATTTAAATTGCGCCTTTTGCGAAAGGCTGGCTGGTCTGATTATACTGCCACATTTTCACATTATTAAATATACTACCTCTCTATAATGACGTTCAAACTTTTTAAGAAACTCTAAAAGAGCTTTATTACTTTCATTACTGTAATATTGGATGAAGTCTAAGTAGACGGATTTGGATATTATTACATGTTATATTTACGTACAAATTATTTTCACTCAGCTTTTTGTATTAGATTGGGTTGTTGCATAAGTTTGTAGCATTTCTATTAAATTTTTCTAAATAAACAAATACATATTTTTAAAGAGAACACATTCTTATTGTGAAGTAGCAATTTTACAGAACATAGGTGTGCGATATTTTTAATACAAATTAAATGTATTAATTAGAAAGATATACATATAAAAACAATTCATCGAAAAAAATATTGTTGTTGCTACTGAAATTCAAACCTGGATCACTTTCTATCCGGGGAAAAGCATTAACCGATTATGCAACACCAACACAGTAAATTGATCACAAATTTTCGAACTCATATGTTGCTCTTTCAAATTGATACATCTGTCGTTCCATAATTGCAACTTCACAATAAGAATGCTGTTCTCTTTAAAAATACAAAATAAAATTAAAAATAAATAAATGTTTTAATGTTTCCAAAATTTAATTATCAATTAATTCTTGTATCTGCTATCGGATTTACTCAAAAGGTGTTTGAGATTCCGTAAATATAAAGAAGATGGCTTTCAAATAATAGAACGACAGATGTATCAATTTGAAAGTTCAAGTTAGGAAGAGATCCAGGTTCGAATCTCGGTAGCAACAAATTTTTTTTTCGATAAATTAATTTTATATGTATCTCTATATTTTTATAATTAATACATTTAATATGTATTAAATAAATACATACACTAATGATGACAAGGACCCGCTGATCAGCACCAGGCTATTCTCTTTCCAGCATCAAATATTGTTCTCTATACTGTGATTATCAGACCATTTTCTTACATCCCTTATTGTGATCAACCAATTACGAGATCAGAGAACTTTCGAGAAATGAAGCGAGGCTAATCTCAAGGTATGTATTCTTTATTTGTGTAACACCTGTGATGTTTACAAACTGTAGTCTGCATTAATTTATTTGGTTGTACTACCCATGCTGATCAACCAACGAGTAATCATCAAACCTTGGTGTTCTTGCACAGCTGTGTTTGGAGTCAAAACATAGACCCTGGGTAGGAAATAAAGGAAGAATATCGACAGTTTCAAGAAGTGGTGTTAGCGTCGCACACTGTATATACAAATGAAAGAAAAGGTACCCTACAACATAATACAATATTTTTTGATAAAATTGATTTTTTATGTATATCTTTCTAATTAATACATTTAATTAATATTTAAAATATCACAGACCTATGTTCAAAATAATTACAACTTCACAATAATAATGTGTTCTCCTAATAATATATAAGTTGTATCAATGTGTCAAAAATGTAATAAAAATGAATTGATAATTCTGGCGTCTGCTATCGGATTACTCAAAGATATTTGAGATTCCGTAAAAACAAAGTCGATGGCTCTTTCATATAATGGAACGATTAAAATGTATTAATTTAAAAAGTAACATATAGGTTCGAAAATTTGTCGTCAAAAATAGTGTCGCTGTAGCATAGTTGGATAATGCACCCGTTCCGGTTTGGATAGAGATCCAGGTTCAGATCCTAGTGGCGCAACAACAATATTTTTCGATAAAATTGATTTTATATGTATATCTTTCTAATTAATACATTTAATTAATATTTAAAATTCTTTCATCTTTTATTCTTATTTATTATTTCATTCATTCATGGAAAACGTACCAGTTCGAGACATGGCCGGAGTCTCCCTTTATGTCGCACTAAATAAGGCCCAAGAACGCAAAGAGTCCATTTTAGTAGCAGCGTCGTTATTAAATGAGATTCCACAGTAATTATTAAATAGAGAGCGTAAAATATGAGAATCATGATAAAAATAATCCAACATATGTGTAATAATCTCTTAACCAAGTTCTTGAATAGCCATCTAATTTTAGCAGTATGCGGACGGGCATTATCATGCTGACAAAATATTTGATGCCCGGTCTTTCCTGTCGTTTTTTTTTTAATTGCGGTTTCAAGGCAAAGGAGTTGTTTGCAATAAATCTCAGAAGTGATAGTTTCTCGGAAGCAACTTTTAGTAAAAATAACTACATTTATATTCAATGATTCTACCAACTTTTGATGTACATATTCTTTTTTATAAATTTACTTTTTTACAGACACTAGTAGATAGTATACTAACATATATTTTATAACATTTAATAGAGAAAAAAAAATGCAGATGTAGCAACAATCTGAGACAATATTTAAGGTACAAAAGAAAAATACAACCCATCCGCGAACCTTCTGCAAGAAGTTTAGAAACATTTCATTGCACTATTTTTAACATAGTTACGTGACACATTTTAAACGGAGAGCCACCGATAAAATATATTTAATTTCATAATTCGATAATTTCATACGGTTTGACATCCAGGGTCAATCATACTATAACACGTGACAACGCGTGGCGTTCATAATAGTGTGCTCTGTCCGCGAAATAATATGAACATAGCTGTATATTGTAAACACGTATTAAATAGTTAAACGCGCACATCGTACATAAGAATTTGAGGAACTTTTGTATTTTATTATTTAAATGTTCACTTACAACTATTATTTACATGTATACAAATACAAACATAATTTTTTTTTAGGAGAACACATTCTTATTGTGAAGTTGTAATTATTCAGAACATAGGTCTGTGATATTTTAAATATGTTCCCCGGTTAGGAAAGAGATCCAGGTTCGAATCCTGGTGGCGCAACTACAATATTTTTGATAAAATTGATTTTATATGTATATCTTAATAATTAATATATTTAATTCATATTTAAAATATCACAGACCTATGTTCTGAATAATTACAACTTCACAATAAGAATGTGTTCTCCTAAAATAATAAAGTTGTATCAATGTGTCCAAAATTTAATAAAAATGAATTGATAATTCTGGCGTCTGCTATCAGTTTACTCAAAGGTATTTGAGATTCTGTAAAAATAAAGTAGATGGTTCTGTCAAATGATGGAACGATTAAATGTATTAATATCAAAAAGGTGACATATAGGGTCGAAAATTGTCGCTGTAGCTTAGTTGGATAAAGCACCTTCCCCGGTTAGGAAAGAGATCCAGGTTCGAATCCCGGTGGCGCAACTACAATATTTTTCGATAAAATAGATTTTATATGTATATCTTTATAATTAATATATTTAATTCATATTTACAAACATTTATAGTCATTGATGGAGGACTAATGAGATTGGCAAGATCACGGGGGTGGCCTTCATCTATTACTTGATTGATAATGGATTATGATGATGGTGTCATTTCTAGGTTAGGTCACGTTTTTCTTCAAGGAAACCTTGGCCGATGTTTCAATACAGTAACACGTGCCATTGTCAAGGCGTTTTCACAAAAAAATACGGTACAACCATACTGGTTCGCAGGAGATATAAATCTCCCATAGTTTAGTATGGTACGATTGTACCGTAACCTTCTGAGATGACGCTTTGAAAAATACTGTCTATCTCGATACGGACTCTAATCTAGGTAGGTGGGCAGAAAAAATGTGAAATATTGAATGTATTATTTAATTCTTAATATAGTGTATACATAAGCACTCCTATATATTCTCTAATATAAATAAGATTAAAGTATTTTCAATTAAATTTTTCGTATAAATTTCACTGATATTTTCTTATTCCGGATTTTGTAAATACCATTATATTAAAATAAATTTTCTGCTTAAAGGTCATCATATCAGATCTTTCAGCATTGCTCCGATCCGAGTATATCAATTTTTTCTGAGTATTATTCTCAAAGCTTTATTTTGCAACACTGACAATTGTTGCATTTATTCCTCGTTAGCCAAAAACAAAATGCTGCTGCAGTAGTTGACGTGAGGAATAATTACAGAGTTAAATACTATTTGACAACTCAGTACTAATGAATCTTCTGATTCTTCCCGGAAGTGAGATTTCTTAGCAATCTTTTTAGTCACGTATCTTGTATTTTGCGATAAATTCAATTTTGAATCAAATACTTTATTTCATTCACTTCATTCAGAATTTCAGCATCTATGATAATTTTTGGTATGATTGGTATTCTTTTATTTCCAATGTTGATGAATTTAGTTTTGTTTACATTTAGTTTTGGTTTATTTTTCTTCACCCATTACAATAGAAAGTACGATGTTCCATATATCAGTAATACCCGTATACTCGTAATCCATGTTTTAAATTCTATGTAATGGAGAATTGAATTGAACAATCGTCCCAATATTGTTACAGTAATAAGGTAAAATGATTCTAGTATTTCTGGCACATCCTTTCACATATTGTGCACGTGCACCCGCCGGCCAGGGAGGTTCTAATAGATGAATCTTCCTTCTTTTATTGTAGCAGTCCGCATTTGTTGTCGCCATTATACTAGATCATGTCGCGACCTCCCAGTATTCAGGGTCTATGCTACTTCTGCTTAGATTCACCTTGAGGGTGTCAATACATCATTTTTTAACCCACCCTGTCTTTTTTTACCGGGAGATAGCTGCGTAACTAACTTATTTGGGAAACCGTGTATCTATGCGTATATAATAACGTGCCTGGGAATGTTTGCCTCTTCCAGGATACCCAAGTTTATTTCCATTTTATATCTAAAATCTCTCTCAATCATCTGTAGTGGTATTTCTCGAGGAGATGATAGTTTGCAAGTATTTAGGATCTATGATTCGCAGCTATGTAACACCAGTGTTAGGGTATACTAATCCTTTATTTAGATGTACTAAACAAATAGAGTAGACACATTTACCCATTGTAATAGGTACTCCTATAATATTTCCAAAGAGCGACCTTCGAATAAGTGTTGAAAATAATACACGTTTTGATCTTTGAATCTGTCAACTTAAGAGTTTTACTTGCGCGGGATCTGAATTGTCGTGGGCGACGGGGCCGTCGGCGCGGGGGTGAGACGCAGATTTCCCAGGGGAGGGGTGGTGTGATTATAGGGGATGGTGTTTGGGAAAAGTGGGGAGAAGAGGGCCAAGAGTCGGGAGTGAGGAAAACTTTTTTCAATCGAATATTCTCGAAAGCTCCAGAAAATATTATGTCATTACATCATGTTGTGCAAATCCACTCGTTTCCTTCCTTGGATCAATCAACTGTCTTACGTCAAGTTTAGGGGAAAAGTTCGTATATTATCTTAAAAATATTTATTTAAACGTAAGTGATGATATTTTTTTAAATATATGAATATCTAGAGATGTATTGGTGCTTTTTATTCAACACTCATCTTTATCGACTCAATAAAATGGAGAAAGTTGTGGAAACTGATTTTAGAAATGGATGCAACGAAACATCCGGATTATTTAACGATCTAGTGTTTGGAGGTTTGCGTCTCATTTCAAGAGACCAACAAGTTAGTCTTATTTTCATTGTACAAGCGTTTAGCTTAGTTTGAAAATAGTAATTATTATGACGGAAAAAATGCGAGAGGTTTAGCAAATCTGAATCTAACGATTCTCAAAATCAACAATAAGACAATAGAATTTGTTTTTCCTACAAAAAAAAAAAATTACCTGGCTTTTTACGAAAGAGCACGCTTTCTCTCAATTTGGAAGAAATTATTAAAAATGACATGAATAGTTTAAACAGTGACTGATTAATTAATATGTTTTCATTATATTAATTATGTTTTTAAGTTTATTAAATGTAACAAATGGATATAAATATACCTGCACACAAACGTCTATCAAGACGTTTTGTGGGTCTAGTAAAAAAATTCAAATAAAATGTATATTAAAAAAATATATATATTCCGCGTACGTATCTATATTTAAAAAAACAATTTCCGTAGCCAACTCTATCAGCACATCATTGCTTCGGTGAGAATCGATGTCAAAAAGTAAAAAACATAGATAACATATATTTTGTTCGCATTATTTCATGTAAAAATCTTATTTACATTTTACATTACTTATATTTTTCAATTGTTATTTTTATAAGCGTTGCCAAATTATGCAAGCATGTTTTAAGACAAGTTGCCATATACGTGCGGACCCAACAATATCACATTTTATGTCAACCCATATCCCAAATCCTTACATACGTATGCATATACACACATCCTCAAACAAAATTTCACGCACACCTATACTCGAGTAAAATAATAATAAAATTGAATTCAACATTTTTAGAAAACCAACTTTTACAGATACTATCATACACAATGAATCTAATCATCCATTATCACACAAACATTTAGGGTTCCACTCCATGATACATCGTTTAGTCAGTATTCCAATGTCAATATCCAATTTCAATATTTAATTGAATACAATTAAAAAAAGAGCAGTTAATAACGGGTATAATACAGGTTTGATAGACACTATTATAAAAATAAAATAAAAGAATATAATAATCAAATTTTATATAAATCACAGATAAAACATAATGATAATAATGATTATTGGCGTAGGATTTTATACATAAATAACTTTTCGAATCAAATATCTAAACACCTACCACGAAACATTAGACCGGCATTTTATACAAATAAGAAATTAGTAGAACAAGTATAGGAAATTTGCTCATAAATTCTAAAGACAAAGATGATAAATTTAACAATTCTGGTGTCTATAAATTTAGTTGCAAGGATTGTGCTGCATTTTATATTTGTAAAACGGGTAGAAATTTTAATATAAGAGTAAGGGAGCATTTGAGATGTTTGCACAATAGTGGGTTTTCAGAATTCGCTCATCATTTGATAGAAAATGGTCATGGTTTTGATAAAAAATTGGGATTGTCAGTTTTACATATAAACGGTGTTGGTCACAAATTAAATAATTTGGAATCGTTGGAGATAAATAAAGCATGTAAAACTAATCAAAAAATTATAAACAACCAACTAAATTTAACTACGAGTCCCATTCTAAAATTTTTTCCTAAAAATTATTCGAGTAAATTTGTATTAAGTAACGATTTGAGTTAGGTACTAAAAAATTTTTTTTTTTTAAAAATAGATTTTTTATAAATAGATTCTGGTAAAGAAACAATAATATATGTTTTAGTTAGTTATGACATCCTGAAGAAGAAAATGGTATTTTTCGAAACCGGTAGATGTATTTAAACTCAATTAAGTGGTTAATAAAACAAAGATATTAAATAAAAATATAATTTAGTTTTAATTTAATTTGTTTCTTACATTCATTTACATATTATACATTATAAATAAATCTTAAAGTATATAAAAAAGGTGAACAATCTTCATAATGTAAGTGATGTTCACTGTCTCCTTAACTGGACCGAAGTCTTGTACTAAAGGAGACAGGTTCATCAGTTGTCTGTCATACAAATATAAAATTATGTTTTATATTATTTTACCTCAATCAAAAATACCCATGATTGAAACCCTATATAACGGTTAAGGGTCGATGATGGGTAGGGATTCCAGTCGAAGAACCAGTGGATCTCGGGAAATCGGGATTGGAAGGACTGCTCGCCTAACCACGTGTATGACGGCTCCGTCAACCGCCGAGATTCATACAAACGGCACGCGATGGGCAAATCTTCGCTTCCGGTTGAAGACGGTGATATCACAGCTTCACCGCGGTACATAAAACAACAAATGACAGTCACTGTGCGCACAAATCACAGGATCACAAACAATACAGTACTGATACACTGGAGCTGAATAAATCCACACCGCTAATGCTCTCGCGATGTCGAGATCGAACAAATATCGGTCTAGTTGACGTCTACTGACGTCAAGGTCACTATTCACGCTGAAGGCAAACATTAAGGAAAAAGGATGGGTGTGAATTTGGATGCCAAAAGGTGTCAATAATATGGGTCACGGCCGATTCGCAAGACCCGCCAAAAATGTGGTTTACGAATCCGGAACAGTACTTTTGTAGGTAAAAACATAGTAATTGTGTGTACTTGAACATATTTTTTTATTTTTTATTTTTTATTAATATTAAAAATATAATTCAATTTCAATAATTATATATATATATATATATATATATATATATATTTTAACATTTGTTTCTTCTCTATGGGAGTAAGATTCGTGCATAGAGAAGGAGTATATTCGAGTTAATTTATGTTTCAGTTAGTCTGTGTACATATTTTTTTAACTTTAGTTACAAATTTATGATAGTCCGTAATTTTTTTAATTGTGATGGGGAGATTGTTAAAAAATTTGATACCTTGATAAATATATTGATTTTGAGTTGCGGTATATTTTAATTTTGGGATATCAATTTGATCTCTATATCTTGTAGATCGGAATTCGCTTCTAAAATTTAATTGATTTTTAATTTTGAAAATTTGATTTTTTTTTGTATATGTATTTTTGGCACTTTAAAATCTGTGAAAAGTTGTATACTTGGATAGTCTTTGTAGGTGATAAGATGTTTCTGAGTCTAAAACATATGTAGGCAGTTCCAATATAACTTTAATCTTGTTTATATTAGAGCATATATAGAAGTCCTTATGTATGCACTATGTTAAGAATTAAATAAATAAAAAATGTAAGCTAAGGCGTTAATATATATACACATTTATATCATCACTATCAGACCTTGTTAATCCCCTACTAAAATTAAGGCCTCCCTATGATTCCGGGACTCTCCTTGTCTACCTCTAATTGTCACAATGTCATTCTCACCACTCAGATAATTTCGTCTAGTCAATGATACTTTGGGCGACCTCTAGACTCTAGGGCAATGAAAACTAGTTTTATTTTAGTTTGATAAACTTACTCGTAAATCTCATCGGTCCGTAAATTTATTTCAATTGAAAAACATACAAAATTTATCAACAATACCTAAACAAAGTACGCAGATTTTATTTATTAAAATCTTTTATACGTTTATTCGTTTTCATGGTTTCGTGATTTTAATGCGAAATCTGTCTACGTATGTTTTATAATGTGTGTGCAACAAGAACCCAAGGTGATTCAACAAGAGATTGGTAACGTAATGTAAGACGGAAGGAATTCAGTGCAGGGACAGGAACTCAAAGACTAACCAGGCTCCAGTGCTCCCCTTATCTTGACTCATATTTTGCAGTGGCCTGTATTATGACTTCAGGATTACGCACATCGATAATACGCACGAAACACTCTTGAATGCATACTTCGTTCACATCACGAAGTGAGAACGACACGCACCACGCACAATAGCAAGGTGAATAGTTAAATCTGGCATGTTCAAATGTCAATTTTTTCGTTAGCCTGTCAACTTGAAAGCAAGCCATTAACTTGCCCACTCACAACGGTCTAACGTAATCTATAGCGAACTATCAACTGGATAGAGCCATAGACAAGATAAGATGACACATAAAAAGGTCGCACTCTGGGAGAAACAGGTAAGTACCAGGACGGGGACCATAGACGCTTTTATATTGTTTTTGGGAATGTGTTAATATGCAAACATTTTACCAGGAAGAGTACCACAATGGTAAATGAACATATTGCATTTGGTTGAAGAGACTCAGAACATTTGAGGTGGGTTAATAGTTGTTTCTCATCTGATTGACATGCAAATATGTAGAATTAGAAGGATTAATGAATTGCCATTAAGCAGTTTCTTCGCAAGTTTAGGTAGGCACAGATATAACAACTTTTATGTCCTTATACAACTTTCGCCTAATCTTGATTCGTACATCATTTCATACATTATTTACGTTTTTAATATGACCATCTTCCAGTATCTGACTTACCTGCTGAAGCCAAGTCTTGCGCGCACTCTATTTCTGGTGTCGTCAACAATCGACCAAACCCCAGTGCGACCCTTTATTAATCTTGCTCACTATGCTTCCATCCTAATTTCTTCAATATGTATTTCATCATTAATGACTTTGCTATATATACGCCTAAATTAGATCTACTTTATTTTTCTATTTTGCCAGGTCTAAGCTTTACTACCATACATCAGTGTTGGTACCAGGTCTTCATTGTATATCGCTAGTCTTGCCTCAGCATTCAAAACGTCGCGTTGTTTGCTTTATTCTGTACAGTCATCCTCTTTTCGATATATTTCTCAGTCTTTTCGTTTCTATCAAACACATTTTCCAAATACACCAACTCATCTACTTGTTCCAAATATTCATAATAAATAAATATATAAATATATTATAATTTTTAAAGTACATAAAAATAGTCAGGCATTCAGTGAATCGTAAATTAAGCACGGTGAATGGAGAAGTAATTATATTTTTTGCTTCGTTAAAAAAACGTATTATCTATTCATTCGGCCTGCCATCATTTAAAAATACAGAATGCTTTTCAAAACACGGTGCTTCAAAAAAAAAATGGAAATGGTGAGTACTGTGAAGGTGGACTTTACAGCTTTTTAAAAAATGAATTTTATTAATTTCTAAACAATGCGAATAATACAAAAAAAATTGAAACAGCCCCACAAAATTGTAATGAATTTCATCTCAAGTGTTGTGTAAATTATTTTCATTAGAGGTCCTTTTCTCCTCTTTTGTCCTTAAATATAAAAGTTAATAAAACGGCTCCTGTTTTTGGCTGACAGTTATTAAAAAAAGTATTTTTTTAATCTTGTTCCCCGCTCCCGCGAGCCTCCCCAGGGGCAGCGGGAATAATATTCCCCTTTATCTTAAGTCTATTATCCGAAGTAGCTTCCCAGCACACTTTCTTTTTTCATACATAAACTACAAATATAAGGGTAATTTTATTTCCTCGAGGGCGTCCCGCGCCAATGTACCCACTGAGCGCGAGCAACATTTTAAAATGAGTGGTTTTGTATTATAACAATAAGGCTGATCTATAATAAGAAATGGTGGATTTAAATTCTTAAATCTTACTGAATTTTCAATTTATTTATTTAACCTTTGTCACAACGTGACACAAAATATCACAGCAATACAGTCAACTATCTTACCGTAAAAAATAGAGTTTTATTTTAAAATTTCAAAAGATAATTAGTTAATGTTGTGCATTTATCTTAAATATTAAGCATTAAAAGTGAAAAAATAATAAATATAATTTGAGTGCTCATCCAAAACGACTTTTCTCCTTATCCCTTCATTTCATTTAATTAGTGAGAGAGAGTGAGAGACATAATTATAATGGTATGTTTGTTATTCTCTACACTGTTCAATTAATGTGTGATGTAATGTCTTAACAAATAGTATTATTTCAAATGTAACAATTTTACGTCGGATTAAATTGAAATATAATATTTTTTGTAAGATTCGCTATATATAATTAGTTTTTCACTAAACATTCCTAAGCGTTAATATTTTCCTTAAGATTACCTAAAATTTTATTTTCATATTGCGCATATTTACGGAAAAATTGCAGGTTTTATTATGGTGGTAGACCTGTGTTATGCATGACTAGGAAAGGGTTATAAAATGTTATTTATTTCCATTCGTATTTTAAATTATATTCGAATACTTGGGCTCTATAATATTTTGCAGACATCACAACAGATATATATATATATATATATATATAATACATAGGAAGATTCGACGAAGAGCATAGAAATAAGATACATAGAAACCTTTGATTTGCAGACGATATTGTGAGACTAGATCTGGCCGTGTAAACAGACATTTTACAGCCATTCCACGCCGCTGTGTATCGACAGAATTCAGACGACAGTCTGCTCTAGCCGCAACACCAACAACTATACTCGCGCGCACGTTTCGTAACATTAATGTACACTACATTAATATATACGCGTGAGAATTTGAGAAGGATTAGGGCTTTTAGTTCTCTCCTTAAACAATCCTTGTGATATACATAACCTTAAACATCAGTCACTTCATCCGAATGAATCACAATTATACATAACTAATATAATCCCTATAAAATTGAATTTATCGCAAAATACAAGATACGTGACTAAAAAGATTGCTAAAACAAATCACTTCTGGGAATGATCAGAAGATTAATTAGTACCGAGTTGTCAAATAATATACAACTCTCTTATTATTCCTCACATCAACTACTGCAGCAGCATTTTGTTCTTGGCTAATGAAGAAGAAATGCAACAATTGTTAGTGTTGCAAAATAAAGCTTTGAGAATAATATTCAGAAAAAATAGATATACTCGAATCAGTGCAAGTACAGGCTGAAAAATCTGAATATGATTACCTTTAAGCAGAAAATGTTTTTCAATGTATTTATTTATAAAATCTTCAAAAATATTGGCATACGAAAAATTGATGCAAATCAACATGAGTACGAACATCATAATAGACTGAGACTGCTATTCAGAAAGAAGGCAAAATCTCAGAAATTGATGACGTACAGTGCGATGAAGCTTTTTAATGTAATGACAGAAAACATAAGAAAGAAGGAAAAACTACATAAATTTAAAATTAAACTAAGCAGATATGTGAAAGATAAGTTATCGTAAAAAGAAATGATTTCGATCTTGTTTATATTAGAGCGTATATAAAACACTTAATGATGCACTACATTAAGAATAAATAATACTAATAATAATAATAATATCAAACTGATTGCGACCAGCGAAGATGAAGTGGTAGAACTGATCCACAAGACCAAAGTAGAGAGCTCGGTACTGGATCTTGAAATGAACACAACCAAAGAAAAAATACGCGCAATAATAAGTCGATCGCTTTTAACAAATACCGATAACTAATGTTCTTGACAACTACACAGAGGAAAATGATTATTATTTAGCTGAGAATTCTCGTATCAAAAAGTTGAAGGTACGAAGCCAAGATCCGTAGGAGAAATAGTATGGCCAAGTCTATGTCAAAGCTGACCTAAATTTGAAGAACCGCCTTATCTTAAGGAACGTATAAGTATTTTTGTAGTTTTACAACAGTACTGTATGTTTTACAACATTTCGTTTCTGCTGCATTAGGCCAGCTCGTTGCTATATAATCAGGCCTATTCTCAAAATTGCAATATTGAAATGAAGGTGATTGTTACACCAACCCTCAAAAATAGACAGTATGTAAATTAACGTCCGTGTTATATTTGAATGAGAGAGAGGGAGTGAGGGAGATAAACGTACCATAATCTGTCAAAACATAAAAATGGCAACAGGATTGGCCGTGATTCTTCACTACGACGCTGCGGATGAGGAAATCAATATGTAATTTATGAACAAACCTTTTTCTGTGAACTTTGAATACTGTATTAGTACTTATTTTAACCAAAAACTTATATTTTTAGTCGAAACTCGAGACGTGGAAAGACGTCGTTTGCGTGATTTGTGCGGTATAGTTGTACCTTATCAAGGCGGTATAGTTGTAAAAATTGCCCATTTGGAATTTCCATCGGATTGCACAAATCACGCAAACGACGTCTTTCCATTCTCGAGTTTCGACTAAAAATATAAGTTTTTGGTTAAAATAAGTACTAATACAGTATTCAAAGTTCACAGAAAAAGGTTTGTTCATAAATTACATATTGATTTCCTCATCCGCAGCGTCGTAGTGAAGAATCACGGCCAATCCTGTTGCCATTTTTATGTTTTGACAGATTATGGTACGTTTATCTCCCTCACTCCCTCTCTCTCATTCAAATATAACACGGACGTTAATTTACATACTGTCTATTTTTGAGGGTTGGTGTAACAATCACCTTCATTTCAATATTGCAATTTTGAGAATAGGCCTGAATACTGTCTAAAAGTATTCCTCAATCCTCGTACTTACCCAGTACTAATTAATACGCTGACTATGATTTGATTCGAATATTTACTGCCGAATTGAGAATTTCTGCTTCGTTAAAATTTACAGCACTTGCGAGAATAGACGAACAATTCTTTACGGAGGGAAGAAACAGCTATGAATATAAGCAATAAAATTAAAAATATTTGTGTATACTTTATAAAAGCCTTAAAATTCATGGCTCGCCATGTACCGGCGGCGGAGCTATCGGTCGCTACATCGCCGCTATCTAGGGTAACATAAATTTAAAAAGGCGGAAAAAATATATTTCACATTTGCATTTTATTAAACAAACAAGAAGACATTAAATTCGGAGGATATTAAAAAATGAATGAGATATTATCATCTTTCTCTAGAATAAAATTGCTCATGAAAACTGACAAAAGTTTTGAAGGTTTTTTTCAATTGGCGTTAATAAGTGTTAACGTCTTCCGGGGTTAATACAGAAAAAACAGCTTTTTTCTTTTAATATCAACGCGCACGTGGATTGAATATCTATCACATCAACATTTATACAAATAAAATAATAATAATTTTAAATATAAAATCAATTTTATCGAAAAATATTGTTGTTGCGCCACCGGGATTCGAACTTGGATCTCTTTCCTAACCGGGGAATGTGCATTATCTAACTATGCTATAGCGACAATATTTTTGATATTAATTCATTTAATCGTTCCATTATTTGAAAGAACCACCTACTTTATAAATAATATTGATCATTCTAATTAATATATTTAATTCATATTTAAAATATCACACATCTATGTTCTAAATAATTACAACTTCACAATAAGAATATGTTCTCCAAATAGTAATAATCTTAATACAATGTGTTTGAAATTCTGGCACCATCTAGGGATTTTTTCTGAAAGTATTTGAAAATATTGTAAGAAAAAAATTGTCACTTCCAATGGTAAAAAATAAATGTCTCAATAAATCAAATCTATAAATTAAAAATTTACAATTTGTTATAGGATTACGATTGTTTTAAAAGTTAAGTTGTGTGTTTATCTTCCAGTGGTAAGTTTTCTGTCTATCTTTTTAAAAAACTTATGCAGACAATTATGCAGAGAAAAGCACTCAACTGCTTTATCTGCGGTCACACCGGTAATCTGCTGATGTTTCTTTATTTTCTCCCGTGGTTTGCTCCGAGTCCTGCCTGGCCAGTTTCCAGAACTTAATCCGATCTGATAAACACCGAAAAACAAAACGAAACCTGCATTCCGTGTGCACCGCTGCACAATAACGTTCAACCTAGGCCGGCTCAAATGGTTGTGACGGCCGGCAAGTTTGCAGTTTACCCACATAAAATATAGTGCACATACTCAAGTTTTTAAAAACCAGGGCTAACAACCAAAGCATGTATTTTATAATGCCTGAACATTTAATAATTTACTAATTACTAATTTAACATAGGTGTTTGTATTATAAATATAAGACTGAATAAGTTCATGTAGAGTATATCATTATTATTATAGATTATACAATTGTTAATAATTGTAAGCAGAGGATATTAATATATATAATTGATATTAAATATATTAAATTGGCGAGTCATTTTGGTATGAGAAAGAGCTCATAATAATAATAATATTGAATAATTTGTATAGCGCTATTTTCGTAAAAAAATTCACCTCTAAGGTACTTTACACAAACAGTTTATAGTCCTACATTATATGTATATTTTTTAATAAAAAAAAATATTTGATCTGATGGAAATGATATTTTGAAAAAGTCTATCTATCTACCATCTATACTGTGTTACAAAAACTATCTACATACATTCTAAATTGTAAGACATCAAATAAGCCAATTTAATATAGATTTAAACACCCTCGTATCATTGGTATACATATAACATAACTTTTTAATACTGGAATATCAATAATTAACAGCATACATTTATAGTGTAGGTCAAAAATGGTTATCTTGCAGTCTATCTATCAGTTTTGCGTATTTATGGCTTCAAAAATAAAATTATTTATCGAGTATATCAGTTTTATTCTCTCTTCACTTCGAAACTCCCGCCTAACAAAAAAAGGAACGACGCTTTGAACGAAATAATATCTCATGGAAACTTGTCAACCGAGGTAAAAGATAAGGTTGTCAAAACTAGGAATATATACTGAAATCTTGGTAATGACACTGATGTATGGAAGTGAGACCCGGAGCTAGCAGAAGAAGGACAAAAGCAGACTGAATGCAGTTAAAATGAGATTACATAGGCGTATACGTGGCAGATCCATGTATGACGGAGTAAATTATGAAGAAAAGACAAGTGGATCAGTCATATATGACGCAAGTGATGATAGCACCAGAAATAGTCTGCAGAAGACTTGGTACAACCAGGTAAACAAGATGGTCTTATAAGAAGCCTCAAAAATCGACGAAATTGTATGAATGTGGATGAGGTGAGAATTGTGTATCAGTACAGAAGAGTCTGACAGTCTATCCTCTCTGCCTTCCCTTGCAGAAAACAGCGTGACGGTTAATTAGTTAGTTAGTCATTCCGGAACTGTCGCAAAATAAAACCTTGACAGATGTATTAATTTGAAAAAATGTAACATATAGGTTTGAAAATTTGTCATGAAAATACTGGCGCTATAACATAATCGGTAGTGTACTTCCCCGGATTGGAAATAGAGATTCAGGTTCGTATATCGGTAGCGCAAAAACAATATTGATTTTATATGTATATATTTATAATTAATACATTAAATTAGTATTTAAAACCTTGAATTATAATTAATTTACACTAATTGTCCACACCAAATTTACCTGCCTTTGTAAATAAATAAAAAAATATTAAAGTAAATGCCAAATTTTCGGCATTGAATAGATTGTGAATATATTAAAAATTATAACAGTAAATACAAAACATTTCCATTAATCAAATGCGGGGGAAATACATTGTAAATATTTGTCCACGCCGTACTGTCACGCTTCGCTGGAGATCGTATTTTTATTTCCCGCGGGAAATAGAAATGGACCAACAAATAATTACGGACAATGAGTTACAAGCGCCGTCCTCACATCACACGTGGACCAAAAATGTTAATAACAACAGACAAATCACAAATCGTTCACCGTTCCAACGACTTGCCATTAAGTGTGTTATAGTTTTAGCACCACGCACGACACTTTTATACTCGAAACCGAGAATTTACGACCCTTAATAAAAATACAGCAGTGTATAAAAATTTAAACAACCCTTTCGTCCCCGTCATAAAAAGCTTTGCAGCGCCCGAATCGTAAATTCGGCGGATACATTTTTTTCTCTCGGCGAAATAGTTTTGCAGAAATTACTGAGTATACAGGGTGCCGCCCCCCTTCGCCCACCTCGCGCGGCCGCAGCCCCCCGGTTCGGTGCCCGATGTCACATCACATTTGCCACCCTTATCTCCAGAATAGGATCCGTCCTCCGTCGAAAGGTAACGATATTTTGGCCAAACCCAGGATTTTGCCGCCATAAAACACCGCTGAAAGAGGCTCTCAAAGTTTCATGTCTCGAGCCTTAACTCGGGCGATACAGCATGGCTGGAACAATATCAGATATTTTTATCAAGCGATTCAATTACGATTCAGCCTCAATAATATATCAGCTATTAAAGAACGTATAAATATAAAGTCAATTTTAAGGTCGAGAAACACTTCATAGTGTAATATATGTTACGGACCAAGTGAACAATACAGCATTATGTGTGAGGATTTTTCAGTCGGGCAATGTGATAAATGTACATTTATATAACACTTTGAGCGGCCATTACATATCATTTTTAATTAAATTAAAAAATCAAATTATAATAAATATTATTATTGAGTTTTGATAGTTTGCGTAAGCATTATTATGTCACAGCTGTTTCGGCGGTTAAGGCCATTTTCAAACAGTGGATAATCACGTACAATCGACTAATTTAAAGGGGTCACTACCGAGGACCATTTACGTTGAAAAGTAAGACCCATTTTCTCAGCAACTGCTAATTCGATTACAATGAAATTTTGCACACTTCTGATTTAGTTTTAAATAAGTTAATGTAACTAAGGGTTTACAAAAATAAATTAAAATAAAAGCTATAGTAGCTTTCAAATTTCGATTTTTTTTTCCTTTGTTTGAAAAAAGATTGAACAATTGATTCGTTTGACATTTTATTAGTCAGGAAAGCAGTCAGTGATGCTAAGGACAGTTAAAAAAAAAACCTCAATATCTTTTATGGTTTCCAAAATAATGGGACTAATGTACAAAAAAGTTAACTTTTCAGGAGAGCCGAAAAACCTAGCGTACTTATGTTTTAGAGCTTGTTACAAAATTTTTACCGTTTTCTGTTATTAATTTTGTTGTTATTTTAGATAGTTTTATATTGTTGTTTTATTGTGTTGATGAAAAAAAGCCAAAGACAAGTTTCAAAAGCAAAAAAAGTAACTAAGCCTCAGCGGACTGTCTCACCGCTACAATGATGGCTCATACTTCGGCCACTATATACTAAAATTTCAAGCAATTCTACTTATCGTAGAAATGTGCGGATTGAATTTTTTTGTACAAAAAAAGTCTAGAATAATACAATGAAAAAAAATGAAAAATGTTTTTATTTTTATTTTTCTCGGTAGTGACCCCTTAACTGAGTTTAGATACCGTTCCACCGTAACCACCTAATTACCCATGGATTAATTACACAATTATTTACCCGAGGAATGGGTAACTAAAATCAGTTAAATAAGTCGATTGTACATGATTTATCCACTGTTTGAAAATGGCATTAACCACCGAAACTGCTGCAACATAAAATAATGCCCACGCAAACTATCAGAACTCAATAATAATATTTATTGTAATTTGACTTTTTCAATTTAATTAAAAATAAACATGGAGTTCTACAAACTAAACACAATAACAATAAATAAATTACATATAATGAAGCATATTCTCCGGGTTCATACATATTCTCAATGTAAATTTTTAATTAAAAAACTTGGTGTTTTCATAAAGTTTATTCATACCTAAGTTGTAGGTACATGTATGTGTGGCAGCTTGGTGACAGATTCGAGAGTATGTCAGAAGAGAGGGGAGTCAGGATGGGCAGTTGCGCTCTCTTTCAATACTCTTCGGTCCTCAAGATAACGCATCTTATTGTGTATTTATTATATTGTTGTACCCGTGTACAGTGGTAATAAATTATCAACTATCTTGACATTGAACTCTTATTTCTACTGTCGACATCTTATCGAACCTTTAGGGAATCTGTAAGATTATTGCCGTAGCACAGACGGTATAAAGGGCAATACAGTGTTGTGGCCAAATATGTTACAATCTAATCTTTAATCTAAATAACCTAATCTCAATTTCACATTGTATTAGCGAAATTTCTGCATCTGGTATCTGCAATAAGTTTTATTAAAAAATGGGATAACCAGTTTTGTGAATTTTGATTTGTTTGGTTTTCTTCGCTAATTTAATAAGATTTTGATTCTCGGTGACCTGAACGGTATGTGTATACATACTAATTTAGTATGTAATTGGGGGAAATCTGTCGCCCCCACTATGATATCGGTGAAATAAAACATCGCTATTAATATACGTTAGTGTAGCCGTTAATATAGTACCGATGCCAGGTAGCAATACTAATGCGGCCAGCAACCGTTGGAAAGGCCGTCTGACGAGCCTCACTCTTCAACAGCTACAAAAATTATCTTTGTATACTATTTACGCTAGTAACTAGTAACTTGTAACTTTATTGAGCCTAACTATAAATTAAGTGTTAAGTGTAGGTAAGTAGTTTAATAATCCAGGCAGTTTAATAATTCCGAGTTTGAATCCCGGTGGCAGTAACAACATTTTTCGATAAAATTGATTTTATATGTATATCTTTCAAATTAATACATTTAATTTTTATATATTTTATCGGTAATTGTGTATCAATTAACAATAAACGTCTGTTTTTTTTAAAATTAAAACTAGATCCCCAAAATAGACGTTTGTCTGCAAGTAGATTTATATCAATTTTGTTACATTTAATATAATAAAAACATAAAAATTAATCACTCACAGTTTAAACAATTCATTTCATTCTACCGGTAAGACAGGTTATTATCGATAAGCCATTTTTTTTATCATTTCTTCCAAATTGGAAAACCCATGTAGTTTATTTTTTATTGTAGGAACGACAAATTCTATTGTCCTCGGTCCATACTTATTGGTGATTTTGGGATATGTCAATTGGTTAATTGCAAGTAACTAGTGTATAATGTATAATGCACACATGTACACATACACGTTCCTACCCCTTAGCCCACTCCCAACCAGTACACATTGTTTCTTCTCGACTGGTTTGATTTGAATTCGTAAAATTCGTCGAGATTTGGAGAAGAAGTGTTCTCATGTGATTATTTGTTGGATCACTAGTTCATATACCGCTGTGATTTTGTTTAGTGTCTTGTGGACTTGAAACTCATCAGAGTTTTTTTGTGCCGTGGAAGTTTCGTACATTGGGTGAACTTCCGAAAGAATATAGAGACGGCATAATCATCAGAGCTGTTCTTTTGGTTCCGTGAGTCCATTCTGATCCGCTATCGAAGGACCCTCATCAATATCTACTCACCACTATGATCGGCGACCTGAGTCGGTCACAACAAGTGAGTGCTGTTGTTATTAGGAGAACAATAGACGTCCAAAAAATATAACCTTCTATTCCAAATTCTGACATAGATACTTTGTTACATACATCATCGAGGTTTTGATGCATTTGTTACAAGTCTTTCTGAGTACTCGCAATATTCACAACATTCTCTTCAAATTCGAAAGTATTGGATGCAATTCAATTTTTTCGGACTAAAGCACTTTAAGAAGTTGCAAACTTATTCTGGCATCCGCCGCGCTTGCATTCAATATGGATACTTTACATTCAAATGTAGAGCGCCCTGAACAAATAATGTTCTCATTTAAAACTTTGCCGTTCGCCCAGATATTCTTCGGAAAATATCTAAACCAGGGGTGAAAATATTGAAGAGTTCTCACGGATCAGACCTTCACATTCGGTAACTGTTTCCTTCTTTCAGGTAGATTTTATTGATTTTAATATTCTGACCTTGAAATTTATAATACCGAGTGCGATGTAAATCTATTCACCGGTGTAGTATTATTATAGAATTTCTTGTGAAACGGCGCGATGGTAAATTAGTTAGTTAAAATGTAAATAAGAATTTAAGGTACCACATGGTTTTAACCATAAAACGGTAATTGAGAGGTAAGGAATGAAAAAACTAAGAGAGAATGTAAAGCTAATTTAATTTTATATAGTTATTATATTATATACTATTATATATAGGAGCAAACACACGCTCACAGTGATCGTCAATCTGGTCTTATCATAAATACTGAAAACTTTCATCTCTCTTTGTAGAGATGAAAGTTTTCAATTCTAACTGAACCCACACTTTCATGTCAACCACTATCTAGATAATTGTTTATTATCAGTCAATTAAAATCAATTGAAGAGTGAAAAAAACCAACACCTGAAAAGATATCGATAACACGGAAATAGTCCTTGTTGTATACCTAGCATTAGACCTTTTCTGAATGCGCATTCTGATATGTGCGAGCGAATACTAGGGAGTCTTAGATCATACGTATCACTGGCCAAACATAGAATCCTTGATTCGAAACAATATAATCCAAAATATAAATGAAATAAAATCACATCCCAAATTGATAAACCAATATCTGATGCTTGTATTTCGTGATACTACATGATTTTTCCAATCACCACTGATTACGTCGTATGCCTCCCGGAGACAGAAACACGTGCGACCTTTATTCGAAAGTAGTATTAATTTTCAGGGTTAACCTTTCCGTAATGGTGGGGATAATAAGGTTATCCAAGACGTTTCCAGTCTCGGTCAATTCCTCATTTCCCAAAGACATAATCGATTAAAAACAGCACTATTGAGTTTTATAAGCCGAGACAATAAAATCTGACCAAATAAATCGATATGAATATACAGCTGATAAAAATGTTATATTATAATTAACCAAATTAACAAACCACGCCGTTTTCCCGTGGAAGTAGGCATAGTGGATAGAATTCCACACTCTTCTATCCTGACTCACAGTTCTCGCCTTATACAACATACATTTTCTCTCTTTGATTACTGAGGCTACTAGCAGGATTGTCTTCCAGTATTTAGTTTATATGGTCGTACTGAGTCTATCTTGCCATCAACACTTGCGCCATATATCTTTTGAACTATTATCTCCTCATTCATCCGTTCCATATGACCAGACCACCTAAGCGATTATTTTTCAATCCTATTCACTATGCTAAAATAAGCTTTACATTCTCTCCTTATTTCTTCATTCTTTACTTCTTATAAATGTCATAAATGGATATGCCACATATACGCCTATGTGTACGTTCGAGTCTAGCGTACTGCGGAGTGGAGCGTTCAGGGTACATATCAATCTCATGCTTATAAACCCGAGGTGTCCTGAGTGGCGGCTAATCGGAACGGTGCCGAGAGCGTACCTGTTTGCGTTCAGCGTCGCGTGCGCGTGCAAGTTCAAACCAGTTTATGTTTGAACAGCGATTTGTGTTGACGTCCGAGATGTTCTTCGAACAAATGTGTTTTTTTTTGTCGATATACCTATAGTCAAAAGTTGACACTGGCATTCTTGTATAATATATTTGTGAAATTTAGCTTCATTTAACCATAAGCTATTATATAGAACTACTCTTATTACACTAATCAAATTTTAAAAATATTTTTTTTTCCAAATTCATATTGATTATATCATTAGCCATGATAACATTTCAAATATGACCGTTTCTCCTGAACGCTGTGTGTTTACTGAGGACAGGAAATTAACGCTCTAATGTTACACGTTCCGAACGCTGCACGCCCTGCAGAACACTATTTCACTCAAGAAGTCTAAGTGATCATATTTCTACTCCCTTCAGTTTCGTTCCTGTTCTACCTTGCTCCAGGTCTAGTTACATTTGAGGAACACTGTAACAAGTTTAATTAATACAGAGTTTTAGATATTTGTAAACGTCTATTTTCACATCTCTTTATTCGTACATGTCGATAGTGTAGTGGTTAATATGCACGACTGTAATATGTGAGACTGAAGTTCGGTTCATCGCTAGGGAGATTTTTATTTTAAATTTATTTATGTAAGAATGTGTGAAGTGCTTGTGCTATAAAAATATACATAGTCCTGATCTTCGGTGTCGAAACTTTGACATTTATAGCAGACCTCATCCGCAAATTCATGGTAGCCCAGCCATGGAACGGACTATGCTCGGAAAGTGTTTGCAAAATATAATAAGAAATTAAGATATTTGAAGTAGAATCAAAGTACAAAATTACTGCTAGAACCGAGGTCGAAACGTAAAATACGCGGTACAGATTAGGGAGAGAACTATATCGAGAAGAGAATGTTCCTTAAGGATAAGACAAAGTATTTAACCCATTAATTAGATTAATGTCTTTATTTAAATTCACTGGGATACGCCGGTTAGCTATTAACTAGTAAAAAATTAGGCATTGCCCAAGACAGGTTGATTTCGCCTGTATGTCAAGTATATTTTTTAAACTTTTTTCTATGTGTCCAGTATTAACAGAGTTACGATTTTTCAATACAAATTAAATAAATTAATTGGATAGATGTACAGAAAAAAAAATATTCATAGATTTTTTCTGTTTATCTTTTCAATTGATTAATTTAATTTGTATTAAAAATATCACAGAACTGTGTACTGAAATTGCAACTTTACAACAAAAATGCGATTCATTAATACATTTTTTTTGTTTTTAAGCAATTTCTGTTTTTGGCTGTCATGTAACGAATTTATTCTGCGTAATTTATTGTCAGATTTCGAAGTATCAAAATAAGTATCGAGTGTAATGTGTACAAAATCCGTTACATCACAGATAATTAGAAACACTATTTAATGGAGGATGGTTTCGAAATCTCTTGATCATGATCGAAGAAAGTGCATCAAAATTTCCTGAATGCTGCATCGTAAGACATGATATAGTTAACTTATTATGCAGAACTGCAAGTTTTGTAAATAAACGATAACCATAAAGATCAATTTATAGCAGTTTTGAATTTTAAAATGGCTCCCCTTGTTTGTTTCTGTGTAGATACCGTTGAATGGTAATACAGTCGTTATCCTTACCTATCTCCATTATACATCCTTCGAAGCGAGCTTTGTTGATAATAGGGAGTGAAGTGGATAATGGCTGAAGGGTATTTTCCGATTTTATTCCCAGCAGCGGTTAAGGGTAGGTATTGCCAGCGTTTTATGTTAATTTTAAACCCTCGCACCGCGTTATTCGAGGATGATGATTGAAAAAAATAGTTCGCATTCAAATGATGGCTGTACCGAGCTAATAGTTTTAAACAAACCGCTGTTCTTTTTATATATTATAATGAAAATTAAATTATGTATATTGTTTTGGTGCCTTTGGGCCCTAGAGGATAGGAAGCCATAGGGGCCGCTACCGATCTAGCTCAGTCTGGGTCCTCAAGTGTGTATGTGTGTGCTCTGGTGTCACCTGCTACCTCGAATGGGATGATGATTGACTCAATGGCAACTCTGCTTTTCACATTATACATTTATTTGCAAAACACAATTAATCTAGACATTGGATGCACGTAAAATGTTCTTTAGATCGTCTTTCTTCAAGTCAACTTTTCTCTGAAGGAGATCACTTTTATTTATTTAATCTATTTACCAAGTTTATCTATTTGCCAACATCAGCCAACGTGGCTGTGCTGAGGTTCCTGCGTTCCATGCGTGACGTCACTTGCCTACCAGCCGTCTTTCCGACCTTAAGATTAGCCTTTAGAAGCTACTCGCACGTAACATTGTAAAACAGTGTCGAATTAATCAAGTGTCAAGCGTAAGTAGTTTCTCTTCGTATAACCTGTTCTAGTACGTCATAACACTCGGCAATCACTCGAACATAGTAGAGCACTGGGTGATATAGGGCCCCAGTTCCGCGCTTACAGCCTTCTGATCAACACATATTTTATTTTGCCACAACGTAATTAAAACAACTAAATCTGATGACCCCTTATTTGATCGTGATTAAGCATCTAAAAAAACTAACCTTACATACATTTCGTGTCCTTGGAACAACAAGGTATCATCTGACATTTACATCAAACTGAGATATTAATAAAAAGTTTTTTTGATAAACGGACACGTACCCTGGTGCTAGTTGAGTGATGACATCCTGTATTTAAAAAAATATAATTTTTAGACCAAAATGTATTTAATTATACTGTATTAGAAATATAAAAAGTTAAATGTGAATAATTCGGTATATTATTTTATAAGTATTTCACGGATACTAGAATTTTATACCTACTGTTAAATTTTTAAATGTTTTGTTTTGGTTAAAGCAAAATGTTACTTAATAGTTTTAAGGATCGACAGATTGTACGTCGGTCATGGCCAAAAAACAAAATAATTTTTTTTTTCTACAAATATGCTGAAAAAATATTAAAAGACTTTCGCTGTCCGCCAACCTCTTTGGTGCTTTGCCAACCTTTTCCATGTCACTCATGTCAGATCATTTATTTTATCCATTGAAACTTTGGGCGTCATTTAGATCATTATTTGCTTCGGGGATTCAATATAAATATTATTTTTCCATCGATTATTTATGTGTGCATCTTGAAACATGACATGTCCATTGCACTTTACAAACATACCAAATATTGACAACAATATGTTACACGAGTATCATACAATTTACAAACTTCAAGCTCCAAGCGCTTGTGGTATAAATATCATCTTCACTAGCCATTGCTGAATGAAGGCCTCCCCAAGCGTCTTTCATTCTTCTTTGTCACGTATTTACGAATAATTTGATGATTTCGTAGATTGTTTAAATATTCGCCATTGCCTAGTTGCCTGAATAAATTTTGCAGATTAGCCATAAATAATTCAGGTGAGATTAAATATCTAGATAAATAATAGATCTAAAAAAGGATTCAGTATACATGATATTGTAACAATGGACAAGAGTTATCACGTGGATCGGTCACTGAGTAAAGGTCGAGGGTTTGATCCCCACACCCAGCAACGAAAAGTTAATCCTCTTATAGTGCCTAATACATCAAGTAAAATAGTACATGATAAATTACATTATTTTCATAATGTGTACAATATTTTAGGAATATATAAATTATAACGTTTCCCATTTTTGGACAGATTTAAAAATATTATTTTTTTGGAAATTAATTCAAGTTACCAATTTAATCAGCGAGTCTGTGTAAAAAGCGACACGAAGCTTCCCACCACAGCGGAAGTGGTATTAAAAGTAACGCCAGCAGTAAGTAAAAATTGTATGATTTTACTTTATTAAATGAAGATAATGAAACATCCATACTGACTGATTACTGTCCTACAAAAATTTTGACATTTAAACAAAAACTAAATATAATTAAATTGTATTAATTTTACGTTTTATTGATGAAGTTAAAAATTAATATGCTCGGTAGTAAATATTTTTAAAAGAAAAATGGCCAAATATATATATATATATATTGTTATGCTGCGAACTAGCTCCGGCAGATTGAATGCCAGGGTAACGCCATCGGCTAGATAGTGGTTGACATGAAAGTGTGGTTTCGGTTAGAATTGAGTCCTACGCACTTACCTTCAGCTGACGACCTTTCTTTCACCTGTGGTAAATTTATAAAGGGTTGTGTAATTCAGACTGGGAACCTAAACTAATTAATGAAAGATAAATTTAGTAGATTTGTTTAATACAAAATAAATATCAAGTAATCGATCTCTCCATTCTGGCACCTGTTCACTAATACAACTTAATAATAATCCAGAAGCATCGTTGATTCGATTCCTGTGGCAAGTCTCTCGGATCTGAAGGAAGGCAAAACTTAACTGTAAGATTAATCCCACCTCCATGGTGATAGATGGTCATTCCGCTTGACATCACAATTAAGTAAAATTATGGTTACATAACTTCGAAATTCATGCGTCGTAACTACCGCACACATTTGACCCGCCAGAGTACAGGATCGCGACCGTCACGCTGGATGTGTCGAAGATTCTTCCATCCCTAATGAAGACTACCTTCCATTGCTCATCCCAGCCACCCATGACGCCAATTCCATCTTAGAACCGGGTGCCCTCAGCCCGGGGCCTAAAAAAGGAAATTGTCATTTAAATTTTGAAATCACATGTCTAGCGGAATAGAATATGACAATTCCGGTCATAAATCGGAATCGGAATCAAGGTGGGGGGGGGGGGGGGGAATTAGGAAACGTGGTACAGGATGAGGTCGGTGAGGAGTTTTAGTCGAAAGACCAGTAATCTCGGGAGTCGGAATTCGGAAGGACTGCTTGCCTTACCTTGTATATGACGCCTCAGTAATCCCTGCAGTCGCCGCCGAGATCATACAAAATGGTACGCGGATGAGCCGATCTCCACTTTTGAATTAAAGACGGTGATATCACAAGTTCACCCACGGTACACACACGATATACAATACGTGATAAAAAAACAATATCACAAAATAAAGTGCTGGTGCACTGAATCTGAAAGGTCCACAACGCGAATGCCATCGCGATGTCGAGATCGAACAAATATCGGACAAATCGGACATTTCACATGAGGAATGTACGGATGGGAATTTGGATGCGGAATGTATCAATAATAGTGGTCGCGGCTGAATTGAAAAGACGCGCCAAAAGTGTGTTTATAAATTTTGAACATTATTTCTGCATAGAAAGAGAGTACAATGTAAATTATATATCACAATATTATAGAAACGGTACACTAGTATTTCCAAGATATGATCCTTATCCTGTTATTCCTTCCGATTGAGTGAGCAATGTATTTGCCATCATGGTTGCGCAACGCGCACCTCGCGCGTCTTCCAGAGCCCAAGTAGCGCCGTGTGCCAAGCGGTCCCATGCGCTGACATCTCATATAAACGTGGCGAGTTGTAAAAAAAAACATCACGCGGAATTAAATCCTTACATAGCAATATATACTGTTACGGAGTCTTTGGGCTATAGAGGATAGGAAGATGTAGGGGCCGCCACCGATTTAGTTCAGTCTGGGTCTTCAAGTGTGTATATGTGATCTGGTGACGTCTACTACCTCGGATGAGATGATAATAGATTCAAGTGCAATCTCTACTTTTCACATTACAAATTTTATTCACAATAACACAATTTATCCCGATATTGAATTAACGTAAAATATATTTTGTATCTTCTTTCTTGAAGTCAACATTCCTTTGAGAGAGGTCACTTAGATTACTCATTTAAAACATTATTAAACAATGCTGTCGTGGGGTGCAGAAGTAGCCATGGACCCGGGTTGCCGCACGCCCGCACCAGAATTCATCTCCTGCTACAGGATGCTCCCAGAGGCCATCCCGTTTAAGCCATATCCAGGTCGCCCATCCATTCGGCCATCACTCGTACGTCGCCTCTTTCCTTGTTGCAGCGGGGTCTCTGGGCAACCCGTGGGTGGACCAAGCCCATATATCTCTGAGTCCACCGCGGTAATATCACTCTTAATCCCCGATACTTCCCGTTGCCCTTTTTTGGCGGGAGCGGCGCACCAACCCGCTACAGACGTCAGTAACGGGTAACGCTAAAAGTGACGTCCTTTTATCTCCCGGTAGGTATTTAAAAACAATACACACCTAGTGTTTACATACATACAAATAATGCTAAGCAACCATTTTTTAAATCAATTTAATTTTAAAATATCAAAAAAAGGTAATAAATTTTCATTCCTTCATTACTTCCCGATAAACTTAACATACAACACACTCATGCATATTTATACATTATCACTAATTATACCCAGTCTTTTTTTTAATTTCAGTTACATATATAGTTTCGTTTTATTATCAAGGAAAGATATGTCCCGATATAATTTATTTGTGAAATTAGTTAGTAGTGCTAAATTACCCTGGTTTAGAAAAAAGGTTGAAATTTTTGGCACAGCCTAGCAGATTTTGGTCAAAGTTTAATCATAAAACAAATCTAAGGGAAATTATCAACGCTGACGTAGCTCACCTAGGAGAGTAGTCTACCGGAAAGAGATTAGACCCAGATTCAGGTCACGGTGGATTTTTCGAAATAAGTTTGGTCGTTTGCATTTTTTAGATTAGAGTTAGAAAAAAAAATATATGTCGACCTCCAATCTAGACAGTGTTAACTAGGAAAATTTTATGTTTTCTTAAATATCAAGCAATGCAGCTTATTTTGTAAAAATTCAAACGTAATTTAATTTAATTATATTAATCATTTAGAAAGATAAACAGAAAAATATCTATTTATCGGAAAAATATTTAGATGCTACCGAAATTCGAAATTGGACCTTTGCCTATCTGGGGAAACGCGTTAATATTTCGCTATATCAACCGATTACGTTTCTGACAAATTTATAAGTTTTTAAATACGGTGATTTTTATAATTGATTTATTTATTTTGACATATATACGAAATGAACATTGTACAAGTAAAAAAAAACAATTTGGTACATATATTTTACACAGATTTTATAATGCGTTGCCCAACTAGGCAAGCCTGTTTAATTTTATTATTTATATTGCGATTATTTTTCTGTATATCTTTTTAATTGATAAATTTAATTCGTTCTGATATTGCAATTTTATAATAAAATCGGTTATATAATAATAACAAATATTATTGTTACATTTTCTTGACTATTTTGATTAGTTTGAGTAATTAATGACGAGAAAAATAAGTAAATAGTATTGACAGAATATTTATTGCAATAAATCTAATCACGTTAATTAATGTGCAATTTATATTCACACGAATAAATCCTAGGTAGGGGTTGGTACCGTTGTGAAGCGATTGTTAACATCTAAAAGCCTCGTATAAAAGTCCATTTGATTCTTATTTTCCCTCTGCTCCCCAAACCGTAATAACATACTCAATAATTAGCGAGGGTTGAGAACATCCCCTCCGGGGTCCCCCAGGGATCACGCTTCCGCCCTTGTGCAGCCTTCGCCCCGCGCAGCCTCCGCCAGAAAACAAATTGGGCCATTTGTTTCCGGAATATTCCAGCAGGTATTTATCTTTCTGTTCCCACCTTTAGCTTTTTACTCACTTAAAGGCTGGGATTTTACCTTACTTTATAATAAGCCTGAAATATGATCTCGTAAAAAATGCACATAGTCAGATACCACAGAGGCTTTGGTTTATTCTTTTAAATTATTTATGAGAGCAAAGCCTTAAGTATATAATTCTAATATATATATCGATTCAAGCATTTTTTAACGGTGGTTTAAATTATGTAAATTGATATGTATATATACGTAGCGATTGTGCTTGGCTAGGCAATTTAAACAGTTATTTAAAAATGTTGAATTTGAATGTTGAAAGTTTCGGACCAACTACACTTCTATGAGAGTAGAATAACTAAAAATTCGTTTATATATATAAAACATATAATAGAATACATTTAAATAACAAATTAATATTTAGGTTATATTAACACATCCTCTGCGGTTGTTGGTCATATCTGATCCGGGTGTTTGAAAAATATGAATTACGCTATAAATATTCGTTTAATGCTGTTTTACTCCTAAATAGTATTTAGTTAAATATTTACAAATAATTTAAGATACAAGTAAATGTTATCAGATGAGATTCAAATGAATTATTGATAAAAATGTGAAAAAAACGTTCGAAAACTGACCTAAGACAGTCGCTTTTACGAGATTGAATATCAGCGCTTACGCCGAAACATATTTTGAGCATAATATTTACGGCGGGTAGATAAAAGATACCATGTATATGTTTTGTTTTGTTACGCCTACCTTAAGTTTTATGACACTAGATCTAGTTGGGTTTCGACACAGTTTAGAAGCGGGTCGGCCATGGGGTAATTGTTATTTATATTTTTGAAATTATATTTGTATATTTATACATTCATTTTTTTAAATTATGTCAATTACATTTGCTTCTGCTTTATAATATTGTTGATTGCGTTTCGTATAAAAAGGATGTAATTTTTATAATATATTTATTTAACTTCTATAAATATTATGTTTAAATTATTTTCATTTAGTTTACGTGTAAAAAATACTAATATATAAAAAATAACTAATACATTTTAATTGTTTACAACCACTGTTACACACCAGCAGGTAGTGCAATCGCCAACCGACCAGAAGATCACATGCCCAGTGGATGTTTGTATTTCGGCTGTGTAGGGCGTCTGTTGATGCGTGAGAATACATACAATATTCGTAATATTTTTCAATTTTTAACATTAATTTCTTGGCAGCAACATTACGACACATCATGCCATATCATATTAAAAATTAAATATCTATAAAAATTTCCCACAAAACGGTTGAAAAACCGAAAACTTGAGGTGGGTCTGTACGACCCACCACCGCCGGACGTGTTTTATTTTGACCTATCGGGCATTAAGTGTAAATACTGCATTTCAGTCACGGCTATTATTGTATCTGCAGCTATTCTGTGTCGTTGCAATTCTCTAGTCAGGGAGCCGAATTCATGATAATCGATATTTGTAAACACCAATACACAGTATTACTACAGGGTGGGTCTCATATATTTTGTTTACCGTTCTCTATACGCTCGTGTATTTCATATAACCAAACCAAACCACGGTTCAAAGCTTAAAGTAAAAAATATATCTTCTTCTATTGACAACATCCTAGTATGCTTGTATTGATTCTTACTTCTATCATATATAAGAACTGTGTTCTTTTTGGTGAAATGTTCGCAAAGCGTCGTCGATCAGTTACCTGTAGTTATCTGCATTCGCCTTACTCACAATTAGGGGGATGTATTTTTGTCAGAGCCTTCCTCTTTGTCTTTTTCCCTTAAAACATTTTTGAGGTATGCGTTGTATCAAAGAATGTATCCTGTCCATCGATCATTTCGTTTTTTGAGGGTCTTATTATAGTCGTTTTTTTTGCACTCTCTTCAGAACATGCTCATTTACAGTTTTTTCAATCCAGCTTATTATTTCCGTCTATCTCCAGCGTCGCATCTCAAACTCTTCTTACCTAAATCTCTCTCTACGGTTGATGTTAAAGATTGATTAATTCTTATTTTTCTCATTTCTATTTATTTGTGATTTTTGCAATCAAAACCATATTATTTGTTTATTTTTATATTCATTAATTATATTGATGTGCTTGTTGTCTAGTTATTACGATACTCGCCTAGTGATCTTGTGGTCGTGAGTTCGATGAGGCTATCATGTTAGTCCTATATTCACGGCATAAGCATTTAGCATAGTGTGAAAATATTATGTTGATTATGTTGCTTCGCCGTTTATTTCGCGACATTTTATTTTGACGTTAACTTGACATTCTTCATAATATAATTGTTTAATAGGGTTAGAAAATGTGAAAAACATCCACATATATGCCACATTATACTATACTATTTGGAGAAAGGGTGGAAAACTACTCAATCATTTTGCGATCTCAACGATTTTTTCCGCGATGGAATGATTAGCGAAAAGGCATGCCGAGAGTGGTTTGTTCATATTTTGATACCAGCTGAGACGACAAGTCAGGGAAGGGTCGATCTTCGAATTTTGATGACCAGGTCCTTCTAGCGACCGTGGAAGAGGACGAAAGTTGCTGTTGTGGTGTTATTTAATAGAGATTCGTCAGAAATGAAAATAGAGATAAATTTATTAAAAAAAAAAATGTACTGGGAGTGTTCTAGAACTAGTGAATTATTAGTGTAGGCGCTGTATAATGATTATGTTAGAATGTTGGATAGCCATGCTTCTGATTGCTCTCTACCCGATTGGATCATATATTCGGTCTATATTTGTGTAATATTATTGGAGTTGAACGATTTTCAGTTGGTAATGAGTATGTTGTACAGTTTCGGAGCTAAGAACATGTAGAATCTTTGATAAAATGTCGTTAATGCTCTCGGAACTGGCGTGTAGATGTTTGTTGTTTGTTATGTTACAATATATATATTTTTAAATATTGATGCGACTGATAATTCAACTACTTAATTTTTGCATTACTACATACATTTATTTAATTCTTCAATTTCGCCGACTTAGAACAAACAAAAATTACCAAAAAATTAAATACAGAGTAGATAGAGAAAAAGGGAGTTTGTAGTCCTTTCATGTCGCGTGCACGAGGAGTCACAATCTGGTTTAAGAGCCAGATGTGAAATTAGCTCTTTAATGCTGTTTCATAAAACTTGTTAGAGGCAAAGACATGAGCATCCATGCAGATGGAAGGGGCTTCGGGGGCTTCACAAAGGCGACGGGTGTTCTTCTTGGCACATTTCCCAGTTTTCCGTTTGACGTTTGAGACTTCATCTCGGCTGCTGGAGCACCAGCGCTAGAGATAATGCCCTTCCGTCTCTTGATTAGTATGCTGAGCTTGTGCAAATACCGACTGTACAACTAGTCAGTCATTTTTTATTTAAAAAAAATATATGTATATAACTGTTCTTTTCTACATATTACCTATATATAACATTAAAATATCATTAGTGTAGGTTGAAACAGAATGATTACTTACTCAGAATTCAAATAAATTCAATATTCATCTCATGCAAATAAAATTGTATAGCTGTGCCCCACTATAGATAAAAATACAGCATGTTGAGTGCGTCTCAAGTCAATTAAATGAGTAGAATCAAAAATCAAGTTATGCGGTGGATAATTCAGAGATTCGAGCAAACGTTGTTGATTGGTTCAAAAGACATAAAGGGTTCTGGCTGTAGATGTCGCGTTCAGTATTGTGCGTTGTTCATATACCGCTCCGCTAGGTGCGTTCAGTACTCTGCTCACCCATCACGTTGCAGTCGCATGCGATCCGAACCAATAATTATATCTGTTGTATAATGTTGTAATATATATATAAAGAAGAGTGTTTATGGGTGTGTTTGTTTTTTATACAAATTTACAGTTTTATTCCGAGCCGGATGAAATTTTGCACACTTGACCTTAAATATAAGAGTAAGGTCATTGTCTACACGAGATTTAGAAAAATCACCCCATCTCCTTTTCCCATCCCTTATAGCAGAATTTTGGTACTTCTTATTGAAATTTTACTCACTTGACGAACGTTGAAAACAAGAGAAAGATTACTATCTACATCTGATTTCGAAAAAAACTACCCCTAAATGAAGCCTCTTCATTCTGCGTAAAGCCCAGGCAACGCCGGGTGCTTCAGCTAGTATTAAATAATAAAAAGATTATTAATGAAAATACACTGAATATATCACTGTAAATTTTCATACATAAAAATACCAGGTATTTACAGTTAGATAAATTAGAAATTTGATTAAGTGTAAGCAAATAGAACATTATTAATAACCAAATTCTTTTTGTAAATAGTCACCTTTTAATTTTTTTTTACAGTAGTTACTAATTAGTTACCCCTCCCCCTCCCTCCTTTCTTATCCTTTTTCGCTACTAATATTTACAGTTTTGTTTTATGCCTATACTTGCAATTTTAATTTTAGTTTGTACGAGTATATATCATAACCTGAAGAAGGAACCATTGGTTTCGAAATATGTTGAGTAATCAATAAACAGTGGTATAAACAAATAGTGTTTTCATTATTAAAATATAATGTTGCCACAAAATAAATTTGCAATAATTGAAGAGAAAAAAAAGAGATTTCTTGCATGGGGACAGTTAGGGGTATATTTTTTCTAGTAGCCGTACACGGCGGCGTACGTGGCGATACATCGCAACCCTGTTTCCCATGCAGCATGGCGAGGCGAGGCACGGTTGCCTTATATGATTTAAAATTGCCAATTTAGTGGTAAATGAGAATAACCGATATGGGAGCATTAGCTCATAAAATGGTCCTTTGTAAATGGCGGGTCACCCCTCTTAATGTTGGCCGTGTCAAGGTTTACTTTCAGAGTCTTTAAAGCTATTTTTTGGCTCCTATGTGAGCGTTTGTACTGGGGTAGATATGAGTAGAGTAGCTCGGGGGAAATGTAGTCTACTAAGGAGAATATTGAATAAAAGTAACATATTATTTAATCATTAGTAAATATACAAAATACTTTGTTTAAACCACTATTCATTCATTATTCCACATGTTTCGATACATATGGTATCTTCTTCAGGAAACAATGTATACTGAAATTAAAAAATACAAGCAAAAGACAAAAACAAAACTATAAAATGGCGAATGAGTAAGAACTAATATGAAAACAAATATGAAGGCTTAATTCTAATTTCAAAATTTCTGCAAGTTTTACTTATTTAAAAATAATTGCGATCATTGCAAATTAATTTGTAGACCCCCGATTTTTTTTAAATATCGTCCTTATCCTTGTTATTTAATATATGATTCTTTAATTTGTTATTAGTGTAAAAAACTGGTTGTATAGAATTTGGGATATTTTTTATAATTGAATTTGAAATAAGATTATTTAAAAACACTTTTTCTCCCCTGCTTTGCACTATCAACATATGATCTGATAAACTTTTTCTTGTACTTTTTGTTTATTAAATTATCTATTAATTTAATATTATAACCATTATTAATAGCAATTTGTTTAATAATATTTTGTTCTATGTTGAAGTTATTTATAAATAACCAAATCCTCTTTACAAATAGTCACCTTTTAAAATTGTTTTCATATTAGTTCTTACTTATTCATCATTTTAAAGTTTTGTTTTTCTCTATGCTTGTATTTTTTAATTTTAGTATACATTGTTTCGTGAAGAAGATACCATGGGTATCGAAACATGTAGAATAATTAGTAAATAGTGGTCTAAATAAAGTATTTTGTATAATTATTCATATAAAATGAGGACACAAATTTATCAAATATTATTAAATCATTTATTATTATCACTTGAAATGACTCCTTTGGTTATAGAGCTTTAATATTATTGCAATTTAAACTGAAAAATTTAAATGTAGGTTAACAAAAAAAAAGTTTTCTACATAACACATTTGGCCCCAATTACCCCACATGTCGGGGTAATGAGAGCCATAAGTAATGGGAGCCATTTCTCTAATTTTAATCGTCTTACAATTACTTTTGTTTAATAATTACAATAAAATGGTAACCATGCACTAAAGTAACGAATATTTAAATAACAAAAATAATGGTCTAGCATTAAAATATTTTAAAAAAACAACACATTTTTGGGATCTGAGCAAAAAACACAAATAAATAATCTCTTGGATCATCATAACTTGAGTACCATGAGTAAAATAAATCAATTTAACTACTTAGCGTAATGCCAAAAATCGAAAATTTTTGACTGAAACTGAGCGCAAAACACACCTCTACTCGTCACGCGTATACGCAAGCCACTGCAACCTCCCCAATAGCCAATTGTATTTAATTTTTTATAATTTATACCTCTAGATGGGAAGGACTGCTCTTCCTGAAAGTGTAGTATACAGTGAAAATAAAAATGGTATATTTTTTAAAATAAAATTTTTACTTCACGAATTAACTACCAAGACACTCAATAGTACATCGTTTACTTTAGTAGTCAGGCATTCTTACCACGCGGCCAATTTATCAATGTTATCATTGAATACTAATGGCTTCGATGATCGTTAATTTCGCTTTCTCAAGCACACTATCATTAGTGCGTTTATCTTGCCATTTTATTATTAGCATCCATCTTAAACATTTTTGATGGAACCTTTTCAGAGCCTTGATATGTCTTCGGTGCGGTGTCCGTGTTTTGGAGATATACAAGACTTTTTACCAGGCTTCGGTAACCTTTTTTGGCTGCGGGTTAAAATGTACCAAAATGTTACTTTTAACTGTCAGCCGTATTTGAAATGGAGACACCACATAGGGTCTTGACTTAAAAGCGTCTATCGAAAGCTGCAAAATGTCGTCCATAGATGTTCAAATGATTTTAAAAATACGACTTTAATCCATGTAAGTAACATTAGTGTCTGCAAGGTCAAAAAGTAAGTGTTATCATTCTAATGGTTTAGCATAAAATGCAAAGTTTGACGTGTTAACGCGCTCGTGGTATTTAAAAGGTTAAGAAGACGGTTTGGATCAATGGGTATTTTCATTATAAAAGAGTCCGTAAGTGAATAATAAGATACATTTCATTAAAAAAACTATAACAATATGCTTTTAAACTCTTTTTAAACTTAACATAAAAAAACAAAATTCTATTTCTAATTATTATAAAAGTAAATATAATTGTTAGATTTTAATTCATTAATAATTTATTAACTTTATTTATAAACGTTCTCTTTTAAATAAGAGAAAGGATTCAGACCACCTCACCATTGACTACACTTCACATGTTTATGTTTTATAATTTATTTTTATATATTACACTTAATTTTCGGAACTCAAATGGGTCACTTGGTGACCCGCGGGTGTTAGGTTGCCGATGCCTTTTTGAGGCGTCTGAAAGAAATACATGCCGACTTGATACGATATGGTACCTTTTCATCGACGTTCATTTGCTGGGAGTGATTAGTGCTAGATATCATTAGAAAAGCGCGTAAAAGCAAAAAGATAATTAGATTGAGGTTATGTTAGGTTAGATGTTTATTCACCAAAAGTACGAAGAAATGTGTAATTACAGTACTGAAGTACGCCGCCTAAGTGGCTCCACCCTTTTTCGAACCTGTTTAGGGGTAGTTACTCTCGTTCCTGTTTCACTCAGCAAAATATCCCGTGAGTTTATGGTAAGCCAAAAGAAATATGAAAATTGAATTAAAATTACTAGAATAACAAAGGAATTTTCTTTTTTTGTGAATCTACAGCTTCTGCCTTATAACGTCCTTTCAATATTTATTCTTTATTTACTACCGCTTTTAAATCATTGTATTATATATAAAAAATCAACTTGAAAAAATGAACATGATACCTACTACGTAAACGAATAAAATTACATATTTCCACAGCTGTTAATCAAAGGATAGGATAGATCAGTTGGATAGTCTGATTATGACATTCCTGTGGAAGGGCAGCTACAGAGATCAAACGACCGCCGCCCATGGGGAGGAAAATATGTTTTTTTTAAATTATGCTTTCTTTTAACTATAGAGCTATGTATCCCCAAATAAGAAGGGTTTTAAATTGTGGGGGTGGCTATCGATATTTATATAAAACAAGATCAATATCTTTTATAATACAATGTGAAATTTAATAACAAAATAATAATACGAATTAAATGTATCAATTAGAAAGATATACATATAAAATCAATATATCGAAAAAATATTGTTGCTACCGGGATTCGAACCTGGATCTCTTTCTATCCGGGGAAATGCATTAACTGATTATGTTACACCAACACAGTAATTTAACGACAAATTTTCGAACTTATATGTTGCACTTTCAAATTAAAATTACACATCTGTCGTTCCATTATCTGAAAGCCATATTTTATTATTTACGGTAGCAACAACAATATTTTCCCAATTATTTATTTTATATGTATATCTTTCTAATTGAAACATTTAATTTGTATTAAAAATATCACAGACCTATGTTCTGAAAAATTGCAACTTCACAATAAGAATGTGAAATAATATATTATAAAAAATGTTGAGTAATTGATCAGATTAGAACTTGGGTGTAAGAAGAAGGTAAATACATAGATAGTTATTTTTTTTTAAGACTCTTTAGCTATTTTCGAAACTCTTTTTTGAATACATACATATTTGTTGTTTTTTTTTTTGATTTTGGCAGTTGATTATAGAATCTGAGAGCAATGAATGATGCTTGTCTTTATTCTATTCCTAATTTGGACATTTTTAGAATGATATGATCATTAACTTTGCTCCGAGTCTGATAGTTGTGAAAGATTTTTATTTTATCCTCCTTAAAAAAATGAAATAAAACAGTTTTTATATATGCATATATAAATATTTTAAAACCCAATGTTATAGGACATTGAAAAATATTAAATGTAGAGTTGGAAAATAAAATCTGCCGGCTCTTAAATCAGTTTGCGCAGTGAATTTTCAATATTGCATGCAGTATTGATATTTTTTCTGTTTTACAGTTAAAAATAAACTATTTTTCTGACGGGTGTTAAAAATCCGTTGAAAAAAAAAAAAGCGAAAGTCACGCAAAACTATTTGGATCTAATTTGAATTCTGGTTACGGCCACATTATAGACTTCATCAATCACATTTTTACGTGATCCCATCAAATATCATTCAGTCAGCGATATTCAATTCTATATATATAATATCCACTCAATATTCACGTCTTGCTGGTGCCGCCATGTTTCCGCTGGTGTCCCGCCTGCCGCCCTCGCCCCTCACCACGCTTCACGTCGCACAGACGTTCATTGGCTATCGTTAGCCAGACGAAACTATCATTTTGATTTCTTTAAAAACAATGTCCAAATTTGTCAAGAAATTTGCTTTAAAAATCATTCATTTTTGACAAACGCGGCATATTCAATCTTTCCTCCTTTATTACGGGAAAGTTGTCGTTTTTATTCATCCTTCAATTGACTGATTGGAAAGTGACTTTTCAAAATCCCCTAAGTAGAAAAATCAATATGTTTGTGCAAATACTCAATGTAATAAGCAATAAAAAACATATATAAATGTTTTGAATACTAATTAAATGTATTAATTAGAAATATATACATCTAAAATCAATTTTATCGAAAAATATTATTGTTGCTACCGGGATTCGAACCTGGATCTTTTTCCTATCCGGGGAAGGTGTATTAACCAACTATGCTACAGCAGACAGTACTTTTGGCGACATATTTTTGAACTCATATGTTACACTTTTCAAATTTATACATCTATACACCTAGAGTTCCAGAGTTCCACACACCTAGAGTACACTTAAAATGTGTGATATGGCGCAGGATTCTGTTTTCACGTGTGTTAGCAGCAAAATAAGCAGTCTTTATGAATAATTGCCTGATTTTTAACATTAAAAGCTTCAAAGCTAATATGTAGCGAGTGCATTTATCGTGCTACCATGATTTACACCTTGAACATTGGATCCAATCCACTGCAGGTGGCTCAATGTATACCTTTGTAATACAAATGAAGGCAATGGATGACTTATTGGTTCGCTCATCATCTGAGCCCTTTGGTGTCCCGTCAGGTATTGGTTTCTTCCCAGCTTTCTTTATTTTTGCTCGTAATTTTTCTACTCTTTCTTTATGCATCTTTTTTCTTAGTTCTTCTTATCTTCTAATCGTATTTTACAAGGAGTACTCGTAAGTACTTCAGAACGTTTCATTTTTAGGTTTCAACATAAAATAAAGTATACATATAGGAAAGGGGTTCGGAACATTAGTTGCGGGATGAAGGGCATTCTACACACATTATTTGTGGAAACATAAATCCGTTAGTTTTGAGAGTAAAATTATTTATTATAAGAAAATTAAATCTTTGAGTAAACAATTTAATTTAAGCATATTATATTAACAACGTTTAAATTTTCGTTCCAACCGAGTCATATATTTAAAAAAAGTCGCGGAACTATTTGATTGCGTAAGTGGTACCAAAGTGATCACGTGATCATTAAGTATTGAAAAAATGAACTTCCATTAGTTCATGTCTATATATTTGGCAGTCTGTGTACGTATGTACATACAGACGGTTGTAATTTTCCCTCGATTAAAATAAATAGATTCTCAATAGTTTTGTCGCGCTGACGTGATCAAACCGAGGCCTGTGCGCCCCAGTTTGACATCGGACGGATTCCATTTCTCGATCGAAATTCTCCCCCTCCCTTCCGACGGTTGTATGTCAAAAAAAATAATTCTCTCATAGTCATTATCCATTCCAAAGAGTATAAAGCTGGCGATATCGACAGCTGAAGGCGCATCTGCACGGAGCATAAAGTATAATGGCCATTAAAGGCTGATTGCTCTCACACAGAGCTGGCAACAGTCCAAAATCCGGAAAATGGCCAAGCCGTTTAAATATTAATATCGGTGGCCCGGAGGGGCCGTGCAGGATTCAACTGACGAGGTCACGACGGAATACTTACAATACTAGTCCTTCTCTGAACCGGATCTTCTTCTATACAGGGTGTAACAGACCTAGTCCGCAACACTTTATGGGTGGATACCTGACTAAACTACGAGTTGGAAATGTTCATGGAATATGTGCAAATTCTGTACTGTTACGAAAAACATTATTATTAAGGGGAACACATTCTTATTGTGAAGTTGTAATTATTCAGAACATAGGTCTATGATATTTTAAATACTAATTAAATGTATTAATTAGAAAGATGTACATATAAAATCTGGGATTCGAACCTGGATCTCTTCCAATAAAGTAGATGACTTTCAAATAATGGAATGATAGATATATCCACGTGAAAAGTGTAACATATAGGTGTCGTCAATGTACTGTGGCTGTAGTATAATCGGTTAATGCACATTCTTCTTATTGGAAGAGATCCAGATTCGAATCTCAGCAGAAACAATAATATTCTTCGATAAAATTGATTTTATATGTATATCTTTCTAATTAATACATTTCATTTGTATTTGAAAATATTATTGTTTGAAATTTTTACAAAATCGTGTTAAGCTTGAATAAATATTTGCGAAATTGTTCAATCACTTATCTATATTTTTGCTTCAGACCCTTAATTATCTAACAAAAAATAATCTAGCCGCTCGAAATTCGACTACCTTTAATTTTTTGAACTCAACGTATGATTTGAAATCAATTAAATATTTCAATTAATCGAAATAATCACGGTTGAAATCAAGCACATGCCCTTCAACATTTTCGACTTGTAATTTAGTCAGCTATCCACCCATAAAGTATTGTGAACTAGGTCTGTTACATCCTGTATAATATAAACACCTCTCACACTTTTTAATAATCAACGCGTTGAAATGTTAAATACATAGTTTGATGTTATAACATTAAAAACGATCGACATGAAATAAATAATTAACTTTATATTATTTAGGTAATAATCTAATCTAAATACAAACTAGTTAATAATATTATTTCCTAATACTTTACCCCTACATTCCATATTCCCATTAACAACTGAAACCTCCCGCCCCTTCCACGCCTCACCCCTCTACTCCAATAGGTCAGCATCAAACTGTATTTAGACAAGTTATCAACTCATAACGTGTGTGTAGTACGCAGTGAAAAAAAAAAATGAATCATTTTGCACACAAGTAACTGTTACATTGTATTTGTTTTAGAAATATAACTACTAATTTAAATAATTACAGTACTGCAGCATTATAATATTCAATTTATGACAATAAAGTTTCTTATTTATTATTTTTAAAATTGTATATTCTGAATTGACGAATTCACATTTCAAAAGAAATCGACACTTTACCCTAATGAAATGTATCAATTTTTGTATGTGACATACATAAAGAAATTGGGATTTTATATATAAGTGCAAACAAATATTTTTTATTTTAAAAATAACGCTTAGTTAAATTGAGTTTAATTAAAATATGATTAAAAATTGTTTAAAAACTTTCACAAGATATAATTGATTTATTCTCAAGGAATTTATTATTTTGGAATACGTGCCATTGTAGCTGGTTTGAAGGGGCTTTCAAATTCACGCATAATCTTCCTTTAGATTTCTCTAGTCTCCCACAGATAATTTGTACCCTCGCTGCAACCTTTTGAATATTATCAACCCATCTCATTTTAGGGCATCCCAGGGGCCGTGTTTCCATTGACATTCCCTCATAAACCTTCCTTTCTTACGGAGCTCTCTGAATTCATCACATCTGACAACATTCTGTCCATAAAAGCCTTTTCGACTTCAATATTTGGTCGCTGGAAGATCTGAGAAACTCAGGATTTGTGCGGATGCGCCATTTGTGATTGACTGTCCAAGTTATTTCCGGACAATTTTATTTTAGAATACTTGGATATCATTTAATATCACGCCGTTTCACAGCTGTGGTAGGCAGAGATGATACAGCGCCACACTCTTCTGTTCAGATAGATAATTCTCGCATCATCATTATCATCATCACTCATCTTCTCATATGTGTACAGGCTTGTTGATTATTGAGACTTCTAACAGTACCATCCTCCAGTATTTGTTTTACCTAGTACACCAAGTCTTCCGCGGACGCCCTCTATCCGTCTGGTGCCATAAACAATTGTCATATATTTTTATTAATATTCTCTCTATATTCATCAATTCCATACGACCAAACCATCTAAGTGATCCTCACTTCCATACATCCTTGTCTTGCCTCGGTTGACAAGTTCCTGTTATATATTATTCCATTCAAAGCACCGTTCACTTTATTCACTGCATACTTACTTACCAAATACATAAACTTATCTAATTAGTATTTAAAAATTCTCGTGTTTTACTTTGTAAAGTTATTATAATTGACTTTCAAAAAACTTTTAACAAAATTCTCCATCATCTAGTGTTAAGATTTAGTTTATTACTGAAGATGACGCATTAAGTGTCGCAAACGTTTTAATTTTTAATTAAAGTGTAGTGTGAACATTGTGTTTTATTTAATTATTTTTTTCAAAAAGTTACAAATTTTGTTATATGTTTGTAAAAGTTAATACTTATCTACTTGTTCTAAACATTAATGACTTAAAAGTATTTTGCACATTCCTTTACTTTTCACATTCTCGAATATCATCACTTTCGACTTGATAACATTAATAATTAGGTCGCTTTCCTTGCTTGCGTCTTACATTCTACTCACTAGACTGTAATTCGTGTCCACGATACGCTACTTTAGATAATACAACCACATAGAACTGTTCGGTTAACAGTTATATTATTAATTGGTTTTTCTTGACCTTAGCTCGGATCCGAACAGGGTTTTTAAGGCAAAGAAAACCAGGCAACCGAGCCTCGGAAACATACCCCAGAATTATTATCATTCCTTTGAGAAAAACACAGATGTTACCGGAACTCGAACCGGAAAGGAAAGGTCCCGGATTCACGTCCCGGTAGTCGCTCCATTTTTCTCGAAAGAAAGATTGTTTCTTTGCATATTTTCGGTTACATATATACTTTGATTTAATTTTCAATGGACGATATGTTCTAAAGAATCAACTTCACCAATGAAACAAAAATATGTATTTTAATAGTACCGAGTAGCTTGTTGGTCTAATGGTTAAGACGCTGGCCTAATCATCTAGTGGTCGGGGGTTCGCGCCTCGTTCTAGGAGACCAGCAAGTTAGTTCTATTTTCGTAGCACAAGCGTTTAGCTTAGTTTGAAAATAGTAAAAATATTGATGTGACATGTATTCTGTGTACGCATCTCTGTTTTTTTTAATTTAAAACTAAATTAAACAGTTAAATGTTATTTAGTAATTGTGAACGTGAAAATCATTTTCACTTGATGAGTTTGTCTCTCCCCTACTGTAAGTATACTTTCACTAATGTTCTTCAATTCTCTATTGTCCATTTGTTGTGCTCGACTCTTATAATATCGTCGCTTCTTCATTTGAGGACAGCCAACACTTCTTCCCGTATAATTCCAGAACATCCTTTCTCCACTTTCTCACACTCATCTCGTCTTTAACAGATATGTCCACCCCATCGAGATATTATTACATAGTTTGAAAATACTTGCAATAGTTACAATTTAATTATTATTATATGTGGAGTGAAGGGTGAACGTTAATTATATTATTATCTTTTAACCCTGACCAAACCACGCAGTAACACAGGTCTACCATCATAATTAAACCCGTAATGTTTCGGTAAATATATGCAACGTAAAATTCATATTTTACATAATCCTAAATAAAATATTAGCGCTTAGGAATGACTAGTGAAAAATCAATTATGAAAAGGAAATCGTATAAAAATAATTATTTTTTCTATTCAATCCGTTGTAAAATTAATACGTTGGGAAAAATACTATTTGTGATATGAAAGACAGAGATAACACACTATTTTCACAGTGAAAAGAACAACAAACACACAAATATAATTGTCTCCTTCTTACTAATTAAATGAAGGGAGATAAGAAGGAAGAACACATTGTATGTGACTTGATGAATACTCTAAATTATGTTATTAATTATTTTTTCAAAATTGAATGATCAATATTCAGAGTAAATTCGTGCCATTAAAGCCATTTAAGCTAATAAAAACATTTTTTCAAACTGTTATTTACGATAACACAAGTTGACAGCATGGATGCGTTCGGGTATTTTATATCATGGTATGGTAAAGGTTAATAACTGAAATTTATAAGCAATAATTTTTATTCTCACATTTAACTCTCATCGATAGGTGAGTTTAATACTTCACCTGTCGATAAGAGTTATTGTTTCTCTTGAAACTCAAGTAGTGCTAATAAATTCAAGTAGAGTTATAACATTGTCCCATTTATATCAATCCATTATGATGAAACTCTACAAAGTTAACGCCGATTCTATCAATAATTTAAAATACTCTATTACGTAATTAATTTTCATTTTGTAATGTTGCAATATTGAAGAAAAAAAAGACAATATGCATAGTATGAGAACTACCCAGAATGCAGATCTCCCTCATGAGATGCATTCGTCTTATTTAATTATTGATTAGAGATATAATTTAGTGGTGCAATATGTTATGCTTTGAAAATAATGTAGTGCAATAATTAAAATACATATTTTTTACCACATTGTGTATATTGAAGACAATACTGTTTCCCCATCGATTTCGATTTCATCCTCATAGAATGAAATACTGAATTAACTGAGATCGTTTAATTTGCAATTTACCAAAAGTGCAAAACTTTTGGTACAAAACGCCTATTTGCCTTTGAACAAATTTTTTTAAATCAACAAGCAGCTGTTTATACCTACATATTATTACTGTGAGAGGTTTATATGTGTGTGTGTGTGTACCGCGACAATGCGGCATGTAGAGTGAGTGTGTGTATGTGTGAGCTAGATGTTATAAATGAGTGACGTTCTGCTCAGTCGCGATCTAGTTGAGATCTTATATTGATAATACTATATTGTACATTTATTGTTAGTATTATATTGTAAATATATTGCAATTGTACATTTATTGTAAATATTATATTGTATATTTATCGGAATAAATCCCTGTAATCGTCACCTACAATACCACATTACGTGCTTTAGCCGGTCAATCAGGACAGCTGTAGTACATGTCAAATCGGCGTAACCTCTTAATAGCTGGTGCCGCGAGACATTACAATTACTTTGTATCAAACTTCAACATTTTTAAAGAAATTACACTGTGGGGTAGACTGAGGCAATTAGGATCGCAGGATGAATTGGATTAAAATAAGATCGTCCATATTTGAAACATCTAGATAGAAACTCAGTATAAAACAAATATAAGTTTGAATCCAAAGATTTGTTCAAAAATTATGCGTGATTTTTCACACTTTTGTATTTTTTGTTCCTTGAAGAATAAAATTTTGGTTTGCTTTAATTTTATATGATTATTATTATGAAGAAATGTATGCTATTTTTGAATTAATAATAAAAAATAAGCTTAAAAATAAATTACTATCATCATTTCATTCTCAAACATAAAGGGATCTGATTCGCCTCGGTATACCCCATTTAAAAAATTAATGATTTTACAATATAAATATACCTAAAATGAGGATTTTTAAAAAAGCGTTGGTTCTTACATTTTTTTAATCAAATAATTTTGTACAGAAATTTTGATAATTAGGAACTAGGAAAATTAAATTACTTCAGAACACAAAAAGGTTCATTATAAAATCTTAAATTAAATATCCTCTTGTCTTCAAAGCAAATCTGTTATTGCTAGTAAAAAAAATTCCTGGTTTTGAGATATAAAATTACATAAGTCTGATTTGATGGCAAATGAATACAACTCTGACCAGTTTTCCTTGCTGCCAAACAGCGGTAGGAAATACTTTGTTATTAAAAGCTCATTGTGATCGTCTAATTGGTTGTTTTAATATTTATGAAATAATAATTTAAATCAATGTCCAAATAAATTGTAAACAATTAATTAATTTTTTTGACTTCATAATTTCACTGATGCGTGGTTTGGCTGTCCGACCCAGTGCGTCTGTTTAAATCTAAAATTATTTACACTATTTGGTTTGGATCATGAAATAACGCGTCAGCGATTATCATTGAAACAAATAAATTAATTAACGAATTGAAAGTATAATTAGTTTAAAAAGCGATTTAAATTTTCAGTTGAATTATTTAGATACCTCATACAGCGGATCCCAACCTGTGTGCCACAAAATTTGTAGCGTCCAGTAAAACACTTAATAACTTTGACGTCTCCATTTAAAATCAGTTATCCACGTGTAGACAGTACTCAACGAAGGAAAAGCGTAGGAGCGGTTCCCTGGCGGCAAATGCGGGAAGCGGGCAAATACATATTTTTGAGTAGATAGTTAAGGGCGGAGGACGCTCGGCGGGTCGCCACAATGGCGGGCGAACTCTGCGACGGGAAGAAATTTTGGATGCGGTGGATCAAGGGGTTATTAGGGCCTTGATTTATCCACAATTTGAAAACATCGCCTGGTAGAAATATAAAGAAGATTCCCGGCTGGCTGCAGGGTGGATCAGTCTAGGTCCTACGTTGTGGACTTCAATATGGCGTGCCCGCAGCACTTTTGTAGACTAGGTGATGAAAATTCCTACTCGGCAACCGTCTAGAGGATGGCCAGCACCATCACAACTCATGAGGAGAATAGTAATGTATAGTGAAAATCAGATAATGTCAAGTGTCTCTACGTCAAGAGCTTTGAAGGTAGCAAATACTTCCAGGAAGAATTTTAGGTGATAATGGAACATAAATAACTCTCTTTGTTTGTAATGTACACACTCGGGTCTAATGTACAAATTTTGTGAATCTTTAATTAAAATTTAACGTGTTTGCATTAACTGGTCCATTCCCACCTGTTCGACAAAATATCCAGACTGAGTTAGTCGATGGCAGTGCTTTCTGGCGTTCGATCTGCTAGAGATTGGAAGCACTCTTACAATATAATATTTAAATAAATGGAAATAAAGAATGGAACATGTTCGATGGAGTGCAAAACTAATGAATCTCACTATTATTCAGGAGCTTCGCACTAAAAAAAGGCTCTCCACAATATACAGGAAAATAATTATTTCATATTTTGGATATGTCGCTAGAAGAGATTGAGAAGAAAGACATACTAATGCATGTCGCACTAAATAGGATCTAAGATCGCGAATAGTGAATGTAAGCAGCTTGCGCTGTGGAAGCAGGTTAGAGGATGTTCAGTCACGAGCACAGTGACCGAGTGACAGACTGGATATTTAAATGTATAATAAGCAAAACCTTCAAAATATGTTTTCGCCGTTCTGAAACACAACTTTCTGCGGAGGTTGTGGGGGTTGTGTTTTACCCCGAAAGCCGCGGCACAAGCCTCCCGGTAAAAAGTCCGAGACGCGGAGACAAGAAATAATGGTCCGGCGTTGCGAGCGGATGTTCCCTCAGATTAATATCATTTCCAGATCATTGACAACGTGATACGGTAACGGGAATAGAAGTTTCTCCCTTATCTGTATTTAATTCAGTTATGGTATTTATAATACACCGCATTAATCGGGGGGAAGTCTGTATCGGTAAGAGAAAATATATTTTATGTTGCTGGCGAACGGGAAAAAATGATATAAGGCCCCCCCCCACACACGATCGATTATTTATTGATTTATCATGTACCATATTTATATGTTGGTACCAGTGGCGTACACTATGCATGGACTTAGGTTATGCTGTGCTAATATCGATACTTTAAAAGTATGATGAACTATATTGTCACTGGAGATTTTGTTAATATTAAAATATACACCATTTCAGAAGCATGTTTTTGTGAAAATATACCAGAGTGAGCTAATTTCCGTTCCTGAAAAATATTTATTTGTTCATTAATAATTTTGTGCATACATATGTGTGTATGCTCCAATATAAACAATAATATTTCCCTTTTTACCATAACTTACGTTGCAAAAATTTACATAGTTTTATTTAGAATTTATGTAATTTCTCATTTTTTCTTATATCATGGTATTTCACTGAAATTCCTCATCACACTGTACATTTTATCTCTTCCTCTTGTATGAAGTTCGTGCTCATGTTAATTTGCCAAAATTTTTATTAATGTTAATACTATTATTCTAGGTTTTTTTTTTCAAATGTGGGGCTTAAAATATATTACAATGTAACGTAACACCATGTTTGAAGTATATCGTAACGCGTACATTCATGTACGCATCAAGAACACTCTTGCGGCGTTTCGCAACACGGCTGCTCGAGCGAAGACGTGTATTCAGAATACTGCGCGAGGGTTGCGTTTAGTTCGTTGACGTTTGAGGCAGATTTTGTGAAAAATTATACGAAAAATACGCCCAGCTTCATTTGTCATTTCGAAATTCTTCCACTAGATGGTTCTAGTTGACACATTAACACGAGAACTTCGAATTATTTGCGTGTAGACCTACATGATTAATTCATAATATATCAAATAAATGTAACGTCTTCTTTTGTAGGTTGATAACTAGGTTGCAATGTGACGTGCTCGTGGTATAGCTTGGGGGTTCGAGCCTCGTTCCAGGAGGCCTTCATAGCATAGCGCAAGCGTTTAGCTTAGTTTGAAAATAATACAAATATGATACATATTCCGTGTAAACATCTTTATTTTTTTTAAGAAAATTTATATTAGATCAGTATATACATATATACTGATCTATCCTGTGCAATATTTATTATTTACATTCTTTTAAACCGTATTAATATGTATATTCAGCGAATATTCTAGCAAAATTTGTCACGAAAACTGCGATGGAGAAATAGCACGTTAGAAAGTTTCGTAACATTATATAAATTCATTTTCTTCTTCCGTTAAATATTTCTAATACTATTAATACTAGTCACCTCCAAAACATTTTGAAATCAAAAAAATATTGTGGAGGGTCCGAGATCCTGGTACCTCTCATCACTGAAATGTAATATTTGATAGAGGACAGAACGCAAATCGGAGGGGTTGATTTAATTACACACTCAATTTGGGTATTATATAATTTATTTTTATTTATTAATACATTCAACAATAAAAAAAAACAATAGTGGAGTTATGCACCCCCAAATAAGAGAGATCTTGAATTATGGGGGTGGCTATCAATATATACACAAGATTAATATATACTAGATGTAATAATTTTTTAACAACAATAAAAAAATAAAAATGTATTATATATATGCATACATTTATAATAATATAAAATATGAAAATTAACAGGTATTATTTTTTTCTTACATTTTAGTTGAAAACCTTTGAATGTGTTCGTAGATCGTCTCTATAAAATAATTCGCAGCATTATTAGCTTTACCGATAGTAATTTTAGTTTGTTTATAGCATGAATTAACTTTTCGGAATTTATTTTAGAAAAAGGATTTTTGATTTGAACAGGGTATATTAGTTTTTTTGTAGTTTTAACATATATTTAATAGACCAACAGGGAAATAATCAGTAATATTTGTATTCAGTATATAATTAATGTATGTTATATTTTGTCAGGGAAATATCTTCTAGATTTATATTTTAATAAATAATGTATACAAATTAACAATTTATTTGTGGAATTGTGGATCTTAGAATACATCGTCCATATATAATTTAATCAACTTTTTAAGGAGAATATATTTTTGTTGTGAAATTGCACTTTCAGAACATATGTAGTTCTGTGCTATTTTAATACTAAACTATTCAACTAGTAAAATATTATTATAATTCTGGCGACTCCTGGCTGGTTTTACTCGAAGGTATTTGAGATTCACCGCAATATAAAGATGATTGTTTTTAAAAATGGAATAATAGATGTATACAAAGATTGCAGACGTTCAAAATTTATTGAAAATATATTCAATTGCTATATCGAAATGGTGAACATGCTTTCCAGATAGGAATAGGTCCAGGTTCGAATCCCGGTAGCAACAAAATATTTTTTCTATAGATAACATTTATATATATCTTTTTAGTTGATGCATGTAATTTGTATTAATTTAATCAATGTTAATACGTTACTAAAAAATGCGTTACATATCTTAGACACGTGTATCATAAAGCATGCATAACATATTTGTTTCTAGTTAGAAAAATATTTAAAAATTTGGTGAAATTAATAAAACAAAAATATTTATTTTCCGTGTATCTGTCTAGTTGATTTGTATTTAAAATAACACAGAACTATGTTCCGAAATGACAACATAACAATACAAATGTGTTTTCATTAAACATATAGATAGTCAATAAAATAAAATATTGGAACCAAAACTCCATTATGCACCACTAGTCATGTTTTGGATGACAAATCCATATTGGCGATTACTGAGTTCATTCATTCAAATGTACAGGTCGGTTTTTTGGTCATGGCACTTCAAGAATGTGTTGCGCACCGATTATTGTTATTATTAATATGTGATTAATATTGTTGCGTGATGGCATAGATGCCGGAAGAAACAGGATTCGAAGGAAGTTCCACTCACCACAATCCGTTCTCCTGGCATCTCCAATGTGGACTGCAACTTAGAGTTTGACACTATCTTCGTTCAGGATCTCGAATGATTCAGGCTGCAATAGATGGTCACGTAGACACGCTTCTCACTCTATTTTACACTGCGAAATCTTTTGTAACCGTACCGGTTCAGGGCCGCCGATCGACTGGCCCGCGGCAGGTGAGGAAGGGGGGGGGGGGGAGGTGGAAGGCACAGTACATCATTCTCGCTCAAGCACAAATATGTCCCAAACAAATATTATTTCATTCCCTATTCATAAGCTTTGTTTAATGTTTGATTATTTTATGGATAGAGAAGTAAATAATTGTAATCAAATCTTAATAATAATAATAATCGGTACACAACACATCACTGAAGTGTCATGATCAAAAAATCAACCTATAATTGATTAACTAGAAAAAGTGCGTGGCTGATTCTTTTATGAGTAAATTTTATGTTTACTCACTGTATATTGTAAAATCTGAAAGACATTTAACACAGTTTCAGCTTTTCTTCTATATAAATAAGAAAAGTTTGGGATTGTAGGTAAGACCGCTCGACCGAATTCAAAATTGAGCCATTCGATACTGAACGCTTTGTGTAATAATCTCCTCGTACCTAAAAGTTGAAGTCAACGTTGCGGTTGGCATCCAGCAAAGATCGCCACATTAAGTAACGATTCCTCTAACTTATAAGTACCTACTTAAGAAGTTTTAGAAATTAACAATTTATTTGAAACTATTAGAAATGAGTTGGCTTTCATTAATTACTATTAGATACCCTGCAAACGTGCCACCACTGGTATTTTTGAAATTGATAAAAAATATATTATTTATAAACCAATCAGAGTTATCTCCTCAATTCCTTGTGTTAAGGTACCTACGCTGAAAGATTTGCGTTAGAGCAAACACATAGTACCAACTTACCAAAAAAGTTGTCGCAGATAATATTAGATTTTTTTTTTTAATTTTGTGCGACTCACAACACTTAACCCAGCGATGGCGAAACTTTTGGGCTCAGCGTGATTTTACATACTCATTTAATTTTAATTTAACTGGAATTAAATATGGAACTCGTAGTATTTGATTTGATATCAATTAATTAATTGTTTTTTTCACAAAGTGAGACCCAAAAGAGATACATATGTAATATGTACGTAGTGATAAATTCCAACGTTGTTGAAGGATAGACGTCTGGCGGCGGGACACGTGTGTTCTTTGATAATGATGACTTTTTTTGGTTGGAGGCTTTTCGTAGCAGGAGAAAAAACAAAAAATTTCAAACATTATATGTACAATGACACGTACATTCTTAATGGATACGCATCTATCGTTCAAGGCGAAGAAATTACTGAAGCATGAATGATTTTAGAAGTATTTATAAAAAACTTTTAACTTTGACGCTGGTGTTACCATATGCCATGGGGAAACCCGTGTTTTTTTGTGATCCAATAACCAAAATGTGACGTTATATTTTATTCGTTCTCCGGTTCGCTCAGTGTCAAACATGAGGTGCGTGGTCCGGATGCACAGAATTCACCAAACCGTCTCCCATCCACATCAGCAATCATTCTCACGGAAAAATAATAGAATATGTTATAAATTTACAATATTACAATTAAAACATTTTCACTTACAAAAGTTGAGCAAAGTAAGATACGAAAATATATGAGTCTACCAGGTAAAAATATGGTAAAAGTAATATCACCACAGTGTGATTACAAATTAAGATTTTTAACCTTCAACAAATAATAAACTTTTATCAAATCGACTACATCAAAATAAGCAACTAGCATTTAAAATTAAATGTGAGAATAAACATTAAGATTCACTACGTCTTCAAAATTTCCTTCACAACAATTCAGACTCAATGATCTTTACTCTTCAGGAGCAATACACAGTTTGAGTTCAGTATTTTGATGTTCCGAGGCAACCGTAGAATACTTGTGTCTCCTCCCATCGCAAAACGTCATGAAGGCTGGGTCATCTTCTTCCTGGCGACTGGGTCCTGAAGTCGCGCAGAACCCTTGCGTTCTCATTTGTTGTAAAATAGATTAAATTGAGCAGAGGGGACCTAATTGTGTTCCCGTTATGCTTAGCTCGTGAGAAATCATTCATGAGGAAATTAGTATTGTTCACCAAATCATACCTCACAGACGTCGAGCCTGAAAAAAAAGACTCGAACTCGCCGAGTCTTAGACCGGCTATCGGGTCCGAGTCCCGAAAAACTTTAGCTATAATCGCACTTTAGGTATCAGAAACACAGGAACAGGAAAAAGAGACTCACCGAATTCCGCTTATCCCGAGTCTCTCGTTCACCTCCGGATGCAGTGGACTGTATCTAATTATGTCACTATTTCGCCAAAGGTCGATACATTGACTCACGAAGTCCTTTGAGGTTTTGAACGGTGTGTAACCGTTCTGATTCAAGGTCGCCTACCGACTGACCACTAGCTAGCGGCGGGGAAGGGTATGAGGTCGTTTTCAAGTATAAGTGAAGACATCGCTTCTTAATATAAAAATCCAAATCGTTATAATAACCAGATGATGAATTCTCGACTAGAAAATTTGAACCTTTGTAACAAAAGCGACAGCATATTAAGCCTCACATTAGTTGTTTTTGACCTACCATAAGGGGTATATCCCCGAATATGCCAATGACATTCTCGCGTAATTTTGGAAGAAATATCCTCTTCAGATTAGAAATATAATAATAATGTAAATTTTTATATGTACATAAATTTACTATGGTTCATATATAAAACCTACGTGATTAAATTCAATGTCAATGCATAATTGAATTATTTTCCATTAAATTACAGTTTATCAGGCTAACTCGATAAATCATTCAATTTGAATTGTTCAAAAGCAAAACCGCCACTAACCAATTGACGAAAATAGAGGATGACGCGTTTGAAAATGATTATCTGGCAATAGTGGCAGTTCTACAATTGAAGCTCCTGAAAACATGTTTTAAATATCTTCGTTCCGGCTATAAAATCTTTTATCTCAATTGGTTCTGAACTCTTCATTTAAAGACTTTGTAACAACTATAACTAAAAAAACACAAATGTAAACGTGCTCCGTAACAAAGCAACAAAATATGACGGGCAATTAGGCCAGTTTTGTTATGACAAATCAGCCGTTGACCCGGTTAAAAAATACGCGAATAAATAAATAAATTCAATAGTCAGGAATCCTAATCCCCCGACTAACCACCCCCGCCCGCACCCCCATCGCGGAGTTCCCGAGGGGTCACCCGAGACCGCGGGACTTAACTAGGCGTGGAATCGCCGTCCCACAAATTACATCTGAAATAATAAAAAATAAGATGAATCGGGGCGGTCTGGCGGGGGTTGGGGAGAAGGGGGTGTCGGTGGGTGGCAGAGGGGGTAAGAGAGGGACGAGCGGAGATGTCTAACGACCCAGAATGATATATGAAGGTTGCCGAAAAGGATTTTATAAATACTTTATCCGGCGGTCAGGCCCTTCGGAGGAATGTTGTCGCGGTGGACGTCTTCACTGGACCGTTCCACTATGTACACTGAATATATTATAATGTACGGCGATCCCTCGCTATCCGCGATATCCATACCCACGGTTTCGCGTTTTATTGTGTCCATCTCATTTATACAAAATTACGTGGCTATCCTCTTCCATATTTTACCTTTCATTAAAATATTATTAGTGTTTGAACAGAATTATGTCTTGTAATTGTGCCAAAATATAAAAACCGCAAAAATACTTAAGCACTTAAAATTATATAGTTGGCCCATTTCAATAGATTTCATATAAATACGAGTTGTTGAATTTAAAGTGCCATCGTCAGGAGTGATGAGAAAAATCCTCTCTTGACACACATGATCAGTGATTGAAAACTATTTTATTACTAATTTCCATCATAATACATGAAATAAATAGAGAAACAAAAAAAAAGATTTTAGCTTCAATTGCGTTAAAAACATATTCTAACACAATTAATCTAAAAAAATCTAATTTAAATATCATCACGAAGAGAATGAAATCTTTTTATAAAATAAAAGTGTATTTTTCAGATCAAATTCTCAGCAAATATGTGTGAATTTTTTAAACAGAATTTTATTAGTGCCATCTATCGGAGAGTTTAAATATTCATAATAATAATGATAAAAATCAGTTTACGAATCACGATGTTTTCAAATACTCAATCATTGATAGTGAGTGTGACTCAATATATGTGAAGTATTTTTACTTTCATATGTGTGATCTTGCAGGTCGTTTTTTGGTATTAGCAACTTCATATTCGTGTCAAACCACGTTCATTGAGACTTTTGAGAAGTAAGGGCTCTATTTCGAGGGTCTACCTTATCTCTGTATATCTCATTCGGTCTTATACGGGTACTCCTGCCACTTCCCTAAAATATCTCATTTCGGTGGCCTGGATTCTTTGTCTTATGTTTGGTGACCATTTAATTTATTTGGTTTGTCATCAGGGCTGTTACTGATGACATCAGCGGCAGCAAAAACAGACAGATCATTACAGACAAAGATAAAAAATAAAAATATACTTAATATTATATTTACTTGGTTACACAATGTAACACGACAGAGATTGGGCTATTATTTTATAAAGATAAGCGAAAGCGATAATTTATTCATGTTTCTATAATACAATTTTAGAAAATTAAAACAATACAAACTGATTTGGTAGTTACTTCGGTAACTTTGTGGTGTAATATATTAATTTAAAAAAATATATTTAAAAAAAATGAAAACTTTTGAATTGAAATTAGGTATAAAATAATTATTATTGAAATTGAAATTTTATATGTGACCGACACAAATCATCGATCACGGTGATGGAATCTGAAGGCATGGATAAATGCGAAATCGGGAATCGGAAATGAGGGAATAGGGAAAAGGAATCCTTCGATGAACTCACGGGACCACAAAGACAGCTCGACTCACCTGGTTGAAGATGCCGTCTCTATGACCTTCCGGAAGTTTGCCCAATGTGCAAATTGCCAAGGCATAAAAAACTCTGATGAGTTTCACGTTCACAACACACTAAAATCACAGCGGTATATGAACTAGTGATCCAACAAATAATCACACAAGATCACTCTCTCTCCTTGATTTCAAAAAACAACAAGTCGAGCCGAAGGAGCAGTGTGTACAGATTAGGAATAGGCTAAGGAGTAGGAACACAACTAAAACTGGTGACAATACTAACTACATGTTACAATAACATTTATTTAAAGTTATGGAAGTATTCATCGAAGTGTTCATCTATTAAAAAAAAAAAAATATTAATACGGAACACTTAGCTAATCGAATTTTTATAGTTAAATAAATATTATTACAAACTGATGTCATGTTCGAAATTGCCCCGTCACCATAGTACCAACACCAAGTATCTCTTGATCACCAAACGTTGTATCGCGGTCTGTTTTGAATTTTATAAAAACGGTCACCATCTATGGTTCTTTTTCAATTCATCGAGAGCAGAGGTGTCAAAATTATGCGGAATCTAGAATGTAACCGTGAGCATCCAACGTAACCGAAGAAAGGGTAAATACTTTTATGTTATTAAATCACTAGTGCATAATTTACTATAATTTGTTAATCTAATAGCATGATGAATAATCTTTACAGAAAATGAGACGTTTCCCTTTGGTTACATTACGTCTAATTTTCTACAATTCTGTATACAAGTCCTATTGCATCGGCCTAGATGCTGAGAACCAACTACGATGATGGGTCATGGAGATGAGACGCTAAGATGAAATGTGCACGGTCAAGCAAGGATTGGAGGTTATGTAATCTGTTGTAACATTTCGATCTTGTTGTCACCAGCCTGCATCGCAGAATGTCGAACTGTAATTAGGATTTGTTAATGTGAATTGTATTCTGATTCAAACTTTATTTGTGTTTTTTTTTATGATAAGATTTTCATTTATCTGTTCCCCAAGTATTATTAAAATTTTTTTTCCAGTTTAGGATGAAGGCAGAATGTGATAAACTAAGGTGCGTTTCTGAGGTGAATAACACGCGGATCTTCTGTTCACCACTGACTATCTGGTGTGAGGGTAGAACGCTGCCCTTTACCCTCAAACTAAACGCTGTGTTTTACAAAGAGACAGGTTGTTAAAATAAAACACTGTGAATTTAAAACAAAATGCCAAAAAATATATCACTCAATCATTATTTTAAATGAATATCGAAACGTTTTTGCGGAATTATTTCGGTTCGGTTTGTGAGTAAATGAATTTCCATTCGTGAACGTGATAAATGAAATAATTCGCGTGGAATATTATTTAGGGCTGACTATAATTGTCGTGTAATTATGCGCACTAGTGTGCGTTGTCCTCTGACCGCTTGAGTCGCTTGGAATATTACACGTGGCTAGCTGTGGTTTCTTTATAATTCTACCAGTAATACATTATGTAACACCTATACTGTGACCTAATTCACTATATTTTATGGGTGGAAGATACCTGACTAAATTAAGTGTAAATGCACCTACAAAATCTATAATGTTACGGTAAATATTATCGTATGAGATTTGTTGACGTAAGTCGAATACCTACTCCATGTTAATTTTGTCTTTCCAATATATACCTTAATATACCTGTCCCGTTCTAGCCAACTAATTACTTAGGGATTTCACCAACGGGGGACAGATTTCCTTCTGACACCGAACTGTCAAGATCGGTGTTTTTTTTTAAACGTCCGAAAGTAGCGCCATGCATAACGCTAGGACCACGAAGAGGCGGTGTTCTAAATAGCTCAGGAAGTGCAGTGATATCTCGGTTCTTCACTAAAAAGGAGCAAGTCAACTGAAGGTGAAAACTTGACGTCCAATAATTCGGATTACGTCAACTAATAATTATTGTAATCGATTCAGTCCACGGGATCTTATCCCACCATTTATTGGTCCTTAAAATTAAGTTACGCTTTAACCTTTACCATACCATGATATAAAATACCCGAAAGCAGCCATGCTGTCAACTTGTGTTACCGTAAATAACAGTTAGGAAAAATGTTTTTATTAGCTAAAATTTTCATAAATTAAAATAAATTTCATGGCACGAATTTACTCTAAATATTGAGCATTCAATTTTGAAAAAATGAATAATAACATAATTTAGAGCATTCATTAAGTTCTATACAATGTATCCTTTCTTATCTCTCTTCGTTTAATTTGTAAGAAAGTGACAATTATATTTGTATGTTTGTTGTTCTTTTGACTGTGAAAATAGTGTGTGATCTCTGTCTTTCATATCACAAATGGTATTTTTACCAACGTATTAATTTTACAATGGATTGAATGGAAAAAATAATTGTTTTGTACGATTCCCTTTTCATAATGGGTTTTTCACTAGTCATTCCTAAGGGCTAATATTTTCTTTAGGATTATCTAAAATATGAATTTTATGTTGCCTGTATTTACCGAAATATTAGCGGTTTATTATAATGGTAGGTAGACCTGTGTTATGGTTTGAGAAGGGTTAAGTCGAAACGCACATCGAAATAAATATTTGTGAGATACATATTTGTCGACATTATTGCATGTCTTTGGTTCAGTCTCTAAATCATCCAACAAGAAATAGTTTGGCTTCGAAGTTCGATGACGTTTTGTTTTTTGTATACAGTGTTTTTATAGTATACAGTAGAGGACTATTTTAATATGTAATATCATACATATACAAGAACAAGTTATATGTTGTGATATTACAAACTGATGTCTCGTTCAAAATCACCCCACCTCATAAAATAGCATGTGCCACATTGCTGTCAATAACTTTTTGGATCTGCGGATACCTCACTTTGGTACATCTATGGAGCATAAAGAACCTTTCGCTTGTGGCAGGTTTCTCGGCTATTTTATATTGAGTTCTGAAAGCCGGTATTGTTTCACGAAAGCGTCAGCATGTTGGCCCTTTAATCCAGATGAACGAAGGGCAAATATCGCTAAATATTTCAATCATTAGTGCACTGCTTGTCATATTGCTCACTGTTAATTTCCATGATCAACTATCTTTACAGAAAGTAATTTCTTTCGTTCATTATGAGGAATATCTGTGATGGTGTGACGCTACCGTAGTAAATCTCGGCAGCGTAATCTATAATGGTACTGCAGACCTGAAGAAAGGACGTTGACTGAGTCTCCAATATCGATCGAGCATTGGAGATGATGTTCTGATCGATGGTTAAGAGGGCGATGCCACTTGAGAATTCTTGCAGACTGGCATGGATTTCTCGCAGGAGCGCCTCATCACCATCGCTGTGTAACTGATTGTAAAAATATTGCTGTTGCTACCAAGGTTCGAACCTGGATCTCTTCCAATCCAGTGAACGTGCATTATTCAGTAGCAACAACAATATTTTTAGATAAAATTGATTTTATATGTATATCTTTCTAATTAATACATTTAATTAGTATTTAAAATATCACAGACTGTATGTTCTGAATAACTACAACTTCGCAATAAGAATGTATTCTACTTTTAAAATTAACAATATTAACTTTGTAATTGTAATTTAATTGAAATTTACTCATACATTCTAAAGACAATGATGATAAATTTAACAATACTGGTGTCTATAAACTTAGTTGCAAGGATTGTGCTACATTTTATATTGGTAAAATGGGTAGAAATTTTAATATAAGAGTAAGAGAGCATTTAAGATGCTTGAACACTGGTGGGTTTTCAGAATTTTCTAATCATTTGATAGAAAATGGTCATGGTTTTGATAAAAAATTGGGATTGTCAATTTTGCATATAAACGGTGTTGGTCACAAATTATATAATTTGGAATCGTTGGAGATAAATAAAGCGTGTAAAACTAATCATAAAATTATAAACAACCATCTAAATTTAACTACGAATCACATTCTAAAATTTTATTCTAATATTCGTAAATTTGTATTAAGTAATAATTATGACATCCTGAAGAAGAAAATGGTACTTTTCGAAACCGGTAGATGTATTTAAACTCAATTAAGTGGTTAATAAAATAAAGATAATAAATGAAAATATAGAATGTATTCTCCTTAATAACAATTTATTTTACATATATTTTATCATTGTCAAAATGTTCGACATTAACAATCGCAGTCATTCCGATGGATACACATGCGATCGGCAAAAGATATCAGAAAATCTTTTTTGAGGATTGTTCTCGAACGTGGGTTGAGAATAATATTTGCGCCTCTATTATGAATAATTTACTAATTGTACCGATAATAGATACACTAATCGAAGCATTAAAGCGAAAATTTGAATTAATTTATTTTTGTGTTACATCAGAGTTTCATCCCCGTATGAATAATTAGCAAGGCTATGGACGTAAAAGCTTCTGCTGACAAAGGTTTATAACCGACGGCTTTTATTAGTAATCAATCGTTACCCTAATCACGCGAGTATATAATATTTATTTGGATTGTTTGTAGTTCGGTGCCAACGAGAGCTTTACTCTAAAATTGTTTGCGATCAAATTAAATATTAGCAGTGTGATATTGTAATTTGCGGCAATGTACATAATAGGTCGGTGAGGAGTATTCTCATCAGATACAGTCATTAATTATAATTCAAAATGAATTATTTAAAACAATCGATTTGATAGATCAGATTAAGCCGTGTAAATATACAAAAAAAAAAATTAGATGAATCATTTAAAAAAATATACAGAAAAGAATCTGTCTACATAAAAAAATATATATTTACCGGGATACAGACCAGGAACTTTTCATTGCCGGAGAGTTGCGATACCAATTTCGTTAGGTTAATCAATTAAGATTCTGAAAGAATTAAAATTTCAATACGTACGACTAAAAGCGCCCTTGAGGTGAATTTATTTACGAAAATAGCGCTATAGAAATTATCTAATGTTTATAAGACAGCTTGAATTAATAAGGGTATAATATATTAACAGATTTCATCTATATGTGATCTTTTACAAGGCATCATGTGTCATTTTGGTCAAATTAAATTTAAATATGAATTAAATATATTAATTAGAAAGATATACATATAAAATCAATTTTATCGAAAAATATTGTTGTTGCACCACCGGGATTCGAACCTGGATATCTTTCCAAACCGGGGAAGATGCATTATCCAACTATGCTACAGCGACGATATTTTTAGAGGAAATTTTTTTAACCTATATGTTACCTTTTTGATATTATTACATTTAATCGTTACATTATTTGAAAGAGCCATCTACCTTATTTTTACGGAATCTCAAATACATTTGAGTAATCTGATAGCAGACGCCAGAATTATCAATTAATTTTTATTAAATTTTGGACACATTGATACAAATTGACATATTTCAAATATCACAGAGCTATGTTCTGAATAATTACAACTGCACAATAAGAATGTGTTCTAATAAAAATTCTAAAAATATTCTAATTCTAAATCAAAATCCTCTAAAAAATGGTGTTAGATACTTATTTATTTATTATGAAGTAACAATTTCAGAACGTAGTTTTCTGGTATTTTTAAAAGAAATTAAATTAATCAATTAGATATTTACAGTAAAAAAATATTTTTTATATTATTTCGTTGTAACAAACAAATATTATTTCGATACATATTCTTTTTTCCGTTTAGTTAGACAAGAAAAAAAAGTTACATTTTAGTACATACTATTGTGTTTGATGTAAATGTCAGACGATACCTTATTTGTTACAAGGTCACGTTGCGTTACCATATAAGAGACGCATCTATTTTTCTCGGTTTTTTCCTATTAATTTGTTTTAACAATCACCGAACGTGTTCTAAAAATTGTAACATTACAAATATTATTAATTGGATAATAATAATATAAAATAGGTTGATAAAAACATAATAGTTCGGTTCTATATTCATTTATTTCAATTCTCTGTAAATAAAATATATTTTTTAAAGTGATGTGATTTTTTGCTCAAAGTCTAGAAAATTACTTTACAATTGAAAAATACGGTTTTATGTTTGTTTCATGTGCGAGATTTTCGATCTAAATATTTAAATCTGAATTGCTTCCGAGTGTAGAACTGTGATTGTTATAAGGTTTTGTTTCGTTCATTTTGTGTTGTTTTTATTGCTGTATAACAGACATTTTCGTTTCATTTTTAGTGCGAAAAAAATTATTATTCGACCAAACGGTTCGCTACCAAAATGTTGTATTTTTTTAAATTCATTTCACATCATGGTGTAATTGGTTAGGTTAGGTTAGGTTAGGTAAAGGCTTTTATAATAATGTATTATCTGAAGAAAATATAATTCTTTGTTCTCTTCTTCTTATGCGGTGCCTTGTTGCGAGGATGGCGTCTGCCATTGTTCATGTATTATGTAACATATTTCTGAGGAGCCCTAATGTAGCCGTAAATACTTCGATAGCTAGTCCTGGGTTCTACAGGTAATGTTGAATACAGTCATTCAATCGTTGCAAATCCAAAATACACCAACCTTTGTGAAACTGGGCTGGTAGACGCCGATGTCACTCTCTTTGTAGTCTGATGATCCTAAACTCTGCTGGCCAGCCTCCGAAAACTTTCTCACGACCGATAATCCGAAAATATATAATATAAAATGCTATTTTATCGCCGCCGTAAATAAATTCGTCCGAACCGAAAAACTATCTCTTTCCAGTAGCAGCTTCGCTTTTATTTTTAAATCCACACAAATAGAATTGACATATTCAAAATTTTATATTAAGTATAAAAGCGCGTTAACACCCAACGCCGAATCGAAAACCCTTTTTTAGACTTTAGTTTCATCTAACGTATGCCTTAGGGGTTGTTTAAAAATTGGGGTGTTTTATTTTTAGGTTAATTTTATTGCAGAAAAAATGGGGCTGGAGCTGTTAATTGTGCCAGAATTTATTCTTTAAGGAGGATGTCTTTGGGTCGTTTGAAACGCGCGAGGGTGTTTATGTATGTTTAAAAACCCTTACACACGTTGTGCAGGTACATCGGATTGGATAGGAGAATTAAAAGGAACATTTTCCTTTTTTTCTTCTTTTTCATTAATGAGGGCGGCCGTCATTAGTTTAATTATTATTTGTATATACACACAAACATGAACAAAACATAATTTATTTATAATAATTTTCTATTTTGTATTGTGTTTCAATCGTGGGAAAGCGAGATTATTTTAGTTAAAAGTTTAGAATTATTTTATAATTCTATTTACTTCATTTTTAATATTTTTGGTTTAGATTGAAAATAATGGTTTCATATTTGTATTGATAAATATAACTGATGAACCCGTCTCCTTTAGTACCTACCAACTAAACTAAGCATATTTTACATTATGAATATTGAATGGAATAGGTATTTTTGCAAGTATATATGATATTATATAATATATAATCAGTATGTAAATAAGTTGAAATAAATGTCACTGTCAAAATAAATTTATGGGGGATATGAATTACGGTTACCAGTTTAGCGAAAATGTATTTCGTTGACGATTACATATGTTGTATGAATATGTAGGTTATATGTGTGAGCGTTGGGTGCTCCATACATTTCACTCAGAATTCACGTGTTCATTTGATAATGGTCGCGGAGATGTATTGTGTGTGTGTGAAAAGTAAAACTACTTACGGTTGACACAATTTTTTGGTTGATTGTTAGAAATTTACAATGTTATGTGCTAGAGCAGCGGGAGTAAAAACGTAACATTTTTATTTGGTGGCAAGAGTAAGTTTTTATTTTTAATTGCAGAGGACCGCCTTTGGGAATTTTGGGTGCACATTGTCTTAAGACACTACTGTAGTAAACTGGACCTGAGCCATATAATCGAACAGACCTGGATCATAAAACTTTCGAGCTGACTTGACAGAGACCTAGCTTACGTCTTCTAACGCAGATAGTTCAAAGAACATATTGTAGTCTGTGCTAGTGTGATCGGAATAAATACTTAATGTTATCAGCTTTACCGAGTATTATTCCCGTCACCACTTCAAGCTGTATTCTTCAAGGAAGAGACATAAGAAACGGCGCAGCCGAATAATACCTGGCGCCACAAGATACGAGGCGCGTTTTTAAATAAGTATCAGAATTTCTTTTTATAGAAAAACATCATTTTTACAACAGTTTACTTTCCTCGAACGCCACTCAACTTAAACTACCTCTGAACATAGTCGACACCATTATTAAGGCACTTGTCATAACGGGGCACCAATTTTTGTATACTTTCTTCATAAAACGACACCGTATGGGATGAAAACCATGTCTATATTTCATTTTGGAGTTCATTATTGTTATCAAAACTCTTGCCAATAAGGACCCGCTTCAGATGAAGGAAAATATGGAAATCACTTGGCGCCAAATCAGGACAAAACAGGACACACCTGGCAATGAATGTCAGCTGGTTTCATGTTTCGTGCGTTCAAGAAACGAATCACGTATCGTATCTCACAATCGGCGGGCTGATCGATGATAGAATATTTCAACCACTCACAGCAAGATGGCCACACTATGTGAACATCTCTAACGCCGCATGTGGTGAGTCAACAGACGAAGGAAACCATTACGCATACGCAACATTGTAATTGCAGCGTATATTATAATACTATCATTGGAGCTAAAATAGTGTTTCGATAAATTCTTTCCTTTTCTTCTTTATCTGTTGCTCCTGATTTTACTTCGGGGTCCTTCTAGAAAGCGGAGCCCCTCGCGATTGTGTGTAGCGCGGCTCCATAAATCCGGCACTATAACACATATAAAACCAAATGAGGTCTTAAAAAAAACAATAAATTATAATTTTTATGAATGTGACTGTTTATGTGGGTTTGTGTTCATTCATTTATTTTTATAGACTACAGTATAATGTTATATTAAATTAGTTCAATCGTAGGAATAAAAGACTTTTTATAAATAATATTTTATAAAACCCTTCAATTGTGTTTTGTGCTATGGAAATATTATTTTAATTATAGCCAGAGGGTATTCATGACCAAAAATATGGAAATAAATTCTTTTCTATTTTCATTCATATTTTCTTTTTTAATTGTCACATTATATAGAGGATAGTACAGTGATAACATTTTTTGTAAAAAAAACGTGTAAAAATGAAAGCATATCAAAAATATACCTAATCTAACCTGGGAAAAATAGAAACAAAGACTGTGTATTATATATGAATATATTGTTATATTTCAAAAAAATGCCCTGCGACACAGAGCGCTTTTTACCGATTCGAATAGACGCAGTCGTTGGGAGAGAAAGCTGAAGAGGAAGGGAAGACTTGCGCGCGAACGGTAGAGATGCGAGGTGCGCGAGGGAGACGGCGCTCCGTCGCAGAGAATGAAAAAAATGGCTACGACCTAGATAAAAAACGATGGTTTTCTCCCGCGGTGGATTCAGAGATTTAAAATGGGCCCGATCCATCCGCGAGATTTGAGGAGACTTCGCCGCAACCTGCGGAGAGGCCTCTTATGAAGATGGGCTCGACGGTCTTCACTGTTGTGGCAAGATGGCATCGGGGTAACCTTCACGGCAGCCTGGCATTTGTTGTGGCTTCACCCCGTGGCAAGCAGGGTATAAATGGATGTATGCTAAATCTGTAACATGATGTGTCTTCACTAGGAAGAAAGTGTAACTAGAAGAAAGAAGATGTCAAAGACAATTATTGAGTTTACAATGTCGGGAGTGTTATGTTAAATGTAATTAAAGTGTAATTATTATGCAATATCAGGGTTGTTATTGTTTGAGACCATTCCCATCCATCCGAGTCAAGCATACCGACATCACATTTCAGTGCCGATAAAGCAGTGTTTATTTTTATAACAACATTCATTTTATACCTTGCATCAATATAAAAATCTTTAGTACAAATATTATAATACATTTTATTTACATGCAAGCCTGTTGGCCGCTTTCTACTTCGCTAGGTACGTATAAAGTACCTGTTCTGAGGTAGATAGCCATAAGGTTCCATAAGCTAGAATATAAGTTGGAAGTAAGGTAAAATAAAAACAGAAAAATCAAACGGAGACAAGTAGAGATAATAAGTAAATTAAACAGAGTAAATTTTTTTGATACTGACCAAAGATATGTAAGAAGTAAAAGAAAAGAAACAAGCACGGAGCAAACAAAACATGATAAGTACAAGGTAGGATGTAAGAACAAAGATAATTACATAGAATGAATAGATTTAATCATTTAGAGACCTCTTACAGCTGACTTCTTCCAGTTTTGAAAAGCCATTCCTTTATAAGCACGCAGAATTCGGGATACGATACCGTTGCTATCTCTTGTGATAGCTTACATTACCCACAGTCTGAGTCTAGCGAGTGACGTCATGCGCTGGCGTTCGATCCACCGGTGTCCGCGCATTGCGTAACATCATCATATTGGGTATAATATTATATTATGTTTATTATATATACATAATGGTAAATGTCGAAGATAACAAATTTCAATTAGTTTGTGTAAAACGCCCTTGAAGTGAAAGTTTTTACAAAAATGGCGCTACACAAATTATCCAATATTATTATTGATGTTACGTACTTAACTTCTTAGTACATCTTTAGTGTACACCTCGTAATGTGAAGTCCAAGAAATAGACTTTGTATTAATTAATCTTTTATTACAATTTAGTACATGGTATATCACTAGTATAGGTCAAACTATTAAGTCGATGAACCGCAGATAAAAGAAACGCGCGCACTCTTGCGCGCCGTCTTTATAGCCACTCATACCCGCACCGGCGGTGCGGCACACGTACGCACATACACACACCATCCCACCATTCCAAGGACATCACAATTATTATTATATTACTATGATCAAAAATAGAAACTAATGCATTTAATTCTCATAAAAACTATTGCAGACTTACATATGTACTTAAAGCATGTGATAAATGTGAGAGATACATTTTTTAACGCACTATTTTTTACGCAGTTTCCGTGGCAAATTTTAGTTGTAATTCTGTGGTAATTTTAACACAAATTAAATGAAATAATTTGATAAATATACAGAAAAATCTATCTAGCGGTAGTAACCAAATATTTATTCGATGAAGAGATTTTTCTGTATATTTTTCTAATTGTTTAATTTAATTTGTGTTGTGTGATCTACTCTGCAATATTTTATGGGTGGATACCCAACTAAATTACGAGTCGAAAATGTTCAAGGAATATGTACAATTCCTGCATTGTTACGGAGAATATTATTGTTTGAATTTTTTACAAAATCGTGTTAAGCTTGAAGTCTACACACTTTGAAATACATATTTTAGATTTTTTTTCTATATTAATATATGATTTGAAAGCAATAAAATATTTCAATAAATCGAAATAATCGTTAAATTACGATTTTTATGAAATGATTAAATCTCTGATATGGTTGAGATTAGGTACATATCTCTTGAAAATTTTCGATTCGTAATTAAATCAGGAATCCACCCATATAGTATTGTGGACTAGATCTGTTACACCTGTATAATTTATTTAAATTTCACTGTTAGACCTGTCTCCTTTTACACAGACCGAAGACAGCTAATATATTATATTTTACATTATCCTTATATTATTATATCAGAAAGGCTTAATAAAAATAAAAATATATTATTTATAAAATGATCACTTAAAAATATACCGCGATTATAATTGAAATAAAAAGGTAATAAAAATTGTTTTTGAAAAAACAAAAATTTTATTCGACAGATCAAAAGAAAGTGAACAATTGTTGCGAGATTAAAATTTGTTCAGAATTGTCAAATATCTCAGCTGTAAGCGGCGCTACGCGACCGTAACAGTAATGCACTTGACAGGAGATGCTCCAAAGTAGGTGCTTGACGAGGCTCTCACGCTTTAGCGCGGACACTTATATAATAATTCTTTGCCGACACAAATGAGATTTTTCCACCCCGAATGGGGTGGGATTATTTATGCGATCTTGAATGAGACAAGCCGAAGAACAGGGGAGTGGAGACTCGCCTGGCTGCACCCGCTCCACGAGCACATAATAAGATAATTTTTAGAGAAAACGTCCAGAGGAATAATTAAACAGAAGCTTTCTCCCTTTTTATATCTGCAATGTTTCATTTTTATATGAATATTTTACAACCTCGCATTATTTTACGACACTACATTTTATACACAGGCGGAATAATTTATACCCCGTTTACGCGAGTTTATGGTCAAGAATAATTTTGGTTTAAATTAAGAACGCGGAAATGTTAAAATAAAATGAAAAAATAACGATAATGTTTTGACACAAATTACAATAGATGAAAAAAATTATTCAGAAAAAATGTAATTAACACCGGAATTTTTATAGCCGGTAGATACGCTATATACTAGGATGTGAATAGTGGCGTGCAGTAGGTATATACTTAGGTTATGCTGTTACTGTTTACGCGCCTTATTACTTCGGTTGGCACCACTGGATTTCCTAATTGATAATAATGTGCGTGTGTGTGCGTGATTATTGCCGCCTCTGGTCGGAATCGGAGAAGACGGAACGAAGGCGATTCTCATGACCTCCGGTGCTTCGACCACCAGTGCGCGCTTCAGCCAGCCGAAATCTAATGACAGAAAAGTTAACAGGTTAGTGCAGTTCGTGTATCATATGTGTACTTATTATTAATCGGAAATCTAGGAACCAACGATCGAAGGCGTTTACATAAACAGCTACTATTATATTATATATAATATGCCTACTATTTGTACATAGGTATATGAACTTTTGTTTAACCGACGTTTTTAGGCAAAATGAATCCATCATAATAAAAATGCCTTATCTTCGAACGCAAAGAACAATCATGAAAAAAACACATTTAGTAATGCAGTAAAATTTGCGAATTAGTTAATGAGGAAGTAGATTCTTCAATCAGCTCTAAGCCATGTTCAAACCTTTCAAATGTCATTATGTTAGGAAACAGCCTATGCAAGGATTCCGTATAACGTGGATCAGCTGATCCATTTCTGACTCTACCGAGTGAAATTTTCAATTCAGTAGGGTGTAATTGTATGGCTTGAATAGAACGATAGATTAAACAGATGGATAGCAATTGTAGTAGTTATAAATAAATAATAATCCAGTGGAGGGTAGCATCCAGAACTACGCAACTAATAATTCTACTGATACACTGGGCGCTAGCGTAATTATAACATATTATAGATTATTTAATTTATATTTGTTTCCCAGAATTTTTAGTAATGCACAGCTTTTTTGTTTGTATGCAGTGCACGCCCCTGGATGTGAGGTAGTATAAGAAGCATGTTATTTGGGCGCGCTGATCACAAACACACATAATTTAAAGATGTACGCAATTACTTAAAGTTGCTATGAACCAACATACGGGAATATGAAAAGACAGTGACATAAAGCAAGAAACTCAAATTATGTTGATTCGCATACTTAATTTTTAAATCTTAAAGTATGCAGTGGAGAATTGGATATTCCGCAATTGCGACAAGCGTTAATAGAATAGACGCTTTTTAAATGTATTGCTGGAGAAGGATGTTATGCATCCAGTGGAATGCCTCAATCCTGTAACAACTTAGTATTGACATATAGTGGCCTTAATCAGACCTCACAGCCTCAAAGTCGTTGGGGGGAGGGGCGGCGGGGAGGATCAGATCTTGAACTATGATTTAGGGTAAATCCATATGAAATGATCCAGTACCGGTTACCATTTTTTAAAATGATCATTTTTTTATGCAATCACCTTTACTTATTGGTAGTTCAAAATGACAAATATTTTAATTTTTTGTTTTTGGTTTTTGCGTGACAGCCATATTTGCTTTAAGGGGCGTAGCATATTTTGCAATGTAGTGGGTTTGCGGAAACTGAAATGTTTCAACTCTTATTTGTCGTTAAAACCAATTAGTTTAGAAAAAAACGGGCTATAAGATTGATTTAGTATATTTGCATTCCCACAGTGTGAAATTTCAGATTTAATTCTTATCTTTCCTTTTTAAAACGTCCAATCTTAATGTTTTTGCAGGAAGGATTAGAGTTTATATATCAAAAGTTTTTTTACAAAGAGTTGGGAACTAATTGTGCTCACACACCAAAATTAAAACTTAAGACTTACACCATTTTAGTTCTAAAAAAATTCGAAGTATGCAAATTTACAAAAATTGCACTTTTCAAGGCTAAATATCTCATATTTATCATATCTGATGGAGGGCAAGCAACTATTTATTTAATATCTAAACCATTTCATATGGAATGACCCTTAGGCCAGTTTACTATAGAGTTAAACAAATGATAACCAACGTCCATTGAACGGGATAAGGTATGAGAAGAAGAAGAAGAAGAAGAAGAAAAATAATTGAAAATATATACATTTACCATTTTACCACAGTAGATTTATACAATCACGTCAAATTTAAATAATTACTAATGGCTAATGCCCATTAATTATATTTTTCTTGGCGATTCGACTCAAAGCGATCTATGAATCATCACTCCGTATGTTTGCTCGCAAATTAGAATGTCGCATCCAGTATACACGTACCTTTACACACTCTCAGAGATCAAAGTCTCATTGAGAAATCATTGTGGACATAGGTCATAATAAAAATAAAAACCTCGTTCAAAAAATCACAAAATCACAATAAAAAATATGATTTTCCATGATAAAGTTTCATTGTAAGGCTTCCCCAGCCGGGCTGAATATCAAACGTAAATTCATCAAATGGAGTTATTCTCGATCCCGTTTGTTAACCAAAAGTGGTAATTTAGTGCCATCGAACCTCTTTGATATTTATCTCCCTTCAGCGGGATGATATTTTTCAACAGATTCGTCTGCGAACAAATGGAAATTTATTTGCCAAAAGCATCTTAATGCCTTTTAGGGACAATTTATTATCGGGTGGATTAATTCATCTTCAATTTTTTTCGGCCATGTCGGCGACTTTCTGCCATTTGGTTTACGGCCCACTGGGAGTGATTTTTAAATCGTGGCGGTATGTAACGCGTAGAGGATCCAATCCTGAATAAAAATTGCAATCCGCGATTTCTGGAGTTGATTTCGAAATCACTGGATCATTTTCAGGATTAGAAAATTGTCTATTTATGATGAAAATTTATAAAAAAGGGTATATACATTTATGAAGGTAGGCGTAACTACAAAAATTGGGCCCCCTAAATAAGTCTTGTAACTAATACAATATAATAATAAAATAATGTATGTTTCAATAATAGTAATAGTCATTAAATATTAATTTAGGAGAACACATTCTTATTGTGAAGTTGTAATCATTCAGAACATAGGTCTGTGATATTTTAAATATGAATTAAATATATTAATTATAAAGATATACATATAAAATCAATTTTATCGAAAAATATTGTTGTTGCGCCACCGGGATTCGAACCTGGATCTCTTTCCTAACCGGGGAAGGTGCTTTATCCAACTAAGCTACATGGCTCTGTCAAATGATGGAACGATTAAATGTATTGATATCAAGAAGGTAACATATAGGGTCGAAAATTGTCGCTAAAAATGGTGTCGCTGTAGCTTAGTTGGATAAAGCACCTTCGCCGGTTAGGAAAGAGATCCAGGTTCGAATCTCGGTGGCGCAACAACAATATTTTTCGATAAAATTGATTTTATATGTATATCTTTATAATTAATATATTTAATTCATATTAAATAGTAAGAACAAAATTAGTTTCTTGTGTCGTACAATATTTAAAAACAATTGCAATTTAAAAAATACTTTTCATTTTTCCGGCGATGGTCTAACCCTAACTCGACACAGTAGCGGTGTTCTGATAACTGTATACATAATACATAACATGTACAATAATGTATTCATGTTTTTTCATAGTACACGTAAAAATGATTTTATAAATTCATTTCTCGCTGTAGATAACTATTAAAGCTGGGTATCGATACTCGCAAAAATATCAATTGTAAAAATTCTCTATCTAACGTAAGCTTCAATGCACTGCATTGGCATAGTTACGCCACTGAACGTAAGGAATCAATTAAAAATCTCAATGATGAATCGCTTGTATATTTCAGTTCATTATTCGTGTTCAAGATGACTCAGTACTCAATTTGGTTTAACAGTCAAAATGACAGAAAAGACAGCAATGAATCGTGGACAAAGTACTGACTTGATTAAACTCAATTTATTAAAATTTAGTCATGCGATGGAAAGTTAAAGTAGACGATGCTGTGATAATAGGACTCGATAGAGAACTAAAGGTGCCTGTGTAGAGCGTTTGGCGTTACGTTTTGCGGTATGCTGCGCGCGCCGCTGTGATGTCGTACGGTGCTATCGTTGTCACCTGATGTATCGCACTATCACCCATATATCATCCTGGGGCCGCTTTACAATATAAAAAAAATTATATAAAATATATATTTTTAAGTAAGCAATGCATCTTTGAACAAAAAGTAACTTAAATTAAATTTCAAGTGTTTACGCGCCTTGTTATTTCGATTGGCACCACTGAGTTTCCCGGTTTATAATAATGTGCATGTGTGTGTGAGAGCATTGCCGCCCTTTTTTCGGAAGGCTAAGAAGACGGTAGCCGACCGGTCGGTCGAAATCTAAAGAAGACAACCCAGCTAAAAGAACAACAACATCGGACCAGAAAGACAGCAAAATTAAAGAGGTTAGTGCAGTTCATATGTCATGTGTGTGATTATTGTTAATCGGAAACCTAGGAACCAGCTATCGAAGGCATTTACATAAATAACTTAAATGTGAAACAACTGAATTATTTTGAAAAATAATATACATACGCGAAGCAATAGCAAAGCATTTCATTATTTAGTATTGATATAATTTTATTGTCAGATGCTATCTATGCGATCTCGGTATTATTTTATGGAATGGAAGCATGGACACTTACTAAATGGTTGATAAGGCGAATTTGAAGCTTTGAAATTTGAATCTGTTGGATGGATAGCATTACGAATGAAAATGTGATACTGATAAACATAGACCAACTTTTATGGAAAAAAAAAAATTTAAAACAATTAAAATCCGTAAACTTCTCTCACCTCACTCTCACGCAAGTGTACAATAAATAGATGACGTCCGCGTAAGACTTGGCACGACCATGGTAAACCATCCGGCTGGAAGATGGTCCAGTTAGAAACCTCAAAAATCGGCGAGCTTGTATGAGACGATGCATAAATGTGGATGAGCCGAGTATTGTGTGCCAGGATAGAAGAGTGTAGTGCATATCTCCTCGGAGAAAAGGCGTGATGGTAAGTTAGTTAGTTTTATCAACATGTGCCAAAGACCTTCTAGGTTAACGCCATTAATCATGATGAGGTATTAAGTTGCATGAATAACCCAAAAGAACTAATAACAACTGTCAAATGAAGATAAGATGATAAAGATGCATACGTAACGTAGACATATTTTCCGAAATGAGAAATATGATATCTTACAACTCATTATGAAGAAAAAGATATAAGGCAGCATAGGCATAGTTAGAAATAGGTTGTCATGGCTGCGTATATTCAGTTTATGTCTCAAAGTCCAAAATGCCGAAGATTTTAAACATATATTTTTTAAATATGAATTAAATATATTAATTAGAAAGATATACATATAAAATCAATTTTATCGAAAAATATTGTTGTTGCGCCACCGGGATTCAAACCTGGATTTCTTTCCTAACCGGGGAAGGTGCATTATCCAACTATGCTACAGCTTTATCTTTCTAATTAATATATTTAATTCATATTTAAAATATCACAGACCTATGTTCTGAATAATTACAACTTCACAATAAGAATGTGTTCTCCTAAATATATTTTTTATTTATATTAAATAAACAGAGATGCGTACATGGAGTATGCGTCACATCAATACTCTTACTATTTTCAAACCAAGCTAAACGCTCGTGTTATGAAAATAGGACTGACTTGATGACTTCCTAACGAGGCTCGAATCCCCGACCACTAGATCACTATGCGAGTATCGTAATCACTAGACCACAAGCACGTCAAACCTCATTATTTATTATTCAAGCTTAAGAAAAAACTTATTTCCAAAAGGTTGAATTTGATTTGTAAGTGCAAAACTTCATGCATGAACTGCACGTCATGCGCATGGTAAATCAGCATATTGCAATATGTAGACAATATATAGAAGATAAGACAAAGGATAAGAGACAGTACATCAGAGACTTTATTTAAGAAGAGACTAAAAATACACCTTTTCAAAAAATCATTTCCATAAGTTCAAATAACAATTTTTAATTTTCAAAATAAAGATTTGTGAATGTTTTTACGAAAATGGCGCTAAACAAATTATTCAATATTATTATTATTATTATTATTATTAAAAAAGCTAAAAAAGAATATAAATTAAATTGAAACGTTATCGGAATTAAAAATTCTAACACCAATTGTTATAATTCTTAGATTACTGTCTAATTACTTGGGTCCCAATTCCTTGTAAATGAAACTCAGTCATTCCAGGTAACAATATTATACGTTTACTACAACACTTTATACAGTAAATATAAATTATACATTCAGAGATAGACTAGTTATACAGAAGAAGCTGTGATGGAAGAGAGCTGTTCCCCCAGAGACAGCCTCTTATAAGGTTCATCCCCAATCACTTTCATGACACACACACACGTACATTTACAAAGTGACAGTTCTCACATCAATTAAGTTTATATGGTTTATTTTTTATCAATTTTTTTTATTATTTTTATAAAATTTTAATATTAATTCCAAAACCATCACAATAAAACCACATAGATGTTTAGAGAGTGGCAATTGTGAGCGCTTGCTGGGGGTCTTACATCACACATCGCATATCAACCACTACATAGAACGCAAACTCCTCGCATGAGATAAGTCATCACTTGGTGACCAACATTCAATAGAAGACGGCACATAGATGCTATGGCTTAAATCGTAAAGAGCCTGTATTTTCATGACTTGCTTTATACAATTGAGAGTGGGTTTATATGTTAAGGTTTTCATACATTAAAAGATAATTAGAACTTAAATATTAAGCCATAGGGGGATGTTTTTTAAAGCCTATTTCTTGTCGAATGGTTAATGATTCACGGGGTGTGATTTCAAGTCGTTTAATGGTGTTTTATGCACCATAAAATACTGATTTTCCGTCATAAGGTTAATAGCTCGTGTAGGGTGATTTATCAGTTATACGGTGCTGCCTTGCGTTCGATTTGTTTTACTTGGTTCAAGGATGTCATGATTTTTGTTATGTCACCAATGGTTGATTTAATTTTTTTTAATTGTGGCCTAGGTTCGTTGTGGCGAGTTTTCAGTAGTATACTCAATATAATGTTAATTTATCATGTAATAAATACCTTTAGGCCCTTAATACGCATTATAAATAATGCGGCTATGGTAATGTGGACACATGTCGGCATCAGCAGGTTGGGCAAATTGGGAATTTTGGGATTTGGTATGTCGGGATTTTGTTATGACGGATTCTGTTTTTTGGTGTGTTATTTTATTTAATATAATGTGTCAAACCGCAAAGTGATTGCTTTCTACGAAAATATGTTATATTTTGGTCCATCGGAGTTTTTGTCTGCTGCGATTTTAGTATGTCGGCATTTTATTTATAGAGATTTTGACATATCGGAAATTTGACTTGCGGTGTGTAGTTCATAAAAATATATGTTACACACACTATATGGTTCATAAGTAAAGCAATAAGTCATATGACAGTATCTACTGGACGTTAAAGTCATAGTATTCAATAGTCATGATCAAAAGCAATTTTTAGAATTGTATTTCTTTTAGATATGAAGCCTATTTTTAGGTACATATATTTTAGATTCCTTGAACTATGATTTTTAGTCACTTGGCGTTTGATTGTGACTCGTAAAAAGCATTTCAAAAAAATGCGATCTCACAGTTTGGTACGAATTGAAACATTTAATATATCACACAATTTTTTTTATTTAGTTTTAAGTCTTCCGGCCAACGTGTTCGGCTTGTTTTGCCACTTTGTAGTGTGGAAATAAGTCGTCGGTGGCGTTAGCGACATTATTTTTCTTCCTATCCATTGGTGCTCGGGCAGACTCAGAAGTGGTGGCGCTGTGTCCTGGCTCCAATAATGTTTCTTGCTTTTATTAAAAGTTTGCAAATTTAATTTCCCTAGAGAAACATCATTTTGTTTTTCCGAAGGTTTTATAGTACCTACCCGGCCAATATTCTTACCTGATCTAAACCTAGCGCAATTCATTCTAAATTAACCATAGTAATAATCCTCACATAAATATATAGTATGTTTTTTACATTATTTAGATAATAATTGATATTATTTTAATTAGACGATTAATTTACATTTGGTGTTCACAATAGCTATACATATATATTCACGTAGCTGTACGCACTGGTAATTATAAATAAGGTTATTGTTCTAACCTTTCCCTTCACACCTCACATGCTCGGTTTAAACTACTCGTCGATTGCTCGCTTTTTTCTAGTATGCTTAAACACAAAATAAAATTGGCATACCCACCTGTTCTTAACCAAATTATGTGGATGCTCACACATCTCTTCGTTTTACCGAGACTGAAAACTCCAGATATCTCGGTGAGACACCGAAGTCTAGTGAAAGCTCTCGACGTGACTCTAGGAGCGTTTCTCACAGTTTGTCTCTGGTCTTTTCGGCTTTGTAATACTTGTCACTTTCAAATCCCATCATACAATTTCTTACCCATTTCTTCCATCTTCTTATATCTTCCGTATGGATTGATTCATTTTTCTCATTTAAAATCTAGAGTAGCTGTAATCTTTACTAGGCATCAAATTTCTATATTTCAGTATCATATCACTACTCTAAAAATTAAAACACATTTTTTTTTTCATATTTTAAGTTTTGTGTATAAAAAAATGCGAATTACGCTATCGTCACAGACTACCAAATATATAGACATAAGCTAACGCAAATTCCTTGTTTCAATATTAGCATTTTGATATCACCCACGTGATCATTTTGGTACCACGTACTCAATCAAATAGCTCCGAGACTTTTTTTAAATATATGAAAATCTAAACGCTGACAATGTAATGTGCATTAACGTCAAAAAATGCGTCATGTTTAAACAAAGATTTAATTTTTGAATAATTTTTACTGTTACATAAATGTGTCATAAACTACCGGATTTATATTTCCACAAATAATGTGTGTAAATTGCCCCTCGTTCCGCAACTAATGCACTAAGTACACTTTAATTCATGTCTATTAATTTACTGGTCTGTGGCTTTCGTTTTATATACATTTTAATTTATTTGAATAATCTTCCATATTTATGGAATATCTGATTTATTTTGTATTATCGTTTAATCACTGATTGGATCTGGTCTGAATCCAGCGCGTCTGCGTGATGCAAATTGGTTAATTGGTGAAGATTCTTTTCCTTTCGCCACAAAGTTATAGGAATGAAAATAAGTGCTCTTCCATCAAACCGTCAATATGTGGCCTTGTATACATTATTAAAAAGTTGGGACGAGATTCGTTAGATGTCGCCCTAACATGCTCCATATTTGATAGAATGCTTTCAACAAATTAATATAGAGGGCGCCAGATATGATATCCCTTTAAATATTAATAAAGGGATATCATTCAAGCGGTCAACATAATATTGAGGTTTTGGTCTGATCTAAAATGTTTTCTGCCGGCAAATTTACCCAGTTGAGGCACCACTGATACCACGCAGGAAATAGAACAAGATTGATCAGAAAATAATATCATATTAGACAGATCTCAAGTTATCCTAACCTAACCTAACCTAACCTAGTCTAACCTAGCATAACCTAACCACATATTGAGCCTGATATTTTTTCACTGCCGACAAAAACATAGTATGATATCCACAGTAGCGTGCAGTAGGTATAGATTTAGGTTATGCTATTATCAATAATATTATATAATATAAGCACTACAATATATGTTGTGCGTAGGATTATGAACTTTCCTTTAACCAACGTCTTTAAACAAAATTAATCCGTTGTTTATACGACCCTACCATGCATTTATTTGTAATTTTAGACTACTATTAATAATATTTTTATAGTTTAAGTTTTAACGTAAAATAATACCTTCTTACCCACATAAAAAACGTATGGACGTTATTAAGAACACTTTCTATGACTGAATATGATTAATTTATTGTTTGAAAATCCTTCACGTAATAACTAAAGAAAATAATTATTTTTGTTAAAGGTTAACGTAGGAAATAGGTCTGCCAATTGCTTTTTGTTTTTCCCAAATCAAAAAAAAAATCATGTTTCAAATGCACTTCGAAAGGAAAGAACGGCCATGAAATCAACACGTTAAAAACAGTAAGATAGTAAAATTTGCGTATTAGCAAAAGAGGAAGTAGACACTTCAATGATTTGCACGATTTCTAATGTTACTCTGTTATAAAACAGCATAGGTAACGACTCCATACAAAACGGATCAACTGAAAGAAATTTTCAATTCAGTAAATAAAAAATTATACGATTCGAGTAATTAAATACAGAACAGAGTAATGTAAATAGCTCGATGCGGCGAATGCACAAGAGCGCCATGGATATAGCAGTGAGTTGTCCTGGTAGTTTTTAGAACTAAGCAATTAAAGTTTCTACTGGTATACATATGGCGCTAATTATAAAATAATGTTTCCGTTTATGTTAATCCAATTATTTAATTTATATTTGTTTTCCAGAATTTTTAGTAAAGCACACCTTTTTTGCTTGTATGCACTGCACACCCCTGGATATCATTTAAATGGCGAATCATTTAATTATTTCACTAAATAACGTAGCTTAAAATGTCGCACAATATAAAGGTCCAAGGCTAGTGGAAAAGTATCTACTTTCATCTACATCAAACAGATGCACCGGATTTAGACCAGATCCAATCAGTGATCAAACAATTATGATGACGTTTCATTAAACCATGGGTCATCAAAATTTGATCTTCAACGTTGGCTACGACAAAAATCAATTTACTGCAGAAAAATCTAGATAAAAGTTTTTTATTAACGAGATTGTATTATTATCCGTGAAAATATCGGGATATAAGGGTCGGAGGATGGAATATATGGGGAAGGATAGGAAACGGTTTGAACTCCACCAATATACAGCTCTTATCACGATAGGATTATTCGGAAGCTGGGTAGTGTGTAGGTACTTAGTTACGCTGTTAAATATCACGTCAGCAAATACGTACAACTATACAGATATTAGAAATAAAGGCATGGGTATGGGTTCATACTGCCCTAAATAGGGAATAGGGTTGCTTGATATACTCGTCACTAAAAGGTAAAATTTCGAAGGTACAATACGTTCTGTTGTATTAGTTAAAAGGTTTTAACACAAAGACACTGGTTTTAGACGTTAAAAATACATCACTAAATACTTGATATATCAAAAACAAACAATCTAAAGGTATGTAATAAATTACTTAATTAATATTTGCAAAATTACTTTGTGCCAACATGTTATATAAATAAAATAAAAAATATTTTGCTTAAACCACTATTTATTGATTTATAGTAATAACTATTCTGAATTTTCCAATTACCCTTTGGAAACAAACCATTCTTTTGACATTAATAAGGGTTTAGAAATAATTTAAAATGTTAATAGTAAATAAAACATTATAAATAACCAAATTTATTTGCAAATAGTTATCTTTTAAATTAGTTTTCACAGTAGTTCCTAATTAGTTACCCATCACTTATATTTATTGTATTATTTTTCGTCTATGCTTACATTTTTAATTTAATATTATTTTAACATTGTATCCTGATGAAGAGACCATTTGTCTTGATAAATCAATAGATAGTCGTTTAAACGCTGTTTTTTTATTATTATTTACGTAATAAATAATTCGTTAACTTTATTTTTAACAACAGAGTTAATAATATTCACCAACCGGTTTCGAAAACAATTAACCCAGTGGTTAAAAACAAGATGTCATAACATGTTTGCGTTAAAATTATGTCTTCATTTTAAAATTGTATTATTTTCATTTTTAAATTAATTATTTATTAAAGGATTTTAAAAATACACGTTTATAATATAACACTGATTAATTATAAAAGTCTACAAAGATATTTATGTCACAACAGAATTAAATAAATGTTACAGTTTTGACACAGTCGTCGAAATACACACGTAATAATTAAAAAATGATATTTTCAGTATCGATGAATGTGTGATATAAAAATAAGGGAGTGGGACTGACAAAGTGGTGACAGAAGGGTGGGGAGGTTAGTTTAGGGTAAAAGGTAGAGGATAACTAATGAAATGTGTAAGTATTATGATTGGTTAAAGTCAAACAAGTGAGGATTAAGCGCGTAGGTTTAAGATTATTTGGTGGAATAAGATCCCGTGGACTGTATTGAGTTTAATATTAATCAGTAGACGCAATCCGAATTGGAAGTCTGAAGAAACATAAAGGCAGACAGATCTAGCCTACCTTGCTTTAAAGTCCAGGGTTGAGTGTCGTCTTCACCTCCGATTGACCAGTACATTTGTGGTGCAGAACCGAGAGATCACTGCACTTCCGGAACTATTAAATACACTTCCTCTTCACGATCTCAGCGTTACGCACGGCGCGAATGTAGGACGGCAGAAAAAAAGGCACAAGATCTTGATAGTTCGATGTCTGAGCGCAATCTGTTCCCCCGTCCGCGAAATCGGGAAGAGCGGGACAGGTATAGATTATTGGTCTGTATATAGGATAGACAAAATAGATAATAAGGAGTGGGTATTCAACTTGCGTCAACATTATTATTTTTTTAATTGTAATTCATAAGAAAATTTATTCAGTGTAGCTGGGTTAATAATAAACAAGTCAATTTCATTGTAATTATTATAGTGTAGTGGACCAAAAAATGGGACCGACGCAAGTCGCCGGTCACCAAAAGTGGTGGATGATGATGGAATCAGAAGGAGGGGTTAGATAGGAAGTAGAGAGTTGTAGAGTGAGGAAGAGAGGATGGAATGATGGATGGTGTACCTTCGAAAGCGGACCAGGATAGACTCACGGAAACAAACCGACAGCTCGGCTCGTCTGGTTGATGACACCAATGTAACAGCACAAAACTTTGATGAGTTTCGCTTTCACAATAAAACAAAATCACAGCGGTGTGTGCGAAGTAGTTATTCAACACAAACAATCACATGAGAACACTTCCACTCCTCGACTTCCAAAAGGACAACCGGTCGAGCCAAAGGAACGATATATTTATTTAGAGTTCGAAGAAGCATTTTGGGCATACAAGGTTCTAGTCTTGAGTACACTGAAGAGAGCAATCTGTCAAATGAATCTAGATGGAACGTAGACAAATATCAGTTCTAGTTGGCTGGAATAGTCTAAATTTTCTTGTTATATATAGTTTAAAAATGAATATTTGATCTGCTCGTGCTTCAGAATACTGTAAATGTTTCATGATTTTTATGAAGTAGAAAATCTTTCATTCCTTTCAACGACATATTTCTTGGTTTACATTATTCTACTTCTTTAACAGCCTTAGACTCTGAAATCCGTGACTGCAGTCACTACCATCCTCTCGATGTATCCGTCCTGGTCCATTCCATTGCATTGACCTATCTCTTGCAGATTAATTTATTTTGACAGTTGAACGCTCCTGACATATATGTCTATATATATATATATATATATAGACATATATGTATATATATATATTCCACGTAGCGTATTTGAAGTCCTTGGATGGGGTGTTAGTCCTTCGCACAGCCTTTAAACTTATTAATGTGTAATTTATTTATTTTATGTCATTTTAAATAAATTAAAATTAATATCATTAACACGATTGAGTTCAAAATGAACCCAATAAGAGGTTTTTTTAGTAAATTCTTATAATTGACAAAATCGTATTTTTCTAAAAATAAATGTTGCATAAAATTGACAACTCTTTCTGAATTAATGTCATTTGGTTGAACTACCTAAAACACTAATTTTGTTCTCTTTACAGAGTTTTCAATTGGCCCAATTATAAGCAACCTAAGCGACATATTATAGACATATATCTATCACTTTTTGTGCGCATTTTTTATTATTTTTTCATGTATTATATTCGAAGAAAACTGACTTTTATTCTCGAGATACATTCACTGTAGAATAATATTATTATAAATAAAAGTTGTTGAGTTGTATTGATAGATTTATAATGCCCTTGCAAGGCGAAACGCGTCTCAAGTAAATTAAATTAGTAGAATAGAAAACAAGTGTTTTATTTTCACATGTGATTATGGAACCCTACAAACTTACCTCGAAAACAGTAAATATATAATAAATCTCTGTCTCTCTCTCTCTCTACTACTCGTGTATAGAGGAGTATGTGTATAATTTATGTTTTAGTTACTGTGTACAATTTTTGGACTTCAGATGCAAATATATAGTAGTATATAATTTTTCTAATTGTGATGGGGAGATTGTTAAAAAATTTAATACCTTAATAAATATAGTGATTTTGGCTTAAGGTATATTTTAGTTTTGGATTATCAATTTGGTCTCTAAATCTTGTAGATCGGAATTCGCTTCTAATATTAAATTTATTTTTGTTTTTAATAATTTGAATAATTGAATTTTTTCGTATATGTCTATTATATTAGATACTTTGAAATCTGCGAAGAGTTGGATACTTGGATAGTCATTTTATTTTTTTAGAATAATAATAATAATAATAAATTGTGATGTTGAAATTTTATATGCTTCTCCCCACTAAATAATGCCGCATTGTAAATGTGACTGTAAATCTAGAATTCCGGTATACATTAAATTTAGAACTCTGTGCAATATTAAATGAAGAATTGAACTTTATATTCATGTTTGTACTCTAATATAATATGTAATAAATTGTGTTGAAATCTCAATTTTGGATATATCTAATTAACATGATTTATTGGTTAATGGAAATAATTCACGTATTGACTTAATTTATGTTTTATAAATTTAAATTATGCACACAGCTTTATCTAGTGTACTTTTGCCTTTATCGATAAAAGTGCGATTGTATTATTATAAAATCATAATTCAATAGTTCGCGACAACTATTCCATTATATGAAAACATTACACTAAAAGCCATTTAAATAAATCACGGCCGTAGAATATATATCAGGATAAATGGCAGCGATAATAAAAAGACTACATGAGTACATCCTCCGATAAATATATCGCCATCCTGCTCCCGCCCGCGGCTGAGGCGGATATCTCGCTGCAGTAAAGCGGGTTTACAGCGCCATAAAGCACATTGACCGCTTTATAATCTGCCTTCCCCTTCGGCAACCCGGCCTCTATCTCGCATGATCCGATACTTTGTAAAGGCAGCCCGCTTTTGTCGCAATCTTTGGCTTATTTCAAATAATGGAACAGTCTTTATTTCTATACAATGTTGAAAATAAAGCCGCGCATTCACCGGGACACAAATGTGTCGGGACATTGTGGCTTAACAGTCTCGGAGACATTCTGTTAGGGGGATTATTTTTCTTGCATATTAAAGATAAGGACATTTGTAAGTATTTGCATTCGCCTTGCCATTCGGGGGATATAATCTAGCCGGAGCCTTCCTTTCAGTATTTTTCCCTTAATTAAATATTGTAAAAAATTCAATAATAATCTTTAAAATATAATTAATTATAATAAATACATTTTTGAACGTGCGATGAACTACTTCTGAGTACATATATGAATGAACATGGTCTGTTAGGTCAGTCTCGTTGGAACGTGAAAAGTAATTAGTTCCAGTTGACTGGAATAATAAATATTACCAGAAAATCTTTTAAAATGGAATATTAATTTGATGAGCACGTGCTCTTCGATGTTCCTGAGTTTTCATTACATTTAATTTAACATTTTTAATACAAATTAAATGTATCAATTAGAAATATATACAGATGAAATCAATTTATTGAAATAAATCGTAAATATTGCAATTATTACGATTTGAATTAAAAATATCATATAACTATGTTCTGATAAAACTGCGAATTCCCAATAATAATGTTTTCTTAAATATTTAACATTAGTAATGTGTGTGCGATTTAATTATTCAACGATTAAACATTTTAATGGATGTAGATTAATTTAATTGTGCAATATACTTACCACACGTAAAAACTACTGTTCACGCGCTTTGTTACTTCGATTGGCACCACTGGGTTACCTGGTTTATAATAATGTACATATGTGTGTGTGAGTATTGCCGCCTTTTTTCAGAAGCTAAGAAGACGGTAACCGACATGCGTCATTTTTATTACATCCCGTGCTTCGACCAGTCCAACGGTCTAAATAATCCACCAGCGCGCGCTTCGGTCAGTCGAAATCAGCTAAAAAACAACAACATGAACTGCACAATGTTAGTGCAGTTCATGTATCATATGTGTGCTTATTGTTAATCGGAAACCTGGGAATCAGCTATCGAAGGCATTTACATTAACAACTACTTTTACTGTACACGGTTTTTATTTAAATTTAAATTATTCTATTTAGATACAGACTGTATCAAATCACAAAATATATTTTTTTGAACGGTTTACTATTTGTATTTCTTACTGAGCCAGTCTAAAAAACAACATCTTGATAGCGTTGATACAATAAAATTAGTAATCATTATTATCAGCTGGTTTGTTTCAGACATTTTTTTTACTTCGTTTTTTGCCACCTTTTGAAATACAACATTGTATGTATTAAAATAGTATTGATAATTTAAGGTAGCCTTGTATGTTGCGAGGTAAGTTATTCTACCCGTTTCAGGTCTACAGCGCATCGCGACGTGCTAACGCGCCGTGTTGTGTGGTATTTAACTGGAAGAATTTTCAACAACTAACTCCGTTACATTTTCTACGTTTCCGGAATACAAATAGATTTTCACTTTTTCTATTTTCGGTCGGAATCTTCGCTGATAATTTTTCGACTAGAGATTTTTTTCTCGGTGCGTAATAAATGTTGCCAGGCGTGGGAATTGAACTCGAACAAATGTCACGACATACCGATAACATTGAATGCTTCAATGAGGAATTAGCACGTACGCAGCATTCTCTGGAGCTTTTCACGTATAGGCGATAAAACGTGCTATTCTGACAGGTGAAATGTCATATATTTCGCCGACCAGCAGTCAGTCTGTGGCTATTTTAAATCGATACTAAATTTGAGCCGAAATCTAATCTAATAGTACTTCAATAAGAATACATTATTAGTTGTAATTTTTTTCAGAACGTAGTTCTGTGATATTTAATACAAATTAAATGCATCAATTAGAAAAATACACAGATAAACTTAATTTACCGGAAAAATATTTTAGCTGTTACCGGGATTTGAACCAGGATCTCTTCCTATCCTGAGAAGTACGTTATCCAATTACACTACGTCAGCTTTGTAAATAGTCAACAAATTTTAGAGATCCTTTTTGAAATCCCAGTGGCAGCTTAAATATTTTTTCGCTAAATTGAGTTTATCTGTATGTATATCTTTCTAATTGATGCATTTACTTTGTATTAATTAGTAGTTCGGTCATTAATATGATATGGTACAAGATGATTATTAAAATTTATAAATATACAAAACTTTGTACTATGTACATAAGTTTTTTTATTATTTTTAATATACATAATATTAACATGTCGTTAATGGCCCTGATAGACATAGAATGACAAATGACTAAAATGTAAAAATATTTAAGGAAATTAATTATGGGAACACGTAGAAATTTTTTTATAGTTGAGAAATAAGTAAAACTAAAAATAAAAATAGAAGGTTTAAATTGTCAAATTGATAAAAGTAAACAAGATATTAATAACTACCGCATACGTACATAAACTTGACCTGGTCGAGTTCTCGGCGTTCCAAAGTAAATGGTATATATTTGGTTTACAACAACGGTTTTAATGACTGTTTCACATTCGCAAAACACACTTGTAATATCAGGCAAGAAAAATATTATTATCACGTGACGCGTCCAAATTTCTTACCCATGACCTGTCCTAATGCTTGTCCACCGGCGTGAATTGTGACCTTGACGCCACCGGACGTCAGCTTGATCAATATTTGTTTTGTTTAATCTCGACAGCACGATATCATTCACTTTGTGGACTAGTTACTTCCAGTACACCAGCACTGTTGTGTGTGATCTATGATTTGTGAGCAAGGTGTTATTATTTGTATGTGCCGTGGATGAACATTGACATCGCCGTCTTCAATCGGGAGCGGAAACATATTCAAGGTGACACGAGCAGTTCTTCTAAATCTCGGTTCCCCGCGATCGTTGGTCCTTCGACTAAATTAAATTACCTTCCCCTCACCGACCTCTTTCTGTATCCGTTTCCCCATTCTTCTGCTACCTTGCGGTGATTCCGACTTACAACCGGAATTATCGTAATCTGATTTAAATGCATCTGTATTATATAACTGAACCTCTCAAAACTATAGTCGTGATAGAAATAAAATTAGGTTGTGCGTATAGTGCAAAGTTCAGTTTATTAAAAATTGTTTTTTAAAAAAAAAAAGATTTTGAAACCTTCGACGTGTTTGTAATGATGGCATAATTTTGATGAATAATTTGAGATAAATATCTCAATTTCTCAGAGATTTAGATGAACGTAAATTTTTTAAAAGTATACTAAATTAAATATGTATTAACGAGTATTTCGCGTTTGTTGGGTAACTTTTTTATAAAATATTTTTCTGATATTATTTTAGCACCGTTCGCCGCTGGGGTACCTGATGTATGTCAATGGACTATAGAATTAACTCAACTTATTTAAAATTATTAATATCAATAAAAAGTCTAAAAGAGGAGGTGGGCGACCTAAGATGTTTGAACAACAAAAAAAAAAAAAGTTTTACTAGATATTAAATTTTGAAATTGTCGAGGTTTCAACACCAAAGCACAGATTCCCTCGAACACAAAGGCGGGTGCGACGTAAATTTAGTGGTACGGATTCTTTCAGAAATTTCAGGCAGACCCGACTTTTTGGTCCGATGCCCAATTATAGTCCGTGCAAAGAGAGCAGAGGAGGAGAGAGCCGCAGCGCCGTCCCCTACGGCGGGATATCGAAAAAATATTCTTTAACACACAACCCTCACACTAAAACAAATCGCCTTCTTTTGACTTTTATTCCGCCCCACTAAATCTTTTTTATATATTACATCGACGGTCTTTATGGTCAATGTTATAAGCTATAACCATCAATATTCAAAATGTTCAAGGGAGAAAAATTACCATCATATAAAATTACCATCATTTTATAATGCTAAATTTGACACACTGTTATATTTTGGTCAAAGCAAACTGACCAATCGACGGAAGTTTAAAGGTTGTATGGCACTAATGTTAAAGTAAATGTGATGTATCTATGAGGTGTGACAATTTGATTCCCGAAATGACCGCGCAGTTGCCCGTGTCGCCCATGACGTAATTGTATGTGAATATTCGTGTTTGAACAATATGTTGTCGTTGTGTCGATTTATTCCGATGTTCAGTTCTTAAATAAAAAAAATGATGTTTTTAATACTGTACTGAGACAATTAAGTCGTTCTGTGTTGAACCTAAAAATAATTTATAATATAAAATGATTATTTTTTGGATAAATATTTTTTTACAATTTTTATTTTCTCTTCTTATGTTGGTATATATATACTTTTACTCAATTTAATATTATGTACCTCTACAAATTTTAAATCTTTTATTGATTTTCTCGTCTTAAATATTTCTACCTGCTTATATGTTTGATTTAAGGTTCTCGCGAGCGAGTATATGGAACTGACGTATCTTATAGGTTATATCGCGTTTTTTGTAGGTGGTCTCTTTGAGGAAACATAGGCCGACGTTTTGAGACGGTAATACGTGTCATTATCGAGTTGGTAACTCGACTATGGGACCTTTAAATCTCCTGTTAAAGATTACGGTTGTATCGTAATTTTTAGAAGCAACGCCTTGACTATGGCACGTGTTATGAAAGTCCTTAAAGGCGTAGGTATAAATAAATAAATATGATTTCATGCTGATGGAGATTGTTGTTAGTTAATTATTTGGGAGGTAACATATATCTGCGTGTTCACGTGCATGGCGTAAAAATGGGCGATCGAAATTTATGGTTGTCACAGTGCGCTCACTGGTGTCAATGTATCACTTCTAGTCAAAAAGCAATTACCCAATTAGATCGTTCTGTCTACTCACCTGACTCGGTTTCTTCTTATTTCTGACTATTTCCACAATTAAAAGCTGCACTGTAGACGCAAATATTTTCTAATATAACTGATATGCAACGGAATGTAGGACAGGTTCTCAACGGTTAATGAGTTCCAGGCCTGCTTCCAGAAATGGGAACACCATCTAAATCAGTCTACAGATGCACACGAACAGTACTTTATTCCACGTATGGCTTAATGAATGCACATATTATTATCACATGTGCTGTGCGGTTAATACTGTATGATATGAACCGGTGTATAGGTAGTTCTCGATTTACGAACGAGTTCCGTTCCTCGGGGTCGTTCGTTACATGTTTTTGTTCGTTATGCGTCAAAACAACTAAATATACATTTTTCGCATTCATGATAACTTCATATAAGTTAACGATCATTTTTACATATGAAAAGCATTGTATTAAACATATGAATATGTATATTTTATTATAACGATACGCTACGAACGTCAAATAAGTTTAAAAAATACTAAGAAATCACAAGAATTGTTCACTTTATTTAAAAACATGAACAAAATTAGTAATATTTGAATATGTCCAAAAACACACAATTACTGCATTTTTACCTACAAACAGATTATTATTAAACAAATATCAAATATCTCTTAATGACAAAGCTATTTTCTATTATCATTTTATATATATATATAAAACGTTCACCAATTCTTACCCCTCAAAATTTTTAAACAAAATTGCCTACTATATACATTTTCTTCTATGTACAAGTTTTTCTTGTACATTTTCTATATTAATTCTATCTCTATTAACTCACCAGTTATCAATTTCTCATATTTGGAGTCCAACAACTCTTTTACTTCAGGCGAGTCAAGTTTGAGTTCTAATTGATTACGCAGTTCAACAATTTCGTGCGTTACGTAAATAAATAAATCTTAAATTGTGATATTCGTTATAGTGAATGTTCGTAAATCGAACGTTCGTATATTGAGAACTGCCTATCGTGCGGGTATGTGTATAAGCAATGGAAGTCCCATATATTTTACCCAGCGTTCACGTGCTGAAGTATTGTTCGCGTGTTCGTTTGATCGTGATCGCGAAGATGTATTGTATATGTGTGTGTGGCCAGACTAGAGCAGGTTGGAAACGAGAAAGACTAATTACCGTTGACAGAAGTTTATTAAACTCAGTTTACAGAAATTAGACCGATTAATAAAGTTACGCGCAAGTAGTTAACGTTGTGGTCGGAAAGACAGTGACGACCAGAGTGGTGCTCAAGAGCCGGCATCCCGGGCGGCTGCCGACGCATGTTATTGACGTCGATACCGGGCGTGTTTTTTAAGCTGTTAGGAGCTTTATTTTACATCCAGGTATCTGCAAGGTGTGTTCATGGTATGTCGGTGGTAGACCTCCACAAAAATCATATGATATATAAAATCATCATCATTAGCCATTGTCAATCTACTGTTGCTGCTCCGCCAGTCTTTGTCATGTGACTATATAATATATTATATTAATATTTCAAAATGTATGTCTAGATTAAACAATCAGAAACCAGTTAAATATAAGCTTTACGTGCTTTACTTTAAAGTCAATGATGAAACCCACCGATTATATATTATTTGCAAACTGAAATGGGATACTATTTATAATCCTTTCAGAATTGTTTTCTAATTTGTTTTAAATCCTAAGCCTCGGAGTCCTTCGTCGTAATAAAATTAATTTCAAACTTTGGAGCCGATTCCAGTCCTTTGAGCCTGATTTCCCCGAAGGACTGATATTTTTCACGTACCTATCTAGAAAGTTAAAAGAAATTTAAATTAATTATTATATTTAAAGTGTTTTCCGACAATTGGCTAACACAGCCCCGTGTTGAATATAAAATGTTCACCAGAAATAATATATTAAATTTCGTGGAATCAACGATAGAAATTCAGTTTGACTAAAAATAAGGAATTTTTTAAATACAGTTTAGATGGTCGAAATACTTAAAAAAAAAACTTTTCGCAAAATACAGGCCCGCTTTAATCTATGTTTAAAGAAGAGTGTCTGTTGGTTTTTTATACAAATTTACAGTTTTATTCAGAGCTTGATGAAATTTTGCACACTTGACCTTAAAAACGAGAGTAAGGTCACTGTCTAGATGAAATTTCAAAAAATTTAGCTCAAGGGCGTTTCACATATAAACTGTTTATACTCCTACATTATCCTTGTATTTAAAATTAAAAATTGTTATTTGAACTTATAGAAATGATTTTTTGAAAAGGACCCACCTTTTAGTCTCTTCTTAAATACAGTCTCAGATGCACTGTTTCCTATGACGGAGGGCAAAGATTTCCACGCTTTGGGTCTGCCATCGTAAATGCCCGTTCACTAAACTTTGGCTTCTGCCAACGACCGGTCGGTTCTACAACCCTTCCTTGCTGCTGAAATAGAGGCTGGTCTAAGAGTTTAACGTCTACTTTTCATATTATCTGGGATACGAATGCTATGTGTCGCCTTATCCAGCACAATTTAAATTCAACTCTTTCAAGGAACCGGAGCCAATGTAGCTCGTATAAATGGAATGTTACATGAGAGAATTTAGAAATTCCATATATTATCTGTATTGCCGCATTTAGAATGGATTGTAGTCTATCCAGCTGAAACATTGAAATATAAATATACAGCATGGCCCAAAAAATGAGAACATCTCGTAACACATGAGTTATTTCAAAACATAATATAATTAATTATAATTCTTGATGTATTTTTTTGCACAATATTTAGCTAATCAGAAATCATCAAAACACATCATATTGCATAATCTACTGGGTTTTAATCTGGGCTATTCGGTGGCCACATGCCTGGCTCGATGAAATTAACATTTTCACGACAAAGAAAGTTGATTATATTTCTGGCTGTGTGAGATGGAGCTCCGTCCTGCTGTAATGTTCAGTTATGCCGTAATGTCTAGCAATACTCCAGGCATTGTTTTAAAACTCTTTGATCATTTTCCTAGCACCCCAATGTTTTTAATTCGCAAATTATTGATCAGAATACGGTCTTCTGCAGTGATTTTTGTCATTCCGGGCAAGAATTAAAAAAAACTATATATAAACAATGGAAAAATTAATAATCAAAGATGGCGACCAGAAATTGTCGAATTAGGATATTTTAGCATTTTAATGGTGTGGAATCATGGTCTCTGAAAGTAAGAGAGAGAATTCAAAGTTCAGATATGTGAAAGATAAGTTCTAGTAAAAATAAACGATTTTGATATTGTTTATATTAGAGCATATATAAATACTTTTATATCCACTATATTAAGAATAAATAAATATGTGATGTTTGAGACAGGTGTTGTACATAGTGTGCATGGCGAGACGCACGAATGTCTCCATGTTGTAGGAGCTGACTAGTAAATATATTCTAAACCATTTTCCTAAGACAAATCCATCTATTTGTTGGGCACCCTGCGAGAAGATAAGGTAGCTTGGAGAAACTTGTTGTCACGTGTCGTAGGACGAAGAGGAAGAAAGAGATCGCCCACACGTTGGAGCAACCAAGTGGAAAAGGTAACAGACACTTTTCCACAAAATGTCGAGAAAAGTGAAGGTGCATCGTCAAAAGGGCAAGAGTTCGCCAGGATTACAATCCTCAATCACGAGAGACTGACGTGGATGGATGCAACGGTACCGAATTTTTACACACTGCTTGAATATTTTGAATTTGTAATTTAGTCATTTATTGTGGACAGAGTCTGTTACATCCCGTATATGTTTCAAACGCATAAAAATATGGAAATGATCATATGTTATGACTGTCTGGCGGCCTCGATAGTGCAATAAAACTGATGGATAAAAAAACTACAAAGGTCGCCGGAATATATCGATTCATCTTAAAGTAGAAAATCCTTAAATTGAATATGATAATACGAAATTTTGTTTGTTAAAAGTATAAGTTTGTGGCGTTTGTGCTCTATTCCGCAAGAGGTATCTATTCTTCCAACAAATACTATGCACATGCATAGCGCCGGCCTACTGGATGCTTGATCGCGGTCACGTGCCATTGCAAATTTGCTACCCGACCGACCTAGACGCCAGCTGCGAGTGCCCGTTTTGCGATCTATTTGAAAATATAGTATATCTCTATGTAACTTAAACGAAACATTTTAGTGTAATCTTTTGATAATAAAACATATGTATAGATACCATTTAATGCAATTCAAAGAAAAATGTACACGTTAAATAAGTATTGTATATAATTTCTATCCTGCCATTGTAACTGTATTGAACATGTGATTACAATTAAGAGGCTTTTAAAGGTAGGTGGTGAAACGAACAAGGGTTGTTTCGATACGCGTGCTTTCTAAATTTGAGCAAAGCCTTTGACCGTTTCAGATACGACATATTAAAACGTTTTCCAACCAGTTATTCTTGACAGGTGGCACAGGCAGCAAGAGAACTCAATGCGGTGGGAAGGCACCGACTCCGAGCCATTTTACCTGGGGTGAAGCAGGGTGGGTGCATGTCGCTAATCCTCTTCAATATGTACATGGACGAATTGAACGAGCGACTATCCGATGCAAAAATTGGCTGCCACATGGGCGGGACAAATGTGAACCACATTAGTTATGCCGAGGATCGCCAATCTTAAAAAGGATAAGAAAGCTTTTACAGATATGTGGAACGCCAGAAAATCGGTCATAATGGCGTTCAAATATGGAAAAGAGCCAGGTAATATCCCTCCCGTGTGGCTAAACGGGATGAAATTGGGCGTTCAAAATAAGGTCAAATATTTGCCCATATATTTAATGAAGATGGACAAGATGATAATGACACAGAGAGGCAGAGGAGACAGTTGAGCGTTCGTGCAAATATGCTATCACGGCGTTTCTACCGATGCAGTAAGGAAGTGAAAAGGATCCTGTTTAAAACGTTCTTCACCAGCATGCATACTTGCGAGCTCTGGTCGAAATACAAACAAGTGACGTACAACCGTCTCTGAATTCAATATAACAACCATACAGAATACTGTTTGGATTGGTGCGTTATTGCAGCGCATCTACAATGTTTAGCGAAGGCCGTATACATGAATTCGTTCCGCTTCTAAGACATCGAGTTTCGGGCGTAAAGCTGCGGCTGGAGCTCAGCACCAACTCTCTGGTGCAAGCGGCGCTCTCATGGAAAGCTGGTTCCCTGACCAGAGAATGGCAACGCTTACAGAATAGCTACAGACACAATAGTGGACGTGACTGAAGTATTTATATTTATATACACGTGTGAACTTTTTATTTATTTTTATTTTCCTTTGTTTTCTTTTCAAAACATAAATAATATTTCGTAGCTTTAATGTATTATATAATCTATGTTATATTTATGGCGAATCGGATCTTCATGAAAAAAAAACCCAATTACGATGGAATAAACGTATTATTATTATTATAATTATGATATATTGAGAGGTGCAAATTGGTGTCTATAAGTCGCGGCGGATCGAGATTGGCCATGACTTCTCTCGGCAGGTGCCTGGCTCATGGATCCAGATGTCGCATGTGTCGTCGGTCAGCTGGTGGCGAATTTGAATCGTCGCCCTCCACAAACTTATCAAATCGTTATAAGGCGTCGGTGCGGGTGAAATGATATGATATTGATAATATTTTACCCATGAATGGTACAACAACTTGCATCTATCATATTTTCATCATCATTTTCTTGAGTAATCAGAAATTATCATCTGCATCGTCGGCAATTCAAAATTATAGCATTATTTTTGAATTGCTGGCTTAAAGAGCTTGCAAAAAAGAATTGAATATTCGCATCTAAAGGGATTTTTATAGGACGTTTATAGAATTTTTAGAGTGAGGAATATCTACATCAAAATCTCGAATACACAAGGGCTTAAATATATATTTAATAAAATTCATTGCCTTCATTGATCCAATGCGTATCGTACATAAAAAAAATCATTTTGTAACACAAAACGAACAAAATCTTCTGCAAGTGAAAATTTGCGGTTATTGCGTCAAAAAAAAAATGAACTATTGTATTGTAAATAAATAAAGTATTGTAAATTCATATCCTACATAAAAAAAAAACATTTTGTAACACAAAACGAACAGGATCTGCTAGAAGTGAAAGTGTACGGTTATTGCGTCAAAAAAAAAACTATTGTATTTCTGTAATTTCGGCTAATTTCAAGTCTATCGTCATTAAAATAATTCTATAAATAATAAAATAAAACACCACTATTTATTGATAAATCAACAAGTTTCGATACTTATCTATGTATCTTCTTCAGGAAACAGTAAATACTAAAATTAAAAATATACAAGCATAAATAAAAACTTAACTATAAAAATTTATAGTTTTTAGTGGTTTAGTGGTTTAAACAAAATGTTTTATCTTATTATTTATATAATATGTGGGCAAAAAATAATTTTGCTAATATTGAAGAAGTAAAATAATTCTCGCTGTTTTTACATCAGTCACACTTAATAGATACAAAGATAGTCACGCAATACGCGCGCACATTTCGAATCAAATAGTTCTATAATATTAAGGAGAACAGATTCTTATTGTGAAGTTGTAATTATTCAGAACAGACGGTCTGTGATGTTTTAAATACTAATTTAATGTATTAATTATAAAATCTATTTTGTAAATCTAAAATGTATTATTATAAAATATCTCGGCAGCGCAAAAACAATATTTTTCGACAAAATTGATTTTATATGTATACATTTATATTAAATTAGTGTTTAGTTCTATAATATTCTAGCACTTTGTCACTTGCCTTGATATGAAAAAACGCTGCTCTCCGTACGTACCATTTTTTAAAAATGAATATATCAACCTGTGTAAGTACCTACTTTACATGTTATACCAACCAACTATCCCATGTAAATTTGATATTAGATTTTTTTCGTAGACTTTCAAATAGTATGTGTTGTATGTATGTTATTCGAAAAAGTCCACAATGGCACACATCTCAGAAATATAATTTTAAATTTAAAAATAAATAGAGATGCGTACGCGTCTCATCAATATTCTTACTATTTTCAAACTATGTTAAACGTTTGTACAATGAAAATAGGAGCAGCAGGTCTTCTGGAACGAGGCGCGAATCCCCGATCACTAGATCACTAGGCTATGATCAGCGTCTTAACCACTAGACCGATAAGCTACTTGCAATTAAATGTAATGCAATATAACTTGCAATTCAATGTAAATAGTTTGTCTCCACTCCGGCAAAGCAGGGTTTTCTACTAGTTATATAATCATTACAAAACATATTTAATAATAAATGTGTTACTTTTTCATGATAAAATGGTTCAAGACATTCGTTATACGAATTTTAGTATATTCGAACGTGCACCTAGATATATACAGGCATGCCTGGCGAGATTAAAGGTTCTAATGGCACAGTAAAGGGCTTAATAGGGGTATATTTTTAGGGATGATGACAAAGGCCTAATATTTGGAAGGTGGCGAAGTTTTAGGAATGTGGGGGGTATTGAAAATATAATATATGGTTATATAAACAATTTTTTAGAAGGTTCGTGAAGTTTTTAGATGGTTCATAAGGATTTTATAAGATAATCTTTTTTAACCGAGCATTAAATTCTCAAAATTGCAATATTGAAATGAAGGTGATTGTTACACCAACCCTCAAAAATAGTGTTATATTTGAATGAGAGAGAGGGAGAGAGAGTGAGAGAGATAAACGTACCATAATCTGTCAAAACTATCTGTCTATTTTTGAGGGTTGGTGTAACAATCACTTTCATTTCAATATTGCAATTTTGAGAATAGGCCTGATTATGTCTCAACTACGTATATTGTGTACAAAAAATAATAATGTCGGTCTTAGTTATTTCACATAACGTGAGAATATCAACTTTATCATCGTTTAAAAACAGGTCACGTTTATTGTTAACAACAACGCAAGTGAAAACATAAGAAGTTTCAGCAACTTGGCGAGAAATTAATGAACGTCTAATATTAGGTACCGTCAAAATCAGAAGAGATTACAGCGGGCTCCACCGATCGTGTTACTAATACTCTGCCAGTGGAGTGGGTGAGAGATCGCGATATTGGTTGATGACTTCTACCGAAACACGAAAGTTGTAAGCCGCTGGGATGTAGCGCAGGAGAACTCTGAGAAGGGAGTGAGGGCAGTGGCGGCTCGTACACTGAGCAATAAAGCGTTTTTGTTTTCCAAGACAACATCAATTTATAGAAAACTTGTATTGACTAACGAAAAATAGGTGTCTAAGTACAAAAAAATGAACATTTCCATGATATTCTTGTTTGAGATTAACCGAAGAGTCAAGGCATGAACTGAGTACAATGAATTTCTTCCGAGGAATGTAACCATCACTTCTGAAGTTTATCAATATTTTTGAGTATGTCCAAATCTTTGTAGTAATGCTCTAATGCCCGAGACTTCCATACATCACATGTAAAAATAATAGTTTCGTCTCTCTGAGACATCTGTATCTTGATGACAACTTCTCAGGGGATAAATATTGTTAAAATATACTGGTCTAAGTATGAAGTTAAAAATTGAAAAATACTGCATTTTCAGACGTATTCTAGTATATACGAGTATGTTAATAATTCGAATGAATTTCATATATACACATAAGTAATATAGCCCCAAAAACTTCAGAAAAAATAGTCTCAGGTTCAGCGACATCTATACTGTTACATGAGAATGAATATCAAATTTTTCAAAAAAAATCCATGGCTGGCGATAGCATAGTTGGTAATAAATAATTTAAATACAAATTAAATATATTAATTAGAAAGATATACATATAAAATCAATTCTATCGAAAAATATTGTTGTTGCGCGACCGGGATTCGAACCTGGATATCTTTCCTAACCGGGGAAGGTGCATTATTCAACTATGCTACAGCGACAAATTTTTGAACCTATATGTTACCTTTTTGATATTAATACATTTAATCGTTCCATTATTTGAAAGAGCCATCTACCATATTTTTATAGAATCTCAAATACCTTTGAGTAATCTGATAGCAGACGCCAGAATTATTATTCATTTTTATGAAATTCTGGACACATTGATACCAACTATCAGATTACTATCAGCGTCTGCTATCAGATTATTATATACGCTATTGAAAATGGTAAATAAAAATAAAATAAAATTAGTAGAGTATCTACAACAGTTACAATAATGAGTATCTCCGAACACTTTCGACGTGTTTCTATTAGCCATCTGGATATTGATCCTCACCGAGCGTGTTAGCAAAAAAATTCGATCAAAGTATTCGACCAATACTTTTATTCAATATTTCTGGCAACAGTGCCAGCTGTTCCATTTAATTGCTAGCCGCCACTGGATAAAAGTAGAAAAGACAAATCCCTTTACTTGGAAGGGTGGGAAATAATTTGTAGATGGAATGTGTAATATGACGTTTATTGGAGCGAACCTGACGTATTTTTGGTTGATAGATTATTCATGGGTAAGCCCAGATATGTGTTCGCTGTAATACCCCATCTGTCGGGGGAGAAATCTGGCGTCTTCAGAAACCAGCAGTAGCCACTTTCGGTGGAGGTTTTCGTCTTCGTGAAACTTATATATTTCACGGGATAAGAAGTCAATTGGGAATGACGGTTCTGCCGCAAACGTCTGAATTATTTATTGAAGTACTAGCGGAAAGCGATCGGTTGACGCCGATTGCTGTTGCTTGGACCTGCGGGCGGCTGTGTTGTGGTTGCTGCGCGGCCACGACTATTATGATGGAAATTGATACAACATTAAAGAGGACTATTTATTTTGTGATGTCTAATGAAAAAAACGCGTTACATATTTGAGCCACATATATTATACCATTTTTGTAAAAAATATATTTTCTGGTTTGAAAAAAATATTAAAAACTTCAAGTTTGACTGACTGAGAACCGTTTCCCGGTCACCCGTGTGATAGTCAGTTATGCTAACCTTTGCACTACCAATGGATACAAATGATGCGTAAAAGAAGATGTTTACAAATATATTAGATTATTTATTAATACAAGCTTGTTATAAAAGTCACCAATTAAAATTAAATATTGATCAAAAATATAAATATCAGTGCATTAAATTATAAATGAAAAAAATAATATATCGTTTGCTCAATCGGCTTCGCCTGCGCTGAGACAAACATTTTACTTTGTTGATCGATAATCATATTATACATAATCGGTATAGGAAATATAAATTTAGAATAATTAAAAAAAGAAGTAAATAAGGAAAATAAAAATCGTAAATAACAAAAGAAAGAACGTAATAATAAAATAAATAAAAATATAAATTTAAGTTAAACACAGAACGACTTAAATACCTTGACCAATTATTATACCTTTGTCTTAAAACAGCATTTAAAATATCACTATTTTATTTAAGCATTGAACATCGGAATGTTACGATAAGACCAAGATCGTTCAAAGTCTGTCAAATACGATTGTCAAAATTATTCTGAAAGAGATTTAAAACAGTCATGATTTTTCAACCACGTACTTTTTGAATCTACAGCAGCGAGGATAAAATTGTTTGCAAACTTGTGGTTCATTTCGCAAAATACTACAAAGAAACACATGAACGAGGTTGTAAAAGCACCCCATACAATCATTACCGGGACGGACAACAAGGTAGCTACGAGGGCCGTCCGGAAAGTAGTATTCGTTCGCGCCGTGCGGAGCACTAGTGACGCGAGTAGCCGCCGCTCAAGGTGAAACGACTTCAGTTGACTGTGCTCGCTATGTGAGAAGTTTCGTAGCACTGTCATTATTTTTATTGTTTCTGCGAATGTTGAAAATCTCGCTACTTGTGAAGTTAGGGGTGTGATTAGATTTCTTAACTCAAGAAATGTGCGATCATTTGATATTCACTGTCAATTAAAGGACGTTTATGGAGACAATGTTATTGATAAGAAATTGCAGAGGGCAATACAAAATCGACAGCAAGTTCTGTTACCTAGCGACGTCATTCTCCTTCACGACAATGCCAGCCCTCATACTGCTGGGAAAACAAAATATTTCCAACCATTTAAGTGGGAAATTTTCAACCACATACCCTACAGCCCGGATCTGGCTCACTTTTTAGAGTAATACAGAGGTAAAAACTTTTCTTAATGGTTTAGCGGTAGAGGAATTTGAAGCTGGGAGACAAAAACTCGTCACACATTATGACAAATGCTTAAATTTGCACGGTGACTAGTCAAATAGTAGACAGAAAAACTTTTGTCAAAACATATTTATTATTTATTTTTTAATTCTAAAACGGGTACTACTTTTCGAACGGCCCTCATACATAACAGCCCGGTCACATTCCGTACTCTGTACAGAGTTCACAGTTCACAGCGGTTCTCCACATGTGATGCGAGGTACTGGACCGCAGTATATACGAGCTGGTAGACTCCAGGGCCGTCTTCAGCGAGACACTTTGATTTTTACCATATTTATTCCCTTAATAAAAGTTAAGTAAGTAAGTAAGTTTAGGTCATAGTGTGCGCATAAAAAATCTATTGATCAATGCTTTTATTAATACAAATTAAATGGATTAATTAGAAAAATATACATATAAAAACAATTTATAAAAAAATATATTGTTGTTGCTACCGGTGTTCAAACCTGGATCTCTTCCTATCCGGGGAAAGGCATTAACCGATTATACTACACGAACACAGTGAGTTGACGACAAATTTAAGAATTTATATGTTGCATTTTCAAATTGATATATTCCGTTATTTGATAGCCATCTTAATGCATTTCCTCAGAGAGGAAGAGATCTAAGTTCGAATCCCGGTACCTCGTAGTTTATTGTGTGGGATGGAGTAGACTCTACCTCTGATATATACAGTGTTGTCCTGGCTACTTTGCTAGACTGCCGTCTGTGTTAAAGTGGACAGTTTTTTTCGTACTGTTGTGGTGTTATTTAATAAAGATTCGATAGAAATTAAAATAGTGATTAAAAAAATGATTTTTTTTTAATAAAAATGTAGTGGGCGTGTTATAGAACTAGTGAATTATTAGTGTAGGCACTGTTTAATAATTATGTGAGAATGTTGGATAGCCACGATTTTGATTGTTTTCTACCAGATTGGATCATATATTGGGTTCATATTTGTGTAATCTTATTGGAGTTGAACGATTTCCAGTCGGTACTGAGTGTGTTGTACAGAATGTAGAATCTTTGATAAAATGTCGTTGCTGCTCTCGGAACTGGCATGTAGACGTTCATTGTTTGTCTTGTGTTGTATCCGTGATTTAGTGCTTGGGGTGAGTTATTGTTTGCATGAAAAAATTGGGCGAGTCTCAACATAAAGATTTATCTTATGTCTAGGGCATTGTACTCTTTAAATATAAGATCTGATGGATATCTACTTCGCTAATAGTCATCATGATACTCTCACCGTGTATATATAGATGTATCATAAATAAACACGAAAATTGTTTGTATAATTTTACAATAATAAGAATTGAATTATTTCATATATAACATCCCAATGTATTTATATGGGTCACGCGTAGGGAAATTTTAAAGAAAACTGATGCATTACATTGAAGTGAAGTGTCAATTTTCTTTGGAATAAACAATTAAAGTGGGCATGTGACTGTTTAGTTCTGAAGGTTCAAAATCTACATGAGTATTGTGGCCAGTGCCGGAAGAGTAATTTTGCACTTTTTGCGCTCTAGCGAGGCTAAACCCCGACCGCTTTAATTTTAGGCGTGTCTACGGTGCCTACGTGCGGTTCTGATGCGGTTGGATTTTAGTGCCCTTTCAAGTTTTATATGTTTAAGAAATAATAAGTAAAAACATATAACATACTCATTTCTTATTTGCATTAATGGCTATTTTTATATTAAGTATAGACGCAGATTAGTCTAAAGTATAAATTGACATACTTAATTTTTTTTCTTAATTTATGGTCATATAAATTGCCCGTATGCTCTTCAATTACAAGAAAATCGTGTAGTGCTTTGTCATTTTTTTTTTACAATGAATATATTTTTTCTAAGGATTTTCCAGTAATTTTTATCACGAAATATAAATTTCTATCCCGATGGCTCTCGCAAATCTTTAACTATGAGTTTTCTACTGTCCAAGCTGCTCCCTGTTTCTGATGCGTCAAATTGTCATATAAGTATGATGAATAATGCTGTATTATTTACGACTGCACAATGCTAATTTTTACACATTTAAGTTGTTAAAAATCACTATTCTACAAATGGGTTCCTCTTTTGAACTAATTAATATCCCTCTTTTGAATTATTTTATTCTTTAATACAATTATTATATACTTTGTTATATAGTCTCCCCGTGAGTCTTTTATAGAAAATACTTGACAGATATTAAATATTATCGTGTCCATGCTAAATATACATATTATTAGTGGTATTTAATTAAATAAAAATAATATTTAGATGCCTTAATTGCTAATCTACGACTAGTTGTATAGAAATTGTTCAACTAACATACGTATAAATAAAATTTAGCGCTTTGTAAAATAGATAAAATAGAAGCCAAACAGAATATTGGTTTCTCTTCCTCCAACCGTCTTTTTCTAGTCTGATAACCACCCCTAACGCACGGTACTCATGGGCCTTTCTTCGTCTTGTACACTGAAACAACCCTTGTCTTTTAATCTTCCTTCTGCAACAGATAAACGTGGACGTCTTCGTTGCCATGATGTATTAAGGGTATTTTCTTGTGATTTATTATTTTATAAGAAAATATAATCCAAAATATCATCAGAGAGCTCTAGCGACAACACCGTTGGTGCTTGTAAAATCAAACAACCATACCTACCACAATGGTAATTTTTTTTTTATCTTTACAATAATCTAATACCAAATATAATATAAACAATTGGTGTGATATTTCATTACTATACTTTTTAAATAAAGGTGTCCCAGTAAAATATTTAGGTACACACTCTGAAGGGTTATAAATTCAATGTTGAATAAGCTTTATTAATGTTTTTAATTTCAAATTATTGAAGATAAACGAAGATTTATTTATTAAGGAGAACACATTCTTATTGTGAAATTGTAATTATTCAGAACGTAGGTCTGTGATATTTTAAATACTATTTAAATGTATTAATTAGAAAGATGTACATATAAAATTAATTTTATCGAAAAATATTGTTGATGCTATAGGGATTCGAACCTGGATCTCTTCCGATCCGGGGAACGTGCATTATGCGATTATGCTATACCAACACAGTGGATTGACGACAAATTTTCGAACCTATATGTTACACTTTTCAAATTAATACATCTATCGTTCCACTATTTGAAACCCATCTATTTTGTTTTCACTGAATCTCAAATACCTTTGAGTAATAATTCACCGATAATTAACAATTCATTTTTATTAAATTTTTTGCACATTGATTCAACTCATATTATTAAGGAGAACACATTCTTATTGTGAAGTTGTAATTATTCAGAACACAGCTCTGTGATATTTTAAATACTAATTAAATGTATTAATTAGAAAGATATAATTTATATTTAGAAGATTTTTTTAATTATCGCAAACGTTCGAATTAGTCCAACTAGACATTTTCGATAACCCAAATGGCTAATATTTTATATTTGCGTAGATTGCACCTTAATAGTCACCTATACTTAATTATTTATATACCTAGTTAGTTAATTATTTGTCAGTTTTAAACCATCAACCTTATCTTTTCTGCGTCCCCGTAAATTAAGTGCAATGGCGCGAGGTCCGAAGAATGTGGGACATATTGAATTCTACCTCTTCGACCAATTCATCTGTTGGGCAGATATTTATCAAAATATAAATGGATGTGCTGGAAATAAATCTCCTCATTAACAAGTAAAACTTTTCCAAAAGGCAAAGGACACTCGATTTCGGAACAGCTGTCTCATGTGTAAACATTTTTTGGGACACTCTGTATATGTAGGTCCCGGTTCACTTATATAACCTTCTGCGTACTGAGGTATGAAAAATTATATCAAGACCTAGAGAAATTATTCAGATGCCCCACAAGTTTATTAACTTTTCGTAAACTTTCTTGTACATACCATACCTGAATAATATAATATTGATTGGGTTATTGATAGTCATAATACAAATTACTACGTCTGCACCCATATCTATAGGTCAACATGGGCCAGTGTTCCAATAAAACTTTTCATTCATTTTTCATATAAAAAAAAAGATAATTGTGAATCTTTATTTCTTTCCTGAAATAGAACACATTCATTGGAACTAAAATTAAAATACACCTGCATACCTATAAAACTCAATAATTAAATTTAAATATATACTGTTTTAGTAGTTTACAAGTAGCTTGTTGGTCTAATCGTTAAGACGCTGGCTTAGTGATCTAGTAGTCGGGTTCCAGGAGATCAGCAAGTTAGTCCTATTTTCATAGTCCAAGCGTTTAGCTTGGATTAAAAATAGTAAGAATATTGATGTTACATATATTCCGTGTACGCATCTCTATTAAAAATATATATTATAACTTCAATTACTTTAGCAAAACTTGCGCATTTCTCAAATTACAATTTCTTAGAATTATTTATTTTTTATAATAAAACAATGTAAAGTTGCAAAACATAATAAATGTTATTTACTAAGTAGCCGAATTTTATTTTATTTCATATTTGAAAGGAATTACAAACGTAGGATAATAAAGACCTTTTAGTGTATTACATTTAATATACATCGAGAATAATGGAGAATTTCTTTGAAAAATAAATAAAATATTCACGTTCAAGTCCAACATTTTTTTACAAGGTAATGATGTTTCTACAGTAAACAAAAGTACCCATTGGAAAAGGGATGTTTTCAAAATGGATAAAATCTTTACAGCCTTATGTTTTTAGAGAAAACAAATACCACAATAGACGAAAAAATATATACAGTAATATTTTAATATTGAAAAAACCGAAGAGTGTGGCAGTTACGGGGAGACCTTCAACCAATAATAGCTAATTATTTCCTTATTTCGTATGAATATTTTTAATGAATGCGATGATGTGAATGTTTATAATATGTTGACAATGTACCTGGATTTAAAAAAAATCTGATTGATATGAAATATGTGGCTCGTGAGATGAGTGATGCGATGATGTGAATGTGACCTGCCGCTGGCGAATAATTGGAAGCGTGCAGCAGAAGACCGAGTATCACGGAAGCGGAAGATGGATGAAGCTAAGACCTGGTTTGATGTGTCAAAAGATCAACGACGATGGCCTTAATGTATTCTTAAGGCACTATCTTTTTACGGGCGTTTTCCTTAGACATCTCTCAATTACACCGAGCTATAAACTACTACTAGTTTTATTATATCTAGTATCGTTCAATTTTTTTTATATAGATTCAACAACGTAATACAACAATAGAGTTTTTCACCCCCAAATAAGAACGATTTTGAATTATAGGGGTGGCTATCGACATTTATATAAAACAAGATCAAAATCTTCAATAAAACAATATGAAATTTAATAACAAAATATTTTTTTTTAAATATATTGAAAAATTGATCAGATTAGAAATTGGAAATAAAAAAGAAAGATGCCAAATACATACGTAATTAATTTATTACTTTTAACGCCTTTAAGCTATTTCAGAACCTCTTTTTTGTACACATTTATATTTGCTGCTAATTAATAATGGAAACTAAAATTTTATTAAAATTCTATGTTCTAAGTAATTAAAACTTCACAATAAGAATGTTTTCTCCTTAACACACTAAAATAAATGAAGAATTTGTTAAGGTACTTACTTAAAAATATTGAATTGTTGTATTTTGAAGTTGGGTCTGGAGAATCTGCGCTTCCCAGAGGGACTCAATGCTCTTTTTTTACCTGTGATAACCTTCATTACTAGAATGTTTTACTGGAATAGCTTAAATAATGTAAAAGTTGTTTAAATACATTTATTATCAAAACACATTCTCAAACTTAGTTTTGAATCAGTAAATTTTCTTTGAATTCTTTTAGTGGATTTTAAATGTTTTAAATTAAAATTGTACGAGTATCTACAGTAAATTATTGTGATAAAAAATGAAAAACTGTTGATCTTTTATATTTCTTTATGTCATCGTATCGTGGAAAACTTTGATATTATATACCTATACAAATATTAAAAAATTAAGTAATAAGTATGTGTTAAAATAGTCATATTATATACTGTAAAATATTAAGTACAAGTATAAAGAAATACGATTAAAACAGTAAGGCATGGTAGAGGCAAAAGATAATTTAAAAAAAATCTTATGCACTCCCCAATAAAACAGATCTAGAACTACGGGGCGAAGGGAGAGAAGGGATCAATGTCATTTAATAACAAAAAAAGTACTCGGTAACTCATGAAACATTTATAATATAATATATTTATTTATAATATAAAAATAATCGTAATTTAAATTAAATATAAATAGAAAACTGAAACCAGGTCTCAATAAGAAGTGAAAATAGTAATTTAGAAATTTTTAACCTTTTCATTAATATATAAATAATAAAGTATGTTTATAAAAAAATCAATGACTATTTGATACCACAGTGTATTAGGGAAACAGCACAGCGCACTTGAATAGTATGAAAGAGGTTCCGGAATCGATATTCAAAGCTTTCAAAACCTTTTTAATTTCAAAATGATTTAAGAAGCGCCTGGTATCGATCTTGATACCGTTAAGGGTGAAAATAAAAGACAGATAAAAATGAGACTATTTAAAAATAATACAAAATGTTCTAATGCGATTATTTTAATGGGTTGAATTAACAAATTCTTTTTTAACATTTTTGAGGGTAGGACATTTAATTCTCTTTGAAGAATCCTTTAGATTTTTTCGCATTTGTAAATAATGAATAAACTAGTATTTGAATAAAGCGTGTCCCTTTTGTTTCGTTGAGCTGTATGCGTGATTCATGAGACACTTTATTATGAAATTTATTTTGCATGTGCCCTGCATACACTGGGCACACGTGATCGTCGCCACGGTCGGTGAACGCACGTAGGCTCTAGCATTAATCTTGAAGAGAAAATAAGGGAACATTTTAGGATATATAAATATTTGTTGCTCGATTAACTTTGTATAAAAATATATAATTTATGGCCAATATCCTAGTTACCTCCGCGGTATCGGGTTCAAATATTCACCGAATTCCATGGCAGAGTTTGATTTACGATTTTTTTTCGTTACCTCGTCGGTGGATTAAATATGCAGACGGGGATGGGGTGGGAAGGTCGCCCATAAATTGTTTACAGCCGAACCCTGCCCTTCCTGCGTCACAGCCCCTCGGGGGGAGGGGGTCGCGCAAGAAGGCTGTCGCGCTAACTGACGTCATATTCGAAGCTTTACGAGCCTTAGATTCAACGGTACACTGTATGGACAGAGCACAGTGTACATGAATTTACAACTGTATTTCGTCAAACTTGTTTTGTCAAAGAAAGATAGCGTAATATTATATTAAGTATTTTTTACACGTATTTGAACGTGTTGACATTTACTGTTTCTTCATTGTTTTTACGCTATTCCGTCGATGTTTATATTTTTTAAATATCATTTTTTCTTTTTTTAAATTTGACTTAACAGCTATTTTAGAACAAACGTAATAGGTTCTGTTAGAAGTCTCTATAATCGGCGAGCTTGTATGAGAAGTTGTATAAATGTGGATGAGACGAGACTTATGTGTCAAGACAGAAGAGTGTGACGTTATATTCTCTCTGCCTACCCCTGGCGAGGAAATGGCATGATGGTAAATAAGTAAGTAGGGGAAAGTTACCTAAGACAAGTCTAGTTCTCCGATACCATAATAGATGCCGCACTAGGCCTATACAGAAATGTAGGTGACCTACAGAGTAAAGTTCACCACAAATCAGTTTGAAATTTGATAGAGGTTAGACAGTACGCGTGGAAATTTTGTGATTTCTGCATTTTAAAAAAAATATTTTTTATCGTTGCCATCTTCACTATTTTAAGGACATAATTTTAAGGTCAGCAATAGTTTTATATGTTAACGTATATAACTAGTACAATATTTTAGTATAATAAGAAAACGTTTATTGATAAATTTCAAAGATGGAGGAACACAAGATTTGTGCCGAGAGTATTAGGGTCTGCGAGAAAATGTTCATTTAATGTGTACAATAGTAGGAATAAGCCTTAATATTATAGTAGTATTTTTTTTAGCTATATGTACATCTTTGGTTCTTTTTTGTTTCAGATGGCTCCTACATATTCGTACATATCTTGAAAATGTTCGAGACAAAAATAATCAAGGATAAAGGAAAAGGCAAAAGGAAAAAAACCCCAAAAAAGCAAGGAGTCTATTCTTAAAAATAATCAGAAGCATTGTGCAATGTGTGATGGAAAATGTGCAGAGAGCGAGGAACACTGGTTGCAATGCAACATTTGTATATTTTGGTCGGTCAGATGAGCTAAATTCTTATTGCTCATTGTGTTCAACAACACAATTAATAATTCAATGTTATACCTACTAACAATGATAACGAAACTATGTAATATCATGCTAGTATTTTGGTTTTTGTATTTAATAAATATACTTAAATATATATATTTTTATAATTAAATTATAGCAAAATTAATTAAAAAATCTTCTATTAATGTCTCTTTTTTGGTAACGCTTAATTCTGTAACCGGTAACCTTAAACGGAAAAATAAGGTATTTAAAAAAATATATATTGTGTAAACTGCTCGAGGTAAAAAACAAATTCCTAATGATGTTTGATTAACAGCTAAATAAAGATTTATATTCAATAAAAATATTTTAAAAAATCAACACATTATTGAGTTACAACCCTGCAAAAAAATTGCCCTGTCTCAGGTATCCATCCCCTAAGTAAGTAATTGGTTCTAGCACCTGATTATAGCATCTGTTCATTTTAGCGTGTATTGAAATATTAATTTATTTAGGGATAATCCGTTTCAGGCCCACAACAAAGAGCAAACTTACCATTCAACACAATAATTTTGAAAAGGAAAAATATAATAGAACGTTAAAAAAATATATTGTCATATTGAATGCCATCCATTACAAATTTTGCATAATTACTTTTTAGGACCTGCACCAGACACAAAAACCTTCCCCCTCGCTTTGCCACTTCATGCCTTCTTTAGATTTAAATGAATATTATATTGAATGTAATCTCTTCCAAAATTAGTCGAAATCAAAATTTGCATACTTACTATTTATTTTTGAGAAAAAAACGATGTAATATTAATAACTGACATAATACATGATATATAAAAATACAATCAATTATAATTTGAATCCAGCGCAAAATAAAGGCATCCTCCCCTAGCCACCCCACCCCTTCCCTTTGATACATATGTGCAATATATTGAATGATATCTAAATTTCGCTCAGTTGTACTCTAGGATCCAGAGACAAATATGTTCAACCCAATCTACTCTTTCGGATATGTCACCTTGTATAGTAAGTTTTACATATCTACATGGTTTCTCTTTTGGGCCTCCACAAAACAAAGGTACGGCTATCCCCCTCTCCATCGCCTAAACAACTTTCTCGAATACCGGGCAATGCCGGATGTTGAGTTCTAGTACGGTTTGAATACCAATTCAAAATGAACGATTATTAAAAGAACACAATTTAAAAAAATCGCTTGCACACGCTGTGTCGCTTACGTCTTATTCAATTTCGCATTTCAAGAAAAAATTAACATCCCTTTTTGATTCGGCGCACGATCCTCACTTGCATAAATTACTCGAGTTTTTAATTTAAACTTAATAATTAAATTTTTATCTCTGATCTCTAAAGTTAGTTAAATAATTAAAAGATCTTAAAAGCACACTCAGGAGTGCCCCGGCTGTTTGACTTCCACGCCGCGCTGGAGCGGTGTGTAAGCTTATTACGGACTTAAAATAATATTATTAGCTCGGTACACTGCACCGCGGGGCTACACTGTATATCTACCGCCATTGTGCCACTCGGGCCACAACTCTGGCCGGCTTCTAGAACTTCTAGAGCTTCTGCGACATTATTCCTCCTTTTTAGTTCGGTCATTTAGGGACTTTCAAAATATGCTTATTATTAATACATATTACATAAAGCACGTATAAATAAAAGCATAACTTAATCTGTCTCCACCAACTTTAATTGTTTGTTGGTAAAAAATCGTTCAGTGTTCTGCCAAAAAAAATTATCGCGCACCCCAGGAATACACTATTTATCAATAAAAACATATATGTTAGTATAAGTTTTTAGCTTTGAGATTAATATTTTAAATCGGTTTTTATTAAAGATGACTCAGTTTCTTAAAAAAAACTATTTTTTAACAGTTCATATTTGAAAATTGCCAGAATTGTTTCAATTACATTTGGACACTTACAGTTTTGATATGACACAGCGTCTTTCACGAGCATGAAATTCAGTATGTTGCATCGTGATTAGTTTTTTCAAAACTACTGTTTTTGCTTTGACTGCCACGGTCTATTACTTTGCCCATAGCATGGTTACCAAGTGGTGTTAAGAATGCCAGCCAGGTGAATCTGAAGAACAGATATGGGAGCTTTTGCACATAAATCGGTCCTGGGTAAATGGTGGGTTACCATTCATTGTTCTTGTTTTAGAAAAAGGTAGACACTTTCACGTTTAATGCAAAAGCAAAACATTTATGCACGGAATTTACGTATTTTGTCACTGAAATGTATAAAAGCTTTCTCTACATTCTGCATGTTTATGTAAACACCTTCGATCGCTGGTTCTCAGGTTTCCGATTAACAATAAGTACACATATGATACATGAACTGCACTGACCTGTTCACTTTTCTGTCCTTAGATTTCGTGGTTGTTGGCGGTTTTAGGTCTGCTCAACTGGTCGAAGCACCGGAGGTAATGAGAATCACGTCTTAGTTCCGTCTTCTCCGATTCCGACAATAAGTGGCAATAATCACACACATACATGCACATTATTATCAACCAGGAAACCCAGTGATGCCAACAGAAGTAATAAGGCGCGTAAACACTGCATATTTACCTCAATTCTACCGTTTTGTGAATACTCGTACTGATGATATTGTTACCACATATCTCATATTAATGCTGATTGAGAATATTAAACCATTAAAGGTTAAAGTGTATTATAATGTGGGAGTTTCATAAAATATCCACTAAGTACTAGCTGATGTATCCCTTCGTAAGTAATTCCCCACACACCCGTCCCTACCTCGCACCGCCCACACCACCCTGCACCGCCCAAACCACCCCACACCGACCACACCTCCCTCCACCCTACCCGGATAATTATATTAATTCCATGGCACTCACACCTTTTACGATATTCACCATACCTCATCTCACATTTTGCTTTATTACAATATTATGATTAAACATTTCTTAATCTTTATAATAGACATCTAAAATGATATATAGATATAGACTTTAAATTGTTAAGATTTCCCAACAACTAAATAAACATAATCTTACTTGCATATTTTTCTTATGTACGACAGCTCGTTTATGTAGCAAAGCAACACAGAACAAACATAATATGAAGTATAAAATTAATGTTCGCATTGCGGCGTAAAATAACAAGATCTGTTATTATCGCGGTAAAGTAAATTATTATTATAATATTTTCATTAATTTTTAAAATGTATTATGGTTGATCTAAGTATAGTAAACAGAATTAAGAAAATGTGGTTAGGTCATGTGGAATGATTAATTGTGGAAATGATGGTAAGAATGATGTACAACTTGAGAGTTGCTAGCACCAGAAATAAAGGACGTCCAGGAAAGAACTGGAGTGATCAGTAAAAAAAAAATGGAAAACTGCCTGTCAAAAACCGGAAAAATTGACAAGCATGTATGAAAAAAGTGTGATGCTCCGTCCTCTTTGTATCATGAATTACAGATATATGAACTATTTCTTTTTACTAGGAATATTTGAAAATGTCCAAGAACACACAATTACTAAATTTTTACCTACAAAGGCACTGTTATTAAACAAATATCATAGAGAGGAAGCAATTATTTTTATTATATTTAATGGTAAATATATTAAATTTGGTCCATAGATGCGATGATGTAGTGGTACTCTAAGCGAGTCCACATACTAACACATATATACAACTTTCAAAAATTTGATAAATGTGGAGATTAGGGAGTGAGAATTGGTGAACGTTATATATGTATATATAAAGTGATCACTTAAGCCAGCCGAAGACAGGTCGTAAGCCCTGTAATTATCCCATACTTCCATATATTTTTCATTAAATATAATAAAACTATGAGATATCTGATATTTTTTAATCCAATAATACTTAATTTTATGAGTTTTTAAAAATATATATATTTTTAATATGTTAACATTTATATTCTTCTTCTTCTTCATCGGTCTCATGGGACTCGGAAGTCCATGACCACAGTCACAATGGCGGGTCGTCCATCTCCTGACATCGCCTCCATGATGCAGTCCACCGGACGTCCGCCAAGGGTTTTTTATCCTAAATCCTGCTCTAAACTGACTAGTAAACTCGACCGTTCCAAACAAAAGCTAAAATTAAAGTGAGCTATACCACAAACACGTCAAACCACATTTTTTATTAAAGCTTAAGAAAAAAAATATTTCCAAAAAGTTGAATTTGATTTTTAAATGCAAAAGTTTATCCTGTACTGTATTAATCAAGCTTGAACATAACTGGTCTAAATCTAAATATTTAACACCAATTAATTAAAAATAAAGTTCATTTGGTTTATTTTTTATTTAAATCTTTTACTTTTTAGTAACGGTTATTTATTTAAAAAATAAATCATAAAATAACTATTTAGTTAACGGATAAAATAAGACTAATTTATTTAGTTTACTTCCAAAAACACTACAGCAAAACCAAATAGATATTTGGAGCGAGAGTGGCAATTGTGAGCGCCTGCGGGGGTCCAAAATCCGACTGGAGATCATGTACAAATCCAAAACAAGACAGCAGATTAGGGAAGTACCCCCAGGCTCCCTTTGGTGCTGACGGCAATTTATACCAGGCCAATGTTGCAATGACAGACTGGTCAATATTGATTACGATGTAAAATAATATTTATTCTAAACGTTCGTTATTACGAGATATAATTTAGTACTATTTAAATCATATATTGAGCTTTTTTCTGTAGAATTTTGATCGCTAACGAGATACTGTCTGAGTAAGAATGAGATTAGAATAAATATGAGAAATATCATTAAAAGGATGTGAAAAATACTGTATTCCGTCTTCATAGTTGATTTACCATTATGTATTCGTATGAGATACAGCAGACTGCAGGGATCGTTAAGATAAAATGCCACTCACGGTTGCGCTGAGTTTATTACACAAGTTACAAATGAAACCCGAAAAGACCCATTCTTTTCCGGACCCGATTTATGAGTTTGAATTCAAATATCGGTTCTACTCAGCAAATCAAGAGTGAAAAAAAAAATTTTGACAAATAAATAAAAGTGAATTGAGATACAAAAACAAGCGAGATGAAAAGTTTTACAATTACACCTTTGACGTCGGTGGAAAGAGTGAGTGAGGCAGCCGCCGCGCCGCGCAGGATGCTCAGAGCTCGCTGGGTGCGTTCACGCAGTTCATCTGATACGCCCGGCGTATGTCAGCCATGGTCAGGTACCGCGTTCAAACTACGAGCTTTTGTTTTATAAAAATAGCTGCATGGGAAGCATTTCGTAAGCATTTCAATTTCGGACGCCATGATCAATATAATTAGTACTATCATTGTTATGTGTGAACATTGCTAGCGTATGAGAAGGAAAAAAAGAATACATTTTATAACATGTATTTCTGATATTCAAAGTTTTAAAACGGTTGCTTGCATTCACAAATGAGTTGTTTACCTATCTGCCGAAACATGAAAGGATATATTTAAATTTTCGATCACGCGAGTGTTACGGTTTTTCGAACTAATTATATAATCGTTCATCACTTATTCACTTAACTGGATTAGAAACAAGATTGTTTTTTGGACGTTCAATTTCTTCAATTGAGTCTTCGCTGTAGAGTTTTCTGTGGTATTCTGCCGTACTACACTGCACCGAACTCTAGCCGACGCCGCGCCGTTGCGTCAACTACATCATAATTCTTTGAAGACTACCCTCGGCAAGACGGGGACTAAGAAATCCCCATGTACACACTATGTCTTAGAAATTTGCCATCTTGCGCCTTACTTCAAGTTCGTCATACGTCAATCGTCTTGATATACAATAATAAGAAATTAATACTAATTGAATGTATTAATTATAAATATATACATATAAAATCAATTTTGTCGAAAAATATTGTAACAATTGGTAGTGTTCTTCCCCGGATTGGAAATAGAGATCCAGGTTCGAATCCCGGTAGCGCAAAAACAATATTTTTCGACAAAGTTGATTTTATATGTATATATTTAAAATATCACAGACTTATGTTCTGAATAATTACAACTTCACAATAAGAATGTGTTCTCCTTAATAATAAGTAATATGTTAAATAACTAAAATTAATGACAGTTACACCAAAAATTATATAAAATGTTTCAGTATTGATATACGAAATTTAACATCGATTATTTCCATCATACATGAATTAAAATATAAAATATAATTTTGAGGTCCACGCCGTATAAGTTGGTAAGATTTTAGACTTCCACAAACAAATCTGGCAGGAGAACAAAATAGTTTATACTACAATATAAAAGTTCCAAATTGTTCAATGAACTGCCAGCAAATGTGAAGGAAGCAACTAGTGTTGCTACTTTTCGTACACACGTATCGCAGAATGGATTACGATAAATCCGATTGTAAATCGAAATCACCGCAAGGTGGGGAAGGAATCGGGAGACGCGGTAAAGGGAGAGATCGATGAGGGAAAGGGAATTTAGTCGAAGGACCAGTGATCTTGGGGAATCAGTATTTAGAAGGACTACTCACTTTACCTTGAGTATTACGTCTCCGCAATCTCAAAGCGGATGATCGCTCTCAATAAACACTATGATCACACAAAACAGTACTGGTGCACTGGAGTCGAAAGGTCCACAACGCGAATGATATCGCGTTGTCGAGATCAAACAAAACAAATATTGATCAAGTTGACGTCTGATGGCGTCAAGGTCACATTTCACACTGATGGGCAAGCAGTAGGATAGGTCATGGGTAAGAAATTTGAACGCGGGCATGTGACTACAATATTTTTCGCGTCCTATATTACAAACGCGCTAAAGTGTGTTTTTATGAATACTGAACACTAGATTTAATAATTGATTATTTTTAATGTGTTTATTTTCTATTGTATTTGTGATTTATTTATCTAATGCTAATTGATATACCACATAATTTTTTTTTGTTAGTGTTGCATACGAGATGTAGGAATATTACAATTTTTACAACTCAATAAAAAAGTTATTTAAAACTCACTAGTTAAAATGAAATAAATGTTTATAGTTTAACGTCCTTTATTAATATTGAGACTAACTTTCAGAATAAATAGTTGTAGGGAATTATTGTGATTTTAGGTAATGTTTGTGTGTACGTATCAGAATTCAGTACAACAACTCATACAGAATACTGTTCGGATTGGCGCGTTATTGCAGCGCATCTACAATGTTTACCGAAGGCCGTATACATGGATTCGTTCCGCTTCTGAGACATCGAGTTGCTGGCGTAAAGCTGCGGCTGGAGCTCAGCACCAACTCTCTGGTGCAAGCGGCGCTCTCATGGAAAGCTGGTTTCCTGACCAGAGAATGGCAGCGCCTACAAAATAGCTACATATACAATGATGGCCGTGACTGAAGAAGTTTATATTTTGTGTATATGAATTTTTGACTTTTTATTAACTTTTAAAAAAAATATTTTTTTTTTAATTATTAATATTTTCCTTGGTTTTCTTTTTCAAAGCATTATATTTATTTCATAATCTTTAATGTATAACATAATATGTATTATCTTTATGGCGAATCGGGTTAAAAAAATAACCTGATCATGCTAGAACTTATTATTATTATTATTTCGAATCTCGATATCAGATCGATTATTGTATATACTGGTTTGAGTTTTGTTTCTTTCTGCTAATCTCAAGCTGATCTTTGAGTTAAGGTCTAGATTAAAATCTCAACACGTATACATAATATTGAGATATATCTCAACTAAATTTCTAAATTATCGTTACGTGGAGACGTAAAAGGCAAGATGTATTTAATCTTACTAGAGTTAGTACGTAGGTACAGTAATCCGTCTCTCAGGGGTGGAACATTTTTCCCTGCTTAGAATGGATGCACGAATAAAGTTAGATAACTGTTTGTGACGGATTTAAATAACAATTTGGGTGTCTCCGTTGAAGCCTGCATGCTTCTGCTCGCGGCCGGGAGGGGTGAAGTGTTTACGGCACGAGATGTGCTCCGGAGCGATCCTCCAAAAGTGCGCCATCCACTTGGGCACGTCCTTTATCCGTTATTCAGGAGCGTCGTTCTGTCTGACTGAACAGACTATACACTGAACAGGGATGTTATTTTTTTAATTTATTTTTATTAAATAAAATGTTATTTAGTAAATCCACACTGTTTAATGTTTAAATACTGTAAAATTTATTTTATTTTTATTATATTTTGGAAATATAAATTCCAATTATTTCTGATAATTATCATCATTCCCACATCTTTCATCATCATAATCGTCTTAGTCGGGTACTAGATTTAATTTTTAAGACATTTTATTATGATGTATTGAGTAATTTTCTAATGTTTTTTTAAAAATTGAATTCGCAAATATTAGAATACTTTGGCATATGATTTTAGTTAAAAAAGTTAATGAATATATATATGTATATAACGGATTATTTTTTGGGCTATTAAACAAATAACTAAATTACAAGTCACCTTTCATTACCATAAGATAGAGTTAATCGCGATGTCAATTAAAATTTTGAGTTCCTTTCATTCTGGCGTTTAAGGTAGAATTCAGAATAAAAGACCCTTAAGAATGAGTAATGTTATTAAATCCAAACGTCGGGAATATAAAAGTTCTACTCGGGACTATTTGATGCGGGTTTCCCCAAAAAATAATTCGTTATCTTTTACCCGTGAAAACATTAAATATAAACGAATATATACTAATTTGACAAGTTAAAGTATCGACAAAATGATGATTTGAAATGTATACAATGAAATTTAAACTTTTATTAGTCGAAGTATACATTTTTCACGCGCGATTTAGTAAAACTATGTAAAACTCTCGAGTCTAATCACTGGAACAACATATTCTACTGCTGGTCATCGACAAGAATCTGGATCTGATATAGTTTTTACAAGTTTAGAAGTGGTTGTAGATTGTATAATTTTACTCTACTCTTATCATATTTTACAATTTCTCATTGTTATAATCGGCGTACCTTCTTTGGAGACTTAAGTTATTCATATATATTTTAAATTTCGTAAATTTATGGCGCAGTGAAAATAATGTGTTTACAACTGAGTAAATATCATATTCATCATCCTGTAGCTCAGCACTCGTGCAAGTGTTCTACTGATACAGATGTGAGCCTGCTGAGGGTGGCGAGGGTAGATAAACCACCCGCGGTCACCCTGTAATAATAATACCCGTCAGGCGACAGCCACGGAATCCAATTTGGACTTTGCAATTTCAGTGCATTCGGTGAGGAATGGAAGGTAAACAGAGATATTTGCTCGCTTAAAAATTTTGTGTTTTCTTGAATTTGATTGTGAAATGACGTCATCATAATTTTCTGCTCCCTTATCTTAGGAAGGTCGCAATTCTAGAAATTGCACTGTTTCTGTACTTGTTTTTATAAAATATTTGTCATCTTTATCTCAAGTTAGTGGACCCACTGGCTGCCTTCCTACCGGAGTTGCCAATAAGATGCATCTTGGTGATTGTACCTCTGGCATTCGATGGATCTCCCCATGCCACCTCAATAAAGATTTTTTATTGATCGCTCTGTACATTAATGTCACTCTTATTACTGCCCTAAGATATATCATTTCGGCAGCCTGGATTATTGATCTCACATTCTCCGTGAGAATTTATATTTGATGACGATATATTTAAATAGTTTTGTACACAGCATTAAAGACACTCAGTTTTGTCTTGACTCGAATTTATTTATCACCGCATTACAAAGGGAACGTTAAACACAACTAGCAGACTTTCTTTTACCTATCGATTACATTTGAGATTTAATATATATAAAGGTTTTAAATTCTCTCACATAACAATCCTTTTGCACGAACTACATTGGCGCCATTTTCCTGAAAGAATTAATATTAAATTATGCTGATTAACGTACAGGGTGACACATAACACGGTGCCTCAGTTTCTGCATCCCGGACAACTTTAATAGTAGACACCTGGTTGTCAGAAGTGTAAATTTAGCGAATAGGCATTTGCAGTGGCAGGTGAATTCTTTGCCCTCTGTCATAGGGAATAGTGCATTATAGATGTTATTGAAATATATTCAAAAACGCACCTTTTCAAAAAATCATAATATGCATTAGTTTAAATAATATTTTTTATTTTTAAATACAACAACAGTGTAGGACTAAACAGTTTATGTGTAAAGAGCCCTTAAGGTGAGTTTTTTTTACGGAAATGGTGCTACAAAAATTATCCAATATTATTATTTATTATTTTTGCCTAGATTATCTTTTATTATGTCATTTTTAGCATTGAAGATGACATTGGTCATGTTCTAATTCACGTGTTCCTTTTTCTGTCTCTCCTGATAATTTCAAGAATACTTCTTTCCATACTACGTCATCAGGAGCTTCTGAGTTAGCTTAGTATTTATCTCACTACTATTTATTAGGATTGGAAGAATATACTGGTTAAAGATTCGTTTACCACTCACCAGAAGAACTCGAAAACGGCTATGCTGAAAATAAATATAAAGAACACCCAAACCATGAAAAGTAACTTTGTACGCTAGAGAAATACTACGTAGGTAGTGTGAACTTAGAATTGGTCTTCATGTGTGTATATACATACCTTGGACAAGTCATCTCCCTGAACGAAAGTATTCAGGAGGAAATAATAAACATAACAAAATTAAGCGTGGAAGATTCAATGATCTTTAAAAGTTACTTTTATTGTATATCTTAATGAGTTTTATCCCATTATAATTGTTAACGTCTACTCCAAAGCATTAAATTCAAATATATATTAAACAAATACAGTTTTTTTGGTTCTGTAGTAGGCCATTAATATATATTTAAACCCCATCAATTATAATAACGTTGGATATCTACACGCATACGTAACAAATTAGCTTACACTTTACATCATCTATTTTCATTTATATTCTCATAAACGTCTTCCCATATCTGTTTTACCTTACACTGCCAGGACTTTTGCGGCTATTTAAGGATAAATATTAAATTAACTTAAGTCCTCAATGAATTTTTAAAATATATTTATCACGATTGGTTTAATTACGTGAGGGCATTGAAGAAACGAACCAATGTACATTTTTTTGATTGAGAAATTTACTTTTGATCACTGATAATATTTTGCTAAAGTTTGAGTCATATTCGGCCAATCATAAATCAACTAAATCCATGATCAGTTTCTTCAGTCACGATTTTTTCAAGGCACCGATTTTCATAAATCTTTTCTGGCATTATTAGATGCAAAATCTAATACTTCTCTTTTCAAAATACAAAAAAACTATTTCCATAAAACTTTTCACTTTTTTTTTGGTGACTGAAGGGCGCGCTTTCAAAAATAATTCATATATATATCAGAAGTTATACACTAGATTTGACTTTTTTATAACTATTAATTAGATAGGACCTTTATACTCATTTAAAACTAATAAATTGAATGTTATTTGTCATAATTAAGAAAATATAAGCATTATAAGAAAGACCGCGACCATTATATACATTTTCCGCGTGTCACAAAATTGTCTTAATATGGAAAATTCTTGCATAAACGAAATATATTTTCTTATAATTTTGAAGTAAAGATTATGGAGACAAATCTCGATTGAGACAAATTAACAGAATGTTAATAATTAATAGAGTTATAACCATTCAATTAGCAGAACATATTATGATATACTATATTTAATTGATAATTGATAGCGTAAATAATATCAGGAACCTAATTAATAAATAAACAATTCCATTAAAATTTTGTTTATCCCAAACGACCATGAAATAGATGAGAGACCAGTTATGGTGTCAGACGCACACTTATATATAGCACACGATGGCATAGTTCAAAAATTGTATTAAATAAATTATGTATACAGGATAGGAAGCTTAGAAAAATTAAGAATGCTTGTTATGTTAGATCTGACTTAGGGAAATTTGTTATTCTTCGACATGAATATACTAGCACATGTATCTATTTGTCAACAAACAATCTGAACGAAATATAAAACGAAAATTAAATTTCAATAACACACAAAAACTAATAAATACTGAATAAGAAAAAAACTCTTTAACATAATGTTGTTTTTAAAACGAGTAAATTCAAAACTAAACCAACATATTTCATAATTTGAATAAAAAGTAATTCCGATCTAAATAATAGAAGTCACTTTTAGTATACTATAATATTTATTTAAAAACATAATATTTATCTTTTACAAATACAAACTAAGAGAAAATATCAAATAATATCTCAGATTTTCGCGGCGGTAGTCAATACTAGAAATTCTCCACAGTTATCGTGTTGAGTTTTCTCCTTTACTTGAAAATAGGGGTTTCGTAACCGCCCTTCTTCAGTGTTGAAGCGTGCCGCGAGATATTGCACCTCGACAGACTAAGTGTATATGTCTTTACACTAGACTTACCCATTCAACCCCTAAACGCGCTATGAAATATTTTTTTATTTTCACGTGATTCAGATGTAGTAATAATTTAAAATAGAGGTTAGGTGGTAGGGAGAAAAACTATGCAAAATTTGGTTTATATCGGTCAGAGGATGAAGGAAGATAGAAAACAGACAGACATCCAATTTTAAATATACATATTTATATATAAATAGACAAATTATCAAACCTGATAGAAAGTCCTACAAATATATTAAAGTGCAATCAATATAAAAATATGTTAATTCAATTGCGAGAATATGTTGTATTCGACATAGTTCGATTTTTGTATTAATATATTTGAAATTAAAATATATAAGTATCATAATTGCCCATGTCCATGGAATGAGACGCAATGAGATAAGTATCAGACATTTAATTAAATATCGGGCACATATCGGGTTCCATTTGAATGTAAAGAGACTCACACACGTTACGTAGAGCCACCATAGATAGCTAACTACAAATATTTGTAAGAAACACCATATAAGACAATTTATTGGTTAAGTACGCTTTGACGGTGGATTTAATATATTTTGATACTGGGAAATTTAATTACAGCGTTTGAATAGTTGGCTACGCGCTTTTCGCCGAAGCTTGAAGTGCAACCGCACCTTTGTCTTGACTAAAAAATATGTATTTTTAATATTTGCAAATTGACCTCTGTTCATTATTTATAGATTATACAACTTAGTTTATTACATAATAACCATTTAATGAGTAATTTTAAAACACCAACCAGTAATTTCAAAAATACATTTCCTTCTTCAGGGTGTCAAATTAACTAACCAAAAATATATATGTCACGTTATACTACTGTTTTAAAAAATCTATTTTAAATTAAAATTATTATTTAAAAAAAAATCTAGCACCTAACTTAAATTGTTACGATGATGAAAGATGTGGAATATGATTTGATGACACAAAATTATTAGAATTTTTTTTTGAAATAGGACTTGTGGTTAAAATTTGTTGGTTATTTATAATATATTGGTTAATTTTACATTTGAATCTAAATTATTTAATTGTATACCAACATTATTTATATGTAAAACAGATATTATTTATATGGAAATGATATTTTCCGAAAGCGGTTGGTGTTTTAAAATTACTAAATTACAAAGTTAAATCTATCTATAATTATAAAGAAGATTGTGTGTTAGTTTTAATGTTTTTTATACAAATCTACAGTTTTGTTCTGATTTTTATGAAATTTTGCACACTTGACTATCAAAATAAGAGGAAGGTCACTGTCTACATGCGATTTTGAAAAACCAGCCCCATTCCCTTTTTCGACCCCTTAAAGCAGAACTTTGATACTTATTGATAAAATTTTGCACACTCGACGTCTATATCTGAATTTTAAAAAAAAACTACCCCTGTCGCCTTAAATGAAGCCACTTCACTCTTCGTAAAGGCCGGGCAACGCTGGGTACTTCAGCTAGTAATCTATAAAAATTATATATATATATATTCATGTTCTCTAATGCAAGACATTCAGTATCGAAATATTGCTAGGAATGAATTTGGTCTACTGTATTTGGATTTCTATCTCTCTCTCTCTCTCAGTCGATGTACTTGTGCCTGAGCGTCGTAGTGCTTAGGTCAGCTCCTACGACGTAAAGTGTCTCCCACTATCCTGGGCGTTATTAAGTGTGACGTGTATTCTGAAGAATCTTTTGTTCACTACCCTACATAAAACTTGCAGTAGTTGGATTTGTTGCAGGATTGAGACATTTATATAAATCATACTATTACACTTTTTTTTTTTAATAGAGATTCGTACACGGAATACATGTCACATCAATATTCTTACAATTTTAAATCTTAACTAAACGCTTGTGCTATAATTTATATTGACAATAGGACTAACTTGCTGGTATCCCGGAACGAGGTGCGAACCCCCGATCACTAGATCACCAGGCTACTACACCAAGAAGCTACTCAATTTATTACCATTAATCAAGCGAATAAATAACATTTTTATAGATCATTTTAAAATTTCGACGATAGATCATTTTTAAATTTGTTGTACGTACAGCGTGCGCGATGACAGTGCACTTTAGAGACCAGCAGGGACGTGCAGTGCATTCAAGCAAAAAATTTGTGCATTACTAAAAATTCTGGTAAATGAACGATGAACGTATGATTATGGATTTATTATAATTAGCACCATCTGTGTACCAGTAGAAAGTTTAATGACTTAGTTCTAAAAACTACCACGACAACCCACCGCTACAGCCGTAGCGCTAGTAGCTACAATCGACGCGTTGTAGCTATTCACATTACTATTTATAAGCTAGTGTATTACTCAAGTCATACAATTGGCCATTTATTGAATTTACAATTCCTTTCGGTTGATCCGTTTTATATGGAGTCGTTACATATGCTGGTTTTTTTTAAACAGAATAACATTTGAAAGGCTTACAACTGCGTGCAAATCATTGAAGCGTCTACTTCCTCTTTTATTAATTCGCGAATTTTACTATCTTACTGTTTTTAACGTGTTTAACGTGTACATATATTTGATTGATGTTAAATTATTTTAGAAATAGGGAATGAAATTATATTAATCACATCTTAATAATAATAATAATGATATTACCGATTCCCTTCATCAGCTGAAACTAGTGTATAGTAGAAACGTTACCCAAACAAAACTAATCCAACTGAAGTACAACATAAAACGACAACACACTACGCGCGGTGTACATAACCGATGCCATACATCAACTGCGTTTTTTTGCATTACTGTGTAGCGTGAAACGGTCATATAACTTTGTCTCTTTCTCGCTTAGATAGCGTTCTCGCACACATGTACATGTATCGGCACACAACATATTCTTGAAGTGCCATACATACTAAATTCACACACACACACACTCACATACTACCCTTTCCCATATTAGTAACATAATTCTCCGAAATTCTTTTTCGTATACTTAAATTATAAATGTTATTATTATTGTAATTAATCTAAAATGTTATTAATTGTACGTGGGTAAAATATTATTCTGCTCGCATTCGGGGTTCATATTATGGCGCAGATTTAGAATGGTGCCATTTCTATTCCTATTTATGGACGTGAAGATATTCATGTTGGTGACCTTTACCAACAAATGGTGTTGACTATCAGGCCGCTATTTGTCTATGTCTGGTGTCTAGTGTGTACAAGAACAATGGTACGAAATTTTCAGAAATAATAGCCGAAGCCAGCGCTGCGTTGGCTGCTGGTAATTGGGTGTTGGAGGTTATTTGCTTTATTACGCGCTATGTTATACGACACGAGGAAACATCACGACACACGTACAATTTGATTAAAAATAATATATTCTGTAACGTTTGTTGAACTTGCGTCATATCCTTTTACTTACATTTTAACGTGTCTTGATAATTTTAAGGGGAACCAACTTAAAATTCACCACTATTATCAGTATTTAATTCTAAATGTATCCAAAATATTAAAAGGAAAGAGACATGCGTATCATATATTGCTCTAGTCTGTACAATTAAATTCCAAAAAATAAATTTATATATATATATATATATATATAAATAAAAAGACATGTTAAAAGGGCTGAAGAAAATCTTCAATTTAAAGATAATTAATGTATTGCACAGTTTTTTTAAAATACATCATAACTTCTATATGTGGAATTAGAGAGCTCCCTTTCCGTACTTCACTCGGCCTAATTATGCTACTCCTGCTACTCACCAAACATAACTCATTACTTTACTCTTGCCAATATATTAAATTGGGCCTATCTTTTTTATTCTACATTTCTAATTTGATCAATTTTTGTTTTTCTTTTTATTAGGAATAAGAATTACAGAATTGGACCATGTTTTATATAAATGTTTAAGCCACCGTCATAATTCAAATACATTTTTATTTAGGTCGGTTAAAATATTGTATTTTATTTGTGAGTAATATTTTGAAATGATACATTTTCTTTTACTTTCTGTAACATAAAATCGCACAATTATTCTCTTGTATGCTGAAGAAAGTATTGTACAATACTTAAAATTAAACTACATCAACTTTATAATAGTTATTGACATGAATATACATGCGTGTATACGTATATATATATTTAAAAATATATATATTGTATCCCATTTCCCTCTCTTCCATATTTTTTGCAATTTATACATTCAGTGTAAAAACACTACTTTGTCAGTTTTTTTAATATATACTTATATATTTATATTTATTTATTTATTTATTGTGTATTATTTCTTAGTTTGTATTATACTCTTCCTTGTTTAATTCCGAAAAAACTTGACTGGTATTATTTGTATATATCATGTTTTATATCAGTTATTATTATTGTACTGTTTGTTTCTTTCAAAAATAAAAATATATTTTGGTGACATTTTTTGATAGCCCAAAAGTCAGTTAAGGATGCGAAGGGAGTGTGTCCATGGAGGATAGCGACGTAGTACACGACTTCTTTAGTTCATGATGCCTATCTTGCCAACGCCGTTCAACCACCGTAACTTGGGTCGTTCAACATTGTTCCGAACAGTGTGCATTCAGGGTTCTTCAGAGATTTCTTCGCTGGTCGATCTAAATCCATGTTTTGCACATGATCAGCACACTCAGCCGCGCTCTTTTAACAACTTGAATAATGTCGGGATCACCAAATTTGAAATAAATCAAATATAAAACTTTTGTAGTTGTAAGTCGGCAGTGATTGAATGAGGAGATTATTGATAGTTAAATCTGTATTTGACCCGTTACTGTAACTGTAATTCTGTTCGTTTGTAATGATGATTAATAACTGATTATAAGCAATTCGTCGAGAGATGACTGCTAAACTAGAAAGTAAACCTCCGACAGTTACATCTCAGTTACTAATCATCGTCACAATCATAGTCACTTAACTAGTTTCCTCACACAAATTCAATTGAAAAGCATATTATTTAATAAATAATTAATTACCTGTGTTTTCAATTACTATGAGTATATTACAATCACCGTCCAGTTTCGAAAAATACATTTTTTTTCATCGGGGTGATAAAAACTAAATAAAACAGCGTTTAAAATTATTCTTATGTATTTAAATAATAATTTAAAAAATATTAGGAAATTAATTATTGTTTTACGAATAAACCTAGTATCTGATTAAAATTGTTATGACGATGAAAGATATGGAAATTGACCTAGTGATTCGAAATCATTAATTTTTTTATGGTTAAACTTACACGCTTCACTTATTTCTAACTATTGTAATTTATTCTAATTAAGACAAAAAATTGTTATCAAAAGTATGAACATGTTCTAATAAATGATTGGAAAATTCTGAAAAACCATAATTGTTTAAACATGTTATATGTTCTTTGACTCTTATATTATTATTATTTAACGTTTGTGCCTTGATCTATGAGACTATAGGAAAAATTAATGGTTGTGTGGATATAATAGCCTGACGTTCAATGTGGTGTGACAGAAATGGTATCATTGTTGTCTGTTCTACGACAAAGCATGAGAGGATTTTCTAATGTGTCGTTTGTGTTACTTGGTGAAATCAATGAAATAATTATAGATTTCTTATTAAAAAATTAAAAGGAATTTATATAGTTCAAATTTGACTATTTGAGTTACGATAGTACAAGCGTTCTATCTGTAACATAAAGTTTTAATTTAATAAGCCATTCATATAATTTTTTTTAATTACGGAACAACTATTAAATAAAATGTAACTTCATTAAAAAATAACACACTGTACTTTCAACACAAAAAAAAACGTTTTATGGAAACACCTTTGTCCATGCAGTTGCCAGCAGAGCTTGGCGATCTTTATTTGTTTTTGCTTTCTGCTATAAAAAAAAACAAAGTTTTATACAAGTACAGCACATTTTTTTAACTCGCCACTGAATTAAATTTAAAAGATATGTACGTATATTCGTATACTTAAGAAAAAGCGATCTAAGTGAAAAGCACTGGAGTCAAATAACTGACACCATTAACCGTAGATGGAGGTTCAATTGACAGTCAGCCCAAGTAAATTGTTCTTCATTTTAAGGAACACTGCGAAGATAACCTTAATTTCTCCTCCCTCGGGAGCTGCGAGAAGGAACCCTAGCCCCGCTGAAAACTGTCGTAAAATACAGCCTTATATTGTTTCAAGGTACCACGTGGGTAGCTAGACGGGGGTGCCCCGTGGCAGGGGTGGCTGCCCACGCTAAACATTTAAGTGACTACTTAACCTGAATATGCAGTAACCGTATGTTTGGTGTTTGTTTGCTGTAAATATTGTTCATTTGTAGGCGCTAGTGTAGCTTTGGTAATATTAAGCCGTATATATGAGATGGGAGATACCCCATCCATTTTATCTGTACAAGCTACGACGATAATTAGGGGGGATTGAGTAGTATTAAAATAACCGATTCAAAGAAACCGATTGACATAAAAATAACATAGTGGTTTAACCAAAGTTAAATATGAATATAATTTTAAATAAATAATAGAAACCGTCCATGTAGACCTCTCTAACGCAGAATTTTTAAATTAAAATAGAAATGATCTCAATCGAATTTCGTATAATTCTACAGAATGCGTCGTTATTCGAAGCAACGCAGTTAAAAGTAGCGTGTGGAGAGAAACTCTTGACATAAACGTTCACCCAGCTTTATTGAAGGCAACTCTAGCCTGCCTCTAATGGAACCCTGGTCCTCCAGCTGGTCCGAGATCGTGATATCCAGCATTTCAATAGGCTTTGTTCAGAAGGACTCCGTAAGGCTGCCTTTCAACCCTTTCATTATTTATACATTACTTTACACGCTGTGTAATTTGAAAGCAACGTTCGACCCTTTACTCAAGTACGTTTTGTAGAAACAAATTCATTTCCTTTGTGACGTGTATCTATGAATGAGATCAAAATATTGACTTTGATTGAGAAATGAGATTTTGGTATTTCTCTTTTTCAAATGGACGAAGGCGGGTATTAAAGGCATTACATAATACCTACAATCAATTGAAGCTCAAAAGTACTTTTCTTATTTTATTCTCTCCACTTTCTCGGCTGATCTAAACAGATCCTGAGGGAAGATTCAATTATCGTTTCCCGGCGTCTATCCTTCTAAATCAATTAAAGTCTTCCCACTCACCCAGTCCGTATTTCCACTGTCTCTTTAGAAGGTATTTTACATAAATCCTATCAAATCCGTATTTCATTCTTCAAAATTCATGTTGATTTAAAAAAGCTTAGTCATACGTATTTTTATTGAGAATATTAAGTTTATGTTCTCATATGGCGTCGAATATTTTGCAGATTTTTCATCTCAAGGACGATATTTATTTACTTACAAATGAAAGATTTACACGCAAGAAAATACTTATTTAATTTTTCCAATCTTGTGACTCTACCGGCCTATCTCAACACGATGGGATAATCTGAGAGATTGAATTGAGATAAATCTTACATACTGTTTTTGAAGTAATATACAGGCCTACTTTAATATAATATATGGTCATCAAATTTAGATTATGTAGAAAGTGAGATTAAGAATCCAGACTGCCGAAATGCATTATCTTAGTGAAGTAACATTATGGGACTGAATGAGAATTATAGAGCCCTTTTTTCTACATACATCTCAATTATGGTGGCTTAGACACGTCTTTCGAATGCCAGACGAACGACTACCAAGATGTATCTATAAATTAATACAGTCGAACCAATTCTGGAACGTACCGAGCTTTCGATAATATGTTCACCGTCGTTAATATATATTTTGTTTCATTACCAATATTTAAAAACCAGATTAACGATATTATTCGATGCAGTATGTAAATGATTTTTGTTTGTATATAGGTGAATACATTATACTTGACACAAAATGATTATTATTATTGTAGTAAATTGTCACCAGTTTTTAGTTTGTTCCTACCCCTTAGCATATTTCCAATCAGTACACATTGTTCCTTTGGCTCGAATGGTTGTTTGCGCTGTCCTCGCTTTGATCAGTCGTATTGGATCATTTCTAAAGTACATGTTTGTCCTCAACTCGGTTTAGTGTTTCGTTGTACGGAATTACGCCGAGATTCAGGGTGAAATTTTTGTCATTGTGATCATATTGGACGTACGTCAGTGTGCAGTGGAACCTTTATATTCGTCATTAATCCGTTCCTGAGGGCCTGACGAATATAGAAACAGTTTTTCTCATCACAAATAACTTCAATTCAATTAATTCGTTCCCAGCCCCCAAAAGTAGTGCTCAAATGAATAAATTTTATGTAAAAACTTTACCTTTATTGTGCTGAGGAAACATGATGATAGAAGCGGAAGAGGAGGAAAGTTACTAGTCTAGTAAGTTAGTAGTTATCAGGTAACTCTAGGTCTACTTTTAAAATTAGCAATATTAACTTTGTGGTTAAAATTCATATTTTTATTTATTATCTTTGTTTTATTAACCACTTAATTGAGTTTAAACACATATACCGGTTTCGAAAAATACCATTTATTTCTTCAGGATGTCATAACTAACTAAAACATATATTATTGTTTCTTTACAAGAATCTATTTTTAAAAATCTATTTTAAAAAAAAAAGTTTAGTACATAACTCAAATTGTTACTTAATACAAATTTACTCGAATAATTTATAAGAAAAAATAAAAACTAATCAAAAAAGTATAAACAATGAACTAAATTTAATTACGAGTGCCATTCTAAAAAAATTTCCTAAAAATTATTCGAATAAATTTGTATTAAGTAATAATTTGAGTTAGGTACTAAATGAATTTTTTTAAATAATTGTTTTTTTTTTTAAATAGATTCTTGTAAAGAAACAATAATATATGTTTTAGTTAGTTATGACATCTTGAAGAAGAAAATTGTATTTTTCGAAACCGGTAGATGTATTTAAACTCAATTAAGTGGTTAATAAAACAAAGATAATAAATCAAAATAACTCTAATTCTGGTGGTGGCTTTCATTAGCCGATGATTCAGTAGCATTGCCTGTTTCTATCTGTTTTTTTAAATCTTCATGAAGCAGTCACATCACATTACCATTGAATCCGTTTATGTTTCGGTTGACTATGGCAACATTTGGGTGCCACTTTACGACCGTATTCTGCGTTTTGGCCCAGTTAGAAGACAGCTATTTCGGGCGGTGGAAGCGACAAATATAGAAAATATTAACAAATATGGAAACATTTGTTTGTTATCAAAATGTGACGAATATCGAACCAGATGAATATAAGAGCTGATGAATATAAAGGTTCCACTATATTTGTATGTAAATTCAGCAAACAGTGTGCGGTGGATTCAGCAGAATCGCCGGTTCGAGTCTGTTCAACTTTTGGGGTGGACTTCAGGATAAGCCAAGGAACGTCATTATCAGGTTAGTCGAGCTGTCCTTCTTATCCCGTAAGCCATCTTAGTCCGCTATCGAAGGTCTCTCATCTCTCATCCTTTCCTCATTCCGATTTCCTATCTACCCATCATTTCCGACTCCATCATCCACCACTTATGATAAATTTTTATTTTCCTGTCATTCTTTTTCTCATACATTTAATTATAATATTACTCTCATTTAACAACTATGTGTTATGTTTTTTTCCATGTAAAATATGTTAGGATGTAAGTAGTTTGTCACCATATTTATTTAAATATATATATTATTCTATATATAATATCCCCAGCTTTATTTCCAATTAAAAAATACGATACGAACGCTGACGTAAAGAAGTGAGACCTAGAGCAACACTTAGGCGTATAAGCGGCAAATCCATTTATGAGAGTAAAGAATTCAGAAATTATTAGCAAATATAAAGCTGGTCTTAGCTTAGTGAATAATATTAAAAAAAGATTGCTTAGGTGTTTTGTTTATATGGAACAGATAAATGAGGAAATAATAGTAATAAATATACATGACGCGAGTGTTGATGGCACCAGAAATAGAGGACGTCCGCGGTTAGCACTACCAGGTAAACCAGAAACTGGAAGATGGTTACAAGCCTCAAAAATCTCACTTTAACCTCAATAAAATATGTATTTATGTGGATAAGGCGAGAATTGTGTCAGGACAGAAGAGTCTGATGCTCTGTTCCCTCTGTCTTCCCCTGCAGAAAAACAGCGTAATGGTTAGTCATTCCGAAACTGTCTCAAAATCAAACACGCGTAACGCGTTTTTTTTCAAAATAATATACATAAACTGTATAAATAATATATATAAAGAGTATATATTTAGAGGTATAGAATTTTAAAATGAAATAAAAGATAAAAATCATAGTAATGGCCATGATATTGGCTTTATTGAAAAGATAATTTTATGCCATTAGTGTTTAAATATGATTGCACGCATATGGGCGCCGTGGATCGAATAAAGCACAATCTGTAAGTCCTATTTCAGACCACTTTTTGGGGCAGCTGGGGACGTATATCAACAATACCGCGACGAATGTTGGCTTCCAAGTCGTTTATCATCTCTGGTTTATCGGCATAGACTAGCGATTTCACGTATCCCCACAAAAAATAATCCGAAGGTGTTAAATCACATATTATTAGAGATCACTGCACAGGTCCATTACGCGAAATTATGAGCTCATCGAATGTTTCATTCAATAAATTGATTGTGACACGCGCTGTGCGGTATGTTGCGCCGTCTTGTTGAAACCACAGCTCTTTTACATTAATGGTATTTGATTGGGGAACTAAAAAGTCAGTAATCATGGATCTACAGCGCTCTCCATTGACTGTTACGTTTTGGCCGGCAACATTTTTGAAGAAACAACAGCTTCTTCGGTGCGCACTATATAGCATCTCTGCGAATGCATATAATCAATTAGAATATGCATAAACAACTATTTTCTAAATAAATTTGCACAATTTGCAAGCATTATTTTAGCGTAAGTCTATTCATGGTAAAATGGCAAACCAAACTCAGCACAAATAAACAGTTAGCTGTCAAATTGGCTGTCGCTGGAAAAAATGTTACCAATTCGAAAAACAAACCTCTAAAAAAAACACCCTTTAGAATTCAGGCAATATTCTACAATATTCTCGAAAGTACTATTAAATATTTAGTAATGCAATGGTTCCACAAGAAATTCTTCGATATCGGTTCGATACTTCTGAGTCGTCATTTAGCCTTATCTTTTTCTAAGAAGTCATGAGCTGACCAAGAGTCATTTGGCAGGAACATATATTAAAGATCCATAGGGTCTATCTGCGGTATATAAGGACTTGTGGCACGTCTGGTAGGAGGGACAATACATCTCTAGGGACATGGAATACTAAGACTAGATGTCCGCAAATATATTCGGGAATTCTAGAATGGGAGGAATATTAAGTCAAGTAAATTTAAGTTCAGTAAAAGATTAGAGATTCGTTTTATTAACCACTTAATTGAGTTTTAATACATCTACCGGTTTCAAAAAATACCATTTTCTTCTTCAGGATGTCATAACTAAAACATATTTTATTGTTTCTTTACCAGAAACTATTTTTAAAAAATCAATTTAAAAAAATATATATATATTTTCAAAAATAGATTCTGGTAAATAGAGTCCTATACTAAAATTTTATTCTAATATTCGTTAATTTGTATTAAGTAACAATTTGAGTTAGGTACTAGATTTATTTTTAAATAATTGTGTTTTTTTTTAAATAGATTTTGGTAAAGAAACAATAATGTATATTTTAGTTAGTTATGACATCCTGAAGAAGAAAATGGTATTTTTCGAAACCGGTAGATGTGTTTAAACTCAATTAAATGGTTAATAAAACAGAGATAATAAATTAAAATATGAATTTTAACCACAATGTTAATATTACTAATTTTAAAAGGATTAGAGATTCGTACACGGAATATAAGTCACATCAATATTCTTAATATTTTCAAACGAAGCAAAACGCTTGTGTTATGAAAATAGGACTAATGTTCTGGTCTCCTAGAATGAGACTCAAACCACTAGATCACTATACCAGCGTCTTAACCACTACACTAACAAGCTACTTTTCTTCTTCTTTTAAACAGGCAATCCACCCTTCAAGAGTGATTTGTGAAACAAGCTACTCATAATAACATTATTATATTTTAAACATTTATTATTATTAAGGAGAACACATTCTTATTGTGAAGTTGTAATTATTCACAACATAGGTCTGTGATATTTTAAATATTAAATAGAAAGATATACATATAAAAACAATTTTATTGAAAAATATCGTTGTTGCGCTACCAATTGATTTTATATGTATATCTTTCTAATTAATACATTTAACTAGTACATTTATTATTATTTAATTTATGACAATATTTAATCTACTTTTTACCGGGATTTGAACCTGGACCTCTTCCTATTCGAGGAAAAGTGTTTTACGTTTTAGCAATAGCAATTTAATAAAGTTTAGATATATTTTGAACATATACTCTATAATATTTTCAATATGAATTAATTATAATAATTAAAAATATATACATATAAAATCAATTTCATAGAAAAATATTGTTGTTGCGCTACCGTGATTCGAACCTGGATCTCTTTCCTAATAGGGGAAGGTGCATTATACAACTATGCTACAGAGACAATATTTTTAGCGACAAATTTTCGAAATTATATGTTACCTTTTTGATATTAATACATTTATTTAATCGTTCCATTATTTGAAAATTTGTCGCTAAAAATATTATCGCTGTAGCATAGTTGGATAATGCACCTCCCCCGGTTAGGAAAGAGATCCAGGTTCTAATCCCGGTGGCGCAACAACAATATATTTCAATAAAATTGATTTTATATGTATATCTTTCTAATTAATATATTTAATTCGTATTTAAAATATCACAGACCTATGTTCTGAATAATTACAACTTCACAATAAGAATGTGTTCTCCTAATATAATATTTTCAATTGAATTCTGGTAGCAACTAAATATTTTTTCTATATATATTTTCCGTTTAACTGTCCGGATGATTCATTCAATTTAATATGTATTAAAATACCACAGAACTCTATTCTGAAAATGTAACTTCATAACACAAAAGTGTTCTCCTTAATTATTAATAAAAAAATATCATCGCTCGTAAGTCAAAAATTCGATGTGAAAGTAAATGGTTAACATAGTGTAATAATAACCTATTCTCCCAGCAAAATAATATGTTATGATAGATTTTTTTCTTCTGTGTATCTTTCTAAGTAACTCGTCTAATCTATTTTATAATATTAATTGTTTTTTTCTTTCAAAACCTGAATTATTTTACTGGTGAGTCTAATTGTTGTGTAATCGTACCAACGTTCACTAGTAAAAATCTGTCAAACTCCGTCTATAATCTTGAAGCTTTTTTCAACTTTGCAAAGTGACAAAGAGTTTTGCTAAACTGCAACCTAAAAGGACATTCTTTACTTGGACAATAAGTTATGCCAGAAACGCTTTGAGCTTTAAAAAGCTGGCGCATTCCTTCCTCCCGTTCCTTTGTATGCACCAGTCCAACCTCTTCCCACCCCGTCCGCAATGCACCGCGAGAGAAGGGGGTAAAGCTTCAGGAGTCCACAAAAAGAAAACTTATAGAACATTTTCTAACGGCGTGGTGATAGTTTCGTGCATAAGCTTGTTCTAGTTTCGTAGTTTTGCAGTCTGTCCAAATTATTTGTGTGAAATCGTACATTTAGAAATATTCTTATTAAAAAAAAAACAGCAAGACCTCTCAAAACTGTAAACAAAAGTATGGCTCAGTGAACACAGATTTAAAAAAATACAAGACAAACACACTAAGTCACGCGCATTTGTATCAAACACTAATTAACTATGTAACATTTTTCTATTATTATAATAATTTTAGAAATTAAAGTCATTTTTTTAAATAATTTATGTGGGAATTATCCATAGTGAAGATGATTAGAGATAACATTGGGCAAAACACATTTTAGTGCCAGCGTTTTTTAACTGTTTCTACGTAATTTTAGGATGCAGAATCCAAAATAGACATCAGATTTGATCTATAGATCTAGTTTTTGAGATACGCTATATTGGCCTCTTTTAGAATAAAATCAAATTATACTTTTAAAATCAGCAATGTTATCTTTGTGGTTAAGATTCATATTTTTATTATGTGAGTTAGTTATGACATCCTGAAGAAGAAAATGGTATTTTTCGAAACCGGTAGATGTATTTAAACTCATTTTAGTGGTTAATAAAACAAAGAAAATAAATAAAAATATAAAATCAAATTATTTTTAACTTATGTAATTTCACTATTTGCACCTACTGCTAGTTAAAAGAATAATAAATACAAAGTAAGGTTATTACGGAGAACACATTCTTATTGTGAAGTTGTAATTATTATGTGATGATAAATTTTCGAACCCATATGTTACACTATGTTATTTTCGAACCCATATGTTTGTCATAAAAAATACTGGTGCTATAACACAATTGGTAGTGTACTTCCCCGGATTGGAAATAGAGATCCAGGTTCGAATCTCGGTAGCGCAAAAACAATATTTTTCGACAAATTGATTTTATATGTATATATTTATAATTAATACATTAAATTAGTATTTACAAAGTAAGGTATTTATTTCACACTGTAGATAAATATATTTTCATAACTTTTCACTTAAAATTTTTCTTTTGTACGACTTTCGAGCGTGAAGTTTACCGGAACAGTCTTGCTGAAGGCTTCGATAGTAATCGGTCATCATGTGACTATACCATTTTCCTTGATATCGATCTTTCATAGTTTTAATGTTATGATGGAATCTTTCCCCCTGTTCTTCACTTAAACCACCTAGGTTTTCTGGAAACCGATCCAAGTGGTTGTGGAGGTAGTGAACTTTTATGTCCATGTAACAATCGAGAATATTTAAGTTGTAAAGCATATTTTCCACTAATTCTGTGTAATTTTTTGCCATATAATTTTCAATAAATTTTTAAACTACTTTAATAAATGAACACCAAGCGTTAGATTCAATCTCGTTCATTGATGCGATTAATTGTGGGACTTTAATAAGCTGCCTTATCTGAGGACCATCAAATATTCCGGCTTTTAGTTTTTCTGTGCTAATACCAGGAAGTTTTTGTATCAAGTAACCAAAATTAAGTACATCTCGATTTAAAGCCTTCACAAATTGCTTCATAAGCCCCAACTTGATATGCAAGGGTGGAAATACGATTTTCTCTCTCGTAACCAAAGGTTAGTTGATTAAGTTTTGTTTTCCTTGCATTATAACATTTCTTAAAGGCCAATTTCTGATAACCCAGTTCTGATCCTTAGGTCTGCTGTCCCAAAGACAAAAAAAAACAAGGATATTTTGTATATCCACAAATCTCCCATTGATGTTCTTTATACTTGGTTTCTTGGTTCCCTCTAAACCATTGGTACTCCAAACTTTAAGTACTATCGCTCTTCAATTGTCAATTATCGCAAATATTCAAAGCACGTTTTACATACAAAATGTGGAGCCCAAGATTTATCCTGTCCTCCTAAGTGGACGCCAAAATAGACCAGATAAGTACAGTCACATAGTCAGAAATAGGTTTTCTACTTTCTGTCAAAGTGTATTCGCCACATACATAACAAAAAATGCCTGGATGTTTCATATAGATACGTTTGCTTGTGAATGCTATGGTTTTAATTTAATATTTTATTACTAAATAATGCCGAAACTTTATACAAAATGATAGTAAACTGAATCGGGTTAGGCAGATGTAATATGAGCGAGTTATTAATTAGTTCGTGGTGAGGGTTACCTAGTTATCTAAATTTCGGGTTTTACGGTCATGGGTAGTTGAAACTGACTAATTATATTTTAATTTTAGGTACGAAATTTCAATTTTGGCCTCTAAAGATTTCATTATTTTTGCCTTTTGTCAGAACTGAAATCAATTAGCCTGTATCTCAAAAACTAGAGATCATCCAAAAAGCCAGGTATTTTTGGAATCAACACATCAAAAATATTCAAAATCATTTCTTATTTTTTTACCATCAAAAAATATATATATTTTTTTATAAAGTTAATATATTTATACATAAATTATTTATACACTTATAATAAAATAGCAAAATAATTTACTCTGACGCTCACGTAAAGAGTGATTTATTGCAGTATTATTATTGGTGTCACGTGGTCACATTGTCTTAAGGATAGTTGTCTGACATCAAAGAAAAATGCAAAAAAAAGATATAATAAACGAAAAATAAAGTTAAAACGGAAACTGTAAACAATATAAAGATGTTTCTCTTAAAGGGGCGACTTAAGATGCACCTAGTGATGTCTGGTTCCAGTAGATGCACATGATTATATTACATAAGGAGAAATCCCGCTCAGGAAGGGATTGAATAAACTCCGTCGTACAGATGAAGTGGGGATTTCTCCGAGATAACTCCCCGGGAACTCCACTTGTTTCCGGGATGAAGAGTACAAAGGTGTCACAGTCAGGTGACCAAGTATATAATATTTATGTAAAAATATTGTGAAAAAAATGCTACATATGTCAGACAAGTATATCATACCACTAACGAAAATTTATGTTTTTTTCCTAATTCGAAAATAATATTCATAAATATTAATAAATAAATAAAATCCTGCCGAGAAATTAAGCAAGACTTGAATAGCAGATGAAAGAAAACAGCAGTCTCATTATCTTAACCTCTTCATTAATACTGCTTTCTTACAAAATTCAATTGGGATAAATATTTTTTTTAAGTTTTAAAATTCCAAGTACATTTAAAACTTAATGTTAAGAATATACAAATAAATGCACGCAATATATTTATTTAACAATTTGTCACCACAGTCAATTAAGGAGTAGCTAAGATGGTAGATCTCCAGTTTTGCATGTGATAAAGGTCCGAGATTGGTGACAGGCATCTGGTACCGATCCCGGTGTAAAAGTAAAAAAAAAATTCATGATAAGGGTGTGAATATAATACATTTTCTAACGCAATTTCGCGACGAATTTCACTGAGGGACCGACTATATAAACATCTTCTGTATTAAATATTTGCCCAAAATAATGTAGTTTGACACTTAATTTAATATATTATTATATCATTCTTTCTGATCACTCGTGAGATACCGCCCTCTCGACTACACTTCTTTACTTTTCTCGGCATCCTGCACACGAGAGTCATCGCTATAAAAGTGCATATTGTTTTTTCCAGCCGATCGGTTCAGTCGGTAAGGGATCTTCCACTATCTTCCGTCTTTCGATGCGAAATAATTCGATTAGAAATATTGAATACGCCAGAGTCTGCACAAGTCTGTTCACCATTACCGCAAACGACCCCTGAACGCACCTCACATTTACCAGTGCGTAAACCAGCGCTCCTGCTCGGCACCGACGTCACAATAAATAAATCATATACCAATAACATGCGCCGCAAACAAGGAAATCCAACCCCTGAGCGCTTCTCCTCTAGCTTGCTGCCTTCTATTTAAAATCTCCCGCAAACGCTCCTCTGTGTAGACTTTCCATTATATATTTCTAAACTGCAACTGTACTCAATCAACAATAAACTCGTATCCACTGCATGTATTTTATTCAAACTGCTCTGGCCACACATACACAATACATCTTCGCGATCATTATCAAACGAATACGTGAACGCTGAGTGAAATATATGGAGCACCCAGAGCTCACACATATAACTCACATGTTCATACAACATACATATATAATCATCATACATTTTCACTTATATCTCTATACATGTATTTATCGAAATTGTGAACGCATTACGTTTTATATATTTAACGTATTATATATAAAATGAAGGCAAGATTTTTCGAGGTCGGATTATTGGATAACAATGCCATGTATAATATTTCCATCCAACCGTTTGACTTTTCCGATTCAATTGTGTTGAACAATATTCAAAGTTGAACAATATTTGAAGATGCAGCATCTTGAACGTGGAGTCGGATAAATACTCAATACTAAACCGTTCTATAGTTTAGCCGTACGGATACGACCGATTGTACTAGTTTAGTTATTTAGATATTTAAAAAAAACGAATGATTAAAATTAATACTCTCACTTTCGTTATATATACAGTTCACTGAGAAGATGGAAAGGAATACACTTTAGTCACTCTTTAATATTTATTGGGGAAGGGGGCGTGAACTACGATGTTAACTAACTACCTAACTTACCATCACGCCCTTTCTCCGCGGGGGTAGGCAGAGAGGATAGAGCACCAATACTTGCTTGCCGATTATTGAGACTTCTAACAGGACCTTCATCCAGTATTTGGTTTACCTGGACGTGCCGAGTTTTCCGCGGCCATCTTCTATTTCTGGTGCCATCAACACTCGCATCATATGTCTTCCTTACCATTCTCTCCCCATTCATCCGTTATCCTAAGTGATCCTTTCATAATCTTACTCACTATACTGAGATCAGCTTTACATTCTTTCCTTATTTCTTCATTCTTTACTCTGTTTAAATGGATATGTCACACATACGCCTAAGCGATCTCATTTCCACAGCGTTCAGTCTACTTTCGTTCTTCTTCTGCCAACTCAAAGCCTTTCTTTCATACACCAGTGTCGGTACCAGGACTCCATTGTATACCACTAATAATACCTGCAATTTGTTCTTCCGTTTACGTATTGGTACATTTTACATTTTCGAAATTCTATAATACTTTATATTTTTATCTTCATCAAAAATTATTAAATATCGGCTTGGTAAAATAAAATTACCCTTTTTCCATACAAAAATAATGGAAGTATTTGAAAACGCTTTTTACAATCACACTTTTGTACACCGTTATTCTTGGGAGCGCAATTGCAAAAACGAAATCGTCGATAATGACGTTCTACGTTCGATATGAAATGTCATTTAAACATCCATTTTCAAAAATTTCAACATTTCAACTTTACTCAAACGAATAGGAAATAGCAATCTGAAAATATAATTACTCATTTGAAAGATATCTATTTTATAAAGCGCTAAAATATATTGTCGAAGTTCATAATGTTAACTTTGCGGTTAGACATAATTTGAAATTGTATTTATATATAACTTTGAATCACAGCGTTATTTTTACGGCAATCGGTTTCGATACTAACGTGTCTTCGTCAGGACTGGTGTATAACTAAACTATTCCATAATTTAAAAAAAAAAAACGAAATCCATTACGGGGTGTAGGCGAGGGAGGCATTAAAATAAGGAATATATTAAATAGTGGGTTGTTCGTAAAGTTTAATGGATTATTAATTATATTGTACTTAGTGTTGAGTGATATTCTAAATTATCCAATCTGAAGAGCTTTGTATAAAATTTCTAAATTGTGGACTGTCTTTAAAACGTGGTTGTTAAATTCGGTGAAGTTATTATAAAAATAACACATTGGTTTAAACAAAGTTTTATATAAATACATTTTTCGCTAAAATATGTTATATTGTATTATATATAGATATGTACGTTAAGAGTTCGTAATTAATAAATCGCCTGTGGAAGACGTTCGTTTGTTCTACATATTACATATATGAATAATTACAAAGTACACGTAAAACCTGCTATTGATATTTTATCAATACACACTTGACTTGCGATTATTATTTTGTTGCTTTCACGACGAACGCGTTACAGGGATTATATTGTCACAGAATAAATAATTATATCTCTAAATCATTTGTATTTAATTTGTATACCTCTCCATATAAACAAATATTTTTTTAAATAAATATCAGATATCTCATAGAGACGAAGCTATTTTTATTATATTTAATGAAACATATAGGAGTATGGGGTGATTACAGGACTAACGACATGTCATCGGCTGGCTTAAGTGATCACCAATTCTCACCCCTCAATCTCCACATTTATCAATTTTTTGAAGATTCTATATATGTTATTACATGGACTCGCTTCGAGTACCACTACAACATCGCCATCTATCGACCAAATTTGATAATTAATTTTTCCTTGAAACAGCATATTATATGTCAACTCAATGAGAATCAGATTTTTATTGAAAATTATTTTAAACAATATTATTTATCAATAAAATATTTTTTAACACATTATACTAGAATATGCCTGAAAAAATAATATATTTCAATTTTTTAATATATTTTTCTTATTTTGACTAGTATATTATAGCAATATTTTAATATGTTAAAGAACACACAATTACTGGATTTTTACCTACAAAAGGCACTGTTTTTAAATAAATATCAGATATTTCATAGAGACGAAGCTATTTTTATTATATTTAATGAAAATATCTTTTAATTTATTTCATTTTGGATTTATTATTTGGAAAGAGATTTAGTTTTTGTCTCGCTCATATAAAGCGTATTGGTTACCTCACCGGTTTTTCATGAAGGATGCAGACTGCACAATAATGCACAACGCCCCTATCGCCGAGGAAAACGAGAACATCAAACACTTGTTATTGCATTTGTGACTCCTTGATCCGACTACGTCGGCACTCTTAACCTTCGACTCTACAGCATCGCGGGATAGGGTCCACCACTCAAACTCTACACAATAATATATTATATACAGACATAAATATAGTAACCGTTAGTCTTTAATATAATAACGTTAATAACCACCGCTCAAGGTTCTACGTAATATATATGTGTAAAATTACGATTATCATATGTATAACTAGTGTTTAAAATCCACTCTAGGACATCGCTCAAGTATCGCTATTTCTGAATTGAATCTTCTTCCATATAAATTAAATACCACAAACACTTTTTGATAAATAACGTATTGAAACATTGAGAAAAATGGTTTGAAGTTTTATAAACGTTTTTGAAACACGTTCGTTATGAGCACAAAATTTCTAAACAAAAGGAATGTGTTGCAATTTTCATTTTTGACAATAAAAATTGAGATTTTTGTTAACAATTATAATATGAAAAAAATATAGCTTCAGAACAAAAATGTCATTTAAACCAATTTGATAAAATTTCTTCAACGAATTTTCCATTACATTTTACATTTAGAAAGAAGCGATATTAGTATTCTTTTAGATTTATTTTATAAAATTAACTGATATATTATATTATACGTGCGATATTTTAGTTCTTGTATTAAATTCTCAATTTTATTATTTTTAATCTTACGTCGTGTTAGATAGTTTTCAGATTCATTAAAAAAAAATTACAAAATGTGATAATGTTATATATTAGAAATCTCTTCCCGAACTGGCCATAAAAATCGAAATAGATTCCATCTGTGTGCGAAAGCGCAATTTTCACTTTTTTCTCTTGGTCCAATATAAAATAATAGTAGCTGCATTTTTTTTAAATAATCGTTCAAGTTGGCTCAGCTGAAATATTTACCAAATCAATATTAAATTTTATGACACTACGGAAGTTATCTTACATTTACATTTATATACATATACATATATGTACATACTTGCGCATGGAACCCGCAAACCACCCGCAATCCCATTTACCAGGAACCCGCAAATAGGGTTTTGTTCAATGATCCGAATGGGCGCAAGTCTTCGTGGTGTAGTAGAAGACCCTCATAGTCTGGGGGTGATATACTGGAAGAGGGATGACACAGATATAAGAAAATGGCGATAAATCCTGCAGGGAGCCAAGACTTACCTTGGGTTGTAGAGCTGCTGATGATGATGATGACAAATATAAATGAAAAAACTATAAAGTGACTATTAATTATACAACACTACAAAATAAATAATTGTTTAATTATTTAATAAAGCCACAAATGTTATAATACATATCAGAACTATCTGAATTATTATCGACACTTTTTATTGCTATCGAGGTATATCTGTTTTTAGGTTTTGGTTTAAGCAATATTTATTTTCAGCTTATTTTGAGTATGTCCTAATCTTTGTAGGAACAAATTACTGGGATTTATCAACTGATTGTAATCAAGATATCATAGATCTCTCTCGGAGACGAAGCTGATATTTTTATTTACATGGGAAGTATAAAAGTCTTGGGCATTACAAGAATGAAACGTTCACCTATTATATAGCTCCATACTTCAGCCAAAAAAGAGTTTCAGCTTCTGCGATATCGATACTGTTACATAAGAGCGAATATCAAATTTTCAAAAAAACCATAGATGGCGACACCATAGTTGGTAATAAATAATTAAAATGTTCCAACATGATAACATATATACAACTTCCAAAAATTTGATAGATGTGGTAGCATGGATAAATATGTGAACGTTACATTGTGTAAAGTGATCAAATAAGCCAGCCGATGATAGATCGTAAGCACTGTAATGCCCAAGACTTCCATACTTCCCATGTAAATAAAAATAATAACTTCGTCTCTGTGAGACGTCTATATGTTTATTTTCAGCATTTACGGACTAAGTTTGAGGCGTTCCGGAGAGGTCTGACTGTTTATAATATTATTTTTTTATAACGTTGGTCCAGCAATGATGGCGAACTATGCCTTGGTTTTCTTCACCTTAGCACCTTTTTTGGATCTGTCCCATTATTTGTCCGCCACTGTCTAATGACTCAGTTAACACTATTATCTTTTCTCGTTTTAATACGGATGATTCATTATGTACACACTAACTTTAGTATAGTAGTCAATTGGTTAGGTTATATGGCTAGATTATGTTAGGATATTAAATATTTTTTTCATGTGTTTCAAGTATTATTTAAATATGGTATAAAATATGTTTGCTATCTAAAGTGTAATTTTATATGGATTAGAATCCAGCTTAATAGTGGTGGGCAGACTTTTTTGTTCACTATTTTTGCTCGTGGTGTTCAGCCCATTGCTATTTCATCTTGGTTGTTCTGCGGTGTATGTATTATTACGCTACTTTGCTCCTACGCTGAATGTTTTCATTTCATATTCTATTCCGTAATATCGCTCAGAGGAACCTACATTCCCTGATCTAACATCGGGTATAACATTTTTAATTAAAAGACTCATGTACGAGTATGTAACTTATAAGACGAAAATTCTTTTTCTCTTCGCTTTCTCAAAACTCGTGAGAAAAAATATTGTTTGTGCTTTATGTAAATGTTAATTTTCAACCTCTAAAAAATTATAGAGTTTTTCTATATTTTAACTTATCATATTAAGTTCGTTTACCTACATAGATTTATATAAATAGGTACATATTATATATTACCTCACATCTATAGTAACATTTCATATATATAATTCAATTGTGTTAGTAACATATATAAGCAAGGAATTTTAATAATCAATATAATATAATACAAATTAAATGTATCAATTAGAAACATATACACGAAAATTCAATTTATCAAAAATATATTTATGTTGCTACCGGGATTCGAACCTTTTCTATCCTGCAAAATGCGTTAACCGATTACACTACACCAACATACCAAAATTGACGTCAAATTTTCGAACATAAATTCTGTAGTTCTTTCAAATTGATACATCTATTATTTAGTGTGTAAGATTAAGAAAGGATCACTAAAGTGATTTGATCATATAGAATGGATGAATGAGGAGAGAATGGTAAGAAAGATATATGACGCAATTGTTGATGGCACTAGAAATAGTGGACGTCCGCGGAAGACTTGGCATGACCAGGTAAACCAGATACTGGAGGATGGTTATGTTAGAAGCCTCAATAATCGGTGAGCTTGTATGAGAAGATGTATGAATGTGGACAGAAGAGTGCGGCGCTCTATCCTTTCTGCCTACCCCCGCGGAGAAACGGCGTGATGGATTTTTTTAATTTTTTTAATTTCAACTTTATTACATATGACAGTTTATAGCAAGGATTGCCTTTTACATACTTAAGCCTTTTTTATAAATGAAATATAACAAGGGGAAAAAAATTAGATAATAAGATGTTAATGAACTAAAAGTATGCATTATCCTATACCTAATTGGTATGTTTATATAATATACAGTAATTTTTATTTAGAGTGGTGGGACATGCTTATAAATCATAATTAGAAAGATATAAAGAAAAAATATACAATTTTTACATGATGTAACAGACCTAGTCCACAATATTTTATGAGTGGATACCTGAATATAATATGATATAATAAGGAAACAAAAAATTAGATAAGAATATGTTATTTTAGTTAGTTCTTAGTTAGATATTTTAAAGGCAGTGTTTTAATGATTTTATATTTTATGAAACGTAATAAATTCGTGTTGATTGTATCTACTATGGAAGTGAAATAATTTTCCAATTGATTCGATGAATAAATGCTATAATAGATGACAAAATGATTTAAATAAATTAAATAAATTAAATAAAAATCAATCAGCAAGATATAAGTAATACAGTATATAGGTACAGAAAAAAAAACTGTTCATAGATAAAATATTTGGTTGCTACCGGGATTCGATCCTGGACCTTTTCTTATCAGATAAAAAGTGTGTTAGCATTAAAAAAAGACAATACCATATTAGCCCGAATATAACGCGATATTTTTTTACTCAAACATTCACGTTATATTCGGGATTTAGGACGTGTCCAGCCAAGCCTTTTCGCTAATCGCCTATTTAGCTGGAAATCATTTTCTGATCCCTACAGGGAAAATAAAAAAAACATTTATTCCAGTCTTAGAGGAATGGATCATGACTGCCTGGCAGAAGAGTAGTGACACGTCTATTGAAAAAGATTTCAAGAAATTTTAAATATGAATTAAATATATTAATTATAAAGATATACATATAAAATCAATTTTATCGAAAAATATTGTTGTTGCGCCACCGGGATTCGAATCTGGATCTTTTTCCTAACCGGGGAAGGTGCTTTATCCAACTAAGCTACAGCGACATTATCTTTAGCGACAATTTTCGACCCCATATGTTACCTTTTTGATATTAATACATTTAATCGATCCATCATTTGACAGAGCCATCTACCTTATTTTTACAGAATCTCAAATACCTTTGAGTAAACTGATAGCAGACGCCAGAATTATCAATTCATTTTTTATTAAATTTTGGACACATTGACACAACTTTATTATTTAGGAGAACACATTCTTATTGTGAAGTTGTAATTATTCAGAACATAGGTCTGTGATATTTTAAATATGAATTAAATATATTAAATTTTATCGAAAAATATTGTTGAATCTCGGTGGCGCAACAACAATATTTTTCGATAAAATTAATTTTATATGTATATCTTTCTAATTAATATATTTAATTCATATTTAAAATATCACAGACCTTCTGTTCTGAATAATTACAACTTCACAATAAGAATGTGTTCTCCTAAATTTCAAGAAATGTTGCATTTCCAACAATCTGTATGGGAGTGTGGATGACATTTGATGTGGAGAGAAAGATGCCATAAATGATGCATCGAGTAGTAACCATTCAAGCGACACTGACGATAATTCAAGCATGTCTGAATAAAAAAATCATACATTTTATAATACAATTCACTTAATTAATATTTGTTTTATATTTGAATTTTTCCTTTCATTCCTGCTCTGAATATATCGGTCGCGTAATATTAGACGACGCGTTATATTCGGGCTCACCGTATCATTTATCGCTCACTAATGAAGAATTCGCGAGACAAATTGTTAGAAAACAAAATGAAAATAAGTTTATCGTTTTTGTTTCATATTTTTGTTCAAAATTTTGGGTTTGTTGCCAAATAATCTCATAAAAAATCTAAATTTTTATTTATTTATCGAAACAAAGATTTTGAGTAACCCTGATACATTTCTAGCGCGATACATCGCTTTGTAAGGCGAGATGCCATAGAAATGCATTCCGTTGCACCATCTGAGAGCGGAGCGGCACTTCAGCAGTATAAACTCTTCAGGTTTGCATGAGATGCAAAATGAATTTTCTCTATATTTATGTTCGTTTTGAATTAATTTGTTTGCATCATACTTCGTTTGTTACCACAAAGTTTTTATCACCGCATTATTTCCTGCAAATAGATTTATTACATTATTGAAAACTTATTGAGCGATTTTTTCAAATTGCTTTCGTATGGATACATTAAACAATGAAGGAATCCCATAAGAATCCTACCCTATACTGGAACCGACATGGAAATTGAGCACTTCCGCTTCGATTCTACTCAACAAAGCAATGCGCACATTAATTGACATGTATAGGGTGACTATTATGTTCCAGGCCGATATTGTTTTTAAATAACTAAGAAATTATACAAAAAAAAAATATATATTTTTTATTTATCAATTACTTGGTTTATTATAATTATGTATAAAATATTACATTTACCATAGCGGCACTATTTTAATTATATTTTTCATAACATTCTCGCACACTTTGCGTGTTATTTCATCAATTTCATTTCAAATATTGTTTTGTAGCATCGGAATTGTTGTTGGCTTATTGGCGTAGACTTTTTCTTTCAAGTACCTTTAAAGAAAATAGACGGGAGCCATCAATTCAGGTGATCGAGGAGGCCAGTAGATATCACCACTTTTTGACATTATGCGGCCGGAAAAAATTTCTCTCGAAATTTCAAGCGTAGCTCGGGCTGTATATGAGGTGGCACCGTTTTGTTAAAACCACATTTGGTCCAATAGACCCAATTCGGCCACTAATAAGTTTTACATCATGTGACGATAGCGATCACCATTAATAGTTACAGCATTGCCATTATTATTTAGATAAAATATTTTTATGACTCAATACGTTATTGATGCTTCGTAATAAATTATAATCAACTACTTTCTACGACTACCAAATGCATTCTGACAAATGTCTGCCAAACAAAATTGGCCTGGAACATAATATTCATCGTCTATTATTATTCTTATGAAGATCTTCAAAACAATTCGATTTAAGGTCACGTAGTGTCCACAGGTTAACCTTATTATAAATATAATAGATCCAGTTAAATAAATTATCCGAACAATAGTTAAATTAAATATAGATAGCCGTGCTAACTGTGTTTTAAAAAAAAACTTATTTACAAAATATTACTAAACATTTACCGATTAGAAGCCTAATATATTACAGTAGCGCAGATAACTGCGAGAGCAGTAAGTCCACGAGGCACGTCCCACGGATTCCCTAAAACAATGGAAAGGATAGCGCTGCAGGAAGTCAAATATTCCCGGAATACCCTCCAGGAAACCACCACTTTCTGCCGAGGAATTTCATTACATAATACTGCAGCAGGGTCCATTCAGGCATAATCATTTAATACTATTTTCAAACCAACGCTAATGTTATACGTGTATTATTCAAGAAACGGCTTATTTATATAAGAATATAAATTTTACTTACTAACTTTCTCACTTATCATCATGATGGAGCACCACACCCTCGCCTCATCCACATTTATACATATTCTCATGGATGCTCGTGATAATTAATTAATAATAACCTGCCCATTCGTGTTCATATATCGGTATTCACCTTGGTTTGCCGCGTAAGAAGAGGTAGATATTCATGACAGTAGCGGAGTAATTGAAATACTTTACTTACATGAGAGCGCAAAGTAAATTGTTTTATGTTTACAATAGTGATGGTAAAATCGTTATTTAAACCGTTATTGTGACTGTGATTGTGTTCGATTGTAACGATAATTGATAACTGATTAATGTAATCCTTCGAGCAATGACTGTTACACTAGAAAGTAAGCCTCCGACAGTTAAATCTTAGTTACAAATCATCGTTAAATATCAGTAATCAACCATTGTTAAATATCTGTTACCAATCATCGACACAATCATAGTCACGTAACGATTTACCATCACTAGTTTACGATGATCACAAATACTGGTCGTTTACGTTTTACGTTTTACGAGGCTGAATGCAGAGCTCAGAATGCACATTTATATATCGTGTGTTTCTTCAATGGGAAACTAACCCATTCAGTGTTAAATTATCCTGATTTTTTTAATAAAAAAAGAAGCAGTAATATTCCATGAATATGAAGTGCGTTGGTGAATGAGAACAACAAATTCAGGTCACGCTAATGCTTGCGGGCATACATTTTTTTTTACTACACCTGTCTGAAGGTTTAGGATTTTCTCTATATTTGAGATACAACAGCAACCCTACGATCTGATGCCATGCCTTAATTTAAACCCCCCCAAATAAAACTATAAATTCTTATTAATGTAAAAATCAATAATGGTAATAAGTACATCAAAACGTGAACTACAAGATGGAGTATATTAGGCAGATGATCAAGATCGTGTCAGCGAGAACGCGGACACTTCACTTTTTATAAGTAAAATTCTTAAAATAAACAAAATCGTGCGTTACTTCGTTGGCCTGTACCTGTACCGTGTGTGGTGTGGTGTAGGGTGGGGTGACTCATGCATCATTGTGTTTCGTCCGAGTCCCTTCAGTACAGTAGAGAGTGTACTTGATAGTTAGCCCCTTTAATGGCTGTCTTGTACCTACTGGTCTCTTTACTTCCGCATATAAAACTCGATTATCTGTTTGCTTGTTATGTTTTTATATACCTGTATTTCAAAATAAATAAAGATATCACTTAAAAGGGCGCAGGAAGGTTTAAATTAAAATCTCTGTTCGTTTTCGCAATTTCTTACATTAGCTTTTGTTTTTTAATCTCGTTTCTTTTGTGTTTATTAATTGTACATTTCGCGTTTCTGTAGTACTATGTGTGGAACCGATAAAAGAAGTTGAAACTTCAACAACGGTTCCGGGAAAGGGTGGGTCCCCCTCTTCTAGCGCCCCCTTAAACAAAAAGGCAATAAGTTGCAATAATGACAGTAAAATAAACAACGTTATTTTAGTGATTCTGATTTCGGTTAGAAGTTGCACATAAAATGGTATGGTTTTATTAGTCGGAGCTGGCAAAAAGAAACGAACCTAGACCGAGTTCACTCCAAATGAGATCACTTAGACGTATATAATGCAAACCCATTTGCAATAGAGTACAGATTGAACAAATTATGTGGGAATAGAAAGCTGGTTTTAGCATAGTAAACAGAATTAAAAAGCGATCGTTTAGGTTCTTTGGTTATGTAGAACGAACGAATGTAGAGATAATGGTAAGAAAGATATACGACGCGAAAGTTGATGTGCACTAGAAATAGAAGACTCGGGACGTTGATGTTAACCACACATTTTGGAAAATGGCTTTGTATGGATGTATGAATGTGCATGAGATGAGAGTTCTGCAGATTATTGTTAACGTGCATTAAACTCGTCATATATTTCATATACCTTATACCCACACTTTATAATATTTTAGACACCAGACACAAAACAAATTATATTCGGTATCTGCGTTTTTTAAAAGAAATTTGTTGAACGGCTGAGAAACCATGAGAAAGAGTTGTTATATACCAGTTCTTATATAGACTTAATTTATTAATGCTGTAAATGTTTTTATTTAAATTTATAGCTTTTTCTAAAAATTACAGAAAATATTATAAAATATGAGACGGCTTTCCTAGATCATGCCTAGCTTAAGTGGAAAAATGGCATAATATACCTAATACTATTGTAAAAAATTTATGTGTTCTAAAAATATATAAATAAATTAATAGATGTGTTATTCTCCGAATAAGTTTTCTCGGTAGAGATTTTAGATGGTTTAAAAGCCTTTCTATCGTAAATTATTAATTGTAAGTGCCCAGCAACTGTATATTTTTTGTGACATTCTTTGAACATCAAATTCTATAAGCAAATTGTGATGAAAAGTTAAAATAAATAAATCCAGGTACATAAATGTTTTTAATTATAAATTGTGGTTCTTTTAAGTACAGGCAGACTTTACATGACGTACACAAAACATTAAAAAATATAGCATAGTTCAAAAAATTGGAAAGAAACATTAAAAGAATAGTAAAAATTTTTACAAACATTTTTTTTTGTCAAAATCACTATTAAAGGAATACAAGCGCGTCAAACCTAACACTGACAATACGCAACTGATATTTTACCCGCCGCAGTGTTGACATAACAAAAAATAACTAATGTAAGTTGTTTAAATAAATTGAGATTTTACAATTTAGATGAAAATTTACGTAGACTTAGTAGTATCATTGGAGAATTGATACCACAATAAGATATATGAGTAGATAAAGTTGACAGTATTTTGAAGTACCATTAGGAAAGAAAGGGTTAAATTTATCACGAAACTGTTACTACATTTCTACCGGTGGGAGAACACTCTCCTTATCCTGGGAGGAAGACACTTTTGTATCACTCTTCGGGGTGTGTTAAGGATCCCCCCTGAAGTACAGGTACAATGGGATCTGAGATCTGTTCAATCAGCCAGAGTGGTTGGACTAACACCTGTCGGTTGAACTGATGCGCGCCAGGGCGGTGAAGAAATTGTATTTTGATGGAACATAATTAGGAATGCAATACATAATAGGATAATTAATGTCGGTTAAATCAGATACAGCCGAATTAATAAATCCGACTGCTTCAGAGATCTTACTATGCGTAATGTGTTATGTCAACGGCATGAGACACTACGAGTCAATACTCTATCGAGCTCATCATTCTTAATACAAGTCAAATGTATCAATTAAAAAGATGTACAGAAAAATTCAATCTATCGAAAACATATTTTTGTTGCTACCGCGATAATAATTCTAATTGATACATTTAATTTATATTAAATATCGCAGAATTATGTTCTGAAAAACTGCAACTTCATAATAATAATAATGTGTTTTCTTTAATCATAATTTTTGTTAATCTAAGAGTCGTTTTTTTCTGAACTGGAATTCTTTCGCATTAATAAAACTAAACTAAACACAAAAAAATATTTTTCATCCAACATTAAACGAAAAGTTAAGACAATGAAATAATTACTATTACTAAATATTAATGTAAACCACCTTACAATATCGTTGCAGTATTTCAATTTTTGACAGCGGATTTTTTTGTTAATTCTTTTGAAAAAATGTACCTTTAGAACTAAAATGTAATGTTATATATTTACAGAATGGACAGAACATTAGGGTAATATTTATTGTGATGTCCTTGGGATTGTATGGTAGTGTGTGTGAGTGTGTGTAAGTGCCGTACCACCGGCATGCGTGCGTGCGAGGCTATAGAGGGCGGCGCGCGGTCTCTTTCTCTGCGTGTTCATCGGCTTATGCATATACTAGTGATATATTTTGTACTAAATTGTATTGTATTGTAATAAATATATAATTGCATTACGAGGTGTACACTGAAGACGTACTCAGAAGACAAGTACGTAACATTTATAATAATAAATTATAATACAGAATGATAATTTTAAAACTAAATGTTTGTCTGTTTAAATGAGTGTTTAAAACAAATTAATTAAATCAACTAGAAAGATATACAGAAAAATATATTTATTGTAAAATGATTTTGTGCTGCCGGGATATAATACAATAAAAATATTTATTCATTTATAGTAACGCACCCACACAAAAATCTCACAGACTTGGGAAAGATTTTGGTCTTGTAAATATTTTCTGACGTTCAATGCTTAAATATAAGAGTGATGTTTTTGATGCTGTACTGAGACAAAGGTATAATTGATAAAGGTATTTCAGTTATTCTGTTTATAATCAAAAAAAAATATTTTGATTTTATCATTTTTTCTTTTTATGTTCTTATTATTCACACATAAACTTATATTTAAGTTAATATTATGTACTTCTACAAATTATTATTTTTTTTGTTTGAATCACTTTTTAAAATTTATTTTCTTTTTGACTTGTGCATGTACTTCTACTATATTGTTCTTACTATGGTGAATTATGTTGTACGAACTGCACATGTTTTTTAAAATTAATTTTGTAATATCCCATAAGGGCGTTAATATAATATAAATAAAAAAGTAAAATAATAATAATTGGTATAATAAATATCACAGAGCTATTGTATTTTTATCAAAAACATGATTGTTTGTTTCTATGCTAATAATATAACTTATATTAATATTATTACTTATTTTGGTAAGGTTCTTTGCAATCGTAAGTATTTCTGAAAACAATATATTGAGATATCCGAAACTGTTTAAACCCGGTATGAGATGTAAAAATGCAACAAGATATCTCTATACGGAAACGTCTTGGAGCGGCATACAAATGGGTTCATTTCCCCGGAATATCTCTTGCAAACATTCGATTCAATCTCCGGAGTTGATAAGGTTCTTGAAATATGTTTGTCAAACGTTTCTGCGAAAATATCTTGTGTCGCCTTTTCCGATGTTCATGAATATTTGTAAAATAACATGTCTACTTACTCTCGCCGAGAATGTTTGTATTAATAATAGCATATTTTTCCATTTTGTTTTTAAATTGCGTTTTGTGCAATTTCAGAGAAAATCTAGATGTTACTGGGACGGCGGGAAAACACCAGATGGTGAGTTAAAAAATAGGGCAATGCACCAATGCCAAGCAATTGGGGCAAGAAATATTGTTTTAAACAACCCAAACACACGATAAAGATAATTTACATTTTGACCATTTCATTAGATAATGCAAATAAATAACACCGATTTGGTTGGAGTTTCACTTGTACCATCAGAATATTTATTTATTTATTTATTTACACCCAATCTCGAATAGTTTTGAGAGATGTTTACCCTCGTTTCGATTCGTCATAATTACATATTTAAAAAAAAAATATATTAAATAAAGTATTATTAAGGTGTGGGTCTCCCACTGGGGGTTGCTGGGATGGACGATCCCTGGAAGAGCAGTGGCTAGAGAGACCTAATGGAGCATTCTACTGGCTCTTTCTCGCGCTCTTGCGACCTGGACAGGGTGAATTTCTGCCGGACTGTGACCGAGTTCTGCGACTGAAACACATAAATGTATCTACCCTCCCCTTTTGGGGGTGTGTGATTTTTATAGCTTCTTTCTGGCTGCCTTTTGAAATTAATGTGACAATAAGTCTCTCATATTGTACAGGTATGGTTCTGGTACGACGATACCGGAGCCAATCTATGATGGTGTTATGATGGTACGACTGAATCATCAGAATACGAACAATACAACGGCATGGGCGATAAAAAGAATAATAATAACCCTGAAGTTGGTAGCACACTTACCCTTATAGCGGCAATGTTGGCCATCTCTTGTAGTGGCTATTCCATACTTATTTCATTTTTAGATGGATAACAATTTATTTTAAAATTGATCTATACACAGATTTAAAAACAAGTTAATTTGGATTAACTCACAACTTGAATTTCTTTATCACCACACTATAAATAGAACGTAAGATACTACTATTAGTCCTATATATTTTTTTAAAAATAATTTATACGCTTCTTCTTGAATAAAGCATACATTTTCATTAAATATAAAATATCTTAAAATAATTATAACATCATTCATGGTAGTCGCAGAACGATCCCATTTTTAGATCCCAGCAGCCTCTATTATTCTGGCAGTCTTATAGGGCACAGGGCAGTGAAACTATCGACTCTGTTTTCCACTATACCGTTGATTATTGTGACTGTGATTATGTTCGATTGTAACGATGATTGGTAACTGATTATTCATAATTCTTCAACCAATGATTGGTAACTGATTATTCATAATTCTTCGACCAATGATTGGTAACTGATTATTCATAATTCTTCGACCAATGATTGGTAACTGATTATTCATAATTCTTCAACCAATGATTAAATCTTAGTTACAATCATAGTCACGTAACCGTTCATCATCAATACCACATTCTTCACTGTAGCCACATTTCGTTCATGACACGTCCGTATTTGGCTCGTAACTAGCACGTGTAGAGGTTTGGAGAAGCTAATTGTTAACCTTTCTCGTGGCTACAATATTAGATATCATACTTAGACTGCGCGTTTACGGATAAACTAGATAGTAAGAGTTGAGCATGAAGTAAATTGTTTTTAATTGTAGAATAATGTCCAACTGAAGTAAATCGATGTTTCGTTTCATTCGTGAACAATAACTTATTTTTTCTATCATTTAAATCGTACGAGATACCGAATCTTAATACAGACATATTCCTACCACTCAGTTGTCAGTCGTACAATCGGAATAGTAGAAAGTTTAAGGAAATACCACGGATCGGGAGTCTAGTCACGTCAGTTTTAAAGGGGATGAAGTAACAACTGTACTCCGACTCCTTAGATTCTTTACAAGAAGCTGTTCCGCCTAATGTTACATCTACAAGTGCATAGACGCCACCTAATTTTATACACCTACTTTACAAAACGTGTATATCATTATTATAGTATATTATGGAAAAAAATCAATTATGTTTTCCTCAAGTGAATTTTTACATCTTTTTTAGTTTTTCAAGATTTTTTGTTTAATTACTTAGAATATTATAAATACTTTTCTCTTTGACGACCAGCTGATAAATCCACTGACTCGAGCTTTTATAATTTATGGCATTTTTATTGTTAAATTTATTGTTGCAGTCATGGCGAAAGTGGAGAGGTTATGTGAAACAAAGGCAGCTCCTCATCACCACCTCCTAAAAACCACGTGGAATCGAACTAGACTATACAACTAATTATTATTCAATATTTTGTAATCTTTGCCTGCACAACCCTTTTGGGAAAGTTATTATGAATGAATATGGGAAATACTTTTAAAATCAGCAATGTTATCTTTGTGGTTAAGATTCATATTTTTATTTATTATCTTTGTTTTATTAACCACTAAAATGAGTTTAAATACATCTACCGGTTTCGAAAAATACCATTTTCTTCTTCAGGATGTCATAACTAACTAAAACATATATTGTTTCTTTGACAGAATCTATTTTTTAAAAATCTATTTTTAAAAAAAATTTTTTTTTTTAGTACCTAACTCAAATCATTACTTAATACAAATTTACTCGAATAATTTTTAGGAAAAATTTTAGAATGGGACTCGTAGTTAAATTTAGTTGGTTGTTTATAATTTTTTGATTAGTTTTACACGCTTTATTTATCTCCAACGATTCCAAATTATTTAATTTGTGACCAACACCGTTTATATGCAAAATTGACAATCCCAATTTTTTATCAAAATCATGACCATTTTCTATCAAATGATTAGCAAATTCTGAAAACCCACTATTGTTCAAACATCTCAAATGCTCCCTTACTCTTATATTAAAATTTCTACCCGTTTTACCAATATAAAATGCAGCACAATCCTTGCAACTAAGTTTATAGACACCAGAATTGTTAAATTTATCATCTTTGTCTTTAGAATTTATGAGTAAATTTCCTATACTATTATTTGTATAAAATGCCGGTCTAATGTTTCGTGGTAGGTGTTTAGATATTTGATTCGAAAAGTTATTTATGTATAAAATCCTACGCCAATAATCATTATTATCATTATGTTTTATCTGTGATTTATATAAAAATTGATTATTATATTCTATTAATTTATTTTTTTAAATAGTGTCTATCAAACCTGTATTGTATTTAAACTCATTTTAGTGGTTAATAAAACAAAGATAATAAATAAAAATATGAATATGGGAAATGTTGATTAACTGCTGAGAGTAGGAATAAGTACGATACGGTTCGTTGAATGCGTCGGATATACAATTAGAGAGCTTTTGGAAGAGTTTGAAAGGTTGTGAATGTATGGCTTCAGATCAGAAGGGTTTAAAGGATGAGATGAAGTGATCAGTGTGAGAGTATTTATGCCCTAAAAATTACCAATACTCTCGTGTTCATTTGATGTCCCGGCATGGCACGTTTTTAAGGATGATGGGAATGATCAAATTAATGAATCAAATGAAAACAAATATGTTTAGGTGTTTTTGTTTTTACACACTGAAGATGACCTTATTGTAGAGACAATTTTTGTTGAATTTGTTGTTAAACCGGAGGCAAAAAAAATCGTAGAAAAAGTGTAGCTGTTGCGAAATTTGTCCAGTAAATTTTTGTAGAGAAAAACATTAACAGCGAACGAATAATTTACGAATTAGATTTTCCGCGTCAAATGATAAAGTTTGGCGAATTTAAAATTGCGACTAATTTATTGTATAATCTGACAGCTCGTTTTTGTTTAACACATTACTATTATTAATGGATGTTTGGTTTTCTACTTAAATTTAAAAATATAATTAAAATTGAGGTAGAGAGAAAACATTTTTTTCGATAAGAATTTGAGTTAGGTATGTTGATGTTATGCAGACATTATTCATTATTCATACACGATTTATAATGTAGTGAAAAGATAAATTACTACTCGCTGATGTGGTATTGTGTGATATCAGTGGCTGAAAACTGTGACCATAATTCATCGTCATTACCTGTCCCTCGTGTTTGAGGAAAACTGTCCTTCAGGCCGATGAGTTCAATCCTGGATCCACAAGTTCTAGGGCATCTTGGGCATTAAGAGACAGCGGCAGCAGGCTTCTGCGCTCTTCGTTCTCTTCTACATCTCATATTTGCAGCATTATAGAAATATTGGGTATTACTATGTACCATTGCCCTCCAGTTGATTTTATTTTTCTTATGATTTATTTATTTACTTATTTTATTTTAGTATTAGAAAATATAGTACATTTTTATAATAATCAGTGGGATATATATATTTCTTTTAACATTTATTTTTTCTCTATGAGAGTAAGACTCGTGTATAGAGAAAGAGTATATGAAGTCATATTGTGTATTTTTATTTTGTTAACTAACTGTTTGTATACGCGAATAGGTATGTTTATATTATAATAAAAAAATACGTGTAACTGATGCAGGAAATATTAAAGTCATAATTTCTAAATTGCTAAACTTTCCATAAATATTGAATTGAATGATGAATTGATGACTGGAACCGATAAGGGAGTGTAAACTTTTGTACCGACTCCGGGATATGGTGGGTCCTTCCGGCTTCCTGCCCTCCAGTTGTGACTGTAATTACTGTATAATACATAAAATAAAATTAAAAACAGCACCTATATAGTATTCAATTATATATAACTCTTCCATCATTTTTGAAATTAGAAATGTTTCACAAAGTAAATACTGAAATGATGTCAAGAACTTATTATAACATGTCAGTAATCCTGACATCAGTTTCTAGCTTTTTTAGTGCGTCAGACGTCAATTCTCAGTGGTATTTTCTTAACTATGTCTATCAAAAATCCTGCCGATTGCAAGATGCAATTGTAAATTCGTTTTTTAAATCCGAAACACTAAAAAAGAGCTGATGAAGTTTGTCTGTAGTGGACCTGGTGTCATCGAATTTTCATCTTTTCCCAAAATAAAAGGGATGAAAGAGCTTGTAGACCGATGACGGGCCCCCACAAAACTGTCGACAACTGATTCAAGGAACGAGCGGCAGACTTCAACGAGGGGATAATCTAGTCTCCTGATCTCATAAATACTTGAATGTCAACGGAAATTATATTAAAAGTAGTTAACCCTATAGTTAAAATTAACTACACATTAAATTAACCAACTAGAAAGATATACAGAAAAAAATTACCTATCGAAAAAATATTTAGCTGCTACCGGGATTCGAACCTAGACCTCTTCCTATTCGGGGAAGCCATATAACTATGGCAATCGAATAGATTTTCAATAAATTTAAGCTTATATTTTGTAATCTTTCCAATTGATATATCTATTATTCCATTTTTAAAAGTTATCTACTTTGCATTGCGGTGAATCTTAAATAGCTTTGAATAATTAATTAATTATCGCATTTTATTAAATTTAGATATTTGTTAACACATTTTTGTTGTGATGTTGCATTTTCAGAACATTGGTTCTGACCTGTGGTATTTTAATACAAATTAAATTAATCAACTAGAAAAATATTCAGAAAAAATCTATCGAACCTGAACCTCTTCCTATCCGGGGCAGAAGTCCACGATGCAGGTCAACGATGTCAGCGATTCCCATTTCATGTTCTTGACGTATTATATTATATCGCTTTTATTATTAATTTATATTACCTATCTTAAATATGGTCTGATCGTGCAAAGGTTTCTGTCTAATTTCTGGGTTATTCTGCCATGCGTCTCTTGAGACCCACGCCAGAATCTACCAGAAATTATATTTTGCTACACGTATTTGGAAAATCAGAAACCATATCCCGATTTACTAAATTGCTTTGTAATATCAGACCAATCCTATTTCCATTGAGTTGGTTATGTAAATAAGCTGGATTACTAATATTGGGCGAAATGGCATCCCAGGCAGTGTGCAATGTGTACAGCGGTCAACTGGTGTTATGTGAGGTACATTTAATTAAATTATTTATTTACACCCAATCCCGAATCGTTTTGAGAGTTGTTTACCCTCGTTTCGATTCGTCATAATTACATATATTTTTATTTATTTTATTACATTCTGTCATACCATCATTCATATTATTACATTCTGTCGTACTCCTGTATCGTCGTACCAGAACCATACCTGTACAACATGAGAGATTTGTTGTCACATTAATTTCAAAAGGCAGCCAGAAAGAAGCTATAGAAATCACACACCCCCAAAAGAGGGGGGTAGACGACACATTTATGTGTTTCAGTCGCAGAACTCGGTCACAGTCCAGCAGAAATTCACCCTGTCCAGGTCGACAATTGAATGATTCACCCCCAGTGGGAGACCCACACCTTAATAAATACCCGGAAATGTCCGAGATTCTTTTCATTTCTTAATAGGTCATCGTTTCGGGGGATCCGATCGCCTATTTTTTCTAATCTAATCATGATCTCATTCATAATCACACAGTCCCAGAGGATGTGCTCCGGCGCCTGCCTCACCTGAGCGCAAACACACCACGGTTCACGGACAAGTCCCAAGTCGAAGCCTCAGCTTTTCAAGAAACGGCAGGATCCCAAATATCACCGAGGCATGATTTATCAACCCTTTGAAAACATTCCCAAATAGAGAAATGTATAGTTAGATAAAATGAAAGATCTAAATATTTTTTTAAATAATAAAAACATTTTAACTTCACCTGTCAAATTGTTCCTGTCTAGTTTAATCTTGGTGGTCATATTTTCAGAATGCTTTGCATCACGTAGTCCATTTCAAGAATAATATATGCAGAGTGTAACGGACCTAGTCCAAAATATTTAATGGGTGGATACCTGACTATATCACGAGTCTATTCAAGATAGAATATGTGAAAATTCAGCACTGTTAAGGAAAATATTAATGTTTGATATTTTTACAAAATCGTTTTTAATTGTTCAATTATTAATATATATCTTTGCATCATCATATATCATAAAACATCTATTAAAAAATAGTCCAACCCATCGAAATTCGATGACCTTTAATTTTTAGTATTCAATATATAATATGGAATCAATAAAATATTTAAATTAATCGAAATAATCGCATAACTTCGATTTTTTTGAAATGCGTATATTTTTGACATGGTTGAGATTAGGCACATATCCCTTGAACATAAAGTATTGTGGACTAGGTCTGTTACACCCTGTATACTTCACATTTGCAAAACATTCTCTCGAGAACGGTATTTCACGAGGAGAGTATTACTCGTTCATATTGTATTAATATAAAAATATATATAAGTAAATGTCTGTAATCTATACGATTGTACACCGTTTGGCCAAAATTAGTCTTTAGAACCCTGCGAAAAATATAGGCTCCCTTCTTCTTCCTTTGACTACCCCATCCCCTCCCATCAACGAAAAAAAAAATTATATTATACTAAACACCATTCGCTACAAATTTTGTCTTATTACTTTTTACATACAAACCCTCCCCCTAGTCAACTCACCCCTTCTACAGAAATAAATGTGTTAATTTATATTGAATGACACCCGTTAAAATTTTTTACAGAGTTAAAGTTGATACTATCCCCCTGTCTTTAAACCATTTTTTTAGATATATATAGAGTTGTTAATTAATTACAGAAAAAAAAATTTAAAAGAGATAATATTTAAAAATATAAATATTATTATATTACTATTTGAAAACCTTCATGCTGTAAATTTATTTTCAGATTTTTCAAACTGATTTGAATATATAACAGGAATGTATATTTTCTTTAAAATAAATCATATTTTAATTTCGTGATATTCTGATTACCCTGTTTACAGTTCCTTGATAATTAAAACGAATATACGAGTATATAAATCATTTAGAAAGAAACGAAAAACAAATAAATAATTCTAAAAAATATATAATCGCGATTATTGTCACAGTCACGTTGGACAACGACAGCATCAGAAGTTGTTGCAGAAAGTTAGACACGTCTTCGGCTTTATTGTGCTTTAAGTTAAAGCGGAAAATTCAATTGTGCTACTTCTGGAAATATAACGAGGAACCAGCGCCGGAATTAATTGTTCCGAATGTAATTAGACACAAACTGTGTGCATGGAATGGCGCTATTCGGATTACGGTACGGTACAGACCATCCTGCCTGTGTCCCCCTGCCTCCCATTCTGTCCACCCCGCTGCATTTTATTGTGTTTGGTTTATTAACGTCCCGCTTCCATTAGCTGCTGCAGCTTATTATTGGGAATACTGAGAGGTTCCGTTGTTTATTCAAAATAAGGTGAAAGTTTCTTTCGGGAGATGAAACTTTTGCGTGGCCCGAGGCAGTCTGTTCTAAGTTAAACTAATATTATGAGTGGTATGGAATGTAACTGGTGTCTCTACTAGGTTAGATTGCGTTTTTTATAGATAGTTTCCTTGAGGAAACATAGGTCGTCGTTTCGGTACTGTAACACGTACCATTGTTGAAGCTTTGCCACAAGGAAACCATGTCCCACTTATTTGAGCCTTCGGTTTGTAATCCTGATTTTTAAAATACATGAGTATGTATATTTCAGTTATGTGGATAATGCAACAAACTTGCGGTGGCCAAAATCAAACGGTTCAGTAGTCATTAATCCCTCTCTGCCAAAATTTCCATATAGCTCACCGCAAATTACTATAGCACGGATGTTTCTGCATATAATAAAATAATATCGCTAAGTAAACAGCAAGCACTTTGTCAAAGTCAATGGCAACATGATGAATGGTATCAAACAGTTGGGATCAATCAGAAAAATTGTTTGACGCAACACGCAATATGTTGTCAAGATGAGCGCATCTCAGACTACTTGCGGCCTTCCAAATCAATAGTTGAATTGGTTTGCTTAGAGAATACATCACTTAGTTTACAGGCGCTTGCTTAAGTCCTCGGATCTTCTCGATGCTCATGATGCCTTAAGTCTTCGGCTCTACTCGATGCTCATGTTACTAAAGTAAACATTTATGCGAAAACTGATTGTTTGATCGTTGGTAAAAAAAATATTTACTTCTCGAAAGTACATCCCGTAGTAAACTGATTTTACTCTCCGATATCTGATATCTATGGTTTAATATGATGGGCTTTTCACAGCTGTTTCAAAAGTCATCTGTCACATTGATACTTTGAAAGTTGCAGTATACGACAATTAATCATTCAATATCCTGCCATTTTAGTGATGAGAGTTCATCTTTTTTTTAAATTTAACTTTATTTCATATATATTACATAACAATTTATATTTTTTGCCAAAGTGCATAGCAGTTTTACGATATGATGATCTCGTTATTTACATTAACATCCATTAACACATAATTAACATTAGCACATTTTGTTTTTGGCTTCTGAAGAAGAAATGTAACAATTGTCAGGGTTGCCTAATAAAGCTTTGAGAATAATACTCAGAAAAAATAAATATACTTGTATCAGTGCAATCATATAAGCAGAATATATATTTCAATGTATTTATTTATAAAATCCTCACTAGGAAAATATCGGCGGAATTCATACGAAACATTGATGCAAATCCACATAAATACGAACAACATACAAGAGGAAAAGATAGACTGAGGCTGCCATTCAGGAAGAAGACAAAGTCTCGAAAATCGATGATGTACAGTACGATGAACATTTTTAATGAAATGCCAGAAAACATAAAAAAGAGGAGAAACTGCATGGATTCAAAAGCAACTAAAACAAACTAAAAAGAAACAATTTTCATTTTATCTTTGTTTTATTAACCACTTAATTGAGTTTAAATACATCTTTAGTAAATTCATAAAATAAATAAAAATAATCAGTAAATTTGTATTAAGTAATGATTTGAGTTAGGTATTAAAAAAATCTTTTTTTTTAAACAATAACATATGTTTTAGTTAGTTATGACATCCTGAAGAAGAAAATGATATTTTTCGAAACCGGTAGATGTATTTACACTCAATTAAGTGGTTAATAAAACAAAGATAATAAATAAAAATATGAATTTTAACCACAAAGTTAATATTGCTAATTTTAAAAGTATATTTTTCATTTTGTTTATATTAGAGCATATTTAAAAATACTTATGTATGCACTAAATTATAATAATAATCCGAAATAATTTCGCTACCGAAGTGACAGGTCTGGAACGCAGGAGCGAATAAATCAAAAAATAGAACACAATCATGTCACACTGACAGGCGAGATTGTCTTTGACCATCTTTGACAGTAGTAAATTTGATGTATCAACAACCCCGCAAAGGATTTTTATTACGGGCGTTAGTAAAAAGTAACCAGCCCCAAATGATCTCCGTATAATACACAATAATTAAATTGATTGTCGGTATATTGCGCGATATACGCTGACATTTATGGTTTCGTGAAAATCGAATCAGCGGAATCATTGATATCAAACAGTGCAAAATTACGAAATCATTTTGAAACACAACGGTTTAATATGAAAATAATAACAGTGATTCCCGCCATATCTGTCTCGTTCAGCTCGTAAAGACTTTATTATGTCCCTATTGGGTTGGGTTTATCTCGCGATGTGGCTGTTATCCCGGCCTGGCAGACAAATCTGACCTAATTGTATAAGGGCCTAAAACCCTAAGCTATCAAACGTTTATAGTCCGACAATTGCCGCGGCTTGAAGTAGAATAACTACTTCTTCTGTAGCAAGATCTATACTTTTACGAGATAAATTGGCTCAGAAACGAGCACTTAATATATTATATAATAAAAGAAACGGATAGTATTGGAAATTTCAGCGATTCTATTTAATACTGAATTTATTTTTAATAATATTTTTTTGATTAAAATTAATTAAGTGAGTCACACAAAAAGATACACTGTAAAAAAAATAATATAAGTAAACAATTTGAAAGATTTACAGAAAAAATCTATTTATCGAAAAATTATTTTGGATGCTACCGCGATACTAACCAAATATAATAAAATAAATTAATTAAAAATGTGTTTAGAATTCATTGTAATATACAGTTGATTGCTTTTAAAAACGTTACAATATACTTGTATATATTAGTTATAAAAAAATTCTACAAAATATGGCAAAATGGTAAGGAGTTTCTCCAAATAGGAAAAGTTACGGGTTCGTATCTCGGTAGCAACAAAAAAATATTTTTACAGTTTTTTCTAACTGATTATATTAAAAAACAAGTTTATATATAAAAAAAAGGAATACCTACACGGAATACATGTCACATAAATATTTTTACTATTTTCCAACTAAGCTAAACGCTTGTACTATGAAAATAAGACGAACGCGATGGCCTCCTGGAACGCGGCTCAAACCTCCGACCACTAGATCACTAGTATCTTAACCACTTAGTTAAATAACTTAAGTTAAAAATTTAATTGGAAATAAATACAAAGTAAAATTGTAATGTTCAATGTATATTGTTGCAGAAATTTTTATATTTTGTCTGGACTTCTGAAAAGTTCTTTTGAACTTCTTTTTTTTTGTGGAGCCAGAACTTCATACTGTTGTAAAGTGTGCAAGACTATGGTTACAGCTTTGCATTAAGACGATTGTTTATTTTTAATACTAAAAACAAATTAAATCTTTTCGCAAAAGTTTTGTTTACCTTTGACACAAGATAGTTGCATAATTCCGCGTTATTTTCTAATAATATTGTCTGTGTCGGCAAAATATTTTTAGTGTACTAAATATAAAATTTAATGGATGATGTAGCTGATATTCTTTGAAAAGTTTATTAGAAGATTAATTATTTCATTGCTGTGTTTAAATTTTCGAGTTGGATTCAATACATTTCAGCGTTTAGTCTTACAACCTAAAGTACCGTATATTCAGAGGCGTTCCTCAATTCAATCAAAAAGCTATGCATGACTATAATCTTTGCGAAATAAATGTAAATTAAATATTTATTTAACGTATTATGTGTAGAGTATGTAGATTTACACGAAGATAATTTAGTTCTCATGTTAACCTGTTAACTAGAACCGTATTTAAATTTAGAATTTAAAATTGACAAATAAAGCTGCGCATGTGTTTTTTCGAAAATCTGTCCCAGTCGCATACAAACTAAACGCAACTCTCGCACCGCGCGGTGTTCCGAATACACGTATTCGCTTTAACAGACGTGTTGCAAAATGCCGCAAGTGTGTCATTGAAGCAGACTTGATTGTATGCGTTCCAATACACTTTTAATATGGTATTATTATATATTATAACATATTTTAATTAATAACTTGAGAAACTTTCCCAGAGTAATAGCAATAATACACACACATAGGTATACTAACACAAAAACATGCTACTGAATAAGAATGATGAATACAACCTCTAATAATAATACCCATTGCTTTCATACCATCGATATAAGCACCATAACCTAGTCCATTTCTAATGCACGCCGCTGCATATATTTGAATACATTGACGAGACACGACTTGCTTAGCGTAATCGACCAATCATTAGTATAGCCACAATGTCTAGTTTGCCTTATAAAATCTCCAGTTCATGGTACCATCTAATTCTCCACTGTTCTCATACACGATTAGGTAATCTAATTCTGAGACAAAATCGCAATCCAGGAATTTAGCAAATACGTTTTGCTCTTTAATGTTTTATTAAAAAAACAGAAGGAAAAAATAGGTACAATTTATGTAACACATTTATATTTAAGTAAACAAGGAATTTTTGAACATAAAATAAAGTAAATAATATTGCACGATTGACAAATAATAATTTTAATGTGAACCAATCTCATTATTATATATCCGAAGCATCGCATCGAATGCTTCGTTATTTAATATAGATTTAATTTTGGTGCCCAAGAAATTACTGTCACTTATTGAAGATATCGTCAGTAAATGCGTGTTTATATCAGTTCGTAGGTTCCGGAATTCTCGTGGCAAAATTTTTATTTCTAGTGCCGCGTCGTGGTAAATGTATGATGCATTTATTACTGTTTTTTTTTTTGGCCTGAAGTCTTTTTGTCAATTGTACTAATTTTATGATGAGACTCTGTTCGTAATGCACCTCCACAAGTTCCAGGGTTTCTCCACCAAGATGCAAGACATTTATCAACCACTGTGACACTCTTCCAGGTCTTCTTCGGCCCAAAGTTATGCCTAATGTACATAATGTTTAGGCATGCTAATTGTATGTAATGGTATTTTTACAATGTTTGAAGGCATTGTTACGTAAATAGGATGCCGAATTAAAAAATAATTTAAGATTTTACTAATTTTTTCCACGCCACGGCACTGCTTTTGCCACGAAAATTCCGTATCCTAGATTTGGTTTGATGAGCACATACTATTCGCATATACATGTGATTTTTTGAAGAATTGTGGTGAAAAGGAGACATCCTGCACGTGACAAGTGGGGGTGAGGGTGGACCAGCCGCTTACCCATGAATGTTTATAAGCAAAAGCTCCTATATGGTCATACTCATTCGCCACCTGATGCCAATGCATTTTAATGCCAATAGGCAGCTATGCAACTTCGTCTCGCACAATATGACGAGACAAAGCCGGTCCACTTCTTCTTCTATCACGGCACTACATTCCAGGGTGGGATTTGGCCTTCTCCACAAGTGCTCTCCACCGACTTCGATCTCTGTCCATTCTTGTCCAGTTCCCAGACCCTCCCATCTTGCTCCAGTCCTTTGTAACGTCCTATACTATAACACAGATCACCTCAAAATTCTAAATATTATATTATACATAAAAACGTAAATCTAATATTGGATGTATAAGAAATACAAAAAAATTAAATCCTGAAATTTTTGGAATTACACATTCTATTCCCGGGATTCACAAATATCTACTGTAAGCTGCACGGGATCCGTGAATTGGATTCTCTATACATGACGTACAAAACAAAAAAATATATAGAAGAATTTTCAGTACGACAATTACTATTTGGCAATGGATCGTATTAAATCTATCGTGATTCACGAATTTCTGAGATACAGATTTTGCTCCCATGAGATTCTTTGAAAACAACTCTCAACTTTTATAGTCACTGTGTATACACCATGTATTAGAGATTCGTCGTTTGTCAGTTGAGTGTTTTTGAATCTCCCCAGCAACTGAATAAATTATGTAATTTAACACGTTCCTCTGAATAATGGAGGCTGGGGAAATACGGAATATAAGATGGGTTGAAGAAATTTAAGAGAGGAACAGAAATAGGGAACATAGGAGTTAAAGAATCACCCAAAACCAGAAAATACGACTCACCTGTGAAATGCTCCTTTAGAAATCTGTATTCTCTACTGGATCCACAGATCTTCTGGCTCCAGGACACTCATTTCGTTGTCCCGCACTAAATACTCTTGGTCATACACTTCATTGATAGCGCGAAGTATGACACAACAAACACAATAGCGAGATGTGCAGAACTTGGCTCGCACGGTAGCGAAAAACCGTAACATACACTGACACTAGCCATCAATTAATCATTCCCACACGGCAGGACGATAATCAACACAGTTTCAAAGCCTACCGTACCATCGGTAGGCGATAACTGTCAATTCAAATGTTCGACTTCAACTTATCATACCATAGAGAACACAACCACAGAAAAATATCGCGGTATAGGGGTAGGGAGTAATGGCCAGAAATTAGTAGATAATGGATAGGAACTATTCTATATGTCGCGTTAATATTTACGCAAGACTAATTAAATATTTTAATAATATCGTTGAAAAATATTGTTGTTATTACCTGGATTCGAAACTGCATCTCTTTCCAATCCGGTGAAGGTGCATTAACCAACTATGCTACAGCGACAGTATTTTTGACGACAAATTTTCCAACCTATATATTACACTTTTCAAATTAATACATCTATCGTTCCATTATTTGGAAGCCATCTACTTTGTTTTTACGGAATCTCAAATACCTTTGAGTAAACCGATAGCAACAACAATATTTCTCGATAAAATTGATTTTATATGTATATCTTTCTAATTAATACATTTAATTAGTATTTAAAATATCACCGACCTATGTTCTGAATAATTACAACTACACAATAATAATGTGTTCTCCTTAATAAAGTTTAATGACTCAGAATTGATAGTTGTACGGATCTATGGTGGTTTTAAGTGACGTCTGTGTGCATGCGTCAAATCTCGCATCATATACTTTGAGGTTACGTATATTTAGAATTAAGATGTATTTCCACAAACTCTCTGAGATAATCTAATCATTTCTCCTTCCTTTATAGTCGCTCTAGGGTACGTTGAGCTTTGAGGAAGTAAAAAGTTGTATAATAGATGTGTTCATGCCACCTACCAAGCAAGCAGACCAACAATCTCACCATCCTGCGCACGAACTATCATTTTAATTGCTAAAGTTTGTTTGGGTCCATATCACCGCTTAACACTCCTGCAAACTATTTTATACAATTCCTGTAATATGTACTCAGAATGTATAATACACCTGCTTAGGTACCTGACCAGAAATTCAACGAGGCGTTAGGTGCGCTGGTACTGGGCGGCTGGATAACCTCAATTCAGTTGTGGTACACATCGGAATGTTGAAATTAAACTGAATGGAGTAAAAAAGGATTAATGTAAATCTGGGGTAACTAATTAGCTTATCCTCACGTCGTTTCCCCGTAATAATACGTGACGTTCTTGTGGTCTAGTGGTTACGATACTCGACTAATGATCTAGTGATCGGGGGTTCGAGCCTCAAGAGCCCATCAAGTTAGTCCTATTTTCATAGCACGAGCGTTTAGCTTAGTTTGAAAATAATAATATTTTTTATGTGACACGTATTCCGTGTACGCGTCTCAATTTTAGCCTCTTAGCATTAATTTATTAAAGTGTGAATATTTTTTGAATATAGAAATATTTTCAACAAATATCAGATATCTCATAGAGACAAAACTATTTTTATTATATTTAATGGAAAATATATGGAAGTATGGGGTATTACTAAGTATGGTGTAGTGGTACTCGAGGCGAGTCCACATACTAACATATATTCAACAATAAAAAACTATAAACATATATAAAGTGATCACTTGAGCCAGCCGAAGACAGGTCGTTTGCCCTGTAATTACCCATATTTCCATATATTTTTCACTAAATATAATAAACAACAACTTCTTCTTTGATATATCTGATATTTGTTTAATAACAGTGCCTTTATAAGTAAAAATCCAGTAATTGTGTGTTCTTGGACATATTCAAATACGACATATTTTTAGTATTAACTTGATGAGATTTAAGTATTTTTAGCAATTATTTTTGTTAAGTTAGCTATCTTTTAGTTTTTTATTTGTTAAAATAGAACAAATATTCTGCATTATTTTAGGCTACGTACAAATTTTTTTTTTGAATTTTTAACACATTTTTGTTGAAGTTGCAATTTCAGAACAGAATTCTGTCGTATTTTTAATACAAATTCTGATGTCTTCTTCGAAAAGATTCGTGGGATTCATCGCAATATAAAGATGATTGCTTTTAAAAATGGAATAATATGTGTATCAATTGTTAAAACGTATTTGGTCAATGCACTCTCGGATAGTTGGAATCCCGGTAGCAACAAATTATTTTTTCGATAAATAGTTTTTTTCTGTGTATCATCGTAATTGATTAATTTAATTTATATTATAAAATGTATGTTTGTAGATCATAACTAAAAAGAGAAAAGGAAAAATTCTCATCGAGCTATATATTTTCGTCGCCATATATTAAATTTAAAAAATTGTTTTTCGTATACCATAGTTCTAAATGACCTTAGGCATGATTGCTGAAAGTGACTATTTTGAAAACGTAAATTTCAGATTTATTATTTACGACATCAGCGTTTTTATGAGGACTTTCAAACAATTTTAAATAGATATAATGATAAAAATGTTTAAAGACATGCAAAATCTTTACATCATATTCCCGTATAACTTGTCATTTGTCAGTTACTCGGTTTTGATTGAACGGCGACGGTATTTTCTATGTAAAAACGCGCCGGAATTGAAATACTCGAATACATAATTGACATCTTCATTTTTTTCTCTAATTTGGCGCTCCGCGTGCTGATCCGCCTCTGTATAGTTTGTATATAAATACTCGGTATGTATGTTTATTTAACAGGGTGGACCAACAATCAAGATAAGAAAATTAATTCCTTCCTTTCAGAGCAATATATAACTTTGAATCGGTGTTGCTATCAATGGTTTTTAGAAGAATATTTGATATTTAAGTTAGATTACGTTACATTGGTTAAATAAAGAAAAACATATGCAGGGTGTAACAAACCTAGTCCACAATATTCCGACTAAATTACGAGTCGAAAATGTTCAAGTAATATATGCTAAATCTGCACCGTTACGGAAAATATTATTTGAAATTTTTACAAAAACATGTTAAGCATTAAGTCTACGTACTTTTATTTGCGATATAATATTACATAAATAAACAATTGCAAAATGTATCATTAATTATTAATTTACTAGCTGAAGTACCCGACGTTGCCCGGGCTTTACGCAAAGTGAGGGGATGGGGGTAGTTTTTTTTTCGAAATCAGATGTAGACATTAATTTTCCTCTTATTTTGAACGTCAAGTGTGCAAAATTTCATCAAGAAGTACCATAATTCTGCTTTAAGAGATGGGAAAGGGGTATGGTGGTGGTTTTAAGAAATCTCTTGTAGACAGCGATCTTTCTCTTATTTTGAAGGTCAAGTAAGAAAAATTTCATCAAGCTCTGCATTAAACTGTAGATTTGTATAAAAAACAAACTCAGACATTATTTTTCTTTGCTTCAAACCATAAATCATCAATCAGAAACAAATAATCTGGCTCCTCTTAATTCGATTACGTTTAATATTTCATATTCAATATATAATTTGGAATCAATAAAATATTTACGATTATTACGCATAATTACGTTTTTTTTTTAAATTTGTTTCTCTGACATGATTGAAATTAGGCACATATTCCTTGAACTTTTCGACCCATAACATATTGTGGACTAGATATACAGATCATAACGTTTCTATATTTTTCTTCATCATTTTCGTTATCCTGCGAGGGTCAGGCCCAAATTTTTGACATGTCACATATAATTTTTTTTTATTTAATTTAATTTTTAATTTGATTTAAAAAAGTGGTTTTCTTTCCCAGTTATCTTTTTTGTCTGATTTTTTTCATGTAATGAGTATGTTTTATATATATAATACTTTTTAAAATTAAATACGTGGGAATAAATGAGATAACTTTTGGATTGCGCATTATTGTCGGCGCGCAGTTGTTTTACGCGCAATTGTCTGCGCGTGATTGTCAGCGCGCAATTGTCTGCGCGTGATTGTCAGCGCGCAGTTGTCTTGCGCGCAATTGTCTGCGCGTGATTGTCAGCGCGCAGTTGTCTTGCGCGCAATTGTCTGCGCGTGATTTTCGGCGCGCAAATGTCCGGACGCCCAGGGATTATTTTTATCTCGGCTTGTCTCGTTTGGCTGTTACTAAAATATGAATAATACGCTACCGTTACCTTTACTTAGTTACCGAAGTATTACAGGTTTAATTAGCATGATAGACCTGCGTTGCTGCACGGTTCGGGAAGGGTTAACTATAATCAGCGTAGGACATCTCAAGAGAGTAATTTATATTATTTTATTTGGTAAGTTAAATAGATAGGTATACTAAAATTTATGCTCATGCCCCAAACGAGACTCGAGAGCCAAGATTTGCCAACCCCTGCGTTAAGTTGTTTCTTCGTAGATGTTGTTAAAAAATGTAATTTATCCATCAGTAAATTGTGCATCTTTAAATATGGCCTCCCCATTGCCAATGTCACTTTCGAGCAGTGTGAATGACATGCTAGTCTGCATTCTAATCTACGTGTTCCATTTTTTGTCGCTTTTAGAAGTTTCATATTACAATATTTCATTTGGAGATTCGTAAAAAAATAGGTACAGATTAATAACGTGTATACACGTGTTGGTAATTTTGATGTAGAAATAAACTCAGAGATCAGATTTATATTAATCGAAAAAGAAAAAAAATATACAAATCTTAATTCTTTAGGAAGGTGCTTTATCCAACTAATGATGGAACGATTAAATGTATTAATATCAAAAAGGTAACATATAGGGTCGAAAATTGTCGCTAAAAATAATGTCGCTGTAGCTTAGTTGGATAAAGCACCTTCCCCGGTTAGGAAAGAGATCCAGGTTCGAATCCCGGTGGCGCAACAACAATATTTTTCGATAAAATTGATTTTATATGTATATCTTTATAATTAATATATTTAAAATCTTAATTCTATTTTAACTACTTCTGGGGATTCTATTTCAATTTCACGCAACTGACGAACGAGGTATCAATGATTAATGATTGACATTTTAACGTACAACAAGTGAGGTGCGTGATGATGAGTATTTGAGACATAGTGTGTGCACTGGGACTATGAAGCCGAGAGTTGCCTCTAACGAATCTCATGGGAACAAAACACATATCTCAGAAATTGAAGAATTGAAGATTGAAATCTTCTTCATGGACACGGGTTAATAGACCACGTCTTAATATAATGAAAATATCGAATAGTAAACGCTACAGAATTTCAGCAAAATGCACAAAAAAACACAAATTTTAGTGTACTCACGTACCTACTATTGCCTATTGATACAAGTCTATCGCAATTCTATATACTAAAGGAATACATTTAAAAATAGTCAAAATTATTTTAGATGAACAGAAAAAAAATCTGTCAATCAAAATAACATTTGGTTACCAACGGAACTATCTCATGCCAGAAGAAATAATATGTGTCTCAATTAAAACGACTACATATGTTAAATACTAATTAAGTATATTAATTAGAATGATATACATATAAAATCAATTTCATCGATTGTTGTTGCGCTACCGGTATTCGAACCTCGATATCTTTCCAAACCGGGGAAGGTGCATTATCCAACTATGCTACAGCGACAGTATTTTGACGACAAATTTTTGAACCTATATATTACACTTTTCAAATTAACACATCTATCGTTCCATTATTTGAAAGAGCCATCTACTTTGTTTTTACGGAATCTCAAATACCTTTGAGTAAACCGATAGTAGACGCCAGAATTAACAATTTATTTTTATTAAATTTTGAATACAATGATACAACTTATATATTTATTATCTTTAATACATTTAATTAGTTCTGAATAATTATAACTTAACAATAAGAATGTGTTCTCTTTAATAAGACTACATATGTGTATAGGTATGAAATTTTTCGTAAATTTAAATGATTTACGTACTGTACTTAATTAACGCATACCTCCTGGCAAAAAAACAAACAAAAAACAAAATTCTATATACCTTCATCTAATTTGTTTTTAAAATCATAGAACACGTTCTAAATTGAAACATCACACTTAAAGGAATTTTCTTTCAAACATATTAAAAACAATCGTTCGTTAAGCCGCTACCCCTTCGCCAACCTGGGCAGCTAAAAAATTCTCGTTAACAAGCGAGGCTCGCAAAATTCCACACCGTGAGATATTCGACACGTGTCGATAAAAAAGTAAAAAAAAAAAAAAAACAAAAAACTCTCGTCTAGAGAGATTCGCGGTAATTTAACTCGGGTTGAACTTTCCTTTTACGCTCCCGGCTCCGATGCTGCGAAGGTCAACGACTTTTAAAAACCTTTTTTCAGAATAGTTGTTAATCTATAATATAATTTATCTTAGGGTGCTCGAAGCCTTCGAGTTGAGAACACACCGGCGCGATATTTTATTTCAGCACTAATGGTATAGTAATTAGCTTCCGATTAATCGGTAGGCAACGCCGCCTCTCGGTCATATTTGCGAGAATTTTTGTGGTAGCGCAATACTTGTATTTTGTGATAAAATCAGAAAAAACACAATGAAACTTATGAATTAAAGAACCAAGATCGGAAAATTCACGATGAAATTTTTATTTAAATCTAAGGCTTGAGGGAGAAGTCGCTCAAACAAACATTATTATTTTCATTTAATGTACTTAATGACAGGAAATCATTGTTGTATTAATCATTTTACAACATTAAGTTATTTAAAAAAATCAACTTTAAAAATGGACTTATATCGAGAATATGGTCTTGTATCGGATTTTTGCGAAAAATATATTTTCTCGGAGAATTGAGTGCCCTGGTTTATAAAAAATATCCGGTCGCAAGTATTTAAAAAGTTATTATATTTTAAAGATTCAAATTTTCATAATACATATTGACGTATGAAACGCTTTATCTGTACATATGAAGAATGTATTGTATCATATCATAGACAAGTCAGATACGTTATAAAAACAAATTAAATTCTGGAATTGTTTTACAAAATGCACGTTTTCTGTCAGAATTTATTTTTTATACTATTTGGGTTAAATTTGTGGTGGACCTGCTCGCGCTCCACAGACATGGCCGCGAAAGAAATCACTCAACAGCCATACATTCCGACTGGTACCCACCAAACAATAAAACGTTGCGCTGCAAGCAGTCCGAGGAAACCTAGAACCGACCACTCTTCTCCTGACCAGCTCTTCGAATCCATCTACTCGCACACACCTCGGAACCGCCTCCAGTATACTAAGTTTATCTTATATATTTTATAATATTACTATAACTCGTAAGTACTGTTTCACTCACAATTAATCCACTCTAGCTGTACACGCAAACACCAAATTTCCATAATTCTTAACATTTCATATACGTATAGGAGAATCGAGGTGGTATAGGGCCCTCGAATCTCATCACTCCCCACATCCCTATTGGTGATCTTAACGAGTCTACACAAATTTTAACCACTAAAGTCACCAAAAATTGGTAAGTTCAGTTAGGTTAGTTACCAATGATGGTGTATTGTTTTGGTTTTTTCTTTGAAATGGAATCTTTGAAAAGCGAAATAATTTTTTGATATTTTCGACTAAAGGGTCATTTATCTTATGTTAGTAAAATAACGTAGTTTATTGGAATTTACGTCTTTTTCATAAATCTTAAACGCTAACCATAGATAAAGTGTTTCAAATGTCATACATTATTATAGTGAAATTTCGTCATTTTAAAGTTTCTTTGTCTTTTTAAATACTTGCAAGGTGGTGTATATTTTTCATTTTGAAATTACGCTTTCAATTATATTGGAAAAAATATTTTTAATGGACTATATTCTCGATATATGGCCTTTAATTCATTAGCTAAATTATTTTCTTTGACGCGATTACTTTCGCGATGATTTCGATTTCAAATATTTGTTTTATGTTGCCATGCGAAAAGGTTAGCTGTTAATATATGATAAGTGTGGTGATGATAACGACAGCATATGCAGGGCCGGATCTGCTGGATCTTCACTGCGACCGGTGAAGGGGATTTGACCTCTACAGCTCCAACGGATTAGTGCCTGATGACAATCTGCACTGCTTCCAAGCTTTCATTTCGTTACCATTCACATTAATATCTCTACAATTCAAGTACTTTTATATAATTATATATGTATTCTAAAACAGCAAAATGATTACTAAATAAACATTGTAAGTACCATTGTAGTTCAGATTTCTGCTTATAAATCTTTGGGCTGTCGAAATATGAAAATTATTGTAGTAGTGATAGCTAGTATAACATTGATATTTATTTTACATTTTATCTTATTTATTATATGATAGTTTTAAATAAATAATATATAAAAAAATACTTTTCATTCTCATTTTAATACAAAAAAAATGTACTTTTAAAAATAAAGAATTTTGTGAGCTATTTTGCAAATATTTCTCTAAAAGTTTGTTTGGCTCTGGATACAAGTAATTGCAGTACAATATACTTAATTGCAATTATCCTATCCCGGCAATTGCTCGGGCTGGTGTCCTTGTTACTTTAATTATCCTATTGGCTATTAGCTTGGTGGGGAGGAAAGCGATATATCTTGTTAATAACCCCTTGAGCTAATGTAGACAGTTAATTTTCATTCGCTGGATCACCACTGAAATGTAAATATTTACGTTTACCATTCTTCTAGAAACGTTCTGAATGGTGATGACCTCAAAATCACGAACTCTGTATCAAATTTATGATGTAAGTCACAATCACTAACTGTTATTAAGTTTCTTAAAATAATGCGATTCTTGTCTGTAAATATGGTCGATTAAAACACGTGTAATTAGTGGAGTATTGTGATATCATAAAAGTGTGTTCAAATACTAATCACAATCACTAATCATATATCATCGAATAATACCAATCATTAGTGTGTCAAGAGTAGCTTTCTCTTCACTAATTCTGACATCTGATGAAGTTGTATCCCTGGTATACGGTAGATTAGTAAAATGAATATTTAAAAACAGGCAGCTGAAATTAGATATCTGAGGGAAATATAAATTTGATAAAAAAAGAGCCGATATTGACCAAAATGTGAAATTATATCTTGTTTCTTCAAAGTCACGTTGTGTCAAACCATCAACGATACTTGAACGATACAGATATTTATGAAATTTAACATCATTTGTTTAAAATTATAAGTAAATTTTGTAGTTTAAACATTATTTTAAAGAGAATAATCAGAATTTGGATAAAAAATGATACCTTGTTGTTCCAAAGTTACGATGCCACCAAATAATGACGCTAAAGTACAACTTAAACGACAACTACAAAAGTAAATTAATTTAAACAGTTTTAAAGAATAAATTGCTGTTAGAATCGATCAATTTCAGATTCATTGTTGTTCCAAGGTCACGAAACACGGAAAACTTATGACAGAAATAATATAACCAATGTGTTTAGTGCGATCGTTCCATTGAAATTAGCACGGAGGCAGATTCATGCTCGGGTTATTTGTTAAGGCATTCAGCTTTGATAGAATGGTTCAGGGCTGGTACCTGTCGGGGGTGGTTCCGCATTATAACAACGGCGCCGGCCCATTCATCCCTTGCCTCCGTTCGGGCCATAACATTCGCACGCCGAATACATCCCCGAAATATTTGTGAATCATCGAGGGTTGCGGGTCCCGCGCTGCGTATTATCCCGGTTGTCTATTATGTGTTACGAGAATTATTATTCATGATTTTCGTGTGCCGAAATACTAGTCGAGACACTGTGCGGATTCCTGCCGACTGAAGATAAAAATGAGAGCCGTAAATTAAACAAGCACACAGTGGCTAATGGCGAGACAGAACACGATCTAGGCACGTGTAAAGTGTGTGCAAGTTGAAGGAAATGTGATGAATGTTAGCGAGTCGAAAGTGTAACGTTACAAAATACGGCATTATAGGTACAAATGTTTTCTAGGAAGAGTATATGGCTGAAAATTTTAGGCTACGTTATTTGTAATATGAGAACAGATTAGCCGTTAATAGTGAAATTCTTGTATCGAAATTGCTGTATGGAATTGGTAAGAAAAAAATCGTGCGAATACAATTAGTACTCTAGTGTTTTATGTGTACAATTCATTTAGAAGGAAGAAGGGAAATAATTTTATTATATTTATTTTAGAGATTTTAAAATCTCATTTGATTGATAACTTTGTATATGTCACCACTAGTTATTTATTATATGTTTGATTCATATTACTAATTTAAATTTTCGAACATGCGAGCGTTGTGTTTCTTCGCATAAGTGAATTCTAAAAAGTGTCCATTTACTTTATTTGTACTGAATAAAAGTGAAGTCACCGTGGTTACAATGGTATGATGTACTTGTTTGGACACTTTTTCGTCATATATAATGATATTAAACATCAAAAAAAAAAAAAAACTGAAGTCATGTGATATGTGTTCAAACACATACGACTATATCCCACGTGCATATATATATATTTTTATATCAGTCCATAAAACAAACAACAAATACAGATACACATAGAAAAGGGGATAATACAACGTAGCTATGAAACAAACTTATTTTTTATTATAAAAAATAATATTAAACAAAGTCAAAAATGTAATCTGTCATATTTATTGTAAGTATTACACGAAACAACATCAAACTAAATAAGTAGGTTGTTGAATACTGTTTAAAACATATTCATAGACGGTTGAAAAAATAAGTATAGGTATTATCGAGAAAATGATATATAATTGATAAATATCAATTAAAATAATTATTTTTACTTCATATCCAACAACGCCCTTGTGGGCTTGGAATTAAAATGGAAATATAACAGTTCATTTTTAATTAAAATTTCAATATAAAAGTTTAAAGATAATATAAAAAAAATAAAAACTAAGTATAATTTACGTACAAATATTTCTTCAGTTCAGGTATGCTCCTGCAATGAACAATGTCAACGAAATTCAACTTGTTACTAAGCCGATGCATTCGCATAATTATTTCTATACAAAGAACACTTCATGTTGTCTCGTTTGAGTTGGTACTTTATATGAAACCATTTGAATCAATTCAGGGCAGTCCAATATGCTATTAATAATTTTATATAGATATACTATATTGCTCACATCTCTTCTACAGGCAATTTTATATATAATAGTAATTTATATTTTCTATCTGAATATGTAATTTAAAATTAATAAATCTTAGAAATGTATGTTGCACTCTTTCAATTTTTATAATATGTGAGCACCACAGAGTAGGGAGACCACAGAGTGGAGTTAAATTTCTATGGATGTATATAAAGTTGTTGAATAGTGGAGCGAGTTAAAGTTTTTGGTTGTCCTTAACACAAATCCTAAAGATTTCATCGCCTATTTACAAATTCGTTGTAAAATTCTTTGTACTTGAAAATTTTTTTTTGTAAATTTTGCTTTACTATAATAAAGCTTTGAAAATTACTTTGTAATGTATAAATTAGTGCTGTAATAATAAGAAAAGCAGGTGTCCTCGAAAGAACTGGCGGAATCGGGTTAACCAGATATTAAATAACGCCCATGTAAGAATCTTCAACAATTGGCTGCACAAGAAGATAAACAGGTAATTATGAAATTGAAGTTGGTAAGAATGGCACGTCAAAACAGAAGATTTTGGCGTTCTATTATCTTTGCCTATCACTGTGTAATGTAATTGATAGAAAAATTATTCAACATTATGTTGCGTAATTTTTTTACGATTGTTTTAAAATACAATTTTTGATACTGTTTTATTAAAATTTTAAAAAATATAATTCGTAGTGTATAATTCTAAATAATATTAACAATTTCTATATTATAATTCCAGTTAAATGTTTGCTCATATATTTCATGTTTTTTTAAATATTTAGTGACAAATCATATTACACGAGTTTTTATTATTGGATTTAGTAGTTGCTAAAAATATCGCCAAGAAAATACAGTGAAATGTATTTCTTAACAGAACATTGATTTATTTTGTGTCTAATTTGTTTAGAAGTTAGTTTGTGTTTTCAGTGAGAGCTGTAGACCGTGAAATTGAGTAATATTTACTTTTCAGTATCTAGCAACACAGTAATATTGTATTGTAATAATACAATAAATACGTTATTCTAAGAAAATGAATAAGTCATCGTCTTGTTGAGAAGTCATTGTAACTGAGTCATTTTGTTAAGTGTAGGTATATCTCAATGGTTTGTTTATATCTCTTTGATTTGTAATTAATCAGATAATCTGTTGTTGAGATATTGACCATTTTCCTGTTGATAGTCCTTTTGAGAAGACTTTATCCAATAGTCCTGAATGATATGAAATATTGTTAAACGATTGATCAATTCTCTCATGTTATACAGTTGACCAATAAAAAATAGAAATGCTTACTTAATTCAATCATTATTAACCCACTCTGCCACTTTCTTCGGTCTTCAGCTAATCTTCATCATCTTACTCCGACTACTATGAAACTTTTGCGTATCCATCTCAATTATAAACCCCAATAGTATCAGTGTTGTACACTCTGTATCGCATGGAAGTCGCATTTTGGCTATGAAATGCGGCGGACATGCATCATCTCCTTAACGCTACATTATGCAGTATTGAATTAGATTTGGTTTAGTGTGGTTGTACACTTCTTATGCAATTCCCTTTTTTGAAAATAAAGTATTTCTTCAATGTTGAATAATTGATTACAAAAACACTGCCCATTATTATCTATGAAGCTGCCACTAACTAGCAACAAGAAATTAGCCATCTTCAATTGCTGGTCACCAGACTATTGCACACAGAATAACTGCGTACAGGGCCTAACTCAAGTGAATTCAGGATAATTTACATTATTTTATGATGTGTTTCATTAAGTTGGTTAGGTTAGGTTATTTCACACAAGTAATAAGCAGACTGTGTGCACCTGTCTTGTGTGCGTTGTCAAGGAACCCCAATGTCTCTGTTTACCATGAAATTATTGGATACCAATAGTTGTATTGAATAATTATACCATGCATATAGATGTAAACTCTTATAACGATGATTGTATGGCAAAAGTATGAATAAAAAAAAATTGTATTTTTATTGATCATATTGTATAATTACATTAAAAATATATATATTTTGATATGCAATAAGATAAGCTTTATCACAAATCACGATTAAACACTAACATGGAAACTGTGCAATCATGATTATGATAATAGATTAACACTAACATGGAAACTGTGCAATCATGATTATGATAATAGATTAACACTGACATGGAAATTGTGCAATCATGATTATGATAATAAATTAACACTAACATGGAAACTGTGCAATCATGATTATGATAATAAATTAACACTAACATGGAAACTGTGCAATCATGATTATGATAATAGATTAACACTGACATGGAAATTGTGCAATCATGATTATGATAATAAATTAACACTGACATGGATATATTCTTTATGACAGGCTCAATTCAAAAACGGAACTATATCATTGATGATAGCCGTTCAAACGTGTAATACGCGTCTATCTTAAACCAACACATCTAACGCTAAGGACTGTCAGCATAGACATATCATGGGATCATGCGCTTGTGTACCTCTGTGTGATAGTTTTAAATACATAGTTTTTGTATTTTTATTTTACATAACTTTTAGTCCCATTTTTTTGAGTATGTTTAATTTTCTAAACCATTAAAAAGTGTATTTAAAATGTCTTAAATGCTTTTAGATTATACCATTTTTGAGGGATCCCTTTGCGACACAACCACCGACAATATTCTGCACATTTACACCATTACATCGCACAAACCAGTAAATGAATAAACATGAAATAAAGTGTACATATAGGAGAGGGGTTTGGAACATTAGTTGCGGGACGAGGGGCATTCTACACATATTCATGGTGGAAACATAAATCCTATAGTTTATGACATATTTATGCAACAGTAAAAGTATTTACTCTTCGAATATCAACTCTTTGTGCATATTGTGTACAAGACGTATATTTTACATGAATCCATATTATATTGTCAGCGTTTAAATTTTCGTTCAAATCAAGTGATATTTTTTAATAAAGTTACGGAGCTATTTGATTGCGTAAGTAGACACCGAAATGAAAATATTGAGACAAGAAATTTGCATTAGTTTATGTCTGTATATTACACTGTAATATTTATGTCGTCTTGTGTATTAAATCTCTTATTTGGGAGATTAACGCGCTCGTAGTCGCGTTCACCATGTTTAATTTAAAACACCATTTGATACTTTGTCCCTCCATCTCATGAATAGTTTATTAATATTTTTGTAGTTAGAAAACCGCCCCGGTCGGGAGTGTGTCAGGTGCGGGGACTTTATATAATCTTATTATGCAAATACACGAGAGTATTAAGGATCATTCTCCCGTACCATGAATACTCTCTCGGCCCCAATCTACCGCGTAATAATTATTATACACATTACGGGAATATAATAAACAAAGCGTTTTTAATAAATTAAATATATTTTGCGCAATATTCTACACAAAATAAACGTGCAAACAATATACATACACGCGTCTTAATTTTTTGCCGACGCACAAAAACCTTTTTTGCTTCACGATATTTTTTTTAATCTTGACGATGCTTCAAAACGTAAAAATGTACCTTTTTGTATAATAATCACAGAAAGGCGCATAATTCTATACTTGCGATACAAAATATATATTGTACATTATTAAATCGAAATTCTGAATCCGTTTATTCGGATGATTGATTTGTAATATTTCAGTCGATAGGTAAAACTTAAAAAGGTCGCCGTAGTAATATTTTGGTAAAGAAACATTCTTAACTTTCTTATCCTTACAAATTCAATGTATTTTTAAAGGGTGTTCTTTTAGATTTGACCCATTTTACTTTATCAATACTGTCGTACTGAAATTTTTTTTTATATACATCACAGTTAAATAAAATAGAGTTTTAATGTTGGGGTAGCAAATTATTTAGAATATAGGAAGGCATGTTACAAAATGCAATAGGGGCAACTATTTGTTTAAATAAGATGAACAAATAAAATGAATCATTTAAAAAGATGTACAGTAAAAATCTATCGAAAAATTGTTTGGTTGCCACCGGGATACAAACCCGGAAGGTTTCCCATTTGGATGATAACTAAATATTTTTTTTATTTTTCGAGTTGTTTCTGGTACCGGTAAATGTGAAGATAAAATACAAAGTAAGAATACCTAAAAATGTTATTAAATTTCTTCTTCTTCTTCTTCTTCTTCTTCTTGTGCTCTATATGTTCAACGGACGGTCGTTATCATGTTGACTATCATCACTTTATTCACTGCGACCCGGAAAAGCTGGCCAAACTGTTGCCTCAGGTTCTTCAGCCATGTTATTCTCCATCTTCCAGGGTCCCGACTTCCAGCAATCTTTCCCTTCGTACTTCTCTGGATGTCTCATTAAATGTCAGAGATATTGAAGTTTTCGGATTTTTATTGTTTTAAATACTTATTTTTCTTTACTCATTCGAACCACAATATCTTCATTGGTAAATCTAAATTTATTAACGCAGTTTAAGGATCCATTAATTATCATATTAATTAAATTAATTTCTATTTAATATAACACTACACTATACAATCGTAGAAATATTGCTCAAGTCATCATACTGTTGTTACCCAAATGTCTGAGTTTCACTCTTTTTATAAATTGATTTGGCAGTTACTTCGTACTGTAACATTTTAATTAATATACATATATATATATATTATTTTTATTATCACTTTGAATTACACACATACACAATTTTTTGAGTAATATCACGGAGTATATAATTGTATCTACAGGTGAAAATTGAACTAAAATTAAATACAGTTGACTATGGGATGGCGCGGCACGTAAGGGTGGGAGTGGTTTTATTGTTTCTAAGAAACATTAATAATAGCAGGTCATATTGTTGAAACTAGTGATATTACTCAAAAAATTGTATGTGTGTAGTACAAAGTGATAATATATATATATTAAACTACACTAAAAGTTTTATAAACCATTTTTGAATATGAACAAACATATGCAATATAGATTTCTGAGAATTAAAAAATATTAATACCAAATATAAATATAATTGTTTGTATTAGATGGATTAATATTATTTGTAATTGCGTTGAAGTATATCATTTCAGAGAGTCAATTATTATGTCACTCACTGCCTTGTACAATATCCTTGTGAGTGTCTGGCTCCTGGCAGACTGCTCGTTCTCCTCGGGCAGTCGCCGTGTCTCACCTGGAATGGGTAAAGGTAAATTAAGCATCGTAAAGTAGTTAACCAAGTATGATGGGCGAGTGGTAAGTGATTAACTACGCCAAGCTGTGTCAACTGGGGCAGAATATTAAGAAACAGAGTATTAATGAATAATAAGATCTAATAAACAAATAATCGATCTTTATAACAAGATTCTACAGATCGCCGATCGCCGTTTTGCGTAAAAGTATGGAGTATAGAATAATTCCTCTCCGTCACCTATCTGTTTTCCCCTCTCCTATACCCAGAACACGATTTTTTTCTACCACGTTTTGACCAGTTAACAGATCAGTTAAAATATTGACGGTTTTAAGTTGACTAATCGTTTACCATTGGGTACGGCAGACTCTGAAAATTGTGTCAATGATAAATTGACGGAGAGTTAACGTTTGACCTTCGGAATTGATCGAAGTGCGTTAGACTGTCGTGAAATTGACATCCTGCTGTCGAACTACAGATTAACTATTGTGTGTAATAGGTTTCTGGCTACCGTGCATACCGATTAGTATTTTCATCCTGCTATTGTGCATACTTCGTGTCATCCCACTTCACGCTATCAACGAAGTGTAGTTTCCTGGAGCCAAAAGACTGGTTCTAGTGGAAAAAGAAAATCCAGATACATAAAAGAGCAACTCTCAAGTAGGTCGTGTTTCTTCCTGGTTCTGGTTGGTCCTTCAGCCCCCCTATTTCTTATTCCTGTCCTTCTCTCAAATTCCTTCCACTCTTCTTACATACCGTGTTTCCCCAAGTTCAAACAAACTCTTTGACCTATCTAAACCAATTTTTGTATGCTTATTCTTTATAATACTGCACAATACAATAGCATATCCCTCTCTCTGGCCTCCCAACCTCTTCTTGCGATATTTGATATTGAAGAGTTTTTTACATTGTTAGAAAGATCTAGTGATGAATAGATCTTGTCAATGGGGCAAAAGCTCAGTGAGGCCTCTAGCCTCGTCAACCAAGTTTTCCCACTCAGATCTGTTCTCCGCTGTCTTTTTATGATTCGTGAGCGTTCTTGGTAACGCCATCCAATCACCGCAGCTTGGATTTTCCAACACTTTTTCAGCCAATTGGTTTTTGCATAAAACAGTTTCTTTGCTGGTCCTTTTACGTTGAACATGACTAGCCCACTTCAGCCTTACTATCTAGATAACATAGACAATATTGGATCCACCAAGTTCTGCATACCCCGTTTTTATTTTTGGTACCAAATATCTTTCTAAGTTGGATTATCATATTCAAAGATCCTCTCGCTATTCCCACTGAATTGTGATTCTCGACTATATCTTGGATTTTCAAATTTTAAATACTAGAAGTTTAAAATAAAAAAGAAGAATGCCATTACCCGATCGGTGATGGATATTCAAATTTGGCAAGACAGAAACATCACCAGGTCAATTAAGGCGAAGACTGTCAGAACATTGGTCTTTCTAAGATGAGTTTGTGACATGGATATTGAAACAACGAGAACGCAGAAAGATATCAGTACAAGAGATGTGGTACTGGTAGCCTACCGTCAGAGAATAAACAACTCCGTTTTATAAGAAATAAATGTTGCGCAACATCCGTCTTTCAACTGTTGCGTCATAAATATCATAGCGCCCACGACATCTCTGCCAAGACTATAACGAAAGAGAAAAACATAACATTGATTTATTTTCCAGATATTCCTAGTTATTCACAGCATATTTGAATATTTGAAAAGTACACCCTGATATCAAACGTTACAAAATATTTTTGTTTGAATTAAGGTACGCAAACCTTTCAAACCGATTGGGATTGGTAACAGTATTTTTAATTGAAATATTGAATTCATCGCAAACATTATTCTCGGTGGAATTTTTTTTTTGAAAAAATATAAAAATGTGGCAATCAACATGGCGCCTAGCGGACCGCACGTAGCGCGCACAGCATACGTCAGCTCAATCAGCTAAACTAAATTGATTCAAACCGCCGCTTGCCTGTTAAATTGTGTCAACCTTTTATGTTTGATATAATCCACGGCTTTTTGCCCGGATATATTTCCTAACATGTTTTAATTAATACAGTGTGCTAAAAATATTCCGGTACATATTTATCAATTTTTTTCTTTATTAATTCAATACGACAAATTAGATGAATCACTACAAAAAAATACACAAGAAAATTTAAAAAAGAGCTTACTGTGTAAAAGAAAAATAAAAATATTATTTTAAAATTGAAAATTACTTTTGACTCACCTCTGTATATATAAATATTTTTTTAATTAAGGGTGGTTTCCAGGTCTCCTAAAAATGATTGGAATAAATTGATTGAAATTTAATTTAGTAAGTTGTGTTGAACTCTCTGCAATCGATATTATTTCTATCGAAATAAATAGATATGAAACTAAAGTACTTTATTTTTTATAGAACAAATCTGGCTAACATATCTCACCTGGAAGAGTCCCAACAGCAGCATTGTTTTTTCGAAAGAAATATTTTTCCATTAATTATTTTTCAGTAAGTAATTTACTAAGTTATAAAGTTATAATCACAGACCACCAAATAAATAGACATGAACTAACTCCGCGACTTTTTAAAAAAATATAACTCGATTGGAACGAATAATTAAACACTGACAATATAATATGTAAAAAATACATCTCGTTCATACAAAGATTTAATTTCCATAACATTACATAAATCTGTCACAAACTATCGAATTTATAATTCGTTGGATACATTTGCGTAGAATGCCCCTCGTCCCGCAAATAATGGTCTACTATATATGCACTTCATATCATAGCTATTAATTTACTGGTCTGCGAGTTTAATAGATTTTTGTATTTTGTTCGAAATTTTGCGCGGTTGATCTCCATAGAGTCTCGTATAGTGTCAGCAGTCTGCTCTACGAGAATGTTGCTAGATTAATATATAAAATAAAAGTTTGTTGTACACAAATAATATTTCAATTTCACGGTGCATATTTATGGCCCGTATCCACGGAATGAGATAAATCTCACTACCGTGTACACGTTTTGAGATTTTGATTTGGAGATAAACTCAGAAATCAGCTCGAGTTTGGTAGAAAGAGATGAAAACTCAAACACATGTGCAATGTTCGATATGAAATGAGACTCGGATTTACGTGTTACCTAGAACCATGGATTATTTTGAATAATTTCTGTCAAATATAAGGCATTAAATTACAAATATTTACTCCGTTTTAACTACTGCTGAGGAGATTAAAAATCACCCAACTGATGAACGTATCATTTGTTAATATATTAATTAGAAAGATATACATATATAATCAATTTTATCAAAAAATATTGTTGTTCCGCCACTGGGATTCGAACCTGGATCTCTTTTCTAACCGGGGTAGGTGCATTATCCAACTATATGTTTTTCAATAATGGAACGATTAAATGTATTAATATCAAAAAGCTAACATATAGGTTCGAAAATTTGTCGCTAAAAATATTGTCGCTGTAGCATAGTTGGATAATGCATCTTCCTCGTTTAGGAAAGAGACCCAACAACAATATGATATGATATTATATGTATATCTTTCTAATTAATATATTTAATTCATATTTAAAATATCACAGACATATGTTTTGAATAATTACAACTTCACAATAAGAATGTGTTTTTCTAATTTGTTAATATTCTCATACTTGCGTTTGATTTACAATAATAGGTGGACTACAAAAGCAGAGAGAGAGAGAGAGAGAGAGAGAGAGAGATGACTTAATCTCCGTCTCAAAGATTGTCTCGAGTCGAAAATCTCATCCGTGGACTCGGGCCAATAGTATGTATACTTAAATTTGAGCGAAGATGCTCTTGTTGAACTTCCTTCTTAATTTTTATTAAAAAATAACTTCCGTAAAGTAATTAAGAATGCAAAGAAAGATCTGGCTACTAACAAGCGCGCCAGCTTTAGCTATTTCCGAGCTAATTATGTCTCAACTGGCTGTATATAACCCGCAGCGGTGTAGTCAGTCCTAGAATTACTGACAAATAAATCGAAATGAAACAAGTATCTCGTAACATTCCTATCACAAATATTATCACATTGTTCACATTTTAATAGGTTGTAATATTCTGTCATATAAATTCTCTAATTGACTAAAATAAATTATACTTTAAATTAAGGAGAAAACATTTTTGTTGAATAGTTGCATTTTCAGAACATAGTTCTATCGGATTTTACTCAAAGGTGTTTAAAATTCACCATAATATAAAGTTGATTGCTTTTAAAATTGGAGTAGTAGATGTATCAATTGGAAATATTACAGAATATATAAAAGTTATATATAAAGCTCAAAATTTGTCGAAAATATATTTGATTGCTATAGCGAAATTGGTGAACGTGCTTCCCCGGATAGGAAGAGGTCTAGGTTCGTATACCGGTAGCAAATAAATATTTTTTTAATAGATAGATTTTTTCTGTATATTTTTCTAGTTGATTCGTTTAATTAGTATTATATTTTAAATACAAATTAAATGTATTAATTATAAAGATATACATATAAAATCAATTTTGTCGAAAAATATTGTCGTTGCTATCGAGAATCGAACCTGGATATCTTTCCTATCCGTGGAAATTACATGAAATTACATATAAGTTCAAAAATTTATCATCAACCCACTGTGTTGCCGTAGCATAATCGGTTAATGCAATTTTTTTGGATACGAAGAGATGCAGGTTCAAATCCTGGTAGTGACAACAATATTTTTCGTTAAAATTAATTTTATATGTATATCTTTCTAATTAATATATTTGATTTGTATTTAAAAAAATATCACAGACCTATGTTCTGAATAATTACAACTTCACAATAAGAATGTGTTTTCCTTAATGATATATTTGAAAGATTTTCATGTTTTACTTTTACCAAAATTCTCTCTTTTGTCCCCGCGCTCCCTTATCTAATTCTGTCAAAATATCCCTTAGTCTTTCCGAATTCTTATATCATTCAAACACAAATAAACATTCGTTTCTCCGAGCTCTCGTGCGATGTATAATACAAATGAAAGTCATTTACAGTTATTATTCCGTGGTTCATAACATCATCCCTTAAAATAAACATCCCTAACAAAATGTCGTCGTCATTCTCGTGTGGATTTTAAGTTAGATTGTGTACTCCGGGCTTAAGCGACGTTTCGATATAATATACCGTTACATTTGTGCGAATAACAATGAATAATAAATGACGCTTCATTCTGTGTGAAGAGTCGATTCCCGTTTCCAAGGGGGTAATATACATAATAATATGGCACAGGGAATACGAGCATTTGTGTCTCATAGGATGTATTTATTTACAACCTCTAAAAAAAAATATTTGTTTATTTAAATGTTTTCTTATACTTTTAATGTTTTTGTTATACATATTTTATTATCTTTTTTATGTGTTATTTTTATTAAATTTCAATTGATGTAGGGGACAAAATATACGAGATAAGCAGATGATTGACACATTCGAAATGTGGTATTGGATTAGAAAGAGTATCGAGTATACTTTGGCGAAGTGTTATATCGTTTTCACTCGGTTCAATAATGGTACTTTTTTTTTTTTTTTGAAAATGACAGCTGGAGTAGGGGGGGCACTTTTCCCAGGACCGGTTTAGAAACTAGGGCTTCTTCGTCAGTCTCACTTATCTACGCTAATAAAAATACGCGACTTTAATTCAACAACATATTCAAGTTCATGCAGAATATAAAACGAAAAAAGAAAAGAAATTCAATGGGGTTATTAGCAATTTTCGCCACATTTAATATTTAGACCTTCCAGCGTCCCTTAAGTGCTGTCATAAAAAAACATAAAACATAAATCTATAAAATATATAGTTTTACATATACATTATCAATAATGGTACTGTTGCTACTCCCCTAATCCCCATTTCGAAAAAATAATTATTTTTTTAAATACAAATTAAATGATATATAATCAATTTTATCAAAAAATATCTTATTGTTATTGCTACCGGGATTGGAACCTGGATCTCTTTTCAATCCAGAGAAGGTGCATTATCCAACTATGCTACAGCAGACAGTACCTTTGTCGACAAATTTTCGAACCACTTTTCAAATTAATACATCTACCGTTCCATTATTTGAAAATCATCTTATTTGTTTTTACGGAATCTCAAATATCTTCGAGAGCAGACGTCAAAATTAACAATATATTTTTATTAAATTTTGGACACTTTGATACAACTAATTATGTATATCTTTATAATTAATACATTTAAATAGTATTTAAAATATCACAGACTTATGTTCTGAATAATTACAACTTCACAATAAGAATGTGTTCTCGTCAATAAATGTTATTTTCATAAATAAAAAATTGTTTCTGCAATTTGTGGTTTGTATTGAAAACTTAAAAGGTGTTCTGAAATATTTGGTATTTTGAATATATCACCACTGTGCTCTATGGTGAATTTTTGTGATAAAATTTAACAAAAAAAAAAAAATTGTGATTTCGTGCTTATCTTTGCCGACGTGCACGCGTGAACTATGTGTGCAAATGTTAACATGGTTGAATTTGTATTTCTACTTATATTTAACATAACGTTACCGGAAACTTCTCCTTGTACCCCCCTCGCGGCTGTCTGATCTCCGTAGAGCGAGGAGATGTTAACAAGTTCTGAATGCACCACTGATGATGTTCAGTATCAGGGTAATGAAGAGAAGGGTAATAAAGTCCCGTGTTTTTAATTTATATTACCTTGTTCAGGTGAAAAGACTTCGTATATATTATACAAGATATTTTTTTATGTAAAGGCTGGATTTGTTTAGGAATATCTTTTTAAATCAGACAATTTTTAAGCAGAACACATTTGCATTTTTAGAACTTTTGTGGTATTTTAATACAAATTAAATTAATCAACTATAAATATATTTAAAAAAAATCAATCTACCTTTTTGACAAATTTTTAACTTATATTTTGTAATCTTACTAAATTGATACATCTAAGTTCAAAATTTGTCAAAAATGTATTCTATTGTAAGTAGTAAAACGCGATAGGAAGAGGTCTAGGTACGAATTCTGGTAGCAAAAAAATATTTTTTTTAATTGATATATTTTTTCTGTACGATTCAATTGATTTGTTTCAAACAATTTTAATTATTGTTTTTTTTAAAGATCATTTATTAAGCTCATAAAATTGATTATGAAAAATAATATAGGCCATATGGTTGCCTAGATGTTACACAATTACGAGTTATTTAAATCACTTTTTGACGTACTTTTGGAAAAATGTAATCGATTTATTGACTAATGTTTTCTTTCAGCTATTTTGAGTTGATGTTGACTCCTTTCTTTATACAATAGCCTTAAATAAAATGCAACCTGCAGAATTTGCATCGTAGAGCATCGTAGCAGAATCGTGACAGGGATGTGCAATAGGCTGTGTGCAATATGTCACCATTCTATTGAAACCACATTTGCTACGTAATTGAGGTTCCTGAACTACCAATATTTATACACTATATACCCCGTTTCAAATTGGTTTCATATAGCTTGGTTAAATATTTGCCTCCACTTCATCATATTTAGTTTAAATCATATGCCTCTACTGCACAGTGGAGCCATATGATTTGAAGTTAAAAAAAATATAGTTTTTTTTATAAAATGTTTAAGTACCGTAATATCCTGTTGTTCATATGATTCATAATGATTTTTTAAAATTATTAAATCAGTGATATATTTATAAAAAAAAAAATGAAAAAAATGATTCAAAAACAATATCGAAATTTTACATTTAGTACACATATTTGTATATTTAATACAAATTAAATGTATTAATTAGAAAGATATACATATAAAATCAATTTTATCGAAAAATATTGTTGTTGATACCGGGATTCGAACCTGGATCTCTTCCAATCTGGGTAACGTGCAATAACCGATTATGCTATAGTAAAATACTGCATTGACGACAAATATGTTTTGAACCAACATGTTACACTTTTCAAATTAAAACATCTATCGTTCCATTATTTGAAAGCCATTTTCTATATTTTTAATGCACGTTCTCCGGATCCCGATTGTAATCTTTCTAATTAATACATTTAATTTGTATTAAAAATATCACAGATCTATGTTCTGAATAATTACAATTTCAAAATAAGAATATGTTATCCTTAATAATATTTGTATATGTTGGTAGCGTTATTATTAAATAACTTCTTTTTTTTTAATAAACAAAATACACACACATACATTTTTATGCATTGTATATGAGTGACTCAATATTCTGTTAAATTTCATTTTCAAGACAATTTTGAAGAACAGCAATAATATTAAAGGAGTTTTTTTGGAGATTGTTGGAGAGACGGCGAGAAATATGAAAATCTGATGGAGCATGTTCAGGTGAAATGTGGAATAACATCGCAATAATAACGTCGCTCATGAAAACCCGCTTTTCTAATATTAGTAGTATGCGGACGGGTATCAATTGATATTTTAAGCAAGGTCAAAAGTAATATGATTGTATAGATTAATATGATATAATATATATTCAGTTATACGTACATAGATAATATTTTATAAAGGAGTGTACCATAAAAAATATAATGTCTTCAAACAAAAATTATAAAATTAATATCGAACATTTCATAGAGACGAAGCTATTTTTTTTAAAGGAATGATATATAGAAATATAAGGTAATTACATATTATCATTCCTAAAAAATATATATATATATAATAAAAGAGCTTAGTCTGTATGAGATATCTGATATTTATTTAATAACAGTGCCTTTATAGGTAAAAATCCAGTAATTATGTGTTCTTGAACATATTCAAATATTGCTAAAATAATATACTGGTCAAAATAAGAAAAATTTATAAAAATTGAAAAATATTGATTTTTCAGGCGTATTCTCGTATAATGCGTTAAAAACATTTTATAAATAAAGAATATTGCTTTAAAATAATTTTCACCAAAAATCATATTCTGTTTCAAGGAAAAATGAATTATAAAATTTGGTCGATAAATGGCGATGCTGTAGTGGTACTCGAAGCGAGTCCATGTAATTACATATATAGAATTTTCAAAAATTTGATAAATAAGGAGATTGAGGGGTGAGAATTGGTGAACGTTATATATATAAAGTGATCACTTAATACACTCGAAGACAGGTCGTAAGCCCTATAAATTACCCCCCATATTTTTATATATCATTCATTTAAAATATAAAAAATAATAATAAAATAGCTTCGTCTCTATGAGATATCTGGTATTTATTTAATAACAGTACTTTTATAGGTAAAAATCCAGTAATTATGTTTTTGAATATATTCAGATATTGCTAAAAATTATAAAATTGCATAAAATACATACGATTAAATGAAAGTAACTCTTGGCATATGATGAATTTAATCAGGAAACCATTCTGAGTAGTTCTCGGAAGTTGTAGCCCGCCTACGGGATAAAGCGATTCGTTTTAAAATAAGGCGGACCGGATATGGTGTTGATTCACATTTGTATAATTATTCTGCCGAGTTCGCACCTACATTTCGGGGAAAAGGTTGGAGGAATTTCTCGCCTCGTGAAACTTTAATTAAATAACTAACAGTAAACCATACGGCAAGTTCTCGCGTAAGCTGAGCCCGCGTTGAACTCGGCTCTTCAGCCGGGAGTTAGTTACTGTGACTTTATGTGTGCGCGCGCGGGGTTTCAATCTTCGTTTAAACGTTGCATGGTTCTGGGCATACATTTTGCATTAACAAAATGATAAAAATCAAATTTGCATATTATGTGGCTAAAAATACGTAATATTTTTATTTATTTATTTGTTTTATTTCCGCAGTCGAGACGTCAGCCTGAGCACAATGTTACAGAGTCGAGGTCTGCATGTTATAATATGCCACCATTAAGAAGCAGATAGGTTTGTATCGACGTCACCAATGAAGATGTTCTAAGATATAGGCATACGTCAAGAGAATTAAAAACGATATCAAACGAAGAATAGCAGCATATTTTGGACACATTTTTCGCAATTAAAAATATGATCCCTCACTGATGACCTCAGAAAGTGTCTGTGTGTAGAATGCCGGTGATCTTGTTTATGTACCATGCTCAGGATAAATCAGCATACTGCAGTTTGGTCACCAATTTTCAATAAAAACAGTACACGAAATAGAATATGTAAAGAAAACGTAAAACTAAAATTAATATCACATAAGTGTCATTATATTCATTAAATTTATCATATTCAATATTCCCGGTATCTTTTAATCTACTACAGTATATAAATACATAGGTACCCCTCCACCAATTCTTTAATAACTACTCCATTGCTATCACTGTTATTATAGCGGATCAACAGTCTGCTTTGACCTTCCCAAATTCCCCCATCTGGTCTCAAGTCTCCACACTTTTAAACTCTTTATTAGCCTTCCTATCATCAGACCTTCTGCCCGCGCTATTTGATCTTTTCCACCTGTGTCCTACGTTTTCTTTTACATAGTTAAATTCCTAATATGGATCTCTTATGTATGGTAACACAGTAGGAAGTATTGGAATGCTTTAATCAAGTGTTTAGTACAAATTTGATCTGATTGACTTTCCCATTGTAAGTGTGGAGATAGACAAACATTACTGAGCTCATTTCCTCGGGAGACACAAGATCTACGGCTGCAACTAGATTTATGAATATACTTCTTTAAGAGAAGCATATTTTAGCAAAGTCAATAAAAGCAATGACAAAACAGGTTTCAAGACTATAGATAACTACCGTAAAAACTGCATCAACTTTCGCATCAACCTATTAGTTCACTCGTCAAGATTTATAGGCTAAAAACTAGGGATTCTGTGTCAAGACAGCCCGAGAATTTTATGGTTTCTTGCTGTCTCAAGTCCTGGGACTTTATATAAAATAACTCTTAATTTTTCTTGATATTCATTTTTAACAAGTTGAGTTACTCCTATTATCCGTTGACTTACAGTAGGTAGTGACCCAGCGACGAGCGGTGCATGTGTATAAGTATATTTAAAAAAATAGGATAGTATCCATAATTTGTTGTAAGTTCAGCCATAAAGATTTTCATTAAGGAGAAATTAGTCCAAAGATATTTACTACTATATTTTTTTTTTCTGAAGCGAATGGTTTTGCCGGCTTGTTCAAACATGGGATTATGTTTCATTGTAAAATGTAATCTTTTATCTTTAGGATAAATTCATGTCATATTTTAAAACAAAATTTGTATGAAATTTGAAAAACATTTTTAGGGGACAGTTGACTTTGGTCAAATACATAGGTACCGAAATCTACCGAAATGTTCCTTTATAAATTATTCTATTTTTTTGTATGTTTTTCATTATGATTTTTTAAAATTATTAGTGTTATGTAATTTCTATAGATAGAATGCGTTTTTGTATTCAATATATACGTAAACTTAATTTTATTTCAAAAACTACTAACACATAAATAATTAGTATTTTTAATTATTAAGGAGAACACATTCTTATTGTGAAGATTATAATTATTCAGAACATAGGCCTGTGATGTTTTAAATACTAATTTAATGTATTAATTATAAATATATTCATATAAAATTATTTTTGTCGAAAAATATTGTTTTTGCGCTACCGGGATTCGAACCTGGATCTCTATTTACAATCCGGAGAAGTACACTACCAATTGTGTTATAGTGCCAGTATTTTTCATGACAAATTTTCGAACGTATATGTTACATTTTTTTCAAATTAATACATCTGTTATTATTATTATTATTTATTTATATTTATTATCTTTGTTTTATTAACCACTTAATTGAGTTTAACTAAGTTAGTTATGACATCCTGAAGAAGAAAATTGTATTTTTTGAAACCGGTAGATGTATTTAAACTCAATTAAGTGGTTAATAAAACAAAGATTTTAACCACAAAGTTAATATTGCTAATTTTAAAAGTACATATGTTATTCATCAAACTGTTTTTATTTTTTTATAGAATTTGAGGTGAAAGTTTTTATGAAAATGGCGCCATACAAATTATTAATATTATCATATAATTTTTTCACAGATAATATCCTTAAGGCACTGTACATCATACGTATTAATATTTTTTTCTTTTTAACTTTAAATGAATGGTCAAGATTCCCGGAAATTTCCTCAAAAATTTTGACTCTCGAGAATCCCTACTAAGAACCACATTTTAAGAATATTTGTGTGATTGTAGCGATGTGATTGAGTGTAGTGAAATAAAAACATATTTTTCCTTGAATACTTTATAAAGTGAATTCCTGGGGCTCATACCACAATTCTGGTCTTCAGAGAGCTTACGTCTTAGTGTCGTCTCTTTGATCTTCAAAGATCAGGTTGTTACAATAACGTTTTAAGAAAGCCGGTGGGAGGAGCTTGACCCTCCTTCTAAAAAAGATAGTTCTCTCCCACACACCGTAGTAGCGCAAAAAGTATCAACTAGAAAATTACACAGAAACGTTATAAATATTTCGCTGCTACAGGTAGCAACTAAATATTTTTTCGATAAATTGATGTTTCTAGTTGATTCACTTAATTTGTATTAAAAATACCACAGAACTATGTTCTAGAATTGCAACTTCTCAACAAAAATGTGTTCTCCTCAAAAAGTACAAGTATCCATTTCGCAAATCACCCTTGAAGGGTGGATTGCCTATTTAAAAAAAAAAAGTATCCGTTATTATGTTAATGTTTATTCTTATTATGTTGGACGTTTTTTATTTTAAAAATTAAGGAATAAATAAAAAACAATAAATATTATTTTAAAGGATACATTGTGAAGCTGCGATAATTTAGAACATACTTTCTTGATAATTAAAACAAAATTGAAACATAATTTTGAAATTTACGATGAACAATTTAATCACATTTAGTGCGCTTTTTTTAATTTAATTTTTTGTATTTTTCCATGTAACACATGTAAACTGTTTTAATTATCATCATTGTCATAGTTGGCGGTTTTCTATTCACTGCTGGATGAAAACCTCCCCAATTAACTCCGACCTATTTCCACGTCATTTGATGATTTCGTTAATGTAGCAGATTTTAGAGCGATCTGTCGGCCTCTTGATTTCCCTCGGGTCTCACCGAATGAATGCATTTGTATAACGATTGTCCATCCTATGAGAAATTTGGCCTGCCATTTTGTTTTTTACTACTCTCTACTACTCTACTCTTGTCTGTTTTCTTACCCATACGTTTATTTTCCTGTCTCCTCGTGTGATGCCCAGCATTTTTTAACCTTTTTGTTAAGAGTCTATGTTTTGCAACCAAACGTAAGCATTGGAAGTATGAATCGGTTGAATATTATACGTTTTAGAGAGTTTATATATGTAAGTTATGTATGTTATATTTAAATTATTATTTTCAATTATATTCAAACTAAGCTATACGCCTGTGCTTTGAAAATATAACTAACTTGATGGGCTCCTGGAACGAGGACCGAACTCGCAACTACAAGACCACCAGGCAAGTATCGTAACCACTAGACCACAAGCACGTCAAATATAGGATAATACAGTTTTAATTTTAAATATTATTATTTGTAGACTACTATTGAAATGCCTGTCCGGTGACATCACCCATGACAGGTGAGCCGAGGGGTGTGTGGTGTGAGGTGTGCGGAGAGTGGGGTTCGAGGAGCGAAGGGGGGGTGTGAAATGTCAGGATATTTGATTAAAACACCCCATTCCGGGTGTGGTCAGAATGGAATGGAATTATGGGATCATCAGTTCGCTCGCAAAGTAATTTCCCAAATTCTTTCTCGTTATAAAATTCCCCAAAGTAGCACAACAGTATATATGAAATTTCTAACCAGTAGCTCTTTGTCTTTGAAGCTAATCAAACACACAGTTCATAGAAGGGCCACTTCTCCAGGGATAATCTCCTGGCGGGATACGGGGTAGTTGAGAATGCCATTATGACGTACGATAAATAATTTATTTGAAAGATAAAAGTACGAAAACTTGTAGAAAAGTTTTAATAGAATTTGAACTATCCAAAGATGTGTATTAAATTGTATCTGCCATTTGTTTTTTTTTTATATAATTAGTCTAGACCCACAAAACGTCTTGCTAAACGTTTATCTGCAGGTACAATCATATCTATAATTACATTTAATTATTAAGGAGAACACATTATTTTTATAACATAGGTCTGTGATATTTTTTTAAAATACAAATTAAATGTATTAATTAGAAAGATATATTTATCGAAATATTTTGTTATTACTACCGGGATTAGAATCTGGATCTTTTCATATTCGGAGAAAATGCATTAACCGATTATGCTACACCAACACAGTGTATTGACGACAAATTTTCGAACCTATATGTTACACTTTTCAAATTGATACATCTATCATTCCATTATTTGAAAGCCATTTTCTTTATTTTTAATGCACGTTCCCCGGATTGGAAGAGATCCAGGCTTTACATATTCTTCTTCATCTGAAGTGGTTTCTTGGTAGCAAGGATGATGACTTCACAGACTGAGTTGAGTTGACTGACTACAGACATGGTTTTCATCCCAGGCGCCGTCGTTGCATAACGAAGTTGTACAAAAGTTGGTGCCCCGTTAAAACAAGTGCCTTAATAATGGTGGCGACTATCTTAAGAAGTAGTATATGGTGTGTAGCGTCCAAAGAAAGTAAAGTGTTGTCAAAATTATGTTGTTTACATTTAAAAAAAAATTATATTATTGTTTTTTTTATATTTTTGTTATCGTTTTATATTTTAGTTCGTAAATATATAAATAAAGAAATATGAATTTTGTAAGTTTATTTTTGGCTCCGTGGTACTGCTACTTAGTAGAATGGCTCGTGAAGGAGCGTATGAATTGGAGTACTTATATATGTGAACTTTACGGTCTACATTCGTTACAAACATACTTTGAGCCGTTTTAGCGTACGCTGCTCTCGACCCGTAACGGCAGCTTTGTATTCAACCCTTACATTGTAACAGTACGAGGGTGGTTTATTAATGATGATGATGATGATGTTGATGTTGACGTGCACAACTCAGTATTTGGGAAAAAGTTCTCGAAGCAATTTCACACAATAAAATATTGATAATCTGCGAAGAAGGAACGCTGTAATAATTTTTTTTTTTTTGATATTTTAATATCCTTTTTAAGGCTTTAATGTATTTAATGTGGCACAGGTAGGTTTCTTTCCCAATTTAATATCCCAGGGGATGCTTTTTAGATTTCTGAATGGAAGCTTCTCGGTTAACCGGATATTGGGAAGGTGTTCGGTACTCGTAATAGTAGATGACACACTTTTGTAATTTGAATAAATATTACCTACAATTATTGTTCCGCCCCTGTTTAGTGCTGATCAGAATGCTGAGTGCAAGAAAACCATCCGATTGCTTCTTTCGATTGTGATTACATGTGTTCTATTTTATTGTAATTGTGTTGACTGTTGTGAATAGTAGGCTCGAAATAATGTGTGCGCGTGAATTCCTTCGATAGCTTGTGGTTGTCCCCGGGTTTTCTATCGATAGTGATCCGTTTCTCACGAGGTTCTGACAGTGATTTGCGCCAGTCGAAAAAAGCGATGACCCTCACATCGCAAAGACAGACATACCGCCATACAAAAATCTAGGGTCTCAATCAAAGAATTCAAACGCGCGTGAACAACATTCTTCCATGAGGCTTCAAAGATTGGGCTAGTGTCCGTATAAACTATTTTTCAATATTGAAATATTAATTTATCAAATATTGAGAGTCAGTCTCAACGATTTATTTTCCTAGTTAATACTAGATTAATATTGCTAATGTTAATATACAAAAAGAAAAAATATATATATATATATATATTTTTTTTTTAATAACAACATAATGGTCGTCTTCAGAATAATGAAAGTCAGATGAATAAGTACACCTATGCGGTCACGATCAAGGTTTCCATAAAATCTATTTTTAATATAAAAATTTGTTTAGTATTGTATAATTTAACATGCACACTGCTAACTTCAACGCCACATAGCAATAGATTATGCTCGAGGTATCTTTAAAAAAAAAACGATTTGCTTCTCGACTAAATATGCAGAGTGAAAATAAATTTCGCGATTTCAGAATCTGGGCCTTGGCCACACTGCCACGACCGAATCTAGGTTATGTCTCGATATTATCGTAAGATAAATTGTTAAATACAAGCCTAGATGCCGAACAGTTCCAGGACAGGAAGGTAAAGGCACTCACCACAGATCCTATTCTGCTGGCACCTCCAAAAGTGGACTGTATCAAAATTCACATACAATATTTCGACAAAAAATCCACGACATAATAGTATAGACACAGTCTCAGATTTTTTATAACGGTTTTCGATACCGGGCCACCTATCGACTAAACTAGCGTGGTCAAGAGGGTAAAGGAAGAAGGGGGGGGGGGGGACATAGAGCATTATTTCGTTCAAGTAATTAATATGTTTATGTGGCAATAAATATGTTATGTAAATATATTAATTATATAAATTCATTAAATGCGTTTTTGCTTAAATATATATATACATATACATATTTTTAAAAGAATCTTTTCATAGTCTGTTGAATTAAACTTTCGCATTTGTTATGATTATTGAGTGGAACCTACAAGGGAATTTTAACTTCTGTAACGGTCCGATGAAAGGGTGGGTAATTTAAAATATATAAATATGTCCTAAACATAAATATACACCATCATACGGCGACAGGTGTCGGCGGTGGTTACTAACATTTTTGGCACAATATCGTGTATAAATATGTGTATTTATAATGAAACTCTGTTAAAGAGTTATTGATGGTTACTAGATATTCCGGAAGTGTGAGTAAAGCTGGTCTTATTTATATTTTCCTTCTCTCTCCCACCCCAATGGCCACTTCCTCCCGCTACGGTCCCCGCCTCTCCCCGACCGTAAAGTTTGATCGTCTTTTTAGTTTAAGCATTACTTTCAGGAGCTCTCTATCTTTCATTCCCTCCCCTGTCATCATAACAGTCACATGAGCGCGCGTACAGACGGTCGTTTAGTGCTCTTTTCCACAATGTTTTATATTAATATAGGTGTGGTGACCTACTGGCTGATCTAAGAAGATATAATACATTTTTAAATAGGGTGAATATAATGTTCCAGGCCGATGTTGTTTTTAAATAACTAAGAAATAAAATAAAATAATTTAATTTGCTTATCATATCTCAATTATGAGTTTATTACAATTATGTTTTGAATATGATATCGGCCAAGTAGTACCTTTTGGCAGTGGCTCAAATGCGTGATTCTTTAACCATAACTTTCATAACATTCTCGCACACTTCGCGTGTTATTTCAGCAATTTCATTTCGAATATTATTCTATAGCATCGGAATTGTTGTTGACTTTATAGTGTAAACCTAAAACTGAGTGTGTTGCAGACCCAATTGGCCCAATTCAGTCACCAAAAAGTTTTCTAACATGTGACGATAGCAATTACCAATAATGGTTTCAGCATTACTTCTTGCACCCTGAAAGAAATTGGGCCCAATGACACCATAGTAACTCTGCGTGGGTATAAAGGTCATAAGTGTATCAATTGAAAATTTTCAGTGCCCCAATAATGGCTGTTTTAATTATTACCAAAAGTTGAAATGAGCTTCGTCGCTCATGATATTTTTTTTTCAAAAATCGAACGATTATTTAGATAAAATGTTTTATTAGCTTAAACACATTGTTGAGGCGTTAGATGCTTCTTAATAAATTGTAATCAAATATTCAGATCACCGAACATTTCACACGACCGACAGATCACATATTCACCTTTTAAAGCGCCATCCCCTACTTTCTTCGCACATTGTCAAAAAGATGTCCTCATCCATTATGTAACCCCCCTCCCACCAGAAGGTAGTCTGGGCACCCTCCGCTCATACACTGACACGCGGACACCCACGCTGAAAGAACCATTCACTGCGTTATTATTTATGCAACAGTTTTCAGCAACTAGCCGAGCTGAATGTATTTGAATATATTTGTCAAAGATAAATGTAAGGAAATTTTATTGACACGTCATTTTAAATTACTAATTGTAAAAAAGTTTGTTCAAAATCGATTTTTTTATGAAACTATATCCACAAAACACGATGAGATAAATATTATATATTTAATTGAGATAATTTTTATGACCATGGCATTCTACAAATGTATTATGAACCGCGATTATTTTCCAACCAACCTAATCATTACATCCTTATTATATATTGCGCTTCCCCATCTATTTATATGACTTTCTGGATGTATTGGACGTAGTCTCATTATGGCTGTATAGTGCTTGGTTAAACGACTAGGTCTGTGAGACGCAGCAGGACAAAAACTAACGTGTTTTATACGAAAGTATGTTGACATCCTTCATCTTTTCTTATCTATGATAAGGGTGAAATTTTACTTTTCATAAAAATTGTCTCTCCTCTAAACACAAAGTGAATATGTAATTTAATTTATTAAACTGTCTCCAATATTGTTGCGTTAAATATTGGATGTATTGGACGTAGTCTCATTATGGCTGTATAGTGCTTGGTTAAACGACTAGGTCTGTGAGACGCAGCAGGACAAAAACTAACGTGTTTTATACGAAAGTATGTTGACATCCTTCATCTTTTCTTATCTATGATAAGGGTGAAATTTTACTTTTCATAAAAATTGTCTCTCCTCTAAACACAAAGTGAATATGTAATTTAATTTATTAAACTGTCTCCAATATTGTTGCGTTAAATATTGGATGTATTGGACGTAGTCTCATTATGGCTGTATAGTGCTTGGTTAAACGGCCGGGTCTGTGAGACGCAGCAGGACAAAAACTAACGTGTTTTATACGAAAGTATGTTGACATCCTTCATCTTTTCTTATCTATGATAAGGGTGAAATTTTACTTTTCATAAAAATTGTCTCTCCTCTAAACACAAAGTGAATATGTAATTTAATTTATTAAACTGTCTCCAATATTGTTGCGTTAAATATTGGATGTATTGGACGTAGTCTCATTATGGCTGTATAGTGCTTGGTTAAACGACTAGGTCTGTGAGACGCAGCAGGACAAAAACTAACGTGTTTTATACGAAAGTATGTTGACATCCTTCATCTTTTCTTATCTATGGAAAGGGTGAAATTTTACTTTTCATAAAAATTGTCTCTCCTCTAAACACAAAGTGAATATGTAATTTAATTTATTAGACTGTCTCCAATATTGTTGCGTTAAATATTGGATGTATTGGACGTAGTCTCATTATGGCTGTATAGTGCTTGGTTAAACGACTAGGTCTGTGAGACGCAGCAGGACAAAAACTAACGTGTTTTATACGAAAGTATGTTGACATCCTTCATCTTTTCTTATCTATGATAAGGGTGAAATTTTACTTTTCATAAAAATCTCTCTCCAATATTTTTACATTAAATATTAAAAATAATAATTACGTTTCGCACAATATTGTGTTATAATATGATTTCGTACCTGCCTACGAGAGTTGTACCTACCCAAATGGAATTCAGTGGTCCTTTATTTTTATGAAGCAAATCATACAAATTCTTTGGGCGTTTTTTATGAAACCGCTTTAATAACGCAAATTTTGGAAATCGGAAATTCATTCAATTTAATTTAAAAGCTCGATTCCACTCTTGAGACGGAGCATGAATTTTATATAAATATCTGAAGAAGACACGATTTCTTCATTAATAAGGGATGACGTACCAACCCATCGATCTTCAGGGCTTTCCACCCACCACCTCCCAATGGCTCTTTTTCCACCGGTAATCTGCATTTACTAAATCAAATAGTTTTTTAAAGTTTATTAAAATTATTCCCAATATATCTGCCTATCCTAATACAGATCTTAAATAAGTCCTGATAAGTAATGTGTACATATTATACAAAGTAAACTTTGTTGTGCAATCTCTGGGTCGCACGTCTCGCAGAATGGAATACGACAATTCCGGCCGTAAATCGGGATCACCGCAGGGTAGGAGAGGGAAGTAGGGAAACGTGATACAGGATGAGGTCGGTGAGGGGATAGGGGTTCTAGTCCAAGGACCAGTGAATTTCAGGAAACCGGGATTCGGAAGTTCTGCTCACCTTAGCCTGTATATAACGCTTCCGTAATCTCTACAGTCACCGCCGAGATCACAAAAATGGCACACGGATGAGTTGATCTCCGATCCCAATTAAATACGCCGATGTTACAAGTTCAGACACGGTACAGACAAACATCACAGATCACAAACAATACGAATGCTATCGCGATGTCAAGATCGAACAAATATCGGTCAAGTTGACGTCTGCTGGCATCAAAGTCGAAAAGAGGAAATGTGTGGATGAGAATTTGGATGCGGAATTGTGTCAATAACAACGGTTACGGCTGATTCGAAAAGTCGCGCCAAAAGCATGTTTACAAATTTGGAACACTTACAAATACAAAAATTTAACACTATATAAACTATTAGGTGTTGACATAAGTAGTGTCCGTTTTTGTCTGGACGGACGTTATCGTGTTGCATAAGAACGCCATATTCCCGATCCAACCTTCTGTGTTGGACATGTTGAACCCTAATGCCGAACTTCTCGACTTTTCCCATTGATTTAAGATGGTGGTATACTGACATGTGACTACAATTCATCTGCTCGGACAATTCTACGGTGGTTTGAAGGGTATCTTCATGAATACCATCGAATTCCAGTGGTCGTCCGGAACGCTCCATGTCTTTTAGGTCGAAATTACCGTCTTTGAAATGCAAAAACCATCGACAACCTGTCCCTCAATTCATAGCATCTTTACAGTACAAACTGCGCAAACATCGTGAGCAGCTTTGACGGCTTTGTTCCTTTGATTGAACGCAAACATAAGGAGGTATAGAAAGTGCTCACTTTGTCTACTTGACATTCCATTTTGAAGACCTGTAATTAAATTAAATTATAAATTAATAGTGAAATCAAAAAAGTTTTATTTCAAATGAAGTTTTTTTTAGCAATATTTGAATATGTCCAAGAACACACAATTACTGGATTGTCACCTACAAAGGCACTGTTATTAAGCAAGTAATAGATCTCTCATAGAGACGAAGCCATTTTTTATTATATTTAATGGAAAATATATGGAAGTCTGAGTAATTGCACGACCTGTTTTCGGCTGGCTTAAGTGATCACTTTATATTATATAAATATATGTATATATATATATATATATACATTCAACAACAATAGGAATTTGCACCCCCAAATATGAAAGATCTTGAATTATGGGGGTGGCTATCGACATTTATATAAAACAAGACTAAAATCTATAATAATACAATGTGAAAAATAATAAGTATTTATTTCAATGTTTAGAAATTGATCATATTGAATTGAAATTGAAAGATGTCGGAATACCATGCCAGAAAATCGGTCATAACGGCGTTCAAATATAGAAAAGGACCAGATAATATCCCTCCCGTGTGGCTGGACGGGACAAAATTAAGCGTTCAAAATAGAGTCAAATACCTTGGTCATATATTCTGTGAAGATTAACAAGACAATGATGACATAGAACGGCAGAGGAGATAGTTGAGCGTTCATGCAAATATGCTGTCACGGCGTTTCTACCGATGCAGTAAGGAGGTGAAGAGGATCCTGTTTAAATCGTTCTATCATGTGCGAGCACTGGTCAAAATACAAGCAAGTGACGTACAACCGTCTCCGAATCCAGTACAACAACTCATACAGAATACTGTTCGGATTGGCGCGTTATTGCAGCGCATCTACAATGTTTACCGAATGCCGTATACATGGATTCGTTCCGCTTCTGAGACATCGAGTTGCGGGCGTAAATCCGTGGTTGAAGCTCAGCACCAACTATCTGGTGTAAGCGGCGCTCTCATGGAAAGCTGGTTCCCTGACCAGAGAATGGCAACGCCTACAGAATAGCTACAGATATAAAAATGGCCGTGTCTGAAGTATTTAAATTTTGTTCAAATTTATATATATGTGTGAACTTTTTATTTATTTATATTTTCATTGGTTTTCTTTTTCATAACATTATATTTATTTCGTAACTTTAATGTATTATTTAATATGTATTATCATGATGGCGAATCGGGTTAAAAAAAAACCTGATCACGCTAGAATAAATGCATTATTATAATTAATTTTAAGACATTTAAGCCATTTTAGAACCTCTTTTTTGTATACATTTATATTTATTGCTAATTTAATTGATTTTGACAGTTGGTTATAGAGTTTAGGAGCAATGTACGGTGCAAGTATAACCTTTTAGCAATTTGTTTTACTTTAAGTAAAATGACTTTTTGGCCACTTTGTACGTGTTTTTCGTGCACTAAGTGATGCTACGAGTTGCCTATTGTCTCTTTGTTTTTTGTATACATTTAACACTCACCATAATTATTAGGAAATTTTTAATGAAATGAACATTTTTCTAACTTAACGAAGACAACGATCACACCAGAACCCACACCGAACGCAATCTATAATAAAAAAAAACATTTTAATTTGCGGCCTTGCTTTTAGCTTTAAGGCAGTGTATAATAAATTCATTTAAAGCAGGTGCTGCTCAAATATTTGACCTCCCTGCTGGAAAATGTAAAGCCTGGCTGGAACATCCTCTGTCGAATTACCGAAGGGAGTATTTGTAGGTAGTTAAATCAATACCCACCTACAGTATGTGCAAAAGCACTCCTCGTAATGGAATTGTTCTTCAGAATAATTGACAATTCGTTATTTGAGAATGTTTATGCAAAGAGGGGGAGGAATGTAGGAAGAGTGGCAGAAAAGTAGACTAAAGAACTAACCAGGAAAAACACAATTTACCTGCATTTTTCTCCACTATAGCCACAGATCTTCTGAAAGCTGATTCGCACGAAGCACAATAGTAATTGTAATCTTCGGTACGCACCGCGAGAAACCGAATACACAATTTTAGTTCAAGTCTGTGTAACCAGCTCATAGTCGTGCTCTGAGAAAAGAGAGGGAGAGGAGCAGATATATATAGTCAATTGAGCAGCCAGACGTTCTAGGCGGTCGACGATTTGTGGACCTGTCAAAAATATCGATCAGAGAACGTTAAATGAATAGAATGGCTGGACTCATATACACAATGGCTTAAAATCCGATAATATTATTATTCATCTTTATAATTATTATGATCGTGATTGGTCGAGCATAATACCTGGAACATCAACATCTTTAAATGTTTTTACCGCCACAAAAAATATCACCAGAAAATCTTGTAAAAATTAACAAACCTTTTGAATGTATAAAAAATTCATTTGATTCTAGCATCAAAAATATACAACAGCTCAAATGTAAACCTAAAAGGTTGTAATCATATCTATGCATATTTTATAACAAAGGTGAAGTTTTGGCCCCACGAAAAGAGAAAAAAATCATGCTCTAACCCTCAAATTACTGTACATTAAAAACACTACATCGAACATGACTATTTTTACTTTAACTTTTATTTCATATGTATTTTCATCTTTACTTTTAATTAAAGTTACTTAAGTGAATCTTAGTTTAATCGTTTTATGTTTGTACATACCTTTATTCTTTAAATAAATTTTACTGCTTTCATCATAATGTTTGTATCAGTTACTAAAGCGGAAAGCATTGTCTGCTGTGTAATACAGAAAGACACTAGTATTATATACAGGGTGAATATTATGTTCCAGGCCGATGTAATTTTTCAATAACTAAAAAAAAAACATAATTTCTTAATTTAGTTTATTTTTATTTATTACAATTATGTATGGAATATGATATTTTCCAGGTATTCGCCTCTGGCAACAGCTCGCTCTTTTAATCATATTTTTCATAACATTCTCACACACTTCACGTATTATTTCAGCAATTTCATTTTGAATATTATCCTGTAGCATCAAAATTGCTATTGGCTTATTAGCGTAAATCATAGTTGGGAGCTGTCACCACTTCGATCACCACTTTTTAACATTATTAAAAATATCTAACAAAATTTCAAGCGTAGCTCAGGCTATGTATGAGGTGGTACCGTCCTATTGAAACCACATATGTTGCAGACCCAATCGACCCAATTTGGCTACCAGCAAGGTTTACAACATATGACAATCGAGTTTACCATTAATAGTTATAGCACTGCCATTATTATTTAGATAAAATATTTTAATAACTTTAACACGTTGTTGAAGTGTTAGATGCTCCAAAATAAATTGTATTCAATTATTCTCTACGATTTCTAAATGCGAATTGACAAATGTCTCCCAACCTAAAATGACGGCAAAACAAAATTGGCCTGGAACATAATATTTACTCTGCATCAGTGCACTGAATAAAATGTTTGGTTTTCTGCCAAAACCCTTTGCAATACCGATCAACCAAGACAAGGTTGAATCTGATCAGAGGTGTACTAGAGGTGATACCTACTGCTAACCACTCAAAAATATAATTAATTTGTGTGTTATTTGCTATAAGTATATTTTTTATATTATCACCACTGATTTAAAAATAAGTATAGTATAAACATGCCTATAAAGCGTATATTTTTTTTAAATTTTAATGTAACACTGTCTACCAACGTTCAATTAATAATGATTATTTTTATCTGACCGACAATTCTTTGTCACTCGAAGAAAGAGCAACAACATTAGGAGGTTTGTGGTGTCAGGTAGGTAAGGAAGAGGAAGAGGACGATGGATGGAGCAAGCAAGAAGTGCCACAGGCCTGTCCCTGACAGATGCTTGTCGGTCTGCAGAAGCCGAGTGAGATGAATGGGATCGTTGATTCAACCGGAAGGACATCTCGTTGGATCTTCAACTGTGAGGAAACTACGATATACACAATTAATATTTGTTCAAAATAGTTTACTTTCATTAGCTTATTCTAATCCTGGTTTTTTTATATTGATAATAAGACCGTGTCACTCGGTAAGACAGATCACCACTAACCTGGGCTGCCGGCTTGCTGGCTGGACGTTATTCCCGATGGTCGGTTCCCACAAATTCCTATTTGCTTTTCTTGATAGGGTACCGATTCCAACTGTGGCTGGACAGTATCTGTTCACGTTAAGTGGCACTTGGTTTACCGATCAAAACAAACATCATCAACCTGAAAACTAAGGACAAATAATAAAAAAAATCTAATTATATTAAACGCGCGTAAACAATATTAATGAAAAACACATTTTGTTTTGAAATTGCAGCTCAGAACATATTCTGTGGTATTTTTAATTAATCAACTAGAAATATAAAAACTATTTATCAAAAAATATTTGGTTGCCACCGGGATTCGAACCTGGACCTTTTTGCTATCCGGGGAAACGCGTTAATAAACGTCGTTTCTGCGGGGATTCGAATTCCGGTAGCAACCAAATATGTTTTCGATAAATAGATTTTTCTATATATCTTTCTAGTTGATAAATTGATGATTTATTTTATACTTTTTGATTTTATTTGGATTGAACACCACGCCTCATACCCATAGCGTCCTCTGGTATTGTTATTATTTTATATATATAGTATTATTCAAGGTATCCCAAAAGTCTTCTTCATAGTAAAATTTTTGTAATAAAATAATGGATGGGGTTAATAAAAAATATTTATTTTGGATTTAAGTACGGTCCCTGGAAATTTGTTTTTTAAAAATTATGTTTTCTAAAAGTGATCCGTTATTTCGCTGGCACTCTTCTAAATGGGAGGAAAAATTTCCGAGAATAGCTCGGCACGTATTCGGCCTTTTCTTTTCGGATATTTTAGGAAAAAGTCCATTGGTGTCAAGTCGGGGCTACGTGAAGGCCAGTTTATGTCACCTCGTCGGGATATCAATTTTTCAAGGAAAATTTCATAAACAACTGGTAAGGACACGCTTTATAGTGCCTGAATTCCCAAGGATATACAATCGGCATACCCTCCACCCCTCTCCATTGCGTTATTGCAGCGAATGAACCAAAATGAAAAAGACTTTTGGGACGCACTGTATTAGCAGTTTTCTTCTTCAACTTAGTATTTTCAATCCTGCAGTTGTTTACAGGTAGAAAGGGAATTTTTAATTTTTCCTAATCAAATTAGAAAATTCAAATATTTTTATAATTATTATTATTTATTAGTCCGTCATCTAAATTTAAGCCCGCAATCACTTACGGCAACCAGGGTGTTTATTTATTAAAAATTAATTAGTTTTTTAACTGCTTGTATTAATTAATATTTTTTAAGCTTTTCGAGTTTTCTAAATATTAGCATTTCTTATAACATATTAAAACTTAATATAGGAATGCCTCGTATAGTCCGGCTTCAATTAGTCCGATTTCACTTTAGTGCAGACTCGAAATTTTCCAAAAAAAAAATTTTGGACTTGAAAAAAACAAAAAATACTACCAAAAAGTTTTTTGAAAAAATTCAAAAAAAATACATAAATAATTTTTATGTGCAAATTTTCAGTTTTTCTCATTTATTATGTCATTGTGGTTGCAGCTGATAAACATATTATGCGCATGCGCCGTTCTAGTTTTGTGGTCCTTTTTTCTTTGTCTATCAGTTGTCAATTTTTTGATAATCCAAATTTTAAAAATGAGCAAGCCAGCCAGCCATTAAGCGCCGTAAAGAAGATGCGTCCTTTGCTAAAATTGGAAAAGAAAAAGGAATGGACGTGTCGTCAGTTCGAAAACATGTAAAAAATAAAAGTAAATATAAATCACAAATCCATTAAAGCAACAACCGGAGAAAATGCGTATACTTTAACAGCATTTTGGAAGAGTCACAACATTAGAAATACTTTCGAAAATGTAGGCGAAGCATGGCATGAAGAGACACCGAACAATATGAGAGCTGTATGTAATGCAGCCTCCATATTGTAATAATGATTTGATTGGTTTTGAAACGCGTTTAGTTGAAGTCACCAATAACATAGTGGACCTTGGACAGCAACATGGTTTCGAAGATCTGGATTCTGACAACGTAATTCATTGCATTCAGTCTAACAGGAATGAGCTCGATATAAAACACTTATTAACATTGGCGAGCAACGAGCTTATCAAGAACGGGAAGACATCTTAGACAGCGATTACTGTGTTGAAGGGTCTGCACAGGACTTATCAGCTGAACAACTTTTTAAATTATTGGAGTGGTTAAAAAAATGTCATTATGGAAGTTGATCCCGATATTGAACGTAGCCTCACAATTCGCCGAAAGATAAACAATGCAATTCGTTGCCACAAAAAAATGTATGAGGAGAAACAACCAAAAAATAAAAAAGTACACACATCGTTACTGCATTTTTTTGGCAATAAAAACGAATTATGAAAAAAGCATTTGAATTTAAAATAATTTTAAAGTATAAACCTCTGATTTTGTTTATATTTAGTTTTTTTTAATAAATATGTACATTTGAATATATTACCCTCGTTACATTTATTGAAAAACAGGAAAACAATTGTATGGAACCAATTATCGTTTTTTGTATGTAGTTAGTTCCTCAATTAGTCTGGTTTCAAATAGCCCGGCTTATCTTTCTATATATTCCTTGAACATTTTCGACTAGCAATTTAGTCAGATATCCACTCATAAAATATTGTGGACTAATTATGTATAACCACAAAGTTTACGCTACAAACATCAAACAAAAATACTATTTATATAATAAGACAAAACACTTTGTTTAAACCACTATTTATTGATAAATCAACATGCTATTCATTATTTAGATTTTAACACAAATAGCAAATTAAAGAATTATATTTTAAATATCAAGGATAAAGATGATCTTTAAAGAATGTTGGGGGTCTACAAATTAATTTGCAATGATTGCAATCATTTCTATATAGGTAAACTTTACAAAAGCTTTGATACTAGAATTAAAGTGTACTTGAGATGCCTAAACAGCAACAACTATTCTAATTTCGCCAATTACCTTTTGGAAACGAATCATTCTTGGGTTTAAAAATTCTACATACGAATACTAGGGGTATACAGTTAGATAAATTTGAAATTTTAGAAAAAAGAAAAAGTGTTAATAGCAAGCTTAATATTATAAATAATCAAATCCTTTTTGCTAATAGTCAAATTTGTTTTCATAGTAATTCCTACATAGTTTCCCACTACTTATACTTTTATTGTTTTGTTTTTATCTATGCTTGTATTTTTAATTTTCGTCTACGTATTTCCTGAAGAAGATACCATAGGTATCGAAGCGTGGTTTAAACAAAGTATTTTGTCTTATTATTTATATAATATGTTGCCACAAAGTAATTTTTCTAATATTGAAGAAAACATACTATTAACCACAATTTCTAATTCCGGGTTTTTTTTCAAAAAACAAATCAAACCTCTTTTATTGTCTTCAAAACAGTTTTGCGAGACTGTTCCGAAAACTTCGTTGCTAGTGTCTCTTTTTCTCATTTTGTTTAGTCCCGCAATAATGTCCTTCACCGACGAAGATTTGTTTATTTATGTTTATGTTGTTGTGTCATAAACTATCGGATTTATATTCCCACAAATAATGTGTGTAGAATTCCCCTCGTCCCGCAACTAATGTTATAAACCCTTCTCCTATATGTACACTTTATTTAATGTCTATTAATTTACTAGTCTGTGCACGATGTGCTATATTTTAAGATAAATTATGATTGAACAGTAAAGATGTTCCGTAGCGAGATGACTTAAGTATAAAGTGAGAAAACTGTGTGTGATGAGCTGATGAAACTCGTTGCCATGTTATAACCATAACACCCATAAACACCATAATATGGTTTGCTCCACGGATGTGGAGGTTTATGAAGGTTCCGTACGTTATACAATATTTTACAGATAGCCGCCGAGACGTCTTATCACAAATCAAAGAAATTAATCTCAACTTGTTTGAGAAAAAATTCAAATAGCATTTACCAATCGTGATAATTATTATTGTATTTTATGAACATCGAGACATCACGAGGAAGTCACCATCTTCAGCAGTGAGATAAATGATCAAAAGAGAAGTTGGCAATCACACTTGATTAAAAGAGACTCAATTACAATGAAGAAATTGCATTTAAATATGTATTATTTAATTCAAACCTGTGTTCATGGTATGACCGAGGACAAGTAGTACTGCATAGTCATGCGTAAACATCACGCATTTGTATATGACGTGTACAGTTTACCGGGAAGCAAGGAATTAATGACATTTTACAACAATTATTTTTGACATTTAAAAAATATATCTGTTAGTAAACGGTTTCTAAGCATTGTATTTTGTCAACTAATTACATATTATTTATATAAATAAATTAAAATATATAAATATATTCACAAATAAATGTGATTATAATATTGTTTGTATTTTGTGTATAGGTCACTGGGAAGAATGGAACGAATGACATTTTGTTGTGTTTATTTTAGACATTATAAAATTATATTTGTGCATGTAAGTAATATTTAAATTTTTTATAGATACCTACTGATTTCACAAACACATAAAATTAATTATAATATTGTATTACATTTTATTACATTCAAAATTCGTTATAAGAATAAGAAAAATATAGCTTAGTACCGTATGTTATATAAGTTGGTACTAAGTATGTATTAATTTATTTTAGTTCAAATTATTAGGTAGCTACCGGATATCGTATTCACAAAAAAGTTATTTACCTACTAACAGGTGCGTGAAAGGATATTCTGCTTCATTCAGCTTTGGAGGTTATCATGGAACCCATATATTAAATATGAATTTCTCTCATCTTGAATCTCGTCTCGGTACAGGAATATTAATGAACACAAGATTTCACTTGAACCAATAGCCGAATTTCTTATGGTCACTATAGAATACAGCCGGTGAAATAACTATGTTTATTTATTACAAATACAGTTAAATAGTATTTTATTCATTATTAAGGAGAACACTTTATTTTTGTGAAGTTGTAATTATTCAGAACATGGGTCTGTGATATTTTAAATACTAATTAAATGTATTAATTAGAAAAATATCAATAAAAAATCAATTTTATCGAAAAATATTGTGTAAAGAATGACGTAAATCATGCGCCAAATAGGATCTACCGAACGAATTGGGCGATCTTTGAGTCGCGCGTCCCGCGGATTGGATTACGATGATTTCGGTCGTAAATCGGAATTGCCGAAAGGGGTGGGGGGGGGGGTAAAGGAATGAAGGAAGAAACTTGGATATAACGATTAGGGTCGATGATGGGTAGGGATTCCAGTTGAAGGACCAGTGATCTCGGAGAATCGGGAATCTGAAGGACTGCTCGCCTTACCTTATGTATGACCCCGCAGTCGCAGTCGAGATCACACAAACGGCACGCGGTGGGCAGATCTTCACTTCCAATCGAAGACGGCGATATCACAAACTTCACCGCGGCACAAAAAAATAACATTCCATATCACTGTGCACATAATTCACAAGATATCCAAAACAATACAGTGCTGGTGCACCGGAGTTGAACAAATCCACGATGTCTAGATCAAACAAATTTCATTCTAGTTGACGTCTACTGACGTCAAGGTCACTATTCACACCGAGGAGACGAGTATGAGGAAAGGAGAATTTGGACCGGGGAAAGGTGTCAATGACACGGTAAAAATATGTTTTACGAATATGGAACAAATTGTATTCGGTAAAATGATTGTCACATTTTGCGAACTGAGCTTGATCAATTTTGTATCGCTTACCGTTGAGAATGTTGCATCGTTCCTCGTAAAAGAATAAAATACTCGTTGCACTTCATGGTCCGTTGCATATTCTGTTATCCATCAAAATGTGCCTACTCCAAGTACTAAGCCGTTGTAGCATTTGTAGTTTAATGTTAATGTCTCAAAAATAAATGATTATTTAAACAAATTAACTCACCGGTACAAAGGCTCGAAAATAAATTCAGTTTTAACGATATTTTTTTTAGTTCAGTGCTCAAATGCATATGTTATGTTTTTAACGCTTTATTAGAATAATAGTACTATTGATTAAACAATTAAAGTCGTTCTGTGTTTTAACTATTTTGTTTAAATATTACTTGGTATTTGGGTATGTTTGATGTCTGTATACTGCAGATAACTGAAATTATGATCAAAAATTTGTTTGTAATTAGAGACTGAATTGATGAGAAATAATATATTTGGAAAAAGCCCAAACATTAATAAATGAATAAGTAAATTCTTAAAATAAAACTTATCAATTCGATGTCAGTCCTTGTATGAAATGTTTCAAGTGACATGTGAGTGGAATCTCATCAGTGCCGGGACCGTCTCCAAGTTGTCGAGATTGGATCAACTCATGATCTTTGGAGCCAGTATGGTGAAATTAGGTAGGATTTATTAGGATTAGGAGCATAGATGCCGGAAGAAACAGGATATTCGGAAGGATGTTTGCACTCACCACAATCCAGTTCTTCTGGCACCTCCAAGGTGGACTGTAAATTTAGATTTTATCAAATCTCCATTCAGGGGTCCTAGTCCTTTAGATTACACTGGATTGGATTAGACGCGACGTCTCAATTTAATATTATACTGAGATTCACTAGTTAGCGTACCGGTTCAAGGGTCGCCGTTCGACTGGTGCGGCGTCGTGCGGGGTGAGGAGGGGAGGGGAGGTGGAAGGCACAATACACTAGTTTCGTTCAAGAATAAATATATATCCCAAACCGCCATCATTGGTTTTCTCTGCACTTCTCAGTTTTTTTTCTTTTTAACATGTAGTTAACGGAGATAGTCGACATTTTTGCGGTAAATTTAACTCTTTATAGGACTACATTATCACATTTTTTTATATATTAACTCGATGGTGACGGATAAATTGCTTTACTTCACATTTTATATTTATTTTGAATTTTTATTATGATAAAACATGCTGACAATATATTTGTTTTATTTATGTATTGCACTTTTGATGAAATTTTCAGTTATTTTACAAATTATATTAATGCCTGAATAAAGCGTGTATAATAATAATAACAACATTAAAAGTAATTGTAAATTTCGTAATAAAACCCTTAAATGCATCCTATTTTCTTACGAACAGAAAGTACTTAAATACATATCTTGTAACAGATTCATTTTTCAGCACTGACTCAAACCATAAGTAATTTAAACGGCTCGTGCTTTGCATTAATCCCGATTTTACCCCCTAGAAGTGTTTATTGGAAAATCTCGAACAATTGGTTTAAAATAAAATTGTTTTTTCTTCAATAAATTGATAAATTAATGTATTAAATTATTACATATTTAAAAAATTCATTAATAAATGGACAAAAGGAATACATAATAGATTAATATGTAGTTTAACTATCTGTTTCTCCGCGGGGGTTGGCAGAAAGAATCCTGTCTCACACTCATTTTTCCTGACACGCAACTCTCTATCTTACATAACTCTATCATCTGCAATAGATTTATATTGTATCATCTGTAATAGGTTTGTTACTGGTGCAAGTCAAAAATTATTTACATTTTTCGTTCTACAGTCTATTTACATAGATTTTAAAGTCTATGCCAAACTTGTTGTGGATGATTCGATGGGCAAAACCATGACTGACGCTTAAAGAAGACCGATGGTAACTCACCTATTTGCTAGAACCATCTCTCGAGCTTGAAACTTTTCGTCCATGTGGAGATTGACTGGCGTCCTGCTTCCTCTTCGTGCGTCACACTCATCCAGCTGCTTTTAAACTTATCGATCCACAAAAAATCTTCAGCCCCGGTCACAGCCTCCGACTAGAGAAATCGGATCACTGCTCGTTGTTCCTTCTTGGTGCAAACTGCTAGCGGAGCGGACGCGTTTACACTGTAATAATGCCGAAAGGTGCATGACGTAAATGACGTGACCGCAGTCGTACCAACTCTAAGCACGTATGCGCAGAAGACAGTATGATAACCAAGAAGGTGTATTATGGCGGAAGTGTAGATAATTTTTGACTCGCATTTTGACTCGTATAATAAATCAAACAATATGGATATAGATACATACACTAGTGAATGTGGTATATAATTTTTTTTTAGTTATATCAATCAATAATGATGTAAATATTAATAACAAAATATATTTAAAAAAAGTTAAAATGATTCCTTATGTGTGTCGTATGAATGACTCAACAGATGAATTATAAAGCGACATTTATCGCCGCTCTGATGTGTGTTTCGCTTTTTGTACATGTCAGACTTTCATAAAATGTTAACATAAATATTCTATTGATATTGGTTAACATTTTTGATCTAGAACCATCCTAAAATGTATGAATACGTATCTTGAAAGTTCCGTCGTATTTGAATTGTATTAAGCTTCGACATTTCTTTGTTTACGATCTCACAGATGGTGCAATGATGTTATTTGATGTTCGTATCACATTGTGAATATTTTTTATTGACAAATCTATACTTACAATAATTGGCACTACAGTATTTTAAACATTCTTGTGCAATACAACATTGAGAATTTAAATGATTTGTCTGCTTAATTACATAGTTATTGCCTTTGTGATAAATACATTATTTAAATACGAGGGTGGTTTGAAAAGGTAGATGGCTCTTTCAAATAATGGAACGATTAAATGTATTAATATCAGAAAGGTAACATATAGGTTCGAAAATTGTCGCTAAAGAGATATAGATATAGATGTATATCTTTCTAATTAATATATTTAATTCATATTTAAAAGTAATTTGAATTGATATTAAAAGAAAACTATTAGACTTTTGTAACGTACTATATTTTTCGTTACAGTCCCCTCGAAGTTCAACGTTTCTCCAGTTTCGCGATTCTTTCGCGGAAATGAGTTTCTTCGAGGCTTTCAAAATACTTGTTTACTTCTCGTATGACCTCTTCATTTGACTCAATAGATGGTAGTCCGAGGGAGCTAGATCTGGTGAATAGACTAGATGCGGAAGCAGTTCAAATCGCAGCTCGGCCAATTTTTACTCAGCGACACGGCGTTCATGGTGAAACAACACATTTTTTTTACCATTCCCGGGCGTTTCTCTACTATTGCCACCTTTAATTGGTCCAAAAGTCAGTAGCGTGCAGTAGGTATAGATTTCTGTTGTGCTTATGGTTATGTTACCAATGATATTATACAATAATTTATAATATATGTTGTACATAGGATTATAAGCTTTCGTTTAACCAACGTATTTAAACAAATTGAATCCGTCGTTTATACGACCCTACCATGTATTTATTTATAATTTTATAGTACTATTAATAGTGTTTTTAAAATTTAAATTTAAACCTCCTTACCTATATAAAAATCAATATAAAAAATGTATGGACGTTTTTAAGAATACTTTTTATGACTGAACATGATTCTTTTATTGTTTGAAAATCCTTCACGTAATAACTACAGCATAGGCAAACGACTCCATATAAAACGGATCAACCGAAAGAAATTTTCAATTCAGTAAATAGCTAATTATATGACTTGAGTAATTCACTAGCTTAAAGATAGACCAGAGTAATGTGAATAGCTCATTGCGGCGAATCCACAAATGCGCAATGGGTGCAGCAATGAGTTTTTTGTGGTAGTTTTTAGAACTAAGCAACTAAAGTCTCCACTGGTACACAGATAACGCAAATTGTAAAATAATATTTCCGTTTATGTTAATCCAATTATTTCATTTATATTTGTTTCTCAGAATTTTTAGTAATGCACAGCTTTTTTGCTTGTATGCACTGCATGCCCCTGTCAGAAGTGATACATAGTATTCTCCGGTGATGATTTTCTCCTTTTCGAGGTAGTCAATTAGGAGAATTCCTTTTCTTCTTCTTCTTTTAAACAGGCAATCCACCCTTCAAGAGTGATTTGTGCCATTAAACAAGTTAAAGAAGTACAACAATATTAAAGAATAGGAAATATTGCGTTACAAGTTAATACCATTGACGTTCAAGAAATCTGCTATTATATAGCTTAAATGTGGCGAGTTAAGGAAAAGAAGATGACACAAGTTAACCGGGAGTTGAAAATTACCATTGACAAGATTATATTGATCCGAAATGGACAGGAAAAAATACATTGTCAAGGGTTTCCTCCTCGGCACCACACTCACACATTGGGGAGAATTCCTTTTGCGTCCCAAAAAACTGACGATATCACCTTTCCAGCGGATCGAATTTCATTTCATTTTTTTTCGGAGCCGGTTTGGCACGTCTTGACTGCTGTTTCGTTTCTAAGATACAGTGATGTATACAGGTGTCGTCCATTGTCACAAAACGATGCAACAACTGTACTGGATTCTTCTCAAACACTTGCAAATTGTAAGCAGTGTTCGCATGCTAATTCGGTTTTGCTCTGCGCAGCATTCATATAGCGCAAAGTTTTTTCATGTCCGATTCATTATGCAGAATGTAGTGAACCCGCTCAGTTGAGATGACTTTGGCTTTTGGTAACTCGCGCACTTTCACTCATCAGTGTGCTAAAACCAAATCACGGACTTTATCGAGGATTTCGGATGTCACTGCTGATTTCGAGGCTCCATGACGCAGTTATTCTGTCACCCTTAAATTAATTTAGTTTTACACAACGAATTATAATTTTATCCATTTTTCACTGTCACTCGAAACACTTCTGTTTAAGCTGCTGTCAAACAACGAATTACTGTTTAAATGACTTGAGACTATACATTATTTATTCATAAGAAGGAAAATTTTACGACTACATATACAGATGGCGTTAGCGCCATCTATTAGTATGCGAATCGAGTTACCTATCAAACCACACTCGTACATACATAGCACAGTCAAATTAGACGAAAAAAGCCCTACTGTCGGAAAAATTTCTACAAAGCTGAATTTTTGTATTCACGTGCGTTTCGATGTTAAAATAAGTAAATGATGACAAAATCCTAACAATATCAGCAGGGCAATTCGAGATATTAAAGGCCAACGGTCACCAAAATTTGATTTTGGTATCACCCACGTGATCACTTTAGTACCACTGACGCAATCAAATAGCTCCGCGACTCTTTTCAAATATATGACACATTAGAATGAAAAATTTCGTCTTAAAAAAGTATTGTCTATACAAAGATTTAATTTTCAAAGAGTAAATACTTTTACTGTTGCATAAATGTATCATATACTATCAGATTTATGTTTCCATCAAGAATATGTATAGAATACCTCTCGTCCTGCAACTAATGTTGCAGGCCCCCCTCCTATATGTACACTTTATTTCATGTCAATTCATTAAGTGGTCTGTGGTAAATGTGAATTAATTGACTTACATGTTTTATTTTTATTTAGATTATTTTAAAAATCATTGCAAAGTTTCACGTAATTATACACATAATTATTACTTTTAATATTATAATTATTTTTCTCAACATTCAGGTGACGCCGGCCGCCTTTGTCGATATTCCGTTAAATCGGTTAAATGAAATTGACTGACAATTCGAGCATATTCCTTTTCCGGAGAAATAAAGGTTATCGGAGATTTTGGTTCATTCTTTCAGCCTCCAATTACTTCCGAAACATTGATTTTCAACAGCTTTTTGCGAGAAAAGGCAAACGTTTTTTTTTTTTTTATCTAACAGTGTTTTATGGGCAAATAATAAAAAATGGCGGCGCTCTGCGCATCCCGACGGAACAAAATAGAAATAAAATCTATATGTGACCCTATTCCAAATAATTCTACAACCCTAAAACGGTAATTCTTTTGAAATATATTTTTCTTCTTTTAAATATACAATATACCGTTGGCCATAATAGCTGCTGTCAAATTGAAAACAGCGTAACAAAAACAAGTTGCGTAATTACTTACGTTAAAAAAAACTGAGTACATCGAGTGGAATGTGTCTCTTTTAAAAGCAATGACAACATATATGTTACAAGACAAAAGACAGCTATCTCTAAATCAGTACGGCAACAACTTTTGCATCTATCTAATGAATGGTTAATATTATATATCGGCACCAATACACTGTCAGATGGCAGTCAAAAAGATCAGATACACGTTACAAGAAATCTTATATATTCTTCTTCAAGTACTATCCATTAACGTAATATTTTGTTAATGACTATTAATTGCACTTTTAAGCTATAAGGTTATCTTCGACTGTTGATGTTTCCTCGTACAACAAGATGCACAATCTCATAAGTCTCAAGATACGTCGCGACATTTTCAAAATTTATCTTTATAGCACGAATGGTTTTATTTATTCTCAATCATCCACGTCGGTCCCCCATGACTGAGGATCGCGATCTCCATGAACTTTTGCCCTCTTGACTATGCTCCCCCACTGTTCTCCCTTAACCCCCCTTCATCTCTTTAAAACGTGTAATCTAATTATATAATAATTAGAATATTAATGTAATATATATAAAAATAATACTCATTGGTTTACTACGTATATAACATATACGAATATACGACCATTATCGTGTGAAGGTTTTTTTAACATTTTGTGCTCGCAATATCTCAAAAGTTACTTACAGTCAAATCTACAACTCCATATTTTTAGTGCATAATATCATCATATAATACTATTTTGCGCTGAATTTTCAGATTTTTATCTGGCCACCCACCAGAGATATTGAGACACGAAAAGTGCAGTTTTTGTAAAATTCCAAATTTTTAGAACAAACGGGGTGTAAGAGTCCAAATTTGGTGTGCGAGCACAACTAGTTCCACCTCTTTGTAAAAACCTAACCTAACCCTTCCTGGAAAAACATCTCCGTGAAGTTGTGATTTTTTTAAAACGAAAGCCAATAATTATGGCTGACATTTCACAGTGTACGAATGTATATAGACGAAAATATGTCGAATCAATCTTAACAAATTGATTTTAACCCCATGCTGATAAAACAAACAATAATTGAGATATTTTTGTTTTCGAAAATCCTTCATATTGAAAAATATGCTACGCCCCGTAAAACAAACATGGCTGTCATGCAAAAACAATAAAATTAACATATTAGTCATTTTGAAATACGTCGGGGCGATTGCACAAAAAATATGAAATTTTTTAAAAATGGTCAAGCAACCGTGCTGGATCATTTCATATGGACTCTGTTGCCTTATGCACTAGGTCAGTCCAACAGATGCTTTTCGCGAGATGTCCAACAAATTTAAGTATTCGTCTCAGAAAAATGGTTAAGAGGCTGTCTTATTCTCATAAGTGTGGTGTTAATTCATACTCTATCAGTCCAAATTATTTTCGAAATATGTATGTAGAACCATCCACATTCAAGCTTCTTCAACAGTGCTTCAACGAAGGTCCTACTTGCCACACCATGCTGCAGAACTGAGAAATCATAATACCGTTCCAAGTTTCAGATCAAATTCATAACTTCAAAAAAGATTTTTAACCTTTGAGTGGTCCCAGCTCTCATATAATGTGCAACCCAGATGAGTCGTTTATTATACACGTTATTTTTGTAACTCATTTATCCTTACAAGAGATTCATAATTCAGTTCAAGAATCAATTTTTTTCTGAAAGCTTTTGGGAACTTGGCTTTCGGAGAGGTAGCATTCTGGAAGTTGGCAAGTTTCCTTTAAGGAAGTTATCCGACACCCCAATGATTGAATATTGTAAGTTGGCTATATAATAATTAGAAATTAGTTATTGGAAGATAAATTAGATTTTTAAAAATAAGTAACGGTTTTGAATTTAATTATCTTGGTGTTTAAATTTATTATGATAAAAATAAATTTAATAATTTTCCATAAAATTTTCCACAAATTAATAAATAAATCTACTTTATAATTTAGTGAGATTTAATAAATAATTTAATATTTCTTCAAGATTCTGAAGTATATACATTTTCAATTATTTAAAATCAAAACTTACTAATCCTCGGTTGGGCAAATTTTGTATGTACTTAACCCTAAAAGATTAACATAAATTTTGACTGATGTTTAAAAAATTAATTATATATGATTAAAAACTTCACCTTGTCTATATGTAAAACAATTGGAAAATTACTTGAATTTTTATCTAATTTATATATATCATACAATTTCTATCTCTTCTTCTAGTACTCGGTAAGTAATAATATATAATACTTAACTACTCCAGTTTATAAAAATTTGTGGAATATTTTTAGTGATTATATTCTACTAAATACAGATTTTATCATAAATGACCCTCTCGCATACACACATTGAATTATACTATATACGAATACTTTCTATAAGAAAAATATTTTTTTTAACATTTTGCCAGTTTCGAATAATAGTTTTATTCGATTTTACCATTCAGTAAGGCCTCGTACACAAATATGTATATAAACTTCTATTCAATTATTGAAAAATCACAAGACATTATTCTTCATATTTTCATGTCAGAATTAGCTCTCAATCAGGCGCGACAGAACTTGAACCTCCTCATGTATCAATTCAGGGTTGCCCTCAAAGGGACTCTCCTGCCTAATGTAACGTATCTATCTACCGCTGTAATAGGACTTCTTCGTACTAGTGCCCAAAAATGTGCTGAAAAATCAAACCATCTTGCAAGATTAAAGCATTTGTTAGTCGTACTGTTCCCTGGATATGTAACATGTATCACTAGTTGTTTATTTATCACTATTGCGTCTGTGTAAGTCTGCTGCGTGTATAAAAATTGTAAAAACAAATGTGTGAACCAACGTTATTTTGAAAAAAACACATTTTTGTTGTTAAGTTGCATTTTCAGAGCATAGTTCTGTGGTATTTTAATACCCATAAATTAAATTAATGAACTAGAAAGATATTAGTTATCCCATTAGCAACTAATATTTTTCCGATAAATAGTTTTTTTCTGTATATCTTTCTAGTTGATTAATTTAATATTATTTTGGTTGCGTTTCTTTCACGAGAATTCGTTAGTTTTTATAAACTAGTTTTATAAGCTAGTTTTATAAACTAGTTTTATAAGCTAGTTTGATTCGTCGTCAAATTCCCTGCCTAAGCTGAACGTGATCAGTGCATCCAATTAAATTGCTTCTTCAACTAACCCGCATCCAGCTACATATTTAAAAAATTTATACTGAAGCATTAATACAATCTTAAAAAGGGTATTTGAATCTCGGGTAATTATAATACCTCGCAAGGTACGTAGTTCGTGTTCTTAAAGAGATTATTATTTTTTATATAGATCTCTATAGTTGATCAATGCATATTAGGGTACATTAGAAGAAAATAATAAATAAATAGTCAAGTAAGTATTCCTATAATTGAGTCAAATTGTAAAAGAAATTAAAACAGTTAAAAAATGTATAAAATAAATATATTTTTGATAAGCCAATCGAACAGAAAAAATGTTTTCCTTTGTAACATAAAAACCAATCTTTAAGTTAAACAATTTGAATTTTTTTAGGTAATCAGCTGTTTGCGTTTGAAGTTTCATGAATTGTTTTTAAGTATTGCGAAAGTGTCTATCTGCGTATTCCTTGAGATTTATCGGTTATAGGACTGCATCATTAATCAGTAATTGTTTACAGAGTGTGAAATGTAGTTTCGTAATATACGGATGGCTACACAAATTATTGTGAGAACTGTCACTTTTGTATGTGTGTGTCAGATGAGTGGTGGGGGTCATGGGTTATAAGAGGCCGTCATTAGGGGAACGGGGCTCTTTACCATCGTCCCATTATTGTAATAAACGAATATTGTTACATATATTTACTGAGTTACACTACAAGAAAAGGCGAGAGTGCAAAGTGAGGAAACAAACCAAAGGGAATCTGGTGGTACTCACAACGTTACCACAATTATTATCGCAGATACTAAATCATATATATACATATGCATATATATACATATTTTTTGTATAGTTAGTAATAAACTTCAACCTTGATGTAGTACCTCTAATATTTTCATAAGAAGATCCCACACGAGCTAGACATGTAATCAGAAAGCCAGGATTACGCCTACGGAATTACTCAGCGATTTTGAAACGAAATCACCCAGTGGGTCACACAGCCATATCTGGGAAAACATGTGAAGAACCTTTATGAAAAAGGTCTTGGCCTATAATAGGCTGTAATCGAAACAGCGGAGGGCATAAGTACATGGAAATGCCTTATGGAGGCGATAATCCCCTACGGCGAGGGGTGTAAGGTGTTAAAAATTTAAAAAATGCAATAGAAATATGGTTCAATTAAAGAAAACTCGCCAGGAATAGCAAGCCTGTATAGGAAAATAACAAATTAGTAATAATGGTTAAAAAGTTGACGTAAGTATTTAAGGGTTAAATAGACTGGGTTAATCTTTTAGTTGCTAATAAAGTTCACAGGGAGAGCTGGCGGTAGTACCGTTCGGGGTATGCTGGTAGATTAATTAAATCGCTGGGGTATCTTTATATAAGGCCCCCGACATAATATTTGCTCTCCCAAGTTTTACTTAATTAAACATTTAGGAATATAATATTATCAAATTTGTTTAATTATCATTACTTAAAAAATTAAATTTAATCAAAATTTTATAAGTACCGCAGAGAAATTATTGGTGTTAGGGGAAGTAGGGGTAAAACTAAATACTTTAGCTTAATGATCTATGAATAATTAACTCAACTTGGATGAAAGTATGTGAAAAGTTTTGTTTTTAAGACTTATTATAATAAATATATACTATTATTCATATAAAAATGTTTTAAGGTTTTCACGGCCGTTCAGAATCTTCTGTGTAGAGTTTTCTGGGATATCTGACCTTTCTGGCCGAGGTTTCGGATCCCATTGCAGGGCTTGTGTTATGTATGACTGTTAGTGTTGTGATTAAGTACCGGCTTGCAGTTATGTGTCGAAAGCAAGGTCTGTCATTTATTAGGTGCTGGCTTACACTACCGTGTTGGAAACAAGTGTTGTGTGAAGTGAGTAGTGTTATGTTTATTTTTACAGTCGTATAGTTGATGTAACATAGTTGTATAATGCACCTTCTCCGGATTGGAAAGAGATCCAGGTTCGAACCCCGATAGCGCAACAACAATATTTTTTAGATAAAATTGATTTTATATGTAAATATTTCTAATTAATACATTTAATTAGTATTTAAAATATCACAATCCTGTGTACTGAATAATTACAACTTCACAATAAGAATATGTTCTCTTTAATAATTTAATTTTCGTAGATTAATACAATTTAACACAAATTAAGTGAAAAGAGGAAGAGGACATCAGATAAAACAGATACTGAAATATGGTCCTGTTAGAAGCTTCAATAATCGGCGAGCTTGTATTAATGTGGATGAAGCGAGAATTGTGTATCAGGACAGAAAAGTGTTGCGCTCTATCCTCTCTGCCTACTCCCGTGAGGAAACAGCGTGATGGTAAGTCAGCTATGTTAGTTAATACTCATTAATAACATTAATGGGGTTTGGAAGTTGTTCATCAAACACATATAACAGGTTCGATGATTACAAATTCGCCGATTCAGCTAAACTCGGCGGGGAGTCGAGTTGCTCGAGCGGACACGTACCTACACTGGGGTAGGGGGTGCAATTCTGGCTGCCTGGAGCAGGGATGTATCTGTAGGCAGGGGTGCATCTGTAGGCAGGGCGGATTTAAGTACTCGGGCACCCTAGACGAGGTGAAAATTGAGCACACGCCAAATAAATATTTGTGATATTTACCGTACCATTTTAAACAAATATTTGACGTAGCGTATTCTTACAATAAAATGTTTGGTATCTTAGATTTAACTACTACTATCCACATACTAGTAAATGAATAGACACGATATGATGTGTATATATAGGAGAGGGGTTTGTAACATTATTTTAAGGGATGAGAGGCATTCTACAGACATTTATCAAGCGAAACATAAATTCGATAGATTATGACACATTTATGCAACAGCAATAGTATTTATTCATCTCTTTGATTTGATCACGTGGGTGCCCCCAAAATGAACATATTAGGATTATAAATTTGTGTTAGTTCATGTCTAAATATTTTATAGTCTGTGACTACTTCAATTGTGATTCAATCATGTAAAAACATATCCAAAAATTATAATTTTTAACGAGAGAGTAAATTTCTTTTTTCAAAATTCAAGATTGATTTTTAGCTAATAGTAATCAGTATTTTAGTAATCAGCAAACAAAATTTCAATAGGTTATATAAATGGAGTTTTGTCTTATTAATATGGCGTAAAATTAAACACAACAATATATAAAATTATGTGTCATTGTGTTAATTTTTTATCTTCGAATTAATAAGATATACTTTGTTAGGAGAACACATTCTTATTGTGAAGTTGTAATTATTCAGAACATAGGTCTGTGATATTTTAAATATTAATTAAATATATTAATTTGAAAGATATACATATAAAATCAATTTTATCGAAAAATATTGTTGTTGCACCTTCCCCGGTTAGGAAAGAGATCCATCCCGGTGGCGCAACAACAATATTTTTCGATAAAATTGATTTTATATGTATATCTTTCAAATTAATATATTTAATTCATATTTAAGATATATTTTAGATTATTTCAATACCAATAGTTTTTTTCATGGCTAGAATTGATCATTATGAAAAAATCGGCATAATTAATTCAAATACGCATTTTCTGTAGTTTTTTTTTGTATTATCAGGCGATCAAATTAATGATATGAATGTATATATTTTTAATGAACATATTTTATTTGTGAAATTTATTAATAATTATATATTAATAACATTTTTTTTTAACAATTATGAAAAAAAATATTTTTTCAAACAAAAGATAATTAGATTTGGTTACCTATTACTGATGAAAGAAAATGATTTTTCTGCTACTGGTTGGTTAATATAAAGCTCTTGTGCTTAAATATAAAGAATATATATAAATTTTATAAAATAAAATTTTGTTTAAATAAACAAATTGAAGCAAGGTACTGAGATTTATTACAACTAAATCTCTGAAATTTATCTCATCGTATATCATTCCGTGGAAACGGAAAAATTATTTGTGCATTAGTTTTTGAATTTATTTAGACGTATACAACATTTGTATAACTGCAAAAAAAAAACAGGTTGTTACATATATTTTACACACATTATAAAATACATTGCCCAACTAGGCAAGCCTGTTTTAGGGCAAATTGGTAAACAAATACATTTTACAAAACCAAAACTCATTGAAGGTAAAACACAACAATATCGAATACGCAACATACAAGGCAATTAAACTTGAAAATATTGAATATATATATATAAAACATATAAAAAAGAAAGAAGAAGAAAAAATATCAATATGTAATGTAAGCACATATAAGGTAAATGGGAATATGCGACCAAAACACAGTTGAACAGTTAATTTTTTAAATATTTTCTACGCCCGTACTCTACCGCTGAATTGCCGTGAACTGCGTTATTAGAAAAAGTTGCGCGTGTTACCGAATGTACTTGCAACTTTGTCAACTGCGAATTTTTAGGATTTATTTTATTTCTTTATACATTACATTACATTTTATATTCGACAATAAAAAAAAATAATAATAGTGTTATGCACCCCCAAATAAGAAAAATCTTGAATTATAGGCGTGGCTATCAACATTTATATAATACAAGATCAATATATACTAGATGTAAGAATTTGTTTACAACAAAATTTAAAAATATATTATATAGACATACATCTATAATAATACAATATGAAAATTAATAGGTATTATTTTAAGGTATTTTTTTTCCTAATCATTCTAGTTGAAATCTTTTGATGTGTTCGTAGATCGTCTATAGAATAATTGGCAGCATTATTACATTACCGATCAAGTAAAGGTCATAGCATGAATTAACTTTCCGAAATTTTTTTTTTTCTAATATATTTTATATGTCTGTCTAAGTTGTTCTAAACATTCATATCCAGCACGTCACCAGCGTCGATCGTAAGTATTCAAATGATAATTAGGGCCCACTCTAATCGCAAATTGACAGACTGCACCCCCTTCTGTCTGGCACTGATCAAAGTGGAAAACTTATAATGATTTGCTGGTTCGTGTTAGTGTAAAATGGTAATTACTCGGTATTGCGCTCCGTAAACTCGAATCGTCTAAGTAAACCTTTCTTAGTGTATATGTTTATGTTTTCATTATATTTACAAAATCAACATCATCAAAAGAAAGCGACAAAGTGTTTAGCTATACGATATACATCATTTTTAACAACCTACAATTAAAGAAAATCAAAAAACAATTGGGGGAATATAATTAGCATCTTCTAATCGCGTGTGTTATGTGTACAGTTCATCGGGAAGGAATGAAATCATTTTACATTTCGATATCTCCTACGTAAGTAAAAAATTACATTTGTAATCTGTCTAGTATTTTTCACGTATTTGATATATTTAATTTTTTTTATATTATGTTTATTCGTACCTGTATGATAGAATACAATATATATATATATTTTTTTTTAAATCTGTCACGTAAATAAGTACATGAGAAATACTAAAATGATTAAAAATGTCATTTTTTACTTACGATACGTTACGTAGGAGGGGTCGATTTATTTTGAACATTTTAGGTAACATTTAACATTTTTGTAAAAAAAACCGGTTGGTCAGCTTTGTGTGGGGTATGTTATACTGGGTGTGTTTTATTTTTTTATTAAAATTTTTTGTAGGCACTAATTAACAAATAAATTCTTTACCTACCGACCCGGGAGGTGAAAGAACATATATTAATTAACAAACACGTGTGTGTTGTGGCTTTTCGAACATATGACTTTGTAAAACATGTCAAAACGTACATAACTTTGACACGTTTTAGAAATTGAATTTTATTTAAGTAACGAGTATGACGTATTATATTTTTCTAGATTTACACTAATTTGAAATATTTAGAGGGAGGGGATAGGAGCGAGATAAAAATAATATGTGAAAGAGAAAACAACAGAATGATTTTTTTTTTTATTGCTACTTCGCGTCTTGTTAATGACGTATCCATACAAAGGGTCGCTGGTTCAATTCTCCGTGGATGTAAATTAAAGATTAAAAAACTTTGGACTAATGTATATTTTATTTTTATGATGATTAAGATTGGTTCCAACACTATTAAATCTGAGAATGGAGGGGACTGAAAACGGCGCTCTGAATGCAATTGTAATCAATATGAATTTGTCAAACGAATCAAGAATTAAGGTGTATTATGGAACTCTGGCGCCAATGCTAATAGATGAAAATGAATCCTGGAATTGGAAAAAAAAAACTCAAAACATGCGTAAATACGTTATCTTAACCTTAGATTACGAATGCGAATGATAGTCAGATGATGTGTTTTCTGGATATTATTTTATGGATTGGAAGCATGGATACTTACCGGTTAAATGATAATCATAACGATTACGTTATCATTTAAGTTATTAAAGCATTTGACATATAGATGAGAAGAGTGCTCGAAATGAGCTGGATGGATAGAGTTACGAATGAATGTGTTATGGTTCAGATGAATAAAGAAAAATAAGTATAATCTGAAAACTTAAATATTTCTAACGCGTAATGAGATACAGGATGAATATTATGTTCCAGGCCGATTATGTTTATCTTCCATTTTGGTTTGGTATGCATTTATAAGTTTGCATTTAGTAATCGTAGAGAATAGTTGATTACAATTTATTATAAAGTATTAACGCTTCAACAACGTGTTGAAGTCATTAATTTTTTTTTATCTAAATAACAATGGCAATGCTGATAGTGATTGTTATCGTCACGTGTTTGTATACTTCTTGGTGGCCGAATTGAGTCAATTGAGCCTGCAACACATGAGATTTTAACAAGATGATGCCACCTCACACACAGGCCGAGCTACGCTTAAAATTTTTCCCGGTCGCATAATGTCAAAAAGTGGTGATATCGACTGGTCTCCTTGATCACCTGATTTGACTGACGGATTCCGATTATTTTCTGTGAAGGTACTTGAATATAAAGATCTACGCCAATAAGCCAACAAGACTTCCGATGCCACAGGATAATATTCGACATGAAATTGCTGAAATAACAAGTGAAGTGTGCAAAAATTGTATGAAAAATATGGTTAAAAGAGCACACATTTTTAAGTACAGGGTTTACAGGACTGCCTCCTTCGTGGCTGTAGTATTTCTTTCGTCAAATTCATTATGAATGCTTTTTACGTGGGCGCTTCTTTGTGAACTCGGCATCGGTTTCTTTTATAAAACTTTTTAGTTTTGGAGACTGTAAAAGATCTCTAGCTGTGAGTTGTGGCAGACAGGGTAAGTTTATCATTCTTGTGATGGTTTTTGAGTAAAAAATATTGCTGTATAAGAAGGAACGTCGTCGTGATGAAGAGGTGGCTTGTAGGGTCGAAGCGTTACTTTTAAGATATCACTTAAATACTTTCGGATTTTTATGAGATATCCAATTCGATAATCACTGAGCTAGAGATTATCTCATGAGATTCTTTGTAGGTTACTCTTGGCTTTTGTAGACTACCGTGTATACACAAACTCTTAGAGATTCGCGATCTCGTGTTTCACTTAACGCTAAATAAGAATCTGAATCGTCGGCGAAATCCCTAAGTAATTAGTTGGCCAGAGTGGGAAAGGTATATTAAGGTTTATTGGAAGAACAAAATACACAGCCAGTAGGTACTCAACTGGCGATAACACTTAATGTATATCAAATATATAATGATAGTCCATTGACCGGCAGCAAAATATAACATAACATAAACGTTTGTAATTTAACGCATTTTGTTTATCTATCGTCTAAACTTAAAAGTAACCATGGTTCTAGGTGACGTTTGTGCGCACATATCGAGTCCCGTCTATCTAAATTGAACATCGTTTGCATTTTAATTTTTTTCTCTTTTTGCCAATCTCAAGGTGATTGCTAAGTTTACTGAGATTTATCTCATTGTGTCTCGTTCTGTAGATACGGGTCATTAGTTTCTTTAGGACATTAAATGTATAAATAATAAATTTAATTAATAATATTTAATAATGCATAATATTTCTCGTAACGAAGAACAATATTGTTTTTTTATTTTAATTTTAGAGCATGACCGTCAGTCACGTCGTGTTCATGGATTGGGGCGACCTAATTGTGGTCCACTGAAAGCTGTTTTAAAATTATCAGCAAGGATGACATGGCTTCGAAAGTCTGCATTGTTTTCAATTAATTTAAAATTTGGCGCGTATTTTTCACATACAATATGTTTTTAGAGGGAAGGTTTTTGGGGTAAAATGCGTCACGAAACTGCGTTTAAAAAGCGCCATAAAAGAGTCCGTAATTTTTTATAGGTGTTTCGCGGAAGGAGGTGTAATATACAATAAATTTGTCTCAGGTATTCTGTATCATAGTAAACGAACACTAATGAAAAAAAAGGGGACCATAACTATTTACAACGATCTCTATAAATACGATAACGAAAAAAAAATGCAGGAGCGGTATGACATATGCGTCTGAGACACGTAACGCATTTAAAAAAAATCTAATGCGTCAAAGATTCGGTCGGTCGTCATCTAGTCTAAAAGTTTGATTAAAATCTTTCAATATTTTTTTCACATTTAACATACCACTTATTTTTTTTTAATGCTAAACTTATCTCACGCGCCAGTCATGATTGTGACCATACTGTACAAGTCTACCACGCTCTCAGCACACCATTTATAACACGGCGACATACCGAGTTTCAAACCATAAATATGAACCAATTTCACTACACTATTTTATTGTCTCTATTTATTTTTCTATATCTCTGTCGAATTTGACTCTTTCTTTTTAATTTTTATTTAATATCACCGCAACAGCACGAAAAAAACCGGCTACTTTAACACAGACGGTAGTCTATGAAAGTAGCGAGGACAATGTTTTATATATCAGAAGTGGATACCTATTGCATCCCATACAGTAAACTAATAAGTGTATTATATAATTGTATGTTCACTTCTGAGGAACAAGAAAAATTATGCCAAATGTCAAATAAAAAATTTATTAAATTTATGTGGTCTGCCCATTAACGTTTTGTTTTCTCATTGATGGCATATTCAATTACATCAACTGCTCTGTCTGTCTTTTATCTATACTTTAATTTTCATCTTCGTCTTGATACACAACATATTATTTTTAAATATAGGTTAAATTCGATTAAAAATAGCTAGAGCCACCTACCCTAAACCACTGGGTTTAGGTAATAATATTTAATTTTAAAAATAGCTGAAGTGACCTACCCTAAACCATTTAGGTCCTAGATCATCAGATAATATCAGTATATTTTACGATCCAGGGTGAGATTTATCCTCTTTACAAGAGGGATGGCCGCCACGCGGGCCTTGAATAGATATTTATTATTTTCAGTGTTATATTTTAGAAAGAATAAAGCTAATTTCACATCGGAATCTATCGAAATCTATTCGAGTGTTTACCTACCTATGTACTGACTCAAATAAGAAATACAAACCCGTAAAACTTTTGGGGTTTTTATTCAATTTTAATGATTTTTATTTCTTACTCAATGTCTGTTCTTGTCAATGCAAAGTTTTTCATGCTTCTGTGTAAAAACTAAATATTAACATTCTTATTATGTTTATTGTGTACTTTCTACAATTAATATATTTAATAATAAATTCAACACATTCATCGTGTGTGAAAAATATTTCACCAAGATAATGTTTTTTTTTATAATAAAAAGAGCGCTGCTTCTAACTGGAATAAATAGATGTTTCACTAAAAAAATAACGAATGTCAGTTCTATATATTAGGTTAATGGAAAAATAATTGCGAGTTTTGTTTCCTGAATTCTTTCTGCAACTTAAGTTTTTTTTTCAAATACTACGAGTAATTAGAAAGATCTACATATATAATCAATTTCATAGAAAAATATATTATTGTTGCTACCGGATTCGAACCTGGATCTCTTTCCAATCCGGGGAAGGTGCATTATTCAACTATGCTACAGCAGCCAGTACCTTTGTCGATAAATTTTCTAACCCATATGTTACATTTTTCAAATTAGTACATCTTGCGCAACGGTTATGGATCAAGCTGTTGCCGAGAGTGCATTTCGGAATTTTACACAAATAAACTTGTAATTTTTTTACCGTTTCCGAGGTAAGTTTGTAGAACTCCATAATTTCATAAATATGATTATATGAACACGAAATACTTATTTTTTTAGCAATATTTGAATATGTCCAAGAACACACAATTACTGGATTCTCACCTACAAAGGCACTGTTATTAAACAAATAATAGATATATCATAGAAACGAAGCTATACTTCATTTAAAGATTTGGGTAATTATAGGGTTTACGGCTGGCTTAAGTAATCACTTTATACAAATATAACGTTCACCATTCTCACCCGTTAATCAATCTCCATATATTTCAAATTTTTGGATGTTACATACATGTTACTATGTGGAAACACTTCCAGTACAACTACACTATCGCCATCTATAAACTAAATTTGTTATTCATTTTCCTAAAACAGCATATTTTATTTTTTACTCTGCTCGTTTTATTTACTTGAAATGCGTTTCGCCTTGTAAGAGTATTATCAATCTAATAATTTAACTCAACAACTTGTTTATCTATATGCAATTTTATTTGCATGAAATGAAAAGGGACAACATATTCATTGGAATTCGAAGGCTTTCCATACATTTTTTTATGCTTATAATCATTCTAAGTAACCATTATGTTTCAACCTTTTAGAACGCGTTTCAAGTAAAATAAATTAAACGAGTAGAAAAAAAAACAAGTGTTTTATTTTCACATAAGTGAAACTTGTAATTATTTGGCGAAAATTTTTCTATTCTATGGTGCATCAATTAATAAAGATAAATTAACTAAGAAAAATATATTTGAATATTTAAATATCAAAAACGTAAATATTTTCTTGTCAACCAAATTAATTAATAATAATGTTTTTTCAATTTTTTTATTTTCGTTTTCTAAATAATACATCTAATTTGGTTTATACATTGTATATTTTATTCGTTTTAATAAATAATAATCATTATCAAAGTTTATCCAAATTTAATAAAAATAACACAAAAGCATTTGGAATTTTCGTAATACAAAGTTGATAATCAATTTATTGAAAAAATATTTAGTTGCTACCGGGATTCGAACCTGGATCTCTTCCTACCCGGGGAAAACACGACACCATTTTAAAAATACCACAGAACTATGTTTTAAAAAACTGCAACTTCACAACAATAGCGTTCTCCATAAAAAAAAAATATAAGTTCAAAATTTGTTGAAATCTTAATTGCTTGATATTGCGAAATTGGTTTACGCGTATCCTCGAATAGGAAAAGGTCCAGGTTTGAATCTCGGTATTAACCAAATATTTTTCGATTAATTGGTTTTTTCTGTGTATCTTTCTAGTTGATTAATTTATATTATATTATAATAAATAATAGTTTATAATATAGGTATGTTATAATTTTAAGAAATACGAACTGTGTTTTCTATTAGGAGGTAGTGTGTTATGGGTGATTTGGAAAAATACTTTCATCACCTTGGATGGTTTCATCCCATATTATGTTTACTTCACGATTCATACAATTTTTGCTTTTGCTTCACGCTGTTGATACGTTTTCAGATTTTTCTTTAAATCGCATTTTCATTGAAATATTTATTTGATGTGAAAATTCTGCGAAGAATGAAAGAAATCGTATTAATGTGAAATAAAATGAGTATTTGTGAAACATATTTGTTTTCTGCTATGCTGTCCTTGAGAATTTTTATTGTACATAAATAGATATATTTTTTAATATAAATAATACAATTTATATGGTTTTCCTATTTGTGATATATATTTATAATAATACATTTTTGGTGGTATTATTATATATGATATATATACCCGAAGACCGTCTATCCGTCCAGATTTGACTATATCACTGTTTGAATAAGAAGTTGGAGAAACGGGATATAGGAAGTGTGAAAGGAATTTTGTATATGGACAGAACAGTGGGGGCTTAAGGACCAACCAGGAAGTACACAACTTTTCTGAATTTTTCTCTCCTGAACTTCAGAAACAAACTTTGATCATTCGCACGAAGCACTATCTTACACACGATAATTCACAATTTTCACAGCCTAACGGGCGCAATGATAAACGATAACTGTCAAATCAAACTTCTCAACTCATCCTAAACCATAGAGAACACAACAGAAAAGTCGTGCTCTGGTATAGGGAAGGGGGTAATATGAGATAATAGTTAGAAACCATTCTCTATATAGCGTTCACATGCGCGCAAGATGGCGATCGACGATCCCTAACTCATAGAGATTGAACAATCCCTTTTCCAATATTTTAAATACGTGTAAATAAAATTGTATTTAAAATATCACAGACCGTCTGTTCTGAATAATTACAACTTCACAATAAGAATGTGTTCTCCTTAATAATACATAAGTTGTATAAATGTGTCCAAAATTTTATAATAATGAATTGTTAAATCTGGCGTCTCCTATCGGATTACTCAAAGGTTTTCGAGATTTCGTAAAAATAAAGTAGATATCTTTCAAATAATGGAACGATAAATGTATCTATCAATTTAAAAAGTGTAACATATAGGTTAGAAAATTTGTCGTCAATGCTCTGTGTGCTGTTACATAATCGGTTAATGCACGTTCCCCTGATTGTAAGAGATCCAGGTTCGAATCTCGGTAGCAACAACAATATTTTTTGACAAAATTAATTTTATTTGTATATCTTTCTAATTAATACACTTAATTTGTATTTTATATAAATTTTGGTTTATTGTTAAGTGGAAAGCTATCTTCCCACTTTGGTTCCAAAGCATGTTATTCAAATGTTTGTAAAAGGCCGATAAATAAATAAAGTAAGGGATTTTTCGAAAACCAAAAAGGTAAAAAAAACCCTCGAGTTTACGGTTGAGGATGGCTTAGGAATAAATAAATAATGAGCTTATTTCACCCCTGGAGAGGCGTTACATTTTTACAGGCCGTTTTACTAAAGCCATCCACCCCCATCCCGCCACTGGAGCCTCTGAACAACCAACCCTTTCACGCTCTGGCATTACCGTGGGCAAACTTTCATTTCACCCTTCCTCGGCAGAGTGTTTACGGATTTTTTTTCTGAAGGGTTGCGCTGATAATGCTGGGAAAACACGTGACGCTTTTAACTGAGGCTTTTCTGCAGAATTTGGCAAAAATTGGCCTTTTTATAAAAACATTATTAAAATGATTTCATTAATATTAATGGCAACAAAACAATTAGCTAAACGATTTTATTACCCGGTATACGGAGCCAGCTTATCTAGAATTTTAGCCTTTCATTACTCGAGTTAAGTTATTTACATATTACTCGAGTAGAGCCATTTCTATAGGTATTTTTTAGTTATTTTAAGAAAAAAAATATTTAAAATGGCGACTACTTTATTAAGATTCTGTATTTTTTTTTCTTTAGAATTTTTTTTATAATAATAATGAAATTTATTTTTGTAAAACACTGTATATCGGTTTTTACAAATATTTATTGATAGACGGAGTGTCGTCCATCTTGGATGATATACTGTGTTGTTGCAGGAAAGCTCACTTAAAAATTGTGTTAAATATCACATTATGTATTTATATTTATTTGATGTGGTTGTTTAATATAACATTGGATGCGCAAGAAGATATACAACGTTGTGCCATTCATAACTCAGATCTGCACAAAACTGATATACAGTATTGTTGTAAGGGTGATCTCAAATATACTTGTACAAAGCACATTGATTAATTTAACATCAACAGGTTTAGATACTACTTTTCGTCAGGAAGGACGTACATTAAATGATCCAAAAAAATATATATATGCAAAGAAATCAATTATCGGACTGGGGCACGCCGCAGCTGTGGTGGAAATGGAAAGACGAGATAACATATGAATGGGGAATATATATGTAAATAATTGGTTATTTATTAGATATACATGATAAATAATTATATTAGGTTTAGTAACTACAGGACTTAGGTAGTAAATATATCGTAAAATAATGAATTTCTCTTTAATAATATATAAGATATATATAAATTTTTGCGTATCCGCTTAAAACCGTTAATTCTGTTTTTGGTTATTTTTTCATACAAAATGTGCGCTCATGCTTAAACCCAACATTTTTTTTATATCAAAAAGAATAGTGAATTTTAAATAATTCAATTAATATCACCATAAACAAATATAATAAATCTTCCACGCTTATAAATGGTACGGCCAAAGTATTACAATATTGTGCCAAAAATAAAATAATTCCTTTGCACAGAGATTTCACTTGTTTTTGGCAACAAAAATATGTAAAGCCTAAATGTAAACCTTAAAAGCTTTACTCATAGTATAAAATATTTCACAACTACGATCAAGTTCTATAGCTTCATGAAGAGGGAACAGTGCAAAAAATATGCTGAGAATTTAGACAATCACGTTATCAACGGTGACAAATTATAATGTATACTTTTATGTGAATATTGCTATATTTTTAGTCAATACGAGTTACGTTATATTTTTACTATTCTTAAGATCTTGTGTTATGAAAATATGACTAACTTAGTGGTTTCTTGGTACGATATTGGAATCTTCTACCACTTGATCACTAGGCTAGTGTTACTATTACTAACTCTAATTATTATTTGTTATGATTGTCCCTAATTAGTAATGGGACGAATTTTGTTGTATATAAGGAATTTATTCGGGTATAGGTGACACGTAGGTGCTCCTTAGGTAGGTAGTTAGAGGTGGGTATCTCCACATACACGTCTACCTCTCACTTTTTATACCACGTATTTTGCAACTCCCTTAGTCCGTCCGTGTTAGTGTGACTCAATCCATTTTGTGTCTCGTCTACTGTCCCTCTTTTGGGAGTGTTTTTGATCCCTGAATGTCTGCCTTGAACTACTGTACCTTAATTTTCCATATATATGTAAAACTATGTATTCTATGGTTTTATGTTTTTTTATGGATAAAGACAACAGAGTTACAGGGACGCTGGACGATCAAAAATTTTAAATTTTGCGAAAATTGCTACTAACCACATTGAATTTATTCTCTTTTTTCGTTTTATATACTGCATAAACTTGAATATGTTACTAAATTAAAGTCACGTATTTTTATTAGCTTTGATGAGTGAGACAAGAAAGCCCTAACTTCTAAACCGGTCCTGGGAAAGAGTGGGTTCCACCCCCCTTCCAGCTGCCCTTATTAGTTGTCCCTTGAAGTCATTTATGTAGATCCCTTATGACTGAGAATCGTGATCTCCGTGAACTCTCGCCCTCTTGACTATGATTCTCTTCTTAGTATCGAACTATCAAGCACATGATTGTGAGTGATGCGAGACAGACCAAGGTGGACCGGGCACGTGATACGTATGGGCGATCATAGACATTGGAGACGTGTCATGTGCATGATGAGATGGTAGACCGGCGAAGAGTTGAGAGGCAAAAGAAGGGCTTCCTCGCTGAATCTGTGTGGAGCACCCGAGGACTGGGAATGAGCACCTTTTCATTAAAAAATAATTGATTTAATACGTACAGATTTATCTGCTTATTCCCGGGATTCTGCAGACCGCGCGGATGGGTCAAGATCGCGGAAGTTGGAGGAGTATCTGCTCACGGACTGACGGTATCGCACAACAATGAGCAGCGAGCCGCGGCCATACGACAACGGAACCGGTCAGCGCAACAGAATCGCTTTGTATTTGATGTGTGAGGGAGGGAGTGCACTATTCTCCCACCGTAAAGCGCATGAGAGACGGAGACACTAAGCACCACAATTAAGTGGGAATGGCGAGGGGACCCTCGAATACGAAGCCCGGCATCAACCAATAATAACAAGCTCCTCCGCATTTCTTGGCATCCTGCGAATCTTAGGGTTGTTTCCAGAAAGTGCACGCTCTCTTTTTCAAGTTTACAAGTTTCCGTTTCCGAATCATTTTTGCTCTTGTCAGTCGGATTTTTATGATGGTTGATGGATATTTTCATATTTGTACACTAACATTTCTTTGGCATCTCGCAGATCTGACAGCTGTCACCGGAGAAGTCCCTTGCCTTTTCACTTGGTCGATTAAACAGTTAGAGGATCTTTTTTATCATTTTCATCATTCGACGTGGCTCACCACAATAAGCTTCTGCAAGCTGTCCCTATCGATAAATGTCGTAAAATTAAAGGATTCACCTCAAGCAAACGGCCTCTTATTGACCAAGGTGAGTGCAGCACCAAAAGCATCAATCTACATTCTTTACGTTGCTCTTAGAGTGCACGATTATATACCAAAATAAATAGTAAATGCTCTAGAGACTGCATAAACTTGACTTATTTTAGATATGACTGCTTTTCTGATTTCAGTGATTAGATCCGATGTTTGATCATATGAGTGATAGGAATTCTACTTTCTATCATTGTACAACTGCTATTACAGATTATAGCTCGATCCTTACATCGAGGTATAATCGAGCGATTAATGTAATTAATATTTAAAAAATCGCGAATAACGTAGACTACGTTAACGTTGAGCTAACTCGAAAAATGTTGATTTCGAACTTATTACCTTTTAATTTTCTGTAAGCAAATGGGCTTAGAACAATGGAATGCGAACAATCTGCACTACTATTGTACGGACATTTTGTAATATCATAATTATCATCAAAATAGTAGGCGTAACGGCATGCAAATGAAAATAAGTGTGATTTAACATAAAAATAAAATTAAGAATCAGCGAGTCGCTGAATAACTCCAACGCTGAAAAATTAAAGGCTAAATTTAAATAAAACTTCAATTTCATCCTGGATATTATATAACTTCTCTTGTAACTGTTTATTTTATTTATAAATTATGTGTAAGTGTGCGTATACACGCTCTTGACTACGTACATGTGACAAAAATTATTGTAATTTGGAGGATGGATTATATGTTAGGTAATTGTTGTGTGTCAGAAGGATTTGACTATGTGAGAGTATAATCCTTCTGACATGTTACAGAGTCTATCGTAATTATTATGAGTGTAGGCAGATGGTACAGTAAAGATAATTAGGTCAGAAACGTGTATTTACGATTTATACTGAATTTCTTATAGTTAATTACAAAGTTTTTTTAAAATCAGGAATCAAAGTGCGGAATAAGTCCAGCTGTCGAGATTGGCGCCAAAGAAAGTGCGAATAATAATAATAATAATAATAATGTGAAGTGGGAAGCGTGGTGCCGCTGGTTGCGTTTTGCCCTCCATGTTGCGGCGTGCGGCTGCGAAGAGCGGTGCCTTGACGACTTTCTGCAAAACGCTGTAGCTTTCTTGGATAAATATCATAAAGTGTTGTTGCTACGGGATTCGAACTGAATCTCTTTCCAATCCGGAAAGGTACATTAACCGACTACACTACAGCAAATAATAATCTTGACGACAAATTTTCGAACCATATTCTTCACATTTCAAATTAATTCATCTATCGTTCCATTATTTGAAAGCCATCTACTTTGTTAATGCACCTTCCCCGGTTAGGAAAGAGATCCAGGTTCGAATCCTGGTGGCGCAACAACAATATTTTTCGATAAAATTGATTTTATATGTATATCTTTATAATTAATATATTTAATTCATATTTAAAATATCACAGATCTATGTTCTGAATAATTACAACTTCACAATAAGAATGTGTTCTAAATATTTTTTTCATTTCTATCTTCATTAATATTTTAATACATTGAGATGTAATAAATGTCCCACAGAAGGGCAGCAATAGCAAGCCTCCAAAAAGCGCCAAAGAAGATCAAATTGCGTTTCATGATGAGAGAAGATTCTGAAATTTCACTCGAAAATATATAATGTGCAAGTCAGTCTGCGAGTAGCTAGTAATATTCGATACATTTCTCAAAGTCAGGATTCCCTTCATATCCTACCGGCTCTTCCATGATGGATGGTCGCGGCCCAGCGCTGATGTTGTTGAAAACTGAAAACATTAATATTTTTAAAAAAACATGAGTTTACTTCAGTTTCGCTGTATTACTATATAGGTGCCTACGAACAGGAGCGGGTTTACCGATAAAGGCCGAGCGTGCACGAAATCGGATCTAACAGAATTTTTGGAACTAAAACAATGGTTCTATGTTTAACTTTGTTTATCATTATTAAATAATAATAATAAATTTGTTAATAATTATTAAGTAAGTTAATAACATAAATATTTTTATTTATTTAATGTTTTCGAGGTAAATAAAAAAAAAGAAAATAAATAACTCCCGTTTTCTACAAATTACTATTAGTGTTGAAACTGAGAGGTTGCTTAGAATAATTATAAATATTTAAAGTACATGTAAATCCTTTGAATTATAATGAATAATGAAGTTCCTTTTCATCTCATGTAAATAAATTATATAGTTATCCCCCATTATAGTTACAAATACAAATTGTTGATTTCAAAATATTAGATTGATAATGACCGTACAAGGTAAAATGCGTGTCAAATAAATTAAACGAGTAGAATCAAAAAATATGTGTTTTTTGAATTTTCACGTATGTAACTTAAATATTAATCATTTATCAACCGGTTTCGGAAACAATCATTTCATTCTTCGTGTCATATTTACTTGACAATTAATTTAACATGCCAAAGGACGAAATGGTTGTTTTCGAAACCGATAAGTGAATTATTAATATATAAATGATTTAAAAAATAAGTTTAAAACTAAAAATTCACCACAAAATTATTGCAAATATTAAAAAATAAAATAATAATGTTTTTACGTCTTATTTTTAGCTTATCGCTCTCTCTCTCTCTTGCATCTGGTGTATTTTCCTCTTCTCATTAATTCGAGGGCTCTTTGGAAAGCGTGGCCCATCGCAATTGCGACCTCCGCGACTCTATTGGTCCGCCACTTATTGAATATAATAAATTTTTAACACAAGAAATGAAAAATCCACAACATTGACCACGTGAAATCAGAGCGTAAATTATCGTTATAAGATAAATTTATCCCTCAAATACTTATAATATATTATTAAGAACACATTCTCATTATGAAGTTGTAATTATTCAGAACAGACGGTCTGTGATATTTTAAATACCAATTAAATGTATTGATAAGAAAGATATACATATAAAATCAATTTTATCGAAAAATATTGCTGTTGTTACCGGGATTCGAACCTGGATCTCTTTTCAATCCGGGGAAGGTGCATTAACAAAGTAGATGGCTTTCAAATAATGGAACGATAGATGAATTCATTTGAAATGTGAAGAAATATGGGTTCGAAAATTTGTCGTCAAGATTATTATTTGCTGTAGTGTAGTCGGTTAATGTACCTTTCCCGGATTGGAAAGAGATTCAGGTTCGAATCCCGGTAGCAACAACACTTTATGATAATATGTATATATTTCTAATTAATACATTTAATTAGTATTTAACTCACGATGTACGATTGTGTTGATATTGTAATATAATATTTGTAATATAAAAACCTTCTCAATATTTGTGATATAGACAGTAACATGTGATGTTTTAACAATGCTGCTGGACATGTATAGCGCCTAATTCTAAAACCCCTTAAAACGGATTTCATATAATTTGAGTTAAATATGCAGTTTTGTAGTTTTTTTTATCAGCTACATACGGAACACATTGTTTCTCTCAAAAGCCACTTAAATCCATTGATATGGCATCAGGTTTAGTTCCAAAATACTACAAAGCAGACAGAGTATAAGTTGGTATTCCCCTAAAATGAAATCAGCCAATCACAAAGCTTGTCGATGATCACGTGATTTGTCTCTTTAAAAATATTGATGTAAAAACAAACATTTTGTAAAAATGTTTTCAAAATATACGTTTTCACGTTTTCATCCATAACTCAAAAACACAAAGTCGTTTTAGGGGGTTTTGGAATTAGGCACTACATATTGTCTAATGCCTAAATATATTAATTCAATTGAATTCATTCTATTCATTCGAAACTGTAAGCTATTAATTAAGTCATATGAAATAATGGTAATATTGTTTGAGAATCGAGCAGAGGAAATATTTTTTAGCCAGACACACAGGGTTGAAAAAGCTACATAACTCACATTGCAGGATTTTTGTCCACGCAAGAATAATATTTGAAACGAGCCGCAGCTTGATTTTATTTGTTGTTTGCTTTGAATCTAGAAGGCGTTGGAAAACTTTTCGTTGAAATATTTTATGCCTCAAATATTTTATGTCGGTTTGTTTGTACTTTTTTTTTTTTATTATTGGATCGGTGTTGCGCGAAATTTCAAAACTAAACAACCTTATTCACTATGTAGGCGATTAATCATAAATGGAATAAGTCTGTATATCTGAATATATATTTCAAAGACATTTTATAACCGTAATATTTTTTATTATTTAATATTTTTGCCTTCAGAAATGCCAAATGTTTATCGAACAAGTATGAAACAAGAACACTGTTTAAGAAGAACGAGATAGAAGAGAATTTTGAGAGGACTATTATCAGGCGCATCTTTGGGTCAGTTTTATAACATTAATTTTGGACAACTTTTCTTTTTTCGATATCCATCCGTCTTTGACTTACAGCAACAATAACAACGTCAAGCAAATCAAACATACAAACTGTTTACACAATCGGGTGACGAAACGGGATGTAGGAAGGATGATAGGTATTTGGTAAGAAGACAGAACAATAAGGGCTCAAGGATCAACCAGTAAGCACAACTTACCTGGATTTTATCCACTGGAGTCACAGCTCTTCCGAATTTCGGGAACAACTTCGCCGATTCACACAATAGTAGTTTTGGCACACGCCGCCAGAAAACCGAAACACACAATAACAACCGTAAATGTACCAGCAGGATGTTCACTTCTTAACAGATCACAAGTCATAGATAACACACACGGAAAAAAATCGTGCTCTGTGGTAAGAGAGACGTGGGAGGGGAACAAATAGGTAGATTAATCTTAAAGGAGCATCCACACACACTCACGGCGACCGGCGGTCTGGTCCTGTCAAAAATACCGAACACATACATACATGTCCGCATGATACGAAATCCTATCGCCATGCGACACGGACAGCTGACATGAAATGAGATGAGCAGGATATGAATAAAGATCTACTGTCAATTTAATTATTTAATTCAAATTGTGCGGTTATCGGATCAAACAAAGTAAATTATTTGGTGTTGAATTTTATTAGATGTGCGCACATCTGCGTGCGTGTGTGTGTATATGTATATTATGTGTGTGTCTGTATATTATGTATCCTGTTCAATGTATTCCTTACTTCCTGCCTTCATCATCAAAAATGTATTTTTATTAGTTTTTTAATTATCATTTTAACATAGTACTCTGTGTGGGTAGGTACTAGATATCTATTATTTTTTTAATTCAAATTCAATTGCGTTAATTTTACGATCATCAGATGAAAATAGAATCTCTTTTAGACTACTTTTTCTAGACACTTATGGGCCGATTTTGTCAACCACGAACGTTTCATGACTATCCACATTTCATTGACCATAATCAGCGCTGATGTTACCACTGAAATACCTCGATAGTAAGACTATTAAGATTTATCTCGAAACATTTACTTAGACAAATATAAACCAAACCACGTAAAGTAACCCAGTCTGTTAATTTTCATAAACACATTCATAATATGTCCCGTCTAATTTTTATTATGTTTAATGAAATTGCTTATAGCTAATTAATGATTAATTTAATCTAAAATCATATTTCATTACACACTTGAATTGTTTCATTCCGTCAATTTATAAAATGATTAGTAACATAATATGGAACAATAATCGATTTTACTCTAAAACAATGAGTGGAAACTAATCATTACATATGATTTCTTCGTATTTCATACACTTGATATTGTTAAGGGTTATTATTGAATATTATATTTTACGTATGTAATACCTATATACTATTTAAATTAAATTAGAAACCCTAAACTAGGCTCCAGTGGCAGCTACTAGTGATGATTAAACCGTAATGTGACTGCGATTGTGATGATGATTGGTAACTGAGATTTAACTTATTAAATGCCATGAGCTAGTTAAAACGCCAAAAATTTGTATGTCACGCATGACTATAAGCGTGTTAACGCGCACTTTTGGACCTTGCAAACTTGCAGGGAGTCTTAATTTTAAATCATTCTCTATCTGTGGATAACATGTCCCAGCTTTTGATAGATAAGTCAAGACCCGTAAAGCTTAATCTTCTTCCATTTCATATAGAGTTGGCAATTAAAAGGTTAACTGTTGTTAGTTTGCTTTTTAGTGTAGGTACCAGCCATTTTTTTAGCAATCATTATTACAATGGAACACAATATCTGTTTAAGTATTACTACCAAGAATTTTTGTATCAAATTTTAGTTATCACGGTATTTCTATTAGCTCTAGTCAAAATATAAGCAAGTGACGTACAACCGTCTCCAAATTCAGTACAACTCATAAAGAATATTGTTCGGATTGGCGCGTTATTGCAGCGCATCTACAATGTTTGCCGAAGGTTGTATACCTAGATTCGTACCGCTTCTGAAACATCGAGTTGCGGGCGTAAAATTGCGGCTGAAGTTCAGCACCAATCCTCTGGTGTAAGCGGCGCTCTCATGGAAAGCTGGTTCCCTGACAAGAGAATGGCAACGCCTACAGAATAGCTACAGATACAATAATGGCCGTGACTGAAGTATTTGTATTTGGTTTATATTTATATATATATATATGCGTGAACTTTTTATTTATTTATATTATCCTTGGTTTTCTTTTTATAACATAAATAATATTTCGTAAATTTAATATATTATTTAATATGTATTATCTTTTTGGCGAAACGGGTCTTCATAAAAAAAAATCGATCACGCTGAAATAAACACATTATTATTATTATAAATCTATAATTTCACATTAAGATGTAGATTCTTCTTCTTGTGCCCTATCCGTTCAACGGACGTTGGCTATCATCACTTTGGTCTACTTCTACTTCTCCTGATGTCTCAAAGCACGTTTTTTATTGTTTTAAATACTTATTTTTCTTTATTTATCCGAACCATAATATCTTCATTCGTAACTCAATCCACACAACTTATTCTGAGCATTCTTCTGTAGATCCACATCTCAAATGCTTCAAGTCGTCTTATCATTTATTCGCTATGTCCATGCTTCCATTCCATAAAATAATATCCAGAACACATAGTATCTGACCATTCGCATTCGTAATCTAAGGTCGAGATAAAAGTTGCATGAGCTTGCTCAATGCGGCGTTTGATTTTATCAGAAAAGACCCACATTTTATTTATATAACATGATGTACAATGTTTTGTATCTTCGATTTCGTTTTAGCAATACAAATAATATTTTTTGATTATTCTGAAAAGTAGCAATTTTAAGGTTAATCAAAATATCGATTTATATAAAATGATGGTAATTGCAAGTAGAACCATCCTATTTGGCGTAATTCAAAATAAATAATTATCGCATAAAATAACATCTTGTTGCACGATCTTGCCCAATGCAGCATTTGATTTCATCAGAAGGATCCCATCTTTCATTTATATTACAACCAAGGTTTATAATACATTATGTCTTCTCTATTTTCGTTACAGCAATATAAAAACTTTTATTGTCAGCTGCGCTATGGTTGCTAACGATAATATTATTTTTTTGTGAAGAAATAGTGTTTATTTTTAATATTTAACGCAAACTTTACGTTATGATTATTCATATTAATATTGAATTAATTATTAACTTTGTTTTTAACCACTTTACTGAGTTGAATTATACACCAACCGGTTTCAGAAAATACCTATTCCTTCGTCAAGATGTCAAAAAACTAAATCCATATGTCAAATTGTTCTAATGTTTTAAAACAATTAATTAAATAATAATTATTAAATAAAATTATAATCACTTTGGTATGAAACCACGAAATTTATTATACGTTAACCGGTTTCATTTATCTCAAGCTTCATTAGGACGCATTTGAAACTAATCATAAATACAAAAAGAATGTTAGCCCCATATTAGGTATGTTTCCTTTAAAATCAATTTAATATCCATCAACACTGTAATTTCCCCTCCCTTAATGTTCCGTCTGTCTGTATATGTATTCTGTCTTTTTCTTTCGCATAGTATTTTATATTATATCTCCCTCTTTATGAATATATAAGTGCACTCTTTTTGTATTTATGATTAGTTTCAAATACGACCCGATGAAGCTTGAAATAAGCGAAACCGGTTGACGCATAATAAATTTCGTAGTTTCATACAAAGTGATTATTATTTTATTTAATATATTATGTCAAACCGCAAAACGAAAAAAATAAATAAATAAACAATAATTATTAAAAAACTAAATCTAGAACCTAACATAAATTGTTACGATGATAAAAGATGTGGAAATTGACTTAATGATCCCAATTATTGGAAAAAAAATTTAGGATAAGTCTCATAAAAATAGTAAAAACAAAGTTTATTAGAAATTATTAGAAATATTGTTGTTTATAAATCTATTGTTTGTTAATTTAAATAAAGATGCTTCTCAAATCCTCAAATCAATGTACAAACAAACCTTTTGAACAATTTGACAGCTAAGAATGACGTGCAAAGTTCTACAACCATGCTGATATAGTCACTGTAAATGTTTTGCTTGGTGTACCAGTAAGTGGGTACTAGGTGCACTGCGATACTTCTCTATCTGCCGTGTAGCACTCCCGTCCATCTGTCGCTGGTGTGAGCTGCAGCAGGAGGTGATACATGGGAAGGCCGGAGCTGTGAGGAGTGTACAGTAAACAGGCCGTGTCCGGACCAGACAGAGACAATCAGGATGTACTTCACGCCAGTCGCGAGCTGCATAAATTCAGCCGGAATAATAACGAAATCAAATTCATATCATTTTTTTTAATATTTAATGGTTGTTTTGCGGCCAATTGTGGCTAATGATCGACCACGGAAAGTGTTTCCTTGAAATCATATTTTTAATATTGGGTGTAAGGGGAGTGGGAAATATTTTTGTTGGCATCGGGATTCGAATCTTCCTATCCGGAAAAATGCGTTATCCGAATCCCGGTAGCAACAAAAACATATTATCGATAAATTGATTTTATCTGTTTATCTTTCTCATTGAAACATTTAATTTGTCTTAAAACTATTCCATTCTAACTCAGACAATCCGTTTACTACATCAAAAATGATGACGTGTCATTCAAGAGTTGGTCATTTTATTTTTTTATGACAAAGTATCGAAAATACAATAATTTACTTTGAATAACGCGATAACTGCACACATTCATGTAATAAATCTGAGAGTAGATTTGTTTTTAGTATATGTACTAAAATAATAGTACATTTTGGATCCTTCTCACATTGCGGATCAAAAATTTCTTAAAAATTCAATGAAAATAATGTTTTTGTTTTGTTATATATCTAATATCTTTGTAAATATAGATATTCAATTATTTTATAATTATGACTAGAACGAATAAAACAGCATACGGGGGATGAATTCATAATTTAAAAATAAAAAAAACTCCTCCCCAGCTTATTATTCCAGATATAATATTTTTTAAAACATCATGTCTACGTCTCAGACGTTTGTTTTATACCACTCTTGCGTAGTATATGTTTTTATCATATTTTTGAATCGGTGAACAAATAAGTAACCCGTATGCATAAAGACGTTTTCTAACTAATCAATATTTATTTTATTAATGTATAAAATATATTTTTATATCACAATTTGGCACAAACTGTCAACTGAGCACGTAGCTTATAGACTTTATATCGGTTGAGCTGACGTATGAAGGTACCGAGATAGATACGAAAAGGATATATCTAAGTTATAAGTGAGAATAAAAATGTTTATAGCTAGTAAAATTCGTAATAAAAATTACTGGAGTAGTCTCAGAAAAAACAACTAATCAATGGAATAAAAAAGTTCGAATATAATGTCTAATGTACTGTTGTTTAACTCTGATTATTGCGAATTTTGGACTAATATCCTTTTCCAATAGTTGAGAGCATTGAATGTTACTTCACACGAATGAATTTGTTCTGCGGAAGGATGAGGGTTGTAAATCTATAAAATGGATGGAATTTAATAATTGGTATCGTATATCTCCCCCGCGCGTGTGGGCCGCTTTTGGGGCAACCCTGACGCGTTCAATTAATCACAATTGTTCGGTCTGCGGAGGGGTTTCGCAGAGGAATTGTTAACACAAAGTGCAGAAACACCCTGTAGGAGGGAAATGGATTAACCATCTAAACTAATGTACTTACATAAATAATATTGTCTCGGATCGCCGTCGGGACAACACGGGGTTGTGCTTCATAAATCACGCACAACAGCTGTACGACGCATTTATATCTTTTTATTTTAATATCGCAGCTATTCCGTCATATAAAACTTTCAACAGATACAACCTTCAAATGTCTCGGTGACATAAAATATACATTTGCTGCTTTTGGTAGGCAATGATGGTCACTACGTGGCTATGGCTATAATTATCGTAAAACTTTTTTTTCAATATTGAAAGAGTGCTATCGCATCCACGTTGCGCAGCTTCAGAAACTGCCTCCGATCGCAGTTCGCGTACCTCAACTTTTGTTAAATTTAGCTTCAATTAAATGCGCTGTAAGTAGTTCATGAATCCTGTCACCTGTCACATATTCATACCCATATATTCCACACACAATACATTCCGTTATACAAAAGAAAACGAAGGTATTGATTGAACATTGGGACAATTATACCCTCACATATTTTATTCGAGCCTATAATACATTTCACATTCTCCAAACTGATGGCTTAACCATCAATCCCCAAAACTACACATCGCCTAATTTAAATACATAATATAATAACGTGCTTGTTAGTACTGTGGTTAAGACACTCATTCCAAAAGATTAGCAAGTTAGTCCTATTTGCATATCATATGTGTTTAGCTTAGTCTGAAAATCGTATGAATATTGATGTAACACGTATTCAATGTACGCATCTCTATTTTTTTTTTAATGTACCGTGACGCACAACTCTGACAGCCGCGCCAACTCTACGCGGCCACAGCTAGTATTTCAGTTAAACATGTTTTTTATCGATGAAGATGATTTAAATATGTCCTTCAACCGTCATTCATAATTGATATAAATTGGTTTTTATTATTGTCCAAAAATTTACCTTCCTCCGAGCAACTACTCCTGTTTGTTCTCTCATCATCACGATTCTTATACTATCTCTACGTGTGATGTCCAACTCGCATATTTCCATACTCGTTTGTCAGTGGCGTGCAGTAGGTATAGACTTAGGTTATACTGTTACTAATGATGTTATACAATCATATATAATATATGTACTTTCGTTTAACCAACGTCTTTGGACACAATAAATTCGTCGTTTATCATGTATTTATTAATAATTTTAGAGTATTATTAATAGTATTTTTAATGTTTAAATTTTAACGTAAAATAATACCTTCTTACCCATATAAAAAATGTATAGACGTTTTTAAGAACACTTTCTACAACTAAACATGATTAATTTATTGTTTTAAAATCCTTCACATAATAACTAAAGGAAATAATTATTTTCATTACAGGTTAATGTAGGAAATAGTTTTGCCAATTGCTTTTTGTTTTTCATAAATTAAAAACCAATCGATGCACCAAATTTAAAGAATAATCATGAAATCAAGACGATAAAAACAGTAAGATAGTAAAATTCGCGAATTACTAAAAGAGGAAATAAACACTTCAATGATTTGCACGCAGTTGTAAGCCTTTCTAATGTTATTCTGTTAAAAATCATCGTAGGTAACGACTCCATACAAAACGGAAACAACCGAAAGGAATTTTCAATTCATATAAATGGCCCTTTATTGAATCGAAAAAGACAGAACAGAGTAATGTGAATAGCTCGATGCAGCAAATATCAAAAAGCGCTATGGGTACAGCGGTGAGTTGTCACGGTAGATTTTAGAACTAAGCATTTAAAGTCTATGCTGGTACACAGTGGCGCTAATTGTAAAATAATGTTATCGTTTATGTTAATCCAATTATGTAATTTATATTTATTCCCCAGAATTTTTAGTAATGCATAGCTTTTTTGCTTGTGTGCATTGCACGCCTCTGTCCTTTGTCTGTGCTTTGTAGACATTGATTGAACCCTTTTAACGAATGAATCGGCGTTAAATTTGTAGATTTTCATCATCAAAATGAATGGATACAAATAAAACAATGTTATAACTCTGCTTGAGTTTATTTGCACTACTCGAGTATCGAGAGTAACGGTAACTTTCATCGACAGCTGAAGTATTTAACTAAATACACACAAATATAGGAAACAAAGTTTAGGTGATAGATAAACAAGTAATTAAGTAGGTTTTTTATTTTTTAAGGTGAAAGCATTAGTATTGTGAAGTTGCAGTTTTTTCATAACATAGTTCTGTGGTATTTTAATTTAAATGTATCAATTTGAAAGAGTTGCAGGTTCGAAAATTTGTCGTTATCTTTGTTGTTATCGATTTTGTCCGTATGTATTTCTAAATTAGATAAAGACAAAAGGATGGGGGTTGCGGAGTTACTGGTGGAAGGGGGGGGGGGGTTGTTGCGGGAATATTGGTAGGAGAGGGGATGAGTTAGAAAATGTAATATTGTTTAACAAATTAATACCAAAGTTCAAATTCCTTTTTATTTCTAAACTTTCAAAATTATTAATTTTATTGCCTTTACGCGTGACGGAGTGGAGAAGTTTATTGGTACACGAATGAAAAAAAATTATTATTATCCATGATGTGCTTTAAAAATTCAGAAAAATTGTTACTAGTTAGATAACGACGATGCTCTTTTAATCTAATGTTGAGATTTCTAGAGGTTTGTCCGACATATTTACTATTGTAATCTCGGCATGAAATTTTGTAAACCCTTTTTTTCTAAACTATTTTTGACTTTGAATTAATAAGTAATGCTCCTAAGATGTTTTTAGTATAATACGCTGGTCTAATATGGAGAGGGTGAAATTTTGTTATTTCAGTGGATATTAAGCAATAACAACATTATTACGGAGAACACATTCTTATTGTGACGTTATAATTATTTAGAAGATAAGTTTGTGATGTTTTTAATACAAATTAAATGTATTAATTAGAAATATATACACATAAAATCAATTTTATCGAAAAATATAAATTATAAATAAAGAAGATGGCTTTAAAATAATGGAACGATAGATGTAATAATTTGAAAAGTGTAACATATTGGTTAGAAAATTTGTCGTCAATGTACTTTGATGCTATAGCATAATCGGTTAATGCATGTTTCTCGGATTGGAAGAGTTCCTGGTAGCAACAATATTTTTCGATAAAATTGATTTTATAAGTATATCTTTCTAATTAATACATTTAATTTTTATTAATAACAACATTATTATTACTGCATCCATTTCGAACTCTTTTAATTTTAGATACGCTGGTTTCAATCATATTCATGGTTCTAAAAATTATTTATGAAATTTCTATTCATTGGGGAATATTCTAGAATTGAAAAAAAATATTTTTTCGATATAGTAATATCGCGAATACATGTAATAATACAATTAACATAAACAATAGTTTTCCATAAACGATGGAGAAAATCAGTCCGCTGTGACTGAATGTGTGGCTGTTGAATTTTGGCAAACAGTACACAGAAGCTTAGTCTGTGTCAGTCAGCTACTGTTGCAGCATCACGCGACACAAAGGGAACACTCTCCATGCTCTGTACCTACAGCTGGACCACAATACTCAGCCAGACCATGGAGCACACTGGTCGCAGCATCTTCACAAAGCGTGTGACACGGTTATTGTTATATGTGCCTTTACGTTTTATATACGTATGTATAATTATATATAATATTATTTTTTGTAATCACATTTTTAATTCTATAACGTCGTTCATATGTCGCACAGACCAGTAAATGAATAGACAGAAATAAAATGTACATATAGGAGAGGGATTTGTAACATTAGTTGCGGGACGAGGGGCATTCTACACACATTATTTGTGGGAATATATATCCGATAGTTTATGACACATTTTTGTAACAGTAAAAGTATTTACTCTTCGAAAATTAAATCTTTGTATAAACAATGTGTATTTTTTACATTAATGCATATTATATTGTCAGCGTTTAAATTTTCGTTCCAATCGAATCATATATTTTAAAAAAAGTCGTGGAGCTATTTGATTGCGTAAGTGGTATCAAAGTGATCACGTGAGTGATACCAAAATGAATATATTGAAACGAGAAATTTGCGTTACTTCATATTTATATATTTGGTAGTCTGTGAAGTGCCGCTTTTTTGATTTGAATCTTCTTCCATAATACAGTGGAACCTCTCATGACGAGCATAATTTATTCCAGAATCTTACTCGTAATATGAATCACTCGTTAAGCGAAACAATTTTTCCCATATAATGCAAAATACGATAATGCGTTCCGTGCCGAAAAAAATACTCATTTTTAAAATTTGTAATGACTTATTTATTATTACTTATTATCATTGAATAAATTTGTAGCGCGCATAGCCACCAGCCACCGCCCTATTAGGGTGATGCTTCTCAATATACGACGCAACAGTTTCCCGTTTCTCTTATTGCGTCAGAAGATTGTTGCTTTGCTACCTCCTCCTCTTCCACTGACAAACTCTTCTCCACAACTTCTTGCTGTGAAACACGATTCAACTTCATAAGCTCTTCGGTGGTTAGCGCTTCTTTTCTTCTTCCACAAGCTCATCGATGTCAATATTATCCACTTCCAGTCCCTTGGCCAAAGATACAATCTACAGACTCCACAGGTGCTGTCTCTAACCGCTCAAAGTTACATTCGACAACGCTCTCTGGCCAAAGCTTCTTCCAAGAAGAAATGAGGGTCCTCTCGGTAATCCCTCCCCACGCATTGTCAATCATCTTGAGGCAAGCAACAATGTGGAAGTGATATTTCCAAAACAACGCTCGAAGAGTGTTTTAGTGTAGAGTTTCTTAGAGTTAGAAATAACCTGATGGTCCATAGGCTGGAGTAACGTGGTGATGTTGGGAGGCAGAAACTGATTTTTGATGAAATTAAATTTTTTAAGGAAGTCATCTTGTAGACCTGGAGGCCAGGTGCGTTGTCCATAACAAGCGAGACACGGAGTGGCAGATTAATCTCGAGCAAATATTTTTTCACAAAAGGATCAAACACTTTATTGATTCATTCAGTAAAACTGTCACGTGTCACCCAAGCCTTCTTGTTGGATCTCCACATCGCATTTAGCCTGCTCTTTTGGACACTACATTTCTTGAAGGCTCGTGGAGTTTCTGAATGGTAAACAAGCGTGTCACTCGTTATGCGAAATATTGCTCGTTAAGGGAGACGCTTTTTTTAATTTGTTTTGCTCGTTATGAGAGGTTCCACTGTAATTCAACGCCGCAAACACTTTTTGTTAACTAACGTGTACTGGAACATGATACGAAACTTGTAAATTAGCCGTAAACGCACTCAGTGCCGACAGAAGGTAGCAATACCATCGCAGCCAGCGGCGGTTAAATCAACACCTCTAGAAATTGCCTCCGATAGCAATTCGGACTTTAACTATAATACATTGTACATGCTTCTGATTTTGTAAAGTTTAACTACAATAAATTCAGTGAATACAGTAAATGGTGTCTTTTTCACAACCTGCAGCACACATTCCGCGACTTTCAAACGAGCACAAGAGTGATGGATGGAATATTGGGAAATCCAAAAATGTCACATTAATCGTATCATAGCATTTAAAATACAACCTTCAAAATCCTTCCAATTTGTATCTATATACATATATTTATATATATGTATATATGTAGATACAAATTGAAAGGATTTTGAAGGTTGTATTTTAATATATATATATATATATATATATGTATGTACATATTCGCCTGTTAACCCACACACATTCATTCAATCATTCATAACTGCAACATGAATATTTCTCTCCATAGTGTAGATTAATTTTAATGTACATTAAAGCATTTACGTATATCTTTGTTTAGTTTCTTTAGTATTTAAGCATGTCCATCGAGAAATGTTTCACATTATTTGACAAAATTTTATAGACTTTGGTGCTAGAAACATATTGGAGGATTTACTAAAGCTCGTTCTTACTTTGCCATTTATTATCATTTTGCATTAGACAATTACATGGGGTAATTTATGTTCTAGTATTGTTGCCGTAATTACCCTTCGATAGCTAGTCCTGGGTTTTCCATTGGTATTGTTGAATATATTAATTCAATCCATGTAAATAAAAATACACTAACCTATATGAAACTGGGCTGTTAGACGCCGATAGTTCTTGCAGTCTTGAATCGTCATAAGCTCTGCTGATCAGCCTTCAAAACTTTATATAACTAATAACCGAAAAATAATAGACAAAATGTATCAGCGCCGTAAAATATGTCCGTCCGATTCCGAAACTGTCTCTCACTAGTAGCAGTTTCGCTTTTATTTGTTGTTTTTAAATCTATACAAATTGAATGCACATATTAAACTTTATACCAAACCTACCTATCAAAGAATAAGAACGCGTGAACAAGTATTAATAATTTTCTTTTCTTTTTCGCAGCATCTCATAAATGTTTATATTTTCACAAACTTATAATAATAGATTCATTAAATACGTGACAAGTGAAAGAGTGAAAGAGAACTGGCCCGAGTGCCCTCTCAAGAGACCCTCGGAGGTGCACTACCCTAGGCCCTTCAACGCTACGACTTGCACTGCACTTCGCCCCTCTAAGGGCTCTCGGCGATTGTTTGGACTAAAGTGCAGCTAGACCCGTCATATTTATATAAAATAGAAACACATACTCCATGGCTTCAACAGGTTCCAATTAATTAAAAAACAGTTAATAAATATTTTATTTTAACTTTAATATATATTTAATATTTTTTTATTCCGAGTGTAAAATATCACGAAAATTGATTAGATTATTTTTTACATTTTTATATGCTCTCGATTATCTTTGTGTTTTATTTTCACCTTTATTGGTACCGAGCACCTCTAAAATCATTTTGAAATCCAAAAAAAATTGTAGTACTCTACCATCTTACTATTCCCCCATAAGATTGGTGTTAAATTGTCACATAATTATGATGTCTTGTGTTTATTTAACGCGTTGATTTACATTTTATTATTTAATATCAACATTTTAATTCTCAAATATTAAATTTTATTTGAAAAATGTACACTCAATGAATTTTGAAACAAGTTTTAGATTCATACGTAATCATTTCATTCGCAACTGTCGGCAGTGCAGTGGTTGAAGGCTTCATTTTGAAGAACGGTGATCTCAGGTACCAGGGGTAGATGCAACAGCACAGCTGAGTCATAAACTAGTATTTTTTTTTCACATTTGTGTTCTAAAATTATTTGCATTTTTCAAAATATTTGCGTTATAGTGTACCTAGAAAATCTCCTGTTCTGCAAACAAGTTTTCCTGCGGGATTAATTTTTTAATATATTTATTAAATTTATTAAATAAATAGTTTTCAGAAACTTTTTCTGTGCAGGAATGGTGTATTTAAGATATATTACAATTCCTTTAATCAATAAATACAGTTAAAGAGAACACATTATAATTGTGAAGTTGTAATTATTCAGAACGTAGGTTTATGATATTTTAAATGCTAATAAATGATAAGTTGTATCAATGTGTGCAAAATTTAATAAAAATAAATTGTTAATTCTGGCGTATGCTAAAGATATTTGAAATTCTGTAAAAACAAAGTAAATGGCTTTCAAATAATGGAACAATAAGTGTATTAATTTGAAAAGTGTAAAATATAGTTTCGAAAAATTGTCATCAAAAATACTGTCGCTGTAGCATAGATGGATAATGCACTTTCCCCGGTTTTGAAAAAGATCCAGGTTCGAATCCCGGTAGGGCAACAACAATATTTTTCGATAAATTTTTTTTCATATGTATATCATTCTAATTAATACATTCAATTAGTATTTAATAAATATTGTGTGTATTCAAAAGTTGTCATGTACGAAGGTTGGCTATAAAATTCGCAGATTCGTAAAATCAAACTGGATGGTTAAAATATTATTGTTTTTTTATTATGATCTTATTGTAGCTGAATCCACTTTTCCCATGTTCTAAAGCCAATTTCAGTTTTTTGAAAGGATTCGTAAAGGTCTTTAAAATACAGTCTATAGCCACATTTCTTTTCATCGTCGTTCGAATCTTTTTTTTTTTTGAGGTTAAAAAAGAGGTAGAAATCTTATAAGGTGATTGAGGCACATGGTTTAGATTTGAAGCCAGCGGTATGCAGTGAACATATTGCAACTGCGAGCTCGCACTTTTAATTTCTTCTCTTAATCGGATTACGAAGCTAACATAGTGCTGTCTGTTTGTTGTTTTACATCCGAGAGTCTACCATTTTAATGCTCCCATAAAACTAACTGATGACGTAGCCTTTTTTTTTTCGACGTAGTGAACTACTGTGCCGCCAATATTTCTCATTTGTATATTTTACTGGTTATGTTTCGGATGGACGCAACAGTCTCCAATCACCGCTGTACTCAAAAATATGAGATATACATAGCTTGGACACGTTTTTCGTATACATGATGATTTATGCAGTTTAACGAAATTGTCACGAAACCACCTACAAATGTTCACCATATGCCTGAATCATAATTATGTAAGTCAAACTATGTACTTTTCGTTCATAGTTCATGTTAATCTAGTCCAGTAGTTTATTACATAGTACATAATTTATAGTGTGTAATAATTATTTATGTTGTAGAATGACGCCTTTTCATTTTGTCTAACAGTCGGTGAGTTATATCATTTTTGACTTATATGTTTAGATCAGCCGTGTCTAGAATGTCCAACCCACACAAACACACTCCTGCAGTGGGTATAATGTATACACTGATGTCAATTACATATAAAAATAAAACGTTACAGTAAAATACTGTATATCGTACAACACACACGTTAAATTATATTATTAACAGGTTTATGTTTTTAATACAACGACGTTTTGAGAGGTGCAGTTCCTCATTAAAAGTCAATAATAAGAAACGATAATCGTGACAAAATCAACGTGCAAAGTTTAGTGTATCAAAAATAAAAAAATCATACACCCCAACGTAACACCCGCGTTAATTAATGATATTCGAAAAATTAATTAAATTTTACACCCTCTTATCAACGACCTTAGCAGACTGTGTCATATTAGGTATTTGTAATTATTTTGGTAATAAATAAATGATAATTATATGGACGCAGCTATTATGACGTGACGTTCGCGCGTGTCACGGAGACATTAACCACGACTTAATTCCAATACGTGATAAATGAAATACACGAGTTACGAGGATAGCCGACCGTTTCCAATGCCAGCCGTTAGAGCAATGTTCGGTGACGTCATTATATGGAATATTAATACGAGAGATTTATCGGGCGGAATTTCGGCGGCGTAATAAATGAACAGTAATTTAATTACCGGCAGTAAAGCAAAGGAAAACAATGAATCGGCTCAACTAGAGGCCGTGGCGTGACCGGCCGCCAGACAATGAAATGAAACTATCCAGGTGATGGGGGGTAGGGGCGGCGTGTGGGGTATTTAATTTATGTTTAATTTGTACATGATGTGATTAAAATACAACCGGAGCGAATCTATGCTAACACTGGCTAATGCACGTTTCGTGTCTGTTGTTTTTTCGCTGCGGCAAATGTCCGAAGCTCTCAGCCTCGCGGTGGGCGCCCGCCCGCCCGCCCGCCCTCTAGCTGCGAAAATTAATATTAATTAATTATTCGCGGTCTTCTTGGGTTTGTATAAAATTTTATTATTTTATGAGAAATGTATTTTTTATTTTTTTATTTAAGATTAAGTCAAATAGGGTGGTTCCGCTTGCGATGAATATTATTTAATGCATGATATTTCGATAACTTAAAAATTGTCATTTTTCCGGAGAATCATTTCTTTTATTTATATTATTCGAATTAAATTGGAGTACACGTGCCTTACGGTACCTGGCTGTCAATCCAGACACTTGACAGCCAGAGACGGATACCTCCGAAAAGCCTGCCACTTCTCCGCAGCTCATACTTTTAGTAACACCTTAAGCGATCAACTCAAGTTACGAACTTTATTTGTACAAATTAACAGTATACTTGTTGTACTTTTAATTGTGAATCGACCCGCAACAAACGCCATATTTTGTCACAGCATATGTACTCACTCGCATATTCCGCATTCATATATACTGCGACATACATCCACACGCGTTAGAACTGACGAGAAATAGGGCCTTCATCTCATCATTAACAAAACCTTCTGATCAAAATTACATAATCTACAAACGTCAGTCACTACATCCGAGTGATTCTATAACTTAAAGTACACACACCTTTCGAGTCTATATTGCAGATGATTGCTAACATGACAGCCAATATGATGGCTGACATCCATTGCTTTGATTGCTAACATGACAGCCAATATGATGGCTGACATCCATTGCTTTGATTGCTAACATGACAGCCAATATGATAGCTGACATCCATTGAACGGATAATGCATAAGAAGAAGAAGAAAAAACATTTTTACAATTGTTTTAATAATTAATTGTCGTATTCTGCAACTTTCAAAGCATCAATGTGTGAGATGACTTTTGGAACAGCTGCGAAGAGTCCACCATATTCAATCGTCGATTAACATTTTTACTATCGGATATCGGTGAGTAAAATTAGTTTACTACTGGATGTATTTTCTATAAGTAAATATTTTAATACCAACGATCAAACAACCCGTTTTCGCAAAAAAAATTACCATAGTAAAAAGTTATTACTGATCACACAACCGGCCCTAAGAGTAAGATTTAGTTAAAATGTTATGTTCAATGAACAAAATTCGAATAATAGATATAAATATGTTTTAGTTATTAAATCACCTCGTTTAAATGTATTGTCGGGCCTGAGGGGGCGGTGTCGTGGGAAACATTATTTGTTTCGGCGAGTGATCCATCAGTCTCGGCTTTAGTGACAGGAAACTTGCCCGCTTTTTGTCGATAATTAGCTAACTACTGTCGGCGGGCCTCCCCCTCAGCGCCCGACCCTCGGAGGCGAAGGGGTGCGCCCGTTCCCAGAACAGACTGCTCAAAAAAGGCGACCACCGTTACATGAGGTGATACTATTATGGCGACGGCGCCAAAATAAATAAAAGTTAATACTAGTATTACTAAGGTTAGAAAATAATTCATTCTGTCATAGTTATCAAAAAGGATGTTGTTTGTCTTCCTCCGTTATATTAAAAATACCTTGCGGCATCGGTCGCAAAAAAACAGGTATATTTCGTATGTGTATGAGAAGAACGGATATTTCCAAATTTATTTTATAATACTATGTTTTTCTTACCGCACGGGTTTACATTTTCTATTTATTTATTTATTAGACTTTATTGACATACATGTTTTTGTTGTAACATAGGTGAATATATTATAATATAACATGATAAACATAAGATACAATTATATTGCAATTAAATATAATACTCGTAGTTTATTGTGTGGGATGGAATAGACTCCACTTCTGATATATGCAGCATTGTCCTGGCTACTTTGCTAGACTGCCGTCTATGTTAAAGTAGCTAGTTTTTTCGTGCTGTGTGGTGTTATTTTATTCAAGTAAAATAAATATTCGACAGAAATAAAATAAAAAATTACAATAAAGTAGAGAAAAAAAAAAATTTAACGCAAAATTTACCAATTATTTTATTAAAATGATCATACTATTGATAAAAAAAATTGGGATTGTCTGGTTTACATATAGACAATATTGGTCTTAAATTGAATAATTTATAAAAGTTGGAAATTAGTAGAGCGTGTAAAATTAACACAAAATATCATAAATTATATTTATTTCTATCAAATTTAACCATAAGTCTCATACTAAAAAATTGTTATGAAATTATTTTCAATAATTTCGGATCATTAGGTCAATTTATCTTCAGTCATCTTTAGTCATCACCAAAGTCATCTTTGAACATCATAACAATTTTAGTTTGTTTTTTAAAATTATTTTCAATTAATTACCCAATATTTTTAAAAATATATCTAAGTACAACTTGACATGTGGTTTTGGTGAGATTTTTTTCACCCTGATAAATACAATGGTATTTTTCGAAACCGGTTGGTGAATATAATAAACTCACAATGGTTAATAACAAACTTAATAAATTATTTATTACTAATGTTTGTTTTTTTTTACAGTCAAAAACGTAACAAAGCTATATTCGTGTCACACGTGGTCGCAAAATGTTTGAAAAGTATCACTATACGTCGAACTAAACAAGGCCCAGGATCGCAAATAGTGGAAGCAATCAGTTCCCACTTCAGAAGCAGGTCAGGGACCTCGATGCTCAGGACGAACAGCGAGAAGGCAATATCCAATGAGATTCAGACCAAGACCAAAAAATGTCTGATATACGACCTAGGGTCGCATTGAACGGAGGCTTGCTGTGGAAGGAGATCAGAGGACTACCATTTCATAAATCAAAAAGATAGCCGGAAAAAAAGTTTACCACTCATATCTCATAATCTAAATCATTATATAATATAAATGTACAGAAAAAATTACGACATTTGGGGAGGCCCTCATCCAGCAATGGATAGAAAATAGCTGATAGTGATTTGAACGTGATATTGAATGCCGGAATTTCGGTGTCTCTGGACTACAATCTTGATTTTATTAATGTTATAAGTGGACACCAGGCGCGTTCAATCAGTACATTCAAATAAGCTATACGTAACTATATATTTTAGGAAATAATAATTTGACAGAATATTATGAAATAGTATGATACAACATTAAATGTATTAATTAGAAAGATATACATATAAATTCAATTTTATCAAAAAATATTGTTGTTACCGGGATTTGAGGATTTGAACCTGGATCTCTTTCCAGTCCGGGGAAGATGCATTATCCGACTATGCTACAGCGACAGTACAAAGTAGATGGCTTTCAAATAATGGAACGATAGCTGTATTCATTTGAAAAGTGTAACATATGGGTTCGAAAATTTGTCGTCAAAAATACTGTCGCTGTAGCATAGTTGGATAATGCACCTTCCCCGGCTTCGAAAGAGACCCAGGTTCGAATCCCAGTAGCGCAACAACAATCTTTTTCGATAAAATTGATTTTATATGTATATTATTATTTCTAATTAATACATTTAATTAGTATTTGATATATTTTTAATGAAGGTAATCCCAAAGGGTCCCACCTTATTCTGGAAACGTTATGCGAGTTGTCTACTCTGGCTTCGATTCCGCTGAACAAAGAAATAATTTACAGAAGCTTCAAAGCTATTTACAATATATTATAAAGTTATGTTCAATTAATTTAATTAGGTTCCGGCAGTTAGTTAACTTAATACCTTGCGGTTTTCCTTCACTGTTTATTTTTTTTTTCTTCAAAACGTATGGCACAATTAGCAAACACGTATTCATTACATTTGGCTATATACTAATGTAGGTTGGCTCCGGTATCATCGTACCAAAGCCATACCTGCACAATACTCATCCGCACGGTATCAAGTTTTCATTTTGATTCCAGAAGGTAGCCAGAGAGAAGCTACGGTAGTCATGCACCACCAAAGGGGGAGGTTAAACGTCACAAGTTCACCCTGTCAAGATCGCAAGAGGGTGCGAGGGTTAGCCGGTGGAATGCCTTATGTGGCATTAATTGAGATAGGAATATTGCAAGAAAAACATTTAATAATAAATTCAAATTAAATATATGAATTCGAAAGATATATGTGTAAAATTAATTAAATCGACAAATATTGTTGTTGCTACCGAAATTTGAACCTGGATCTCTTCCAATCCGGGGAACGTGCATTAACCGATTATGCTACAGCGCACGGTGCATTGAAGACAAATTATCGAACCTATACGTTACACTTTTAAAATTGATACATAGCGATAGGAGACGCCAGAATTAACAATTAATTTTTATTAAATTTTGAACAAATCGATACAACTTATATTTTATTAAGTAGAACACATTCTTATTGTGAAGTTGTAATTATTCAGAATATAAGTATGTGATATTTTAAATACTAATTAAATGTGTTAATACATTTATATTTACATCATAGACCTATGTTATGAATAATTACAACTTCACAATAAGAATGTGTTTTCCTTAATAATTTAATAATAATTTGTTTTACAGATTTTCGAGTTATGTGCAGTTTATTTGAATGTATTGACAACACGCCGCTGGTGGACACGCACTTTCGTGGAAATTCGCTGTCCATGTATAAATAGTATAGATAAAACAGAGAGGAACACACACAATTTCATTAGTAGTATTAGTAGGAGTAACAAATACAAATATATTATTTAAACCACTTTCAGGGAACAAAGTGGCGCCTACCCGTGATAATTTCCGTGTAAAGTGAAACGTGTTAAATGAAAATAAGAGGCCCGGCCCCGCTTCCACCCCATTGGCTGTAAACACTACCCCCGTGGCGAGGGGATGGAAGCTCGCGTCATTAATAATTAACACGTTTCAGATCGGATCCCCCACTCGGCCCAATCAAATTTCGGCTTCACGCACCGATCAAATAAACCGAATCCCGCTTGTACATGAAAAGGCCGAAACAATACAATCATTTTGATTGTTCGTACATTATTCAAGCATTTCGAATGAAGTCTTTATTAATGATTGCGAATTTACCTATATTTGTACCGTTATTTGCATATGTCAGTTTTCTTGTTATTCATATATAATATTCATAAATTCAGTTAACATAATGAATATATTTTTTAAATATTTAATTCAGAAACATTTTGGTTAGTTTTTTAAAATTAATTTATAAATATAACCTTGTATTTGAAAATTTGCCTTCCAGCAATATGCCTACAAGCAACTTCTGGGGTCGAAAATTCAGTCAACGAAGCAAACTGCTAATATTTAAAAGAGTCATAAGATTCTGTAGGTTCCAAAGATTACGATGAGCTGGCGGCCATGGTGAAAGAATGCCAGATGACTGCACACCGAAGATTATGATCGAGAATGAATACATCCAGTGGTGGGCTGACTATGTGGAGGCAGGATGGGAGAGTCCGGAAACTGGAGAAGAATGACCAGAGACAAGTCGCTGGAGAGAGGTCAAATTCTACCCTAGGATGCCGTGATAAGAAGATAACTTTGTATTAACCACAAGACTTTAATATTAAAACCAACCGGGTTTGAAAAAAATATTTTCTTTCATCACAGTAATAAAAACTAATCCAAAATATAAACGGGGAAACTACAAAATTAATGATGTTGAAATATTTACGGTGGTTTACCATTACTGATATTCTGAAGAAGGTGAAAACATGCAGGTTGCAGTGGGCGCAACATGTAGCGAAAATAGACTATATACATATATCATACACAAGCTAACAATGGGAGGATAATGTTATAATAGACCCGACTAGATCACAATTATGCTATCAAGAGACGAAAGTAGCTAAAAATGTTTAGTCCCATACCTAAAAAAAGAGAAGAAGAAGAAACATAAAAGTATTATCCTTTTCTTTCAAAAATTTAAGTTTTAATAAAATTAAGAAAAATAAAATAAATATGATAAAAGAAATGCGAAAATGTCCTTAATGATTCAAAATTATTGAAAATATTTTCAAGATAGTTAATTAGGATCATTTGCATGTGAGATACAAATTAGTTTTAAGCAAATTCTTTTTGAATCGTAAAAAAATACCATAAAAAGTGTATTTATACTTTTTTTCAAGTTTTATGGCACTACCGATAGGGTAATATATTGCGGCATTGGTTTTACAACATTTCTTTATGAGTCTCTTAAGTTTATGGGAGAGTGGTGTGTCCCGAATAGTGAACGAGAATATGAAAATTTATTGAGAGTGCATTCAATATGATCATATTTAATGACATTAAATTGGGCTCAATATTCAAATACGTTCTTGTTAAATGACATTCTTCAAAAACTGCTACGATGTAGAGGGTTCTAACGTTCTATTAAAGATATTCAAAAGGTATCGGTCACTTTATTAACCTGAATATCTCTGTAAATATACTAAATACAGAGTTCATATTTTAGGAATTCCTCCATAATATATGTATGTATTAGATAAAATAATTACAATGTTTAAGTATATATCATACGCAACAGTAAAAAATGTTTTTTCGAATAATCTGACGTGAATTTGTCAAGACGTGTATGTGTACGTGTGTACGGAGCGGTGCGTCGGCGCAGTACGCGGGGCGCGGGGTGCCGGATGCCGATCCTCATTTTAGTAGCAGAGCGTACGCTGGCTGAGTTAGACGTGTCTTGTGCGTTTTTATGCTATCGTTATGATTAATGTTTTTTCTCACTTTGAGCACCTTTACACAATAATTGATGTCTATGTTTACTCATTTATATGTCAACTATTATTTTAATGATAAATGTAAAATATTCACATTTATCCGACTTAAAAATCGCAAAAGTCTACGTATACACTGAGTTTACAGCACCGGATTGCGGGTTTTTATTTTAGCAATTAATTTTGTGGTTTCATTCAAAGTGATTGTAGTTTATTTAATTTAAATATAATGTTATTTAATTATAATCTCAAGCCACAAATTGAGTGCTTTCGTTGAAAATGTAATATAATTCGTATATTTCAAAGACAAAATTGACACTTCACTCGTTTCAAATTACTTTAGGCGTGACACTCAGAAGAACATGTATATTATGCTGCTTTATTTTAGTATAATATTATTTTTTCATTTTTATTTTTAGTACATAGCTTCTAACGTTATTTAAATGTAATAAGAATGGTATAATCCACTACATAACATTCCCAGATTGATTTATAAGATATCATTGTATTGTAGTTATTTATTTATTATGTCACCCTAATGGTATCTATAGAAGAGAATCACAAATATAATATAATATTATATAGATAAAATATAATGGAACATTATATTATATAAATAAACGACATTGACGAAGCGTCTGACGTTTGTCTGGAAACTGGAACTTCTTGCTTTGATATTCAACTTATTTGATGGATAAATCTCAAGTATGCCTCGAAAATAGATACTTTGATTAAACGTTATCTCAATCTTACTACTGTGATTATTGCCAACAACATTTCTCAAAGAATTGTTTAGAGTAAGTATATATAAATGACGGTATATTAAGAGTGATAAACTTTCACGGGAAAAAATAGATGTCTCTTTTAGAAAACATGATGTGTAGTTGAAATTCGGTAACTGTATGGGTCATTGTATAATAATTGAGTACATTGTGTTTGAGTTCCGAAGATGACTATATATTGAAATTTATAAAATTATTAATTCAATTCGGGAGTTTTATATATTTAGTTATTAGGATTGGCGCGTTATTGCAACGCATCTATAATGTTTGCCGAAGGCCGTGTACATGGATTCGTTCCGCTTCTGAGACATCGAGTTGCGGGCGTAAAGCTCAGCACCAACTCTTTCGTGCAAGCGGCGCTCTCATGGAAAGTTGGTTACCTGACCAGAGAATGGTAATGACTATTGAATAGCTATAGATACAATAATGGCCGTGACTGAAATGTAATATTTATATTTATATAATATAAATTATATGTGTGATCTTTCTTTTTATTTATGTATTTTTTCTTTTCTTTTTAAAACATGACACATGGACACAACACAAGACAAACAACAAACATCTACACGCCAATTCCGAGAGTAACAACGACATTTTATCAAAGATTCTACATATTCTTAGCTCCGAAACTGTATAACACACTCAGTACCAACTAGAAATCGTTCAACTCCAATAAGATTACACAAATATGGACCCAATATATGATCCAATCGGGTAAAGAGCATCGCTATCCAACATTCTAATATAATCATTATACAGTGCCTACACTAATAATTCACTAGTTCTACAACACTCCCACTACATTTTAATTAAAAAAAAAAAAAATTATCTCTATTTTTATTTCTGTCGAATCTTTATTAAATAACACCACAACATCACGAAAAAACTGGCTACTTTAACACAGACTTCAGTCTAGCAAAGTAGCCAGGACAACGCTGTGTATATCAGACAAATCGATAAATTATACTCAATTTTATACTTTGTATGACGCCGACAAATATAAACGTCCAAACGTGTTATGCCAAATTATGATAATTAAATCACTAACCTGCTTGATCTGTATAACAATCTACCAATCTCATCCGATGCCCGTCTGGCCAACCTCCGAAACTTAATCCGAATCGATAATCGAGACACAATACGCGATCTGTATTGTGCGTATACCATCGTAATAGGTTTTCAACCGAGGGCGTCCCATTTGATTGATTCTGACGCCGCAAGTTCTGTGGTTTACCCACACAAAATGGAATGCACATACTCAAGTTTTAAAAAATCACAAATAACCGGAGCATGTATAATGTAATAATGTATACTATATATAAGTACAGGGAGCACCCCGTTGTAGACTTAACAGTTTTTAGAGAATGTGGTATTTTTGGTTTTGGATATATGCTCTAGCATTCCAAATGCTGCCCAGCCCAGTCTGTTTATTTCGCTCTTTTGATTCTGTCTCCCTATTTATATTGTTTTACCTATATTATATGTTTAATTTAAAGTTATAAGTTTAATTTAAAAAATAATATATGGAACTGGTGTCTCTTCTAGGAAAGGTCGCGTTTTTTGTATATGGTTTCAAATACGTGCCATTGTCAAGGCTTTGCCTTAAAAAGTTACGGCACAACCGTACTTCACGTTCAATACTCTACTTCTACTTCTACAAATGTCGCTGTGCAAACTTAATGTCGTCTAATATCATTATTGATTCCTTGTTAGTTTATTAATTTTCCATATATTTGATCTTATGAAAATTATTTTTAAGTCAGTAAGTTTCTATATAATATCATTGTGATATCTTGCCGAGTACTTGCTATAATTTTATTTTATTAAGGTATTTTGATAGTGTAAACTTAATATAACTAATATAATATGTGATACTATTTATGAAAATCCAGAAGCATGTTTAGGTGCAAAAGATAAATAAAAAGAAAAAAGATGGCAGAAAGGGTGAGGAGGTTGCAACTATTGTTGCGGTAAAGGGATAGCAAGATGTGTTTATAGATATAATGATTAGCCAAGATTGAGATTGTGGTAGTTCATAAAAAGAACTCTTTAAGCGTAGTAAGACTAATGTTGAACAAGTCAATTTCTGTAAATTTCTCATTTTGGTATTTGCATGACGGGTGAATGAATGAATTTTGTACGTAAGATGTTCTACTTCTAGGAATGTGGAAGGGTGCGGACTGCCGGAGTCTATCTAGATGGTATGTGGAGAGATATTAATTCTATTTAGCTGGGACAGTCAATATGACCTAGCTTGTAGTATAATCTCAATATCTTCTGCTAATCTCTAGTCGCAAAACATTAAATTCATTCGAAATTCAATTAATATAACATACTTATGTTATATTAATTGAATTTCATTTTAATTTCAAACCATATGTGCTGCCCTCAGGTAATCACTCATAGTAATGGCAATAAAAATACATTAAAACACCTGAGATGACAGATAAAGTATCAATAGTTTGTTAATAAATCAATGCGGCTTACAGGCTTACACAATAACGCCCGCTTACATTTGTCCTCAGCCTCGTCTCCTCCGTTCCGCGCCCCGCACTACCCCCGCATTTACCCTGCACTACCCCGCACTACCCCCGCACTACCGCCGAACTACCGCCAAACCACCGCAAGAATTTATTGCGATTAATTATTAACCGGAAGCCAATAGTTTTTGCCAACCAAAGATGGGACGATATTTCAGGCAACTGAAATATCTGAAGCGCTTTATCCAACCGGGTAGAAATATTGTTGGCTAATTGAAGATTGATTTTTATTTCCTCCACAAGATTCTTTTCGATATAATAATTATTGTTGTGATTTTATTCCCCTCTGCCTCTCTGCTAAGTGGAAAACATAAATATTTATTCAACATTATCAACAAAGTCTCACAAGGCGTTTCCATCTTCCCCTGTCTTTGCAATCTTTAATATTTGATGCTATTTATCTCAGCTTAGTCGGTAGACTTTCCTCTAAAATTCTCAAGACATCAATTTTTTCTTCTTTATTATTTATTTATTAAATCAAATCCAGTTACAAAGTTGTTGTAATACATGACTCGTTTCTAATTGGTCTAGGTCAGGGGTCGACTTTCAAGTGAGAAGAGAAAAATATTAAGTAAACAGAATCTCAACATTTTCACTGTAGCTATATCAATTTTACTGTCGAAAAAAAACAAGATTTGTATTATATTTAAAACTCAAATTCACAATATAGTCCTAGCTACTGAGAAGAATGGAATATATGAGAGTTATATTCTTCAGTTCTCCAGTACTCTACTTACAATACAAGAAAACCTAAATAATTAAACAATTTTTGGGCTCTGTAAAGTTCACTAGTTAGAACGGTGACCTTGCATCGATTTTTGTATTAAGTATGAGCTGGAGTTGAAGAGTCCCAAATGCATATGTAAAAATGCCGCATGTGTCTGCCGACCCCGGGTCTAGACAGTACATAATGATTGATATAAAATAATCATAATATAGTAAAAAATTATAAAATATTAAGTATATATGTATTTGCAAAATTCTCTGCATAGTTTATATTTTTTATTTTATTAGAAGATATAATTAGATTAAAATATTTTGAAACATAATCAGTAATATATTTATATGATATATGTATTTCTTTTTATATTTACTTCTTCTCTAAGGGAGTAAGACTCGTGTATAGATAATGAGTATATAATAAAGTATATAAGTGTCTGTTAGTCTGTGTGCATATTTTTTGACTTCGGATACAAATTTATAATAGTCTGTAATTTTTATAATTATGATTGGGAGATTGTTAAATAATTTAATGACTTGATGAATATAGTGATTTTGGGTTGCGATATACTTTAGTTTTGAAATATCAATTTGGTCTCTAAATCTTGTAGATCGGAATTCATTAATTATTACTTTTTTTGTATAAGTCTATTATTTTTGGTACTTTGAAATCTGTGATGAGTTAGATACTTGATGATCTTTTTTTTAAAGTTATTTCTATTTGTAATATTGAAGATTTGTATGCTCCTCCCTATACAAATCTAAATGGTTTCTTGAGTACAGCACGTAAAAAATTCTTATTGGTCTAGTGGTTAAGATACTCGCTTATTGATCCAGTGGTCGGGGGATTCAAGACTCATTCCAGAATCAGCAATTTAGTTCTATTTACATAGCACAAGTTTATTTATATGACACGTATTCCATCTATGCATTGATATTATTTATTTAAAAATAAAAAATAGTTTTTTGCTTTATTAACAAGACTATATAGTTTTATAAGTACCAATGAAGGCCTTAAGCTTTAGAGAATCACATTTTTAAGTATTATAGATTAGTGAAAGTTGCAATAGCTCTTTTTGATGTAAGGCAAACAATAGTTTATAGAATTATATGTCAACGGCATTAGAGATTTCAAGATTGTGTTTTTGAGGTAATGTTATGGTTATAATTAACTTTTAATACAGCAGTGGATTAAATAATTTTAACTAAATAATAATTTAACTAACTAACTAAATAGTAATTTTATATTTTATATATTTTGATGCTGATCTGTTTAAAAGTAATCAGTTCCTCTTCCGACAATCAATATTTTAAGATGCACATATATACTTTTTAGTTATTTATCGATTAACTGCCATTGGCGAGGATCTTCGTTCCGGTGGAGTAAGAGAAGATTGAGAAGGATAGAGAGGCGAATATATTTATTTTAAAACAATTTTATAACACGGATTAATTACAAAATTAGAGTTTTTATTTATCTTTAATGTCTGTAAAGTTATTTAACCAGAACCCTTATTTCACGTAATAGTAAATCCGATTTTATTTCAAAATTATTGTTAAACTGTATTAAATGATTGGAAAACATGTTTAATAAAATTGCGGGTTGTTTTTTATCAAAACGAAATACGGAACATTATGAACACTAGACATAGAATTTATTGTTTTGTTTTTGGAATTTATTAGGAATTTTCCAATACATAATATTTTATTGCTTCCATTCAATTTCATACATATCCGTTCTTTTAAACATCAAATATACTCATTGGTCATAGTTACATGGAAAGAAAAAATGATCATTTTTAAATAAATTACACAGCTTAATTACCGTGGTAAATTATAAAATAATGCATTGCATGTCCTAGACATTTGTAATATACCACCCATGCATACATTATGTTTTTCCTTTGTATTTTTTTCCTCGTCAGTGTCTACGAAAATACTAAATACCCCTTAACAGTATTCTTATATATCACAGTCTAACCGAAAAATGTTCAGAAATTTTAACTCCATTCCATACGCGCTATTTTTATCGTTCTATTATTAAACTTTTTGGGAGAGTGAGCCTCAGATAAAACTAATTCTATGTTAAAAGAGAAACACATTTTTATTATTATGTTTCATATTTAATTATTAATTCAATAATTTAAGATATATACAGGCTGTCCCGCGATATACAACGTCATCCTTTGAAGAGCAAATAAGCTAACTCATGCCTGACTAGAATATCAAAATATGAACTTTGTAAAAAATCGTTAGTTTTCGAGATATTGAGACTTTTGTGAGTTTCGTGAAAATCGACATATTGGATCAGTTTTTCGAGTGCCACAGCAACAAAATTCCATATTCTAAGATTTTTTTTTTTTACGCATCCCTGAATAGCCCTGCTATTTAATACAGTCATAAATAAAACTAATAGTACTATACCTTTGGAAAAAATAAACAGTTTTTCCCGGTTCATGAGCTACTTTTTTATTAGCTAATTTCGACTCTGCATATTGTAAAAAAATGCACAACGTTGACGTGAAAAGATTTTTTAAAAAGTTTATCATTTAGCGTAATTTTAAAAATGGTACTACATATGCTATGTTTTACTTTAGAAAAAAAAATCACTTCAAAATCAGCTCTTTGTGAAATTTTTTCAATAATTAGGAATTCGTAATTAAACACTTGTTAAATTAAAGTGACATGTCGGACACAAGGATGACGTTGTATATTGGGACACCATGTATATTGCAATGTGACATGTTGATGCATCCGCATGTTGGGACACACGAAATGCCAGAGTATGAATATCATGGAGTTTATGTGACTTGTACCCATAAATAATGCGCTATGGTATCCCTGAAGTTTTTTTTTGCACCAATAGAAAGCCACTATTTTACACCAACACGGCGGAACGGTTTTCGTATTCATACCGAGACGGGATGGCATTGGAGGTGGCACAGGAAAGTATTACTGTGAAATTCAATCGTATCTAGTCATTGCAAATCGTGAATATCAATGATGACAATTTTTTCTGATAAGTAATTTTACATGACATGTGTTGATAAATTGCTTTATATTGTTGCCAATCTCCGCTGAAAGTTATTCTTTTCATTCTTTATATGTTGTCTGTTTTGATATATTAATTTTCTATATTCATTTGAAAGCTTCCTGCATAATTAAAATATGTTGATCAATTTAATATTCCACAAGTGAAGGACAGAAATCTTAATATTTTAAGATGAGTGTGCAATTCTAATGTTGGGAACGCACACATTCATGATCTTCAGACTGAAGCTGCCGGTGGAATGATGGGACTCCGGTCTCACCCCTAACAATATATAATAATATAATACCCCTTTATAGCAATTCACACCTAAACGAACTAGACATTTTCGATACTACAGTTACCTCAATCAAATATAAATTCAATATTTAAACTTTCTCAGATCTTATTCCCTATCCTATTTTCCTTTTCCTTTTCCCTCGAATATTTCCCTATACATTTCACAATACATTATTTTTTATAACTTTTTTCTCTATGTTAAAATTTGTATTCTCAACTTTTTTCTCACATTTTTCTGCTTTATAGTCCTTTTTAAATTTTAAATTATACTCACTGTTTAAAGTATTTTATATTTTCAGAGAAAACATGTAATTGGTTTAATTATTGTTTAGCTTTCATTGTGATTACCTGTATGTTTTCTGAATAAAATAAATAATATATATATATAAATAACCTTGACACTAAAATCAACTAGGAGACTGTAGTTAAAATGGTTTAGAGCTCGCTTAGGAAGAGTATTTAGGGCCGGTTGTATGATCAGTAATAACTTTTAACCATGGTAAAAAAAGTTACTAAAGTAATTTTTTTTGCGAAAACGGGTTGTTTGATCGTTGGTAAAAAAATATTTACTTATAGAAAATACATCCAGTAGTAAACTAATTTTACTCTCCGATATCCGATAGTAAAAATGTAAATCGATGATTAAATATCGCGGACACTTCACAGCTATTCTAAAAGTCATCTGACACATTGATATTTTGAAAGTTGCAGAATACTACAATTAATCATTCAATATTCCGCTATTTTAGTGAAGAGAGTTCATCCGTTGATGATCTCGTTGTTTTAATAATTTTAACAATTAGATTGTCACCATATGACTTAAGCAATAGTACATTTCCTGATTCGTAAATTAACGACATTGCAACTTTCTAATTTGTGTGATCTGGACAATAATCTTCACAACGCTGGAATATTATAATGTTCATAAAGAATAATACCTAATTTAATTGATTTAGAATTCATGAAAATAAATTAAAGTTAAATTATCTATGCTATGACACGGGCAATGGTAAAAAGTTACCATGGTAAAAATTTACTACTGATCACACAACCGGCCTTTAAATTATTCTAACGCGCTATTTCTAAAGCAGTTTTCATTACGAATTTTTAATACACTTGTATTCTGCATTCAAATTTTGGATTTACTATTTTACATAAAATGTTGTAAGTAAAGTTAAATTTTAAATTGCATAAAATCATGTCAAAATAAGATGCTGCATCATAATTAAACATCTCTTAAATATTTATTTTTATTAAAAGTTTTATAACATAAACACAGACTTAATTAATATGGAATTCTGGAAAGTTCCGCTAAGCAAATTTGTTCCAAAATATTATAATAATTCAAAAATGCGAACGAGACGATATCTACAAAAGGTTACTACAGCTTCCGTGGCTCAATCGAATATCTGGATCTGCCTTGATCCGAGACGTTCCCTGCGATAGCAGATTCAAGATAAAGTATATCCTTTGACATCGCTTCTGAGTAAGAAGAGTAGAAGAGTAGGTACAGGACTCGTCCTTTCCTCGGATGGACGAACTGTGTTCTGATTTGCATTTGAATTTAGAACAAACGTTTTTAGTCCCCTTATACAGACAGTTCTATTACTAAATACTACTTCCTAGTGTAGGAAAAAACTAATAAGAAATTATACAAAAAAAAAAACAATATTATCAACGGATAAAATTCCCATCGTGTCCTTGGAACATTAATTAGTTTAGTAAAAATTAACTTTTGTTGTATTAAATGTCTTACAAATATTTTATCTTTAATTTTTTTCTAGTAGATAGTTTAGGGAATAACAAGAAAATAATGTCAATTTAAATATTTATTGTAAAAATATTGCGATTAAATATATTTTAATAAAACTATAGAATTAACTTTGTATATATTTAACGACATGTGTTTATTTAAACCGATGTAAAACGTTACGAAAAAATATTTTTCTTTCATCAGGGTAATAAAAACTAAATCTTAACATTAAATATTGACTAATATTATCAACAAAAATTTTTTTTTTTTAATATTTAAAAAATATTTTCTCAATATATCTTTTTCATTAAAATTTCAGATAATACCTTATTATTCCTAGGGCACGATACATCAAAAATACCAATGTTTAGGATGTAGGAAGGGTGATAGGAATTCAATATAGGGAAATGATAGTAAAGACTCGAGGACCAACCAGGAAGCACGACATATCTGGATTTTTTTACTATACTGGATTATACAATAGCTGTTTCGGCACGCACCGCGATAAACCGAATACGCACTAGTAACAGTAACTGTACAAATAACAGATCAGTGCAGCCAGCGCACAGCAGGACGTTCACTTCTTGACAGTTCAACAGTCATAGACAACACACACAGAAGAAGTCGTGCTCGGCCATCGGCAATCTATGGATCTGTCAAAAATACCGAACATCCTGTATATATATACTTTAGAGCAAATTTAGAGTCAAATACGATAATTTCCCAGAATTTTCATACCATTTATTGCAAAGAGACTATATCTTCAAATGAAAAGTTAGATTTATCTATTTAACATATATATGTTGGGTCGCGTGGATAGTTTGGTTATGTAAAAAAATTAAAGAGGGGTTTATAGAATAAAAATATATTACGTGAGATCATGATCAAATCAATCAAATACTGGGAGATGGTCCACGGCTGCCAAAAAGATCTGAGCCACACTAAAGAATAGTTCAAAAAAAATTATGTGATGATCCTGACTATCTTCTTTAAGCATTATAATGGACGTGGAATTCAAAGTCCATCTCTGAGAATACGGTGCATGTAATACATGTACCAGTACTATGTACCTACCCTGTATGTACAAATATTCTATAATATCAAGGACGTTGTCAATAAAAGGTATGGCGGCAGTGAAATAAATGGAAAACATATTTCCATTCTGTGACGTAATAACATCGGGCTCCTGCGAGGAAGGTCACGTGGGGATGCTGAAATTGACATAGAAAAATATGAGATATATCTCGAGGATCTCTGGAGACATTAAGATAGTATATTATTTATTTGTTTGGGTTTTGTCGATGCCTTCTCACTCCCGTTCGGACCGGGGAAATCCAGGGTCACTACTGAAATGTGCGGGCTTTTTAGGAAGATTTCAATAAAATGACTACCTATTGTGACCTGCCTAACAAAAAATATCAATGCATATTTCGATCTTGTTTAGGAAACCCCGACATTAAAAGCTGAAGCAATCGGCTAGGTAGGTATAACCTATATATAGACAGAAAATTAGTATTGAGTAAAATTATAGTTAGTTATTAATCCATGCATATTTTATGTTATTAAGAGGTGTACGTACGGTATTTATTAGCAATCAAATGCCTTCGATAGCTGGTTCCCAGGATTCCGATTGACAATAAGGACACATATGATATATGATCACTATACTAACCTTTTTATTGTACTTGATGTGTTTCTGGTCCGATGTAGTTGTTTTTTTGGCTGGGTACATTTCGACCAACCGAAGTGCGCACTCCCGACGATCGGTTTATTTGGACCTCTGGACTGGTCGAAGCACGGGATTTAATTAATCCGCCTGTCATTTATCGTCTTCTTCGTTCTCCGAAAAAAGGCGGCGATACTCACACACACACGCATGCACAATATTATAAACCAGGAAACCCAGTGGTGCCAATCTGAGTAACAAGGCGCGTAAACAAGACCATTTAATGGAAAAAAACATCAACAGATTCATAAATTATATGTTTAAGTCTCCCAACTGAAAAATATTTGAATATTTGTCATCTGTCAGAAGATAATTAGATTAAGTAGATATTTGTCGACATTGTTTGTCCAATATACAGACCTTTCGGATTTATTTAAAAGTAAGTTAATGATAACAATCGCGGCTACAGCAGCGACATTCGGTAATACAACCAGATGTTACGCGTGTCACTATAATGGTATGTTACGTAATATGTGTCTAATTGGGTATTTGTTTGCATTAATTGGCAAAGTTGTGTTGTGGTACCACTTTTTTGGTAATTATTTTTCAATTAGTAGACTAAATTTGAGATTAAGATTAAACTGAATTTATTATCGCTCCGTTTGAGTTGCGCCCGCAGCCTCGCATTCGATTCGATTCGTGAAACACTATGTCACATTTTTTAAGATTATGGGTAGGTTACCAGTTTAGAGTTGAAACAGAGATAAGATGAAACATGATAGAAGATTGAGATGGATAAAATAGCAAGCAATATCATTGCGTGTGGGTATATCGATGCGTCTTTATAGGTCATTAGGTGAGATATGGCAGACATTAATAGCAGAAAAGATAAATATAACATAAAAGAATACTCATTTTTTACACTGAATTTATTCTCTTATTATAATGATAAAGGAGCGCTAGAAGCGGGGGACCCACCCTTTCCTGGAACCGTTGTAGAAGTTTCAACATCTTTTATCGGTTCCACACACAGTACCTACAGAAACGCGAAATGTACAATTAATAAACACAAAAGAAAGGAGATAAAAAACAAAAGCTAATGTAAGAGATTGCGAAAACGAACAGAGATTTTAATTTAAACCTTCCTGCGCCCTTTTAAGTGATATCTTTATTTATTTTAAAATACAGGTATATAACAACATTACAAATAAACAGATAATCAAGTGTCATGTACAGAAGTAAAGAGACCAGTGGGTACAAGACAGTCATTAAAGGGCTAACTTTCAAGTACACTCTCCCATGAAGGGACTCGGACGAAACTCAATGATGCATGAGTCACCCCACCCCACACCACACCGCACACGGTACAGGCACAGGCCAACGGAGTTACGCACGATTTTGTTTGATTTAAGAAGTTGTTGTAAAAATTTTCGAGGTGGAAACGGAGCTCGTACTGAACGGTGCGCCCGAGCCGGTAAGGAAGTGCTCGCGCTGGTCCGCGCGGTGCCGCTAGACGACCCACCATACATGACAATTTCGACGAATTAACGCGCGTAACGCATCATGCGATCCGCTCTTTATTCGGTGAGGATATTACAATTTTCTGTGATGATTTTAATATTTCCAAGCTGCTCCGCTGTGAACAGAACCTTTTAACCGTGATTGTCCATGAATTATTCATCGGGCAATATGCTTTTAAAATGGCCAAATTAATTGTACAAGGCGTGTTTGGCATATCGGTGCTGGCGACGGGTGGGGGCGGTTGTAGAGGGGGTGAGAATTGTAAGCACCGACGCCGTGTCGTACGAAATATTCGGTTTGAAATTACGCCTTAATGAGTGATGGCAAAAATTTAATTACGGCAATGACGCGATTGACAATAATAAAATCGTTCGCAGCGTGGGGTTAATACCAGTAGCGTACCGTGTAACCACGCGCGCGTGCGTCACCACCGATAATAATTAAAATCGTTAATATATTTCAAATTGGTATTTAAACTTTGTGCCCTTTAGAGTGCGTTGATAAAAAAATACGAGTTAAGAAATCAACACAAAGATGTGTATTTTTAAAGTGTATAAGCTGTAATATATGGTCACCAAATATAAACCTAACGATGGATTAAAAATTCAGGTTGCCGAAATGGGTTACCCAAGATTAGTAGCATGAGTTATATAGGGTGTCCAGCGGAAATTTTTCAATTTTGAAATTGAAATAAAAACTATTAGTGAATGATTCATAAATATACTACATATGTAATATGAAATTTGTGGCAGGGAAAAGTTAGAGACATTTGGGGAGGCCTTCGTCCAACGACGACAATAAATTTGAGTATTATACCAATATTAAATAAATTATGTGCATTACATTTTAAAAGATAATCATGATATGTCCAGAACGGAGATAATACACAGTTTTATGTAAGGCCACTCCTCTGATGGGAATATTTTAGATTCTACGATTAAATGGTGCTTCTCTGGACAGAAAATAATTTAAGGTTTAAATAATACTGAATGAATTTGTCCTCCGAATGAAATTTCCATTTACCACTCCATAACACAAATTTTACATAATAAGATTGGATTGAATAATTTATATAGCGACATTTTCGTAAAAAAATTCACCTCAAGAGCCGCCATCAATATTACCACCGGGTGTCTAGAGAATGTGTCGCAATTTTTATAGAATTTGTCATAAAGATATTTATCATTTCTCATTCAGTGCGCCGTATTCTATAAAGGCCGTCACCAGCGGCGTAGTGATAAATAAAATAAAAACGGCCAGGGCACTAATAAATTTTATTTTATTTGCACCACCCGATACCCGCCCCTCGGTGGCTACTAACAGATTGAAAGTGTAAGAATTTTTCAGAGGGTCAATAAAGTCATTGACAAGCGCCGGAAAACCTACCCGCCTTTGAAAACACAACGCAATCGGTCAACTTCTAAAGGGTCGTTTGTCATTGTTAATGCTATCATTTTATTACTGCTATACAGGGCGTAACAGATCTAGTCCACAATATTTTATTGGTGGATGGATACCTGACTAAATTACGAGTCGAAAATGTTCTAGGAATATGTGCCTAATCTCAACCACGCCAGAAATATAAGCATTTAAAAAAAATTGTAATTATGCAATTATTTCGATAAATTGAAATATTTTGTTGATTCTAAATTATAGATTGAATTGTCATTGAATTTAGAGCGGCTAGACTATTTTTTGTTACATAATTTAGGGCAAAGATATAGATTAATAATGGAACAATTTCGAAAATATTTATATCGAAGTACGTAGATTTCAAGCTTAACACGATTTTGTAGAAATTCAAACAATAATATTACCTGTAACATTGCAGAATTTTCACATATTTCTTGAACATTTTCGTAATTTTGTCAGGTATTCACTTATAAAATATTGTGAACTAGATATGTTACACCATGTATATTCTTAGAAGTATTAAAGTAAATATTTATACGAGTTCAAATTAAATTTTTTTTTTACATACGTCTAAATGCATAAATCGTATTTCTTTAAAGAATTTTTATCTGAAGGATTGGATGGTTTATGATTATATATTTACAAGTAAATTTCCGGAGCGCGCTCAGCATCATAAAAAAATGTGGCGTGGCGTCGACTCGCTGCGTTCTTGCTCGATGTATTATGTACGATTGATGTTACGTATGTTGTATCTCTCTCTTTCTCTCTTCATATCAGAACTGACATATCACGGTCTCAATCAGATGAGATACATCTTGTAATGCACATCTACAAATTTCGATCTTGGGTTGACCTAACAGTTGATTTCTGGGTCAGTTGTTCTGGGCGAGTTGATGTGATATTAGAATCAGATCTGAATGGTGAGCAAGTCGGCTTACCATTCGTATTCGTGTATATCGCGGTATTCGCCTTGGTTTGTTGTGAGAATAGAATAAGTGTGTATTAATGACAGTGGCAAAATGCTTTACTTATTTATAATGGCACTAGAATTATTATATTATAAATTACTATAATTACTGTACAACGCGTTTAGAATCAATACAATGGAGTGAACAAAATCGATAGTTAAAAAATTTGGTAGCAGTATTCAGCTTATGCGTAGGCGTTTGGTTGATGTCTCACAGTGGTGGTTAGGTACAGCTCCGTCAGGTATGTTTAGGACCATGTCTCGATGACCATAGTACTCTTCCAGGTGTTTTTCATCCTAATGTTGTGTCTAGGATAATTTCCTTATGCTGTTAAAGTGACGTATAATGTGGTCAAAAAATTTAAATAATCTTTTAATAAGGCATCCGTGTGTTGTACCATCTATGGAATACACAACACACTGTCGCTATTGCAGACTGACGGGACAGAGCCGGTTGTTTGAACAGTAGTAACTTTTTACTTTAGTAAAAAAAGTTAAGAAATAATTTTTTGCGAAAACGGGTTATTTAATCGTTGGTACAAAAATATTTACTTCTCGAAAGTACATGCCGTAGTAAATTCATTTTACTCTCCGATATACGATAGTAAAAATGAGAATCCATAGTTAAATATGGTGGACTCTTCACAGCTGTTCCAAAAGTCATCTGACACATTGATGCTTTGAAAGTTGCAGTATACGACAATTAATCATTCAATATCCCGCTATTTTAGTGATGAGAGTTCGTCCAATGATGATCTTGTTGTTTAATATACATTAGGACATAATCCAAAAAAACATTCACCACCAAAGTGACAGATTACGAACGCAGAGACGAATAAAGCATATTTCATTATTATTTTTCAAGTTTATAGATATCACATCTATGCTTTGACAATAATAAATTTGACGTTCGAACAATCCGCTAACGATTTTAACCACTGACTTTAAAAAGTTACCTAAGTAAAAAGTTACTCAAGTAAAAAGTTACGTAAAAAAAGTTACTTAAGTAAAAAGTTACTTAAGTAAAAAGTTACTTAAGTAAAAAGTTACTTAAGTAAAAAGTTACTTAAGTAAAAAGTTACTTAAGTAAAAAGTTACTTAAGTAAAATGTTACTTCAGTATAATCTTCAAATTTCCTGCCTACAGTCCCCGATGTTTGTGATCAGAGCGCCCAAATAAATTGTATCTCGCGACCTCCTATTTAGGAAGTTTGTGATAATATATTAGCACGATATATAACCAATACTAGTTTTAGACCGATTTATTTCTAGGCCCGACTGCTTGCTCACGAGCGTGATACCATCAGCGAAACGTAGATAGGTGATCTTTTCACAGATTGTATGTATTGGTGTAACATTTTTTATTATTTAAAATGTACGTGACGGTCAGGTAAGTAATAATAAAAAGATGCGACGGAATTTTATATAACAGAAAAGATTTTATTTTAACAGTAAAGGCCCAGAGAGAAAACCATAAAAAAATGCTACATATATCGTGAAATACCCCTTAAGATTTCCCTAGGTACAGCGTCACATGACAGATACGCATTATCGAACTATTATAATATAAATACTAATTTAATGTATTAATATATACATATAAAATCAATTTAGTCGAAAAATATTGTTTTTGCGCTACCGGGATTTTAAAACATCACAGACCTTTGTTCTGAATAATTACAACTTCACAATGAGAATATGTTTTCCTTAATATTATAATATAAGTATTAAATACTAACGATAATAAATTACTATTCTTCTTCATCTTCTTTTTCTTTTAAATAGGCAATCCACCCTTCAAGAGTGATTTGTGTCATTAATCTAGTTAAAACTTTATTTTATAGTAAAAAGTACAATAATATTATAGAATAGGAAATATTATATTACAAGTCAATACCATTGTCATTCAAAAAATTTGCTATTATATAAATTAAATATGAAAAAAAGAAGACGACACAAGTTAACCGTGAGTTGAAAATCACCATTGACGAGATTACTGTTAAAAAAATCTGTGATCCGCAATAGACAGGCAAAAAAGATATGGTCAAGGGTTTCCTCCTCGGCACCACACTCACACATTGGGGAATCTATTTAGTTCAATCGGAATAAATGTGAGACTACCTGGCAATGCCCAATTCTCATTCTAGAGATATTTGATATTCTTCTTTTGGAGACTTTCTTTTTGGTGAACCAGGGGGTGCGGGAAATAGATCTTTGAATTATTTTAAACCGATTACCCTTATGATTATTTGGATCCATCCATTGTGTAGTCCAGATAGAATTCGTACGTTTTTTTTACCATATTTAAGTCTGTCATACATCGGGATATGGAATTGATGAGGGAAAACTCCGGAAAGAGTGAATAGTAAATTATTCATTACCACGGAATATAAATATTTTAACATTAAAAATACATTTTGAATTTATTTTCTAAGCGGTTTCTGGACCCTGCAATAAGAAAAATCCTAATTATTAAGGAGAACACATTCTTATTGTGAAGTTGTAGTTATTCAGAAAATAGGTCTGTGATATTTTAAATACTAATTAAATGCATTAATTAGAAATATATACATATAAAAATAATTTTATTGAAAAATATTGTTTTTACTACCGGGATTTGAACCTGGATCTCTTCCTATCCGTGAAAATTGCATTATACGATTATGCTACGGCAACACAGTGCATTGACGATAAATTTTCGAACATATATGTTACATTTTTCAAATTGATATATCTTTTGTTCCATTATTTGATTATTAATGCAATTTCACCAGATAGGAAGAGATCCAGGTTCGAATACCGGCGGCGACAACAATATTTTTCTATCAAAGTAATCCCTTTTGAAATACATCTTTAATTGAAATTTTTGAAACCTGTTAAATTTGTTTGGGAAAATAAGGCCTGTGTACCTACTCGTATACAGCTTGACATACATGACAGATAGGTTTTATTATACCATTATAGTTATAATTATTTTAAATATTAGAACCTTTTTTTAAACCAAAAAATTAATAAGCATATAATAAATGTTAACCACGCATTAAAGCCTTCTAAATTAATGTTTATTATCCCGTGTGTCTTGATATTGGTGCACTGCCTTGTGTTTTAAGCATCAGCCACCCCTAACGGATAACAATGAGGGCGAATGTTGATTAAAGAGGGCGTTAATGTGTTACACCCTCGGAAGTAGAATTCCTCCGGCAATTACATTTAATTTCAACATCATTTTAACGCGTAATTTAATTACTCTGTTTGTACAATCAAGTCTCGCTAGTCATAAATAATATTTACGCGGGTTGTAGACATATTTGTGTACAGGTAAAATCCAGACCCGGGTAAAGTCCGGATTCAGGTAAAGGCCGGATATTTAGAACATTTATTTCGTACTCTCATCAATTAGCCACTGCGAACAATCACCCTTTCATTATTTGCACGGCGAAGGGAAAATTAATTTGCATGGAGTTGAGTGTAATTATCGTACGAGTGTATAATTCCGATGTGTGATGAACGATTAACATTTACAAGGGTTAATCGTTCATCACACACCGAGAAATATTATAATGTTATCTCCCCATTGTAATAATACGGGGTACTGTGCCTTTTCTGTAGCAATTTCAATGAAAATTCTTATATAAGCCCGTACCATTTGACCCATCTGCTACTTACAGAACATAAAATGTATTTCTGTTTTTCGTAATATTTTTCGAGCTTTGTCAACCTTTATATGATTTTGTAGAATATATACAGGTGAATATTATGTTCCAGACTGATTTTGTTTGACCGCCATTTTGATTTGGCATACATTTGTCAGTTTGCATTTGGTTATCGTAGAGAATATTTGATTATAATTTATAATAAAGTATCTAAAGCTTTAACAACGTGTTGTAGTCATTAAAACATTGTATCTAAATAATAATGGCAATGCTGTAGCCGTTAATGGTGATCGGTATCGTCACATGTTGGTGGCTGAATTGGGTGAATTGGGCCTGCAACACATGTGGTTTCAATAGGATGGTGCCACATCGTACAGAGCCCGAGCTACGCTTAATATTTTGCGAGATATTTTTCCCGGCCGCATAATGTTAAAGTGATGAAATTGACTGGCCTCCTCGATCACCTGATTTGACGGCTATCGACTATTTTCTGTGGAGGTACTTCAAAAAAAACATCTACGCCAATAAACCAATAACAATCTCGATGCTACTGTACAATATTTGAAATTAAATTACTGAAATAACACGCGAAATGTGCGAGAATGTTATGTAAAATATGATTAAAAAAGTACGCATATGTGTCGCTGTTAGAGGCGGCCACATGGCCATTGTCATATTCTATACATAATTGTAATAAATCTAATAATCTATAAATAAAAACTAAATAAAAAAAATAAAAAATATCCACCCTGTATTTAAAAAGTGAGAACATCTCATAACACATTATTATTATTTATTATTGTTATGAGTTATTTCATAACATAATATAATTAATTGTAATTCTTAATGTATTTTTTTGCACAATATTTAGATAATCAGAAATCATCAAAACACCCCATATTGCATAATCTACTGGGTTTAAATCTGGGCTGGTCGGTGGCCACATGCCTGCCTCAATAAAATTAACATTCTCACGACGAAGAAAGTTGTTTGTAATTCTGGCTGTGTGAGATGGAGCCCCGCTCCAATTCGCACATTTTTGATCAGAATACGGTATTCTGTAGTGATTTTAGTTATTCTGGGTAACAATTTGATAAAACCAAATATAAACAATGGGAAAATTAATAATCAAAGATAGCGTCCGAAAATTTGTCGAAATAAAACGTACATAGGTAAATAGGTAAGTAAGTAAATTAGTAAATTGTTCAAGATATTGTTGATATAGTTAAATTAATTTTTATGTAATTATATCACATTTTACGAAATGTTCTCACTTTTTTTGGGCCATCCTGTATATATATATCGGGTAGAGAAGATTCAAGATGTACTCGGACAATGAACGAAAAGGTTATTGTTATATTACAACAGATTTATTCATGAGAACTAAAGTTAAAAATGTACAGTATGCTCTTTTACAGACAAATTTCCAATACGTGTTTTGTCCACGTGTCATTTACTCAGCCCACGTGGTACCGAGCGGACACAGTAAAAATATAACATTATACAAAAATAAATTTAATTAAATAATTCACGTGAACTGCGCGTTGGATTGACTACGTAATAAATAGCGCAGGTCCTCTTTTTGACCTCGAACATGTCTGCACATAAAAATATATTGTTTAATCAGCATGTTCAAACACGTTCGCAATACCATAAAAATCTTGCTCAGTTAGTCTCTAGGGCCTAGGCATACTAAATTCACCTGACCCCGCTACTCCCTCTTTGCAATATAAATGTGCAATATAAATTGAATGTCATGTTTCCAAATTTTGCGCAGTTGCTCTCCAGAGATCTGAGAAAAAAAAATTCACTCTACCCTGCATCCGAAACATCTAACTTTGCAACTTCTTTTCTCCTTATTCTCCATTTGGTTCCAGCATTGAGCGTTCAATTATGGTCAAATACCTTGGACATACATTCGATGAAGATGGTCAAGACGATGATGATATAGAACGATAAAGGAGACAGTTAAGCGTTCGTAAGAATATGCTGTAACGCCGTTTCTACCGATGCAGTAAGGAGGTGAAGAGAATCCTGTTTAAATCGTTCTTTACCAGCGTGTATACCTGCGAGCTCTGGTAGAAATACAAGCAAGTGAGGTACAACCGTCTTCGCATTTAGTACAATAAACTCATACAGAATACTGTTCGGGTTGGAGCGTTATTGTAACGCATCTACAATGTTTGCCGAAGGCCGTGGATTCGTTCCGCTTCTGAGACATCGAGCTGCAAGTGTAAAGCTGCGGCTGGAGCTCGACACCAACTCTCTAGTGCAAGCGGCGCTCTCGTGGATAGCTAGCATTAAAAAATGGCAATTACTACAGTATAGCTACAAATACAATAATAGCCGTGACTGAAATGTAATATTTATATTTTGCTTATATATTTATGTGTGAACATTTTTATCTTTTTTTTTGCTTTTCTTTTCATAACATAAATATTATTATGTTACTTAATTGTAATTTATTATGTGTATTTTCTTTATGGCGTATCGGATCTTCATAAAAAACCCGATCACGCTGTAATAAACGCATTATTATCATAATTATTATTGCTGATGATCGTGTCCCCCCCCCCCCCAGGTTGATCTAATGATGTCCTTCACGATTCTCATCTACTTTCCCTGTAGCTCACAATTCGGATAGCCTATTTAATAGGATAGCTAGAATCGTTTAGTCTCTTCGGCTTTCTAGACACCACTAATTTTTCCAGATTATTATCCTCTCTGGGTGCTATATGTCCAAAAAATTTGAGAATATTTAGACAGATCGTGGACGTTAATTGTTATAAAATTTAGGGATTACTGCGCATTGCTGTCCAAAGCCTGCATTTCTCTTTAGAGCTTGCTCAAAACAAATGTATACATTCCCCCAACCCCTTTCTATAACCCCTCCCCTTTTCCATACATTCATCCCTCACCAATAATTTATAAAATTATTCGAAATTACTTGTAACTTAAATTAGTAACCCGGTAACTTATATGATCTGAGAGAATATTTAAAAATTGTTAGAACTGTCACTTTTGTATGTGTGGTATGTGTGTGTGAGATGAGTGGTGGGGGTCGTAGTATATAAGAGGCCGTCACTGGGGAACGGATCTCTTATTCCATCGTTCCTTCCTATACATATAAATAATATCTGTGTATACCATTGTACCTTACTGTAATTATATTATTGGAAGAAATAGTGTTGTTAAAAGTCATACCGAGTTTGACTATACTAAGCTCGTGTGTACAATCAGAGGTATAAACTCCAAGGGAATCTGTGATAGGTCTTTCAAAGGCACTACACTGGTGCAGAAATATTAGCAAGTATCTTCAAAAGAGAACAAAATTGCATTCATAACTTATTTTATTTAAATCGTAGATATCGTTACCGTGGGTGTGTCGCCATTGATTTCTATAAATTCTCTACATTTTAGCACATCCTCGGCGGCGGTGGGTCTGATCTGACCCGTTAGTTTGAAAAATATGAATTACACTACAAATATTTGTTTAATGCTGTTTTCATTTTAGCTAATCTTTTATTAAATATTTCCAAATAATTTGAGATACAAATAAATATTATCGGACAAACGTTTAAATAATCTTCATCCGGATTACGTGTAAAAAATACTAATATATAAAAAATAAATTATACATTTTAATTGTTTATAACCACTGGTACACACCAGCAGGTAGTGCAATCGCCAACCGACGAGAAGATCACATACTCAGTGGATGTTTGTGTTTTGGCTGTGTAGGGCGTCTGTTGATGCGTGAGAATACGTACATTATTCGTAATATTTTTTTATTAAAACTTTAATTTTTTAGCAAAAACATTACGGCACATCAAACAATTTCATTAAATCATATTTAAAATGAAATATCTATAAAAAAAAAACTCCCACAAAACGGTTGAAAAACTGAAAACTTGAGGTGGGTCTAAAATGACCCACCACCGCCGGACGGGTTTTGTTTTAATCCACCGGGCTGTAAGTGTTAACAAATAAATAAATATCTTCTCTTTAATGTTTTTTTCAACACGACCAAACCATGTCAGCAATTCGAAAAATAGCGGTTTGTGAAACACTGGTGGAAAATTTTTAATATATATTTTTCATTGGACACCTAATCAGAGAAAGCTAATATTCAATACCTCAAAGCATAAAATACATTTTGATATTACGTGTTCTTGATGATTACATCTCTCCCTATATATTCTCGGTTCTCGCGGCTGAAGTCGGGATAAATAACGTGATCTTTGGGGAATTAAGCCCCTCTTCCTCTGGACAAGCTCCCTGAAAATTTCCTTTTCAAAGAGAGGAGCGCAAACCCAAGGAGATGATATACCCCCAAGACCTGAAGTGCGTTACATACGTAGGTGGATAACTACGCAATAGATATTTGGAAAATACAGAAATTCTGAACTGTATGCTGATTTATGATCTTTCTCTTGGGTTCATGGCTTGGCAACAATTAGACGGAGCAAAAAATCATGCAAAAGTGGAATATCTGGGGGGGGGGAATAATCTTATGTTTATTTTATTGTAAGTAAATACAACTTGTTTTGACCCGTTTTAACGAAATGAGACACGATAATTCTCAGAGATTTATTAGAATAATTTTTATGAAAAAAATTTAGAATGGGACACGCTATATTTATTTCCAATGATTCCAAATTATTTAATTTAAGACATTTTATATTTAAATATGATCCTATTCTAACAATTGATTAGAAAATTCTGAAAAACCCTAAAAATTATTCTAATAATTTTGTATCTAACTTGAGTTAAGTACTATTATTAATTTAAATATATTATGTTAATGAAACAATATAACATATGTTTTTGATTAGTTAATGACATCCTGAAGTAGAAAATGATATTTTTAGAAACCGATAGATATATTTAATTCATAAAGTGGTTAATAAAACAAATTTAACAATCTAAAATAATATTAATTAATAATAGATTCCTGAAATATACAGCAGGAATTTGGTAGTAGATTATGTATGATATGAGATGAGTAGCTTGTTAATCTAGTGGTCGGACATTCGACCCTCGTTCCAGAAGTCTAGCAAGTTAGTCTTATTTTCATAACACAGGCATTTAGCTTAATTTGAAATTCGTGTGTCAAGACGAATTTCAAATTATAGAAAGACGCGGCCAATCATCCCGAAATATAATAGAAAGAATTGTTAAAAGCGGGAGAAACGTCGCCCATAAAGAAATCAAGTAACATCACCGGAAGCGCCATTATGTTCTTAAAACATTCTAAAGCCTGAATCCCGAGAAAGTTGCCTCGGAAGCAAATCCCCCGAACATCTCCGCAGGCTGCCCCCCACTTCTACCCTTCCGCTTACAAAGAGGCCGGTCCGCGGGTTGCGGACGGAATATTATTTTCTCCAAATAAGGGATTATAAGGGACTGCCCCCAGATTGTTGGTCTGCTTGACTTTCACTCACCATTGAGGTCATCGAGACGCAATTCATTGTTTTATTACAGTGGTAATGTCAGAACTCATGCACTAGCTAACTCCGCAGTCCCCAGATTGCATTCTTTGGGGAATGAATATGCGGGGAGGTAGTTGACATTTTTACTGTTAGTTTAACAATTTAATTGTTGCCATTTTTTGTGTCTCAACTCAATGGTGACGGATAAATAGCTTTACTGATTGTCTAAGCCAGTGATTCCCAAAGTGGTCTATATCGACCCCCAGGGGTCTATGATAACCTGCAAGGGGTCTACGTCAGCGAAAAAAAAATTAGGGGGTCCATGAAATGAAAATGGAGGTCCCCGATAGTGGATCTCAACATACACTGATAGGACCTATTTACTTACATTATAATCTTATAATATAAAGACATATACATTATTTATAAAAGTACCTATGAAGTAAAAAAATTATTATATATGTTTATAAAATTGTGTAAGTTGTAGGATGTAAGCATTCGCTTTGTGGTTTAAGTTTTTAACACTAAACTTCACTACAATTAGAAATTTACAAAAAATCAATATCTACCAAAAACCGAAAAACATGGCAAAGGGTCTACGACACAAACAAGTTTGGGAACCTCTGGCCTAAGCTCAAGTGTGTTGGCAATTGATGTTTATGATGTTATACTTGTTGTACAATAAATAAACAAATAATTTGAAAAACGTTGTAACAAGCACAAAATATTTATTTATACCATTTATTATAATTTTTATGCAGTATAAGAGATTAACCTAAAAAGTGGGTATTTTTTATTATTCTGTAATGAGTTTTCTAGGATACCGTGTGTCTCCGACTTCTCTGCGTCTTTTCATATTCTATTGCACGGTTCATCTCACTTCTTTTTTTTTCCAATTCCTTCGAACCTACGATTTTCTGAGTACTCTACATGTAGCTAGACCGCCTACTCTACAACTACAAGGGCATCAGCGCTAATCGCTTTGACATTTTTAATAATAATAATATTTTTATTTTAACAATTCATTTTCTTGACAGTTCAGTTGACGCTGTCCGCTTCAGCGTGCGTTTTTTTGCTTCAGGAAATAGTACCTAAGCAGTCGATGTTTGTACCTAAAAGGCATCAGACTGATATCGTTCTCGTAGGAGCCGAGATTTTGAATGAGGGGATTATCTTGGAATGGTGCTATCTACACCTAACGCAACGTGATTTTTTTGCCCTTTCAATTAATTTAATAATATAGAACATTTATTATAATAAGGTATATATCACTGATGCTCTCTTGTAGTATGTAATAAAGCATATAGAATACCTACTCATAGTACAGTACGAAGGGATTGATTGTATTCAGAAAAGAAACTACCCCTATCCAATTAATTATCTGGCAATTAAGTGGCAGTTTTACAATTGATATTTGCTCTTGAATACAAGTTTGTATATGTAAGAATCATTTCATCGAAAACTTATCAATTTTAAATACATTTATCTCCCCTCTGGATATAAAATCAGTTACAAATAAGTTTTTCTCAATTTCGTCAATTAAATAGGGGTGGTTTCAGTAACTTCTGAACCCTCACACGTCGATTCAAATGGATATTGAGAAATGTTCATTCTTAGACCATCATCCCGATTAGTCACAGTATCTTCTTGAGTTTGCTGGCCCGTTTATGCTCAACAACCCTTTTGGAGATTGTGCGCGCCGGTTGTCCCGCATACGGTTGACAGTCGAGCCTACAAACATCGTCCCTTTTAGATAGTCCTTCGTTGATCTTAGTAGGTCCTTTACTTTGATAGATCAGCCGGGGAGGTCGGATACATACTATAGAGTAGCCCAGAAATCTGAACACATAAGATTCTACCGGGATACGATCTCTTTTTATCTTATTAACCGATTATGCTACACCAACACAGCGAGTAGACGACAAATTTTTGAATTTATATGTTGCACTGTTAAATTAATACATCTGTCGTTCCAGTATCTTAAGCACCTTTGAGTAATCCGACAGGAGACGTCAGAATCATCTGATGCACTGATACAACTTATATATATTTTTTAAGAAGAACACACTCGTATTATATGTATATCTTTCTAACTCATACATTTAATTTGTATTAAAAATATCACAGACCTATGTTCTGTAAAAATTGCAACTTCACAATAAGAACGCGTTTCCATAAAAATAAGAACACATTTAAATTGTGAAGTTGCATTTTCATTATAATCTTCAACGTTTTCCAAACTGCAGAACAGTTTTACAGTAAAGATTCCCCTTCACGTAGTAATCGACAGTGTTTAATCAACAACAGAAATAAATAAAATATATAATATTTGGGACATATTTGTGCTTGAGCGAGAATGATGTACTGTGCCTTCCACCTCCCCCCCATTCCTCACCTGCCACGGGGCCAGTCGATCGGCGACCCCGAACCGGTACGGTTACAAAGGATTTCTCAGTGTAAAATAGAGTAAGAAGTGTGTCTACGTGACCATCTATTGCAGTCTGAATCATTAAAGATCTTGAACGGAGATAGTATCAAAACCCTAAGTTACAGTCCACATTGGAGGTGCCAGGAGAACGGATTGTGGTGAGTGGAACTTCCTTCCGAATCTTGTTTCTTACGGCATCTATGCCATCACGCAACACAACGCATACAAAGGAAACAAAAAGAAAAATATTAACATGAGAATGTGTTCTTTCATCTTACATTTAATTAGTTTTTATTGAGCTTATTAAATATTCGTAGCACAACAAGTCTCCTTATATCACCGCGACTCTCATGCAATCAGTACTCCCGCGGTTCGACCCGACAATCTGGTAGCGTATAGGTTATTTATCATTCTTCTAGAATTACACTAGGCATATGTTACGTTTTTGTCAACTGGTAATATTTTGGATATTGTAAATAATTTATTATAATTGTCTTTATACAAAACATGACAAGATAAAATAATCTATTCTTAATGACACTAAAGAAACCACTGTTATTTTTTCACGGTGTACTTATATTACGTTTTATTTTGTAATTAATATAAAGTATGGAGTCCTTTCTATACATTTGAAACGTAGGTATTTTTGTTTTATTTTTCAACTCGAGTCGAAATAACATTTTTTTTTGTATTTAACAGTTCTCTGAATTTCGCATATTTTTTCCGTTTTTCTCTCTTCTTTTGTTATTATCTTAAAAGTAGTTTACTTTTGTAGGGGAAAGTTTTTGGATGGGTTGAGTGGACCGGGGTGAGGCAGAAGATTTGAGCGAGAGATTAGCCAAAGACTGGATTCCGCCAGACGGAGGAAAACAGGTTTCAACAGCTCATTAACAATAGACAGTCGCGATTTTTTATTTTATTATCTATTAAAAGATTCCACACCGTGTTGTTCTAGCGGCGGGTAGATATTACTGAAAACTATTATATCCTGATGTATATATATATATATCCCGGACTATTCAAAAATACTAATATCGCTAAGGATGTGAATGTTTTGCTGTTTCCGACGTAAGTTTGTAGAACTCTTTAATCAGATATGTGAAAATAAATACTTGTTTTTGATTCTAACAACTAACTTACCATCACGCCGTTTCTCCGCGGGGTTGACAGAGAAATTACAGCCCCGCAATCTTCTATATTAGCACACAATTGTCGCCTCATCCACATTCATACATATTTTCATACAAGTGTGTCGATTATTGAGGCTTCTAACAGGACTATCTTCCAGTATCTGGTTTACTGTGTAGTGTTCTATCAAGATTAATCTCATCGTATCTCTTTTCATTAAATATGGACCATCAAGATGTCGCCAACTGTTAGCGGTATTTGAGAAAAGCCTTCATCATTCACTTATCGCATTCCAGCTTCCGAAAAAATCGCCATTTTATTCTGGACCTTTGGCGAACACCCACATCTTGAATCACTCATGTTCGCTTTAAATTCAGTGGGTATTGGTCAATTTATGGTAACTCTAATAGTAACATTCATAGAAGATGAAATATTTCAATCTTCTCTGGTGTAGAGACTCACATTAAAATCATTATTCGCGTTAAATACAGAAATACAACAAATTAATGTGCATTCGTATTCTACTCAAATTTGTCGATAAATTTTCGGAAAAGGTTAGCAGGAAAAAAGAACCGGAAAACAAGATTTGAGAGGAATGCTCGCCTTACCTCAAGTATCACACTACAGAGATTTCACCCATGGTCACATAGACAACAAAATAATAACCCACAAATCTACACTAAACACAGTGATCCACCGCACTGGAGATGACTGGTCCACATCAAAATCAAATTCCAATACTGACCCAATGGCGAGCATTAGTAAATGTATCGAGGACGGAAATTCGGACGCGAATACATGACATTGCGCGCCAAAAGTGTGTATATACGATTACGAAACAATAAATGATTGTTAAGTCTGTCCCTAAGTAGAAGGTGATGTAAAATATGCCGAACACGCCAAGACTATGATAGAGAGTAACCCCTCTTCTAGTTCCCCACTTTGAGCTTTCTAGACCTGTGTTAGCAATATACTGAAACCCGTTCTTAAACATCGAATCGCGCTGCACTGAGCTTCGGCGCACTATGGGCAGACATCGCCCATTGTCCACCTCATATGTCTCACTAAAATAGAAGAAATACATGATAAATAGAGCTTCTAATTTATTTTTTTATTTCAAGGCTTTGAACGCACTTGGTACGATCTCGGTACCAGTAAAGGTGAATACAGTTTCGAATATAGTTATCGTGATAAATTTTCCTGGAGTTAAAAATCATTTTGCATTTTTTTGTTATCAAGATTGAAATATTCTCTAATAGTAGAATGATCATCGCCCAGCCGATAATAATAATAGAATAGTTGCGGTTTTCAACAGTTCCGATCGAAGTAAGGGAAGTTAGGGAGACACCCCCCATTGACCGGCGGCAGTCGCCCGGAAGGGGGTTAATTTGACACAAAACCTCCAGATCCCGCTTGAAAGACTTCAAAAGCTCTGAAATGAACAGAGAAAAATGTCCAAAAAACGATTTGCATTAAATTTATGAAATGAAAAGCAATTTAGCAGCTGATAGGTTTGATTTATCAAAGTAAAATTATTTTAATTTATTAAAATTAATTTTGTTAAATAAGATACGCTCTAAATGAAATTCAACCCTTTGACGATCATTACTCAATTTTACGTGCTATTTATATTAATGATTTAAATTAAAATAAAGATAAGATAAGAAAATAATTATTGCCAAATTTTTAGTCAATGGCGTAACTACAAAAATTTGACCCCAACGTAAAATAGAAAAAAAGATCCTTATATGTATATGTATTGTATATATTCGTTAGAATTATGCATATTGTTTACTACATTATGATAAGAGTGGAATAAAAATGAACTCTTGCATCCTTTAATACACCGTTATTCCTGAAAGAACTGAAGTATGTTTTACGTATTTATTGTATATGTTCTACGTTTTACTTTGGAAACATTCATTGTAATGAAAAATATAAATTCTTTATACTCCTAATCTAGGGGAAGACAGAAGAAAGCTAGAAAAAAATATAAGTAGTAGAAGTAGATAGATAATAAATCAATATTCTGCAATCTGATCGCTAACCTTCGATAAAAGTCGACACATGAAAAAGTCTTGTTAAAAATTGTGTGCGCGCTATATTTTTTTTTTGCATGTGCTATGATACCAAATCCGTACAGATTTTTCACCGCAAGCTGTGAGTACAACTTGAAAATATTGTTCAAAGAAGAATGGAAGCTAGGTCACCCACACCATATTAAAGGCATCCACTAAAAGATCACTCCAAGAGTGCGCCATTAATTCCGACAAAAGCCTCTAAATAATTGAAATGGGGTAGATAGAGCGAACAAATATACCCAAAGTCCTCTTACATAAGCAAACAGGATCTAGATGCTGATGTTCTTGAATGAGCAATATCAAAGTAGACCTGCAAGAGATATGTAAATACCTAATATGCTGTCTATGGATAGTAGGCTCTTCTGCGTAGAGTTACTTAGAGCTATTCTGCTGACAGTAGTCGCTGTAGTGTTGGCTGACAATACCGTGTCGAAAGCAGTTTTAATCTGTGTACTTATATATATATTTATATATATATCTTTATATATATCTTTATACGCATGATCATAACCGGTCGAGCTGAAGATTCCGCACAGATAAATGATCGGGCAATAGATGTAACATACGGAAAAAGTAATACACGACATGCTTTCGACACGATATTATGAGCCGCATGGATCATAGATCGGTCAAATAGATCAGATACAGTAATCATGTAAGTCTCAGATAGAAGATAAAATTAATTATGATTTATATTTATTTATACATTAATTGCCCTACACAATTGCATTTATAATACCAGCGTCACTGGGCCATCCCTGTTCAGAGGCAAACATTTTACACAATTGCCTATTTTCCTTCTGCATCCCACTCAATAAATTAGTAAACTTAATAGAAATTTATTTTTAATATCATTATATGTTCACATTTGACGTAAAAAAATATACCAATAATTATAGTCATATAATCTTAAAAATGCACAATTTAAATATTTCAACAATTTAATTAAAAAAGCGACAAAATTTGATATAAAAATAAAAATAAATCAATTTCATTTAGATGTGCTTAAATTGTTGGAAGTGTATTAAATCATATTACACTTCAAAATTGTAAACAAATTTATTGGATTTTCTCAAAAGTGCTGATAAATTGAAACAGTCTGTTGTCACCTGGTAACGCGTTATGACCTATGTAAGTTCTTGAGCCATCGCTTTTGTTCTAAATAAGTATCTCTCATTGACAGAGAAGTAAAATTTCGACTCAGTTTTTATTTTGCGCCATTTGTTGGAAAAAATTAGCATCTTAATATGTTTTCTGTGAAAAGAAAACTAAAGGAAAATTACTTGAGAACTGTTTTCGTCGGTATTGTGTGTTGCGCACTTCTTCATTTGGAGGTTATGTCAATATTAATTTTGATCGCGTACAATACTTTTTGTCACAATCATTTATTGAATCATCATCACCTAAAGTCATTAAGAAGAAAATAGAGAATGAGACTTCCATTCAAGAAGATGGATAAATGTCATAAATCAATGATGTGATCAATAATGCGATGAAGATTTTCATTGGATTGAAAGGGCTGAACTGCCGGGCTAAAAATAATAATAAATTAATGTAACAATAGACGTATTAATTTGAAAAAGTGTAACACATAGGTTAGAAAATTTGTCGACTAAAATACTGTCGCTGTAGCGTAGTTGTTAATTTTATTTTTATTTTATTTTTTATTTTTAGAGAAACAAATAGTGTAACAATAATAACTGATAATAACATAATATGTGAAAAATAACACCAGTGAATTTTCTTTGGAATTAAATAAACTAGTACATAATAAACTAAAAAAATAGAATAAACAAAATGACTAACAAATAAACACAGTAAACTAAAATAATAGTATAAATTTAAAAAAAACTGAAATGCTGTAGCATAGATGGATAATGCACCTTCCCCGGATTGGAAAAAAGATCTAGGTTTGAATCCCGGTAGCGCAACAACAATATTTTTCAATAAAATTGATTTTATATGTATATCTGTATAATTAATACATTTAATTGGTATTTAAAAACATCACAGACCGTCTGTTCTGAATAATTACAACTTCACAATAAGAATGTGTTCTCCTTAGTAATTTAATTTTTGAAGATTAATACGTACTTAAGTGTTTAAAGATCATTTTAGAGCTACACTTCACCGATACTGAAGATGGATACTGAGATTCACTTGAAACTTTATTTCAGTAATATATATTTTCAACGCATACATATGTAATAATTATTATCGATCCACTGTTGGATGAAAGTCTCCGCACGCTTCTGCCACTGTCTTCGGTTCTCCGCTGATATTTCCATGTCACTCCAACTGTTCCGAAATCTTCGTCTATCCATTGAGTTTTCGAACGTTTTCGTTCCGTGGATACTTTTCTACAATAACATTTCAAAAAGTTTTGGTGAAAATTTGTGGAATTCCATGATTATTTTATAAATTGAGTTAAAACACTGTGTTATTCCACTATATTTTATTATATTTGTTTAACATTAATTTAATTTGTTATATTAGAACGATTTCGGAAACATTTTCCCATTATCAATAATATAATTCAATTAAAATAAAAAACACTTTCAGACAGTCTAACGTTCTAAAGTTTAAATACAACAAAATATAGTGGAATAAAATAGTGTTTTAACTTAATTTACAAAATAATTTCTACATTATATATATACGGCCCACCCATTGCCGTTTACGGTTTTGGCCGAAGACATTGATATATTTTACGTAGTTCTGTGCTTACGTGTTTATTTGTGTCTTTCTTTATCCGGTTCAGGGATCTGAGGAATTGTGGTTTCGGAATCCTGATTTGCCATTATTGCTTGTATTGTTCTTTCCCATGGGAAGTTCTCCTATTGGGCGGAACTACAACACCAACCCGATGTGTACACTTGTCGTTATTTTTTTTTTTTTTAGTTGTTATAATTTTACCTCCTTTATTTATGTTATATTTTACTTTATTGGTTAACCTCCGTTATCTGCACCTCACGGTATTGTATTGTTATACGAACTGTATTGTATTTTTATACGAACTGTATTGTATTGTTATACGAACTGTATTGTATTTTAATACGAACTGTATTGTATTGTTATACGAACTGTATTGCAATTTGTTAATTAGGTTTAAACCCCTCTCAGAGTAACAGTGAACAGCAAATAAATATAATCAGGATGGTATTGCTGAGAGTAACTGATATGACAGCACCAGATTCTAAAAATTTTTTGTCAAAATGGTGGAACTGGTGATAGAAAAAAGTACGTTACCGACTTTACTGCGAAAAATCTGTTGTAATACTTCGAAAAATAAGATATTCATAAACTTACTAAAATGAAGGACAATGTCATCTAAATTTCCCCAGTGATAGGCAGTCATATTAAACATTAAACTTCTTAGAAATTAATAAGATGTGAAAATACAATTTTTCGTATCTTTTATAATTATTAAGGATAACACATTCTTATTGTGAAGTTGTAATTATTCAGAACATAGGTCTGTGATGTTTTAAATACTAATTTAATGTATTAATTATAAATATATACATATAAAATCAATTTTGTCGAAAAATATTGTTTTTGCATTATCCCAGTATCGCAAAAACAATATTTTTCGACAAAAATGATTTTATATGTATATATTTATAATTAATATATTAAATTAAATTATTTTTTATAAGCTCTATAGGTTTTTAAAAAACAGTATTATAATTTAACGTTAAAAATTTATGAAAAATAAAATACGTAAATCACTGTTTTAAATTCGCATACAAAGTAACGACGATAAACCAATTGTGACGATGATCGTAGTTTTTAGTATACCAGTCATTGCTCGAAGAATTACAAATAATCAGTTATAATTGAACACAATTAGCCAAAATAACGATGTAAATAACAGTTTCAATAACGACGTTTAATAACGGTTTAAATAACGCTTTAAATGATGGCCAAAATAACAATTTAACCACCACTACTACAAAAGAAGCGATACTCCGACCATACCAAAGTCTTTTTCATCTCAAAAAGGTTTTAGAGGTGTACGGTATCGATCCCGGCACTGGTAATGTTGAAAGTGAGAGCGTATAAAAATACTATAATATATTCTAACGCGCTATTTTTAACGCAATTTTTGTGACAATTGTCTGCGAGGGGGAGTACCCGAAAAACAAACCTTTTATATGTCAAAATGTTAAAAGTAAATGTACAATTAATCATGCATCACCTAACTGCGCAAATACCGTTCGCAAACAATAATCTTTATCTCGGTATAAAGTTTCAGCAAACAAACTGGCAAACCTGCTCTCCGTGAGACTAAAATCCCAGCTGATGTAAAAAAAATTGTTTAAAAAGAACTCGACAACAATACGAAAGTAAACACCGGCCAGATTGCTCGGTCCGCCATACCGCGGGGTAAACTCCGATTGACGGCCAGCTCTCGTAAAACCGAGGGTGATTTTGTGCTCATGGATGAAAGCTTGACAACAGAACTGGGTTCCGCAGCGTCACGTCTTTTCGCACGCATCCCGCGTCACGTTGTGTACACGTGTTAGACTCCTTCAAACAATCAAATTATTCCAACTATTAATTATTATGTTCACAAAGGAACGAACTCGTAACAAATTCTGTAATTGTATCGTGCCAAAAAAATATGTGCGAAAAATTACTAACGAATAAGAATGGTCAGATGCTATGTGTTCTCGATTTTATTTTATTGAATGGAAGCATGGATACTTACCGAAGATATGATAAGGTGACTTGAAGCATTTGAGGTGTGGATCTACTGAAGAATGCTTAAAATAAGCTGGATGGAAAGAGTTACGAATGAAGATGTTATGGTTAAAATTAATAAATTAAAAGAAGTATTCAGAAAATTTAAATATCTCAGACACGTAATGAGATATCCGGAGAAGTATGAGATCCTGCATCTCATAATGCTGGGAAAGATTCCTGGAAGAAGGAGAACATCATGGCTGAAGAACCTGAGGCAATGGTTTGGCCAGTCTACTTTAGAGCTGATTGATGATAGCCAATGTCACAACGGCACAAGAAGAAAAGATGAAAAAAAATTCATCAGCGTCACTTACAAAAATTAATAAAACCCTATACAATAAACTGTGACGTCATTTCAAGATATCAATAAAGTTGAAAATTCCCCTAGTTAACTTAGTTCCGCCTTGACCATTGGAGTCGAATTGTCGTAGGTATTTGCCAAAGATGGTTAGACATTTACACACAAAGATGGTTAGATATTAAACACTCCGATTAATAATTGATCCATTTAAATCAAACGAGTGTAATGGGTGCTGTCAACAGCTTTTAATATTCACTCCACTCCGGTGAATACAGATTGATCAGTAGATTTCTACAACCATTGTAATTTGGTAAATTGTGAGTATTCGTTTCAATTATATTAACCTCTTCTGCCATTACTGTCCGCAATCATATATTTAATCACACCGTACCAAGAGATGGGTTGCCATTCTACATCTCAGGTTGCTTACTGTGCTAGCTGGTGCTATGTCTTAGATACATTTCAGAAATTTTGTTGAGATTAATCTTAGTACCATGGACACGTGTTGAGATTTTGATCTGGAGATAAACTCAAAAACCAGCTTGAGATTGGTAGAAAGAAAGGGAAATTCAAACCCGTTCATTTGACAGTGAAATTCAACGGGTACGCACAAACGTCACCTAGAATCATAAATATCTTCATCAGCGGCGTGCAGTCGGTACGTTAAAATAAGCTGTTCTTAACTGGAATTTATGAGAAATAATTCGAAATTAATATGTATCTCTTAATATTCTTATCACGAAATTAAATTTGTATATCTTAATATTCTTATCACTAACTAACTAATTTACCATCACGCCGTTTCACCGCGGGGATAGGCAAAGAGGATAGAGCTTCACACTCCTCTGTCCTGACACACAATTGTCGCCTCATCGATATTCATACATTTTCTCACACAAGCTCGCCGATTGTTGAAGCTTCTAACAGAACCATCCTCCATTATCTGGTACACCTGGTCGTGCCAAGTCTTCCGCGAACGTCCTGTATTTCTGGTGCCATCAACACTTGCGTCATATATCTTTCTTACCATTCTCTCCTCATTCATCCGTTCCATATGACCAAACCACCTAGGTGATCCTTTCTTAATCTTACTCATTATACTAACATCAGCTTTACATTCTTTCTTTATTTCTCCATTCTTTACCTACTCTATCATAAATAGATCTGCCACATATACGCCTAGTGATCTCATTTCCACCGTATTCAGTCTACTTTCGTTCCTCTTCCGCCAGCACCAGACCTCACTTCCGTACCTCAGTGTCGGTACCAGAACTCCATTGTGTACCGCTAGTCTTGCCTCGGTTGACAAGTTCCCGTTAGATATAATTCCATTCAATGCGCCGTTCACTTTATTCCCTGAAATCAACCTCCTTTTAATATTCTGTCACATAAATATTTAATTTCTCTTTATTTTTAAAAATTACATACATCTTATTTTAATGACTATGCGACATACATAAGCTAGTAATTGACAAACATTTATTCCGTTTAACCTACTGCTGCTGGGGAGATTCAATTTCACCCAACTGACGAACGAAGCATCAATGGTCAATGGACTGACATTTGACGTACTACAAGCGTAAAATGAGACGCGAGACGATGAATCTCTGATACTTGGTGTGCACATAGTGGACTCTACACCAGTTCCGAGAGTTTTCTCAAAAGAATCAAAGAAAAGAGAATAATCTTATCTAACTGTGAAATATTTGCATTTTTCAAAAGAATTTTCTAATATACACATTTGTTTTACACACCCTTACGCGTTCGGGTACGTGACAATACCAACCGTCTGAAAGTTATGACTTGAATCATTCAAAAATATCAGTGAAAATAAATTCAAACGTACATACTCGTACGTTAAATTATAATTTACTTTAAAAATGATTTCGCACGCTGAAAGGAAATTGAGAGGTGGCAGGCACCCCCGTCTAGACGGCTTTGTATCGCGAGGTTTTGTCAAAGGTTATTCCGTTTTAATCGAATTTTCACATAAACTTTTCCCACTATCGCGTGATATAAAATTCATTTTGCAGTGCCAAGAGCTAAGTGTTTTCAAATAATATTAAAATCTGATTTCTGTAGATGACGCTTCGGAACCTTCGCTGTGTAAAAAAAAATATTTTTTTATTATTTAACGCCGGCTAATCTCAGATCGCCCCCTCCTTCGCCAAGACGGAATAAATGAAAACGAGCGAGTACAAAAATACTCTCGCGGTTAGACGTAAACATCGCGCGCGCGCTTGTGTGTGTATATATTGCGTGTGTGTCCGTGTATGTGTCTTATGTGTACAGTTCACTGGTAAGGATAGAAATAATCAATTGTATTACATTTGTAAACATATTCTTCAACTTTTTTTATAGGAACTAAAACAGATATACAAGGGTGTTAAACAGAAAAAAAATTGTGGCAAATTACTAACATCCTAACATATTTCACATGGATAAGAAAAAAAAACACAAAAAAAGTACTCGAAATATTTTTTTTTAACAAATCATTGTAAGCTCGAACACTCTCAATTTAAAAGAGCGTAATCCAGAATTGGTTTGAAAGAGATTGCATGAGACACTTTTACTCGCAATGAGACATGTAAACTTATTAGCAAAAAGAGGGATGTATGATTTTGTACTAGTTTAACCTATCAAGTGCCCTTCTAAATATAATTTTTGTTCAGTGAATCTACATAGTCCTACCGAAATAATTGCAATATATATTGTATAGTTCGCTTGAACCTCTTTTGAATTAATTCCAATTTATCAGCGCATATAAACATTATAATAATGTCCCGTTAATGAAAACCTCATTTGCTCTAAGACATGGATGTTTTATAGGAACGCGGATATAGAATAAGCTATCACAAAAGATGACAAAATTGGAAGAAGTCAGCTGAAAGAGTTCCTCAAATGATCAAAGCTACTCATTTTATGTCATTCTTTTTGTTCTTACATCCTACCTCATACTTTAAATATTTTGTTTCCTCCCTGCTTGTTTCTTTTCTTTTACTTTGTTAATTTGACTTATTCTCTATTTGTCTCTTTTTTGATTTTTCTGTTTTTCACCATTTAATTTATCTTATAGAACATTATGGCTACCTACCTCAGTACAGGTACTTTATATCTACCTAGCGAGGTAGGAAGCGTCCAACAGGCTTGCATGTAAATGAAATGTACTATAATATTTGTACTAAGGATTTTTATATTGATTCAAGCTATAAAGGAATGTTGTTATAAAAATAAACACCGATTTATCAGCATTGAAGCATTGACGTTTATGGATACTGAATAAAGTACGTAATCACCATGTTTAATAATCATAATAACCATAACCACGTGTGGGAATGTATTGTCCCGCTGTATGGTGCTTATAGTGTACTGTACATCTTGCTATTGTGCTTACGTGTCACAATACGAAATATGAGTTCGAGATACTTTGTGCGGTACAACAGAGTACGTACTCTGAAGTTAGAAGACCTGTGGCTCCAGTAAAAGAAGAAATCCAGATATCTAAAGGAGCAACTCACGTGGGTCGTGTTTCTTCCTGGTGTCTCGTTGGTCCTTTGAGCCCCTCTGTTCCCTAATCCGGTCCCTAATCCTAATGAGCCCTTCGTCATATATTCAAATATATATTTTTTCATAATTTAATTTAACCCTTACTTAATAATACAAAAATTTTATTATAAAATCAATATTTATTTATTTAATTTTCTAAATATTTAGCAACCTTAAAAGCAAAATATGTTTTTGTCAGCGAGTTTAGCATTTTTTAGAAAAATATTAAGGCCATTTACATTTTCTGAGAAGGTTCTCCTCGATACTTTTGTTATTTTCTGTCTCGGAATGCGCACACCCACATGTTTAAGTAATATTTCGCCCGAAACATGCTACCTACCCCAAGCCATTTTTGATATATACGTCTGCTGATAAATTACTACCCTTATTGGGATAAAATACAATTAATCGTATTATTGTAATAAAAAATATAAAACATTTTAGTTACACATAATGTGTGTATATTTCGAAAACAAGATAAATTTATATTCGTTTTAAATTAAACCTTTTAATTATTAATGTAGTTCCTTAATAATTTAAACAAATTAGATAAATCAGATAAAAATAATCACCAAACTAATACATACATCGCAAACTACAACTCAAAATAAAGGTACTTACCTAACCCTCCCCTAGCCATGCCGTAACACAGGTCTACCACCCAATTAAATTATTACTCTATTTCCGTAAATACACGCAGCATAAAATTAATATTTTAACTAAATTAAAAAAATCATTCACGCTTAGAAATGACTAACGATTTGTAGAATTCGCTTTATAATCAATTATGTAAAAGTAATTATTTTTCAATTCAATTCCTTGTAAAATTGGTACGCTTGACAAAATAGTATTTGCAGTATGACAGAAAAATATTAAACATTAGTTTCACCGTGAAAAGAATAACAAACATAGGAATATAATTATTTATCTTTCTCACTAATAAAATGAAGAATAATAAGAAGGAATGTCATTTTGTACAGAACATGGATCAATGAATGCTACGAATAATATATATTTTTTTCATTTTTATTGGTCGATATTTAGAGTAAATGTACGTCAACTATTTTAATGCAATTTAAGCTCGTAAAACCACGCTTTCATTAAAAATGTAAAAAAAAACTCTATATACTTAACGGTAACACGAGATGACAGCATGGTTGCTTACGGATATTTTCTATCACGGTATGGTAAAGGCTAATATCAGCGTCCTGGCACAAAATATTATCGAGATATACGAAATATTGAAACCCGCAAGTTGACATCAAACAACTGTCATAATTTGAAATGGCATTACAAGCAAACTAATGTTTGGATTTGAACCATCTCTGGACAATTTTTTCAAATATTGATATTTTATTTTAAATATTAATTTAATACATATAAAATCTTTCTTTTTTTTTCGAAAAATATTGTTTTTGCGCTACCGGGATTCGATCCTGGATCTCTATTTCCAATCCGGGGAAGAACACTACCAATTGTGTTATAGCGCAGGTATTTTTCATGGCAAATTTTCATGACTTAATAATATAAGTTGTATCAATGTGTCCAAAATTTAATAAAAATGAATTGATAATTCTGGCGTCTGCTATCGGCTTACTCAAAGGTATTTGAGATTCCGTAAAAATTATATAGATGGCTTTCAAATAATGGAACGACAGATGTATTAATTCGAAAAAGTGAAACATATAGGTTCGAAAATTTGTCATGAAAAATACTGGCGCTATAACACAATTGGTAGTGTACTTCCCCGGATTTGAAATAGAGATCCAGGTTCGAATCCCGGTAGCGCAAAAACAATATTTTTCGACAAAATTGATTTTATATGTATATATTTATAATTAATACATTAAATTAGTATATAAAACATCACAGACCTATGTTCTGAATAATTACAACGTCACAATAAGAATGTGTTCTCCTTAATGATTTTATATTTAATTAAATTTATAATAGTTTTTAATAGATTGCGGCACTGGAATCCAATTTCTAACGTAATTAGGAGACTTGGATGCACTTAAGTGTCTCAGAGGTCAAAAATGCAACCGTAGGTTTAAGCCGGCCATAAACGACAGGTAAACATGACAAGTTAATCGAAGCTTAACATTGGCCACACACGTAGCGGCCAACCTGTGACAATCTCTCAGTCAACCGTAGCATCGGTACAACACTACGACAGTGCGGTAGCGTTAGTAGGTCTCCTCGTTATTCTACGAAAGGAAGAAAGAAAACCGCGACAAAGGTGATGTAAAGAATGGTTGTTAAAAGAAGCCAATACAGTCACGACAATTGGATAAAGGAATTAAACGTAAAGCCTCAAAATTAGTGTAATTATTTAAGTATGGATTGCTCAGATTTATACAATTCAATAAATATCTTCCACAATTACGCTGCGCTTACTGAACGCCATGTTTTCAATCTACGCAACGTGAACTTTCCCTTAGTGGTGGAGGGAACAACTGAGACCTGCGCTCTGAATTAACACACACGCACATATTTGTCTGAAGCACAAACACACTTACCCACAGGTAGAAAAAATGATTTTTCAATTGTTATCAGGTCGCCTAGTACAGGTAGAGATACCTGCCAGTTTTGTCACATAAACGCTCCGGTTTACCTGTACAAGCGACCTGAACAGGTATACCTGTCAGGTATAACGTTGCGTATATGGTCAGCATCAGATAAGAAAGTCGCCTGTGTTATTATAACTACCCTTACCACCACCACATGAAACGAACGAATGTCGCTATTCTTCAGAAACTCCGTGCTGCAGCAATACTCTCCACAATACGCATAAAAATAATCCTATTACGCTTTGGGCATGATAATTTGAGCCGTAACAGACCTGGTCCACAATATTTTATGGGTAGATATCTGACTCAATTACGAGTCGAAAATGTTTACGGAGAATGTACAAATTCTGTTCCGTTACTGAAAATACAAAGTGTCCCAAAGACTTTTTCATAATAAAAAATTTGTAATAAAATTATGTTTATTTACATATACATACATTTAAGTACAGTTCCTGAGAATTTATTTCTTAAAGAATTTGTTTTCTAAATGTGTTTCGTTATTACGCTGGCACTCTTATAAACGGGAGGCAAAATTTCTGAGAACTGCTCGGCACGTATTCTTCGTAATCGCTGCTATTTCTTCTCGGATATTTTCTTTTAATTGGTCCAGAGAGGGAGTATTGTTACCGTATACCTTTGATTTAAGGTAACCCCATAAAAAAAGTCCATTGGTATCAAGTCGGAGCTACGTGGAGTTTATGTCACCTCGTCGGAATATCAATTTTCCAGGGAAAATTTCACGAACAACTGCTAAGGACACGGTCCATAGCGACTGAATTCCCAAAGACGCGGCTAGCAATCGGCATACCACCGCTCTTCTCCCGCTCGTTGCAGCGAATGAACCAAAATAAAAATGACTTTTGGGTCACGCTGTATTAAAAGTTTAGTTTATTTTATTTTTTTATTAATTAGTAATATAAATAAACATAGCTTATTTACTCTGCTGAAGACCTAGATCTGGCGAGAATGCTTCTAATTATAGTATGAGTACATTACGCCCCCCGGGTCTATATTACTTCCTTCACACGTTCATTACCGTCTCTGGGGGGCTCTCCCTCCGACCCCCGGGGGTGGGCGCAGCCCCCGCTGCTTGTCCAAACTGCCCTACAGCTTCCAATCAATCCGGTCAACCGATATCGTGAAGCCCGCTCCTTTGCTCTTGCCCGCGGAAATGGCTTTTGGGTAGGGATAGAATGAGAACCTACTCCGCCTTATATGAGGCTACTTTGTAAATAATAAAGATCACTTGTTCCATTTCTAGTCATTTGCTATCACGAGAGCGCGGTCGCCTCGGCACGCTGCGGTGTGGGTTTGGTTCCAGTCAACTGATTCCACTAAACCAAAGCCATTATCAAATAAAGTGAACATGGCAAATTAGTATTGTCGAAGTACACTTGAACTTTACGAAAACAGTGTCACGACAAATAATTATAGCCACCTTTACTATTTCCACAAATCAGGTGAAGTTTTTTTAAATAAAAACATATATGTTTATAAGTATGTATACTATTCCCTTTGTCAGAGTCTCATCAGTTACGCAATATGTGCATGGGGCGGTACAGCTCTTACTTCAATGGATTTTCTAATTATGGCTCAGAAATGGGTCATCAAAGTAATAAACAAGAGCCAATAACTCTGAAGAACTCTTTAAATCCTTTTAAGTTTTTAATATAAGACAACTGTATACCAGATCAATCCTAAAACTATATATTTTTTAAAATTAACTTTACATTCACGATCCGGTCCAAATAAAACTAAGAGCAAAACCTTAGGATACTTTTCAGTGCCAAAAATGAATACCAAATTTGGTCAACGAACTTTCTTGTTTTGTGCACCGCGTTTATTTAATAAATTTCCACTAGACCTTAAAGAGTCTAAAGTGATTAACGATTTTAAACTAAAAATAAGTGTTACTTGATGTGGGTAGAAAGCAAAATAAAACTAATTTGTCATCTGTGCTAACCTAACTACCTGCACATTTTGTCTCCAACTATATGATAGACAAAAATCTTTTTATAACTTTTTTTACATAGCCATTTTATAATTTACGATTGTACCTTAACAATTACAACTAATAAAAACTGTGCAGGTAATTGCTTTAGAACAGATCACGTCTAGTAAAGTAATTTTCTTTATTTTCATATATATTATTTTATGCTTAGGGCTATTACCAAAGAAATGCCTAATGCCTTGTCCACATGGTCGGTCCAATGGAAGGGGATCTTTTTCTCCCTCTTCATCCTTCGACATGGCCCACCACAATAAGTTTCTCCAAGCTATCTTCCCTTCTCGAGAGATGCTCAAAGAATTGAAGGATTATAGTCAGACAAATAGTGTCTAACATCTTGATGTAAATAACTTTTTTCTATTGTAATATTTAATACCGTTCAATATTTAAATGCCAGGAGCGAGTTAATAAGCCAACCTTTAATAACACGCACATTTCAATTTCTAACAGCGAAACCAAAATGGGGGTAAAAATTAACTTGTTCCCATTCGTGCCCTAACCAACTGTGTTATCATTTTTATTCTACAACCCTGAGAATGATTCTCCGATTGGAATCTTTATTAATAGATTGCCTGTATAACGTAATATGTAAAGAAATATCGCAAACGGTTGAGAATGTGTTCTTGATGTTAACATTACCAAATAAAAATCATATCTAAATCAAACAATATCATGGATTGTTCAAATTACTCGTATGTATGTATTTCATTTACAGAGTTATTCAATAATTGTGTTAAGATTTCAAATAAAAATAGTAGCCATGTCTATTAATATTTTGACAGCTGTGACAGTCTTCCATTTCATGGAGCGTTTCGCATTGGAACAACGTTTATACGTTATTAAAAACATTTATTGAAATCAACATTTAACGATTCAATCATTTCCAGAAATAAACCTGTCAATTGGCCGCCTAGATCATGTGATATCTCTTCGTTAGAATATTTTCTGTAGAGATATGTAAAGTCACTTATTTATGCTGATAAATCAACATCAATTGAATAATAAAAAACAACATTACTCGTGTCATTGGTGTAATAGCACCAGATTTATATGAAAGACTAACAATTGGATCCCAAAAATTTATTGTATCAAACTGAACACATTTGACTGAAATTATATTTCATTATCAATGGGATGAAATGATCTTAAAAATAAAAAAAATCATTGATATCACACTTGTTTTTTTAAATTTTATTCCATTATAGATATAAACATATTCATAATTCTATAGATATATACATATTCAGAATTCTCCAAGTCTTTTTATAAAATTATAATTTAATTGCATCCCATTCCTCTCCCTTCCACTCCTCGCCATTTACGTTTGATTCAGTGTTGTAATATTTTTTAATTATTAGTACATTTTTTAGTTTATCTATCTTTACTTATTTTATATATACTATTTTAATATAGTATACTATATATTCTTACTGCTTGTTTCTTCCATAAATATATATTTTTTAAATTGTGGAAATGCCAGAATTTGTTGTATTAAATTTAAAATTTAACCTGGATTTATAACGTGAATTTCTGCTGACATACTATTTTTCAATTTTTTGTTTTAAATGGGTACCATCGATGCAATTATTTTGGTTTTTCTTAAATGAAGCTTTAGATTAGGGTTGATAGGGTTGGTTTTCAAAAGATGTAATTATTTAAGAGAATCTTCCATTTGCCCGGCCAGGCAGTACAGCCTAGACAGAAATGAATGGTTAAGTTCAAGCAAGGGGCATCAAATAACAGTAGTTCTGGAGAAAAAGCCGTCAGATCTGATATCCTGCAGCCTCTGGAACCGTTATTGCCAGATAATTACCTTTACTCTCGAATTACGGGATTTTATCAGCAATTTGTAAAGAAAAACTTGGCTTTATTTCTACAATTTCGTTTTAAATTAATAACTATTGATTGCATTTCAAGAAGTGATTCAATGAATAGTTATCTTAAAAATATAATTTTAAAATATATCCATCTAATAAATGAATCACTTAAGAAAATATTTAACTATTGAAAAAATAACGTCACCACCGGGACTTGAACTTGTGATGGTTAAACCAATATTATATGACTATGATTGTTTTTGATTGTATAATTGATAACTAAGTATTCTTAATTATTTGAGCAGTCACCGATATAATAAAAACTAAAACTCTAACAGTTAACTGTAAGTTACCAATCTTCATTTCAATCTAACACAATCACAATCACAATAACGGTTTACCATCGCTTACTCAAACCCGGAATTTTCTGTTGCCAATAGACATCTTTAACCAATAATTTAGTTACAGGGAAAAGTGGGGATGATGCGTCAAATTGAAATATCTTCTAAATTTAAGTTTTAGTTTATTACTGAAGATGATGCAGTTAGGGTCGGAAACATTTTAATGAAAGTGTAGTGTGAAATAAACAACGTTATGTTTTATGTTATTAATTAGTTCATTTATCTAATAAATACGTAACATTTTTACATAATTTAATAATTACGAACCATGTGCTTAGAAATATAATAGAATGTCATTTATTATAATAAACATTTGTTATATTTAATATACTAGAAAATAACTGTTGTCATATAAACAAGTAGATTAATTGATTAGCTTTTGATATTGGTAATTAATAAAACATTTCATTTTCAATATGGTGTAACATATTTATGAATGAGTTCGCTCACCGTCATTTTACCCTCCTTAATTGGATTTGGGCTCCCAAGGAGCAAAATATCAAAATCACTAAATTTATAAGGTTACACTTAATCACATCCCGCCTGACCATCCAATGTACGAGCGCCATGCATACTTTGAATATTTTGTAAATAAATATTCAATCTCAATAAAGAAATTTCAAGATTAAATTGTAATTTAGGAGAACACATTCTTATTGTGAAGTTGTAATTATTCAGAACATAGGTGTGTGATATTTTAAATATGAATTAAATATATTAATTAGAAAGATATACATATAAAATCAATTTTATCGAAAAATATTGTCGTTGCGTCATCGGGATTCGAACCTGGATCTCTTTCCTAACCGAGGAAGATGCATTATCCAACTATGCTACAGTGATAATATTGATTTTATATGTATATCTTTCTAATTAATATATTTAATTCATATTTAAAAGAATATATTCACTAATCACAGAAAATTATGGCAGTAACAGTCTGTTTCCATACGAAAAGTGCTCAAATGTCTCCAAAAAAGAAAGATAAAGCAATTCAATTCTTCAATTTTTTAACACACTTCTGAAATTGCCATCCCATTAGGGCAAGCAATCTACATCAATTTTATACTTGGAAACCATTATGAGTAATTTGTACAATAAGGAATAAAATAATTGCATTATACAAAATATTATATAAAATAATTGCATTGTAATTGCGTTATATTCACAACGTTTACTGTTTACGCGCCTTGTTACTTCGAATGACACCACTGGATTTCCTGATTTATAATAATGTACAAGTATATGTGTAAGTATTGCCGCTCTTTTTTCGGAAAGCTAAGAAAACGGTAAATAACAGGCGGTTTAATTACGTCCCGTGCTATGATCAGTCCAGAAGTCCACATAATGGTTTATTTGCACTGATGGTCCAGTGCGCGCTTTGCTCTAAATCTAAAGAAGACAATCCAGCTAATAGAACAACAACATCAGACCAGAAAGATATCAAAAATAAAAAGTTTAGTGCAGTTCATATATCATATGTGTACTTAATGTTAATCGGAAACCTGAGAACCAGCTATCGAAGGCATTTACATAAACACTTACTAATAAAACAATCCAAATGAAAACATTTTTACGAATTAAAAAAATATTTAAAAAATTACTTATTTTCTTATGTACCATCACGCTGTTTCTCCACGAAGGTAGGCAAAGAGGATAGAGCGCCACACTCTTCTGTCCTGATAAACAATTCTAGCTTCATCCGCATGTATACATCTTCTCATACATCTCGCCGATTATTCTAACGAGACCATCTTCCAGTGTCTTGTTTACCTGGTCATCCCATGTTAATTCTAGGAATAATACAAAGTTTGTTATTTATGAAAAATACAATATAATGTCAATAAAAAAAATACTTCAATTATATGTCAAAAAATGTTTCAATTATAAAAAAAGTTCTAAATTTGTTGAAAATGTAATCGATTGATATAGCTACATTCTGGTAATACATTTTCCCGAATAAGAAAAGTGACGGGTTTGTATCCCGATAGAAAACAAATTATTTTGTTAATGTATTTTTCTGTATATGTGACCATTATTATGAAAGTCAATAAATTGAACAAGAAAAAAAGAGTTTATCAATTATTTCGCGTTACATTATTATAAATGTATATAATATGATGCAAATTGTATCAATTGTAAAAAGTGATTTACTCAGCGTATTGTTACAACGTATTTTTATTTTCCTTATAAGCTACATGCAACATACATTATCGAAATAATTTATAAATGTAGTAGACTAAATAAATTATGAAACACTGCGTTGTGTAATATAAAAATATATTTTAATTAATTCAAACGTAAACATTTAAATAAACATGACTTAGACCATAATAATGGGCACATATTTCTCTCACTGTTTATATTCAAATATCTGTAATATTTAATGAAGCAATACAACCGATTTACGTCTGGGACGTTAAAATATAGACACGTAAAGATAAAAAATGTATCATCAATATTAATTTACAGATCAATGTATTTTTTTACGTAAGATATCATTAGTCCGGCCATCTGTGCACGAGGTGCGGACTTTTGAGCCTTCAGAGCAATTAGGATCCTTTGGCTGGCTGGCCGTTCTTTTCATTAACCCCCACCCTCCTGTCACCCACCCTCTGCCCACCACATCCAGTCACAGCCCCACAGTAGAGTTAACTGTTGGACATTTCTGTGTAGAGTGGTCAGCACAGTTTAACTGTTCCGAACAGCGTTTAGTGACATCGATTAATCGCACGTTGAGCTTAATTCGTCTAAATGTTTTTTTAAAAGGGTTTTCTAAATGGAGACTACATTTAATATTTTTTGTAAAAATCCTTTCTGGCTTTGGCCGCGAGAACTCAGTAGATTTCGTCTGTGTGTGTGTGAAAGTATGTTTTGCTTTTTTTCTATGTCTAATGTGTGGATTAGAAGTTTTGTACAGCCGCCATTCATTTTTAAACATGATTGTAGATCAGGCTGGCTAAATGAACTAAGCCGTGATATTTACTTTGAGCAAGGTCGTGCAACCTTTATCGGCATGAAAAAGACATTCTGCAGTCACGATATCAATCTTTAATTACGAGTGAGAATGATCAGATACTATGTGTTCTCGATTTTATTTTATTGAGTGGAAGCATGGATACTTACCGAAGATATGATAAGGCGACTTAAAGCATTTGAGATATGAATCTACAGAAGAATAATTAAAATAAGCTATATGGATAAAGTCACTAATGAAGATGTTGAGTCGGATGAATAAAAAAAATAAAGTAATTTAAACAATAAAAATCTGAAAACTTAAATATCTCGGACATATAATGAGACATCAGGAGAAGTGTCAGATCTTGCATCTCATAATGCAGGGAAAGATTGCTGGATGAAGGAGAACATCATCGCTGAAGAACCTGAGACAATGGTTTGGCCAATCAATTGAAGAACATTTCCGGGCCGCAGGCCGGGTCCGTTGAACGGACAGGGCACAAAAAGAAGAAGAGATATTTACGAGGTCAATTTTTTAGAAAAGTTTAAAAATCACAGAACTACCAGGCATTAGTTGAACTCATTTAGCGCTGAAGTGTCGCAATAAAAAGACGTGTCTCACGATCATTTTAGAGCGACACTTCAGATTTACCCGATACGTTGGTTCTTCTATGAACCAACTCTGATATATATCATATAAGATTACTTATCGCTTAATTCATTATGTATGTAAAAAACCCGCTATTTGAGAAAGTTTGGATTTATGTCTACATATCTGCAAATGACCGCTCTACGAGGTCGCTTTTCGATGTTGTTTACCTTTTTCCATACCTACTTTCTCTTTCATTCGACGTTTTAGTTCAAAACACCAGGTTTAATGTGGCTTCCCCTGACCTCTGAACTATTCACACTACCATTGATTGTCTATCAACCTAACCTTTCAACAGGAAATCCCTACAGACTAAGGCTCATTAAGATTATATTTATATATAATGTTCTAGAAATCGACAGAAATCTCTTCATTACACACATGTTAATATATAATATTTATTAATACATATCATATATTTATTCAAATGAAAATATAATTGGTTAGCAATTTACTGATTGGATTGTTATTTATCTCGTTTTAATTTCAAACATACGAAATAATATAATATTAATAATGAATAGTATATCGTTCTATATTAGCACGTGAGAATATCACCTTGTTAAATCATAATTAAATATCACTGCCATTCATCGTGACAATACTGAAAATGCTTAATTAAATCGAACAAAGTATTATTTTCAGCATAAAAATAACACCGGCCATTAGAATCAGGCAGATGTGTGAAGGGAAAATATATTTCCCCCAAAATTATTATTATTATTAATATTTTTTTTTTTTTTAACGTAACATAACGTACTACGGGAGTTTTCTGTCTCTATGTCTAATCTTACACCCTTCCGGATTGATCTTAACCAAGTTTTTGAACCGTGCGCAAAAGATACGCATCAAATCCTTTCACTCTATCCCCTCCACATTATATAAATATTTATTTTATTAAATGCTGTCCATTACAAATTTTGCTCAATTACACTCTAAGAACTTGCGTAAAATACAGTCACCCCCCGAACATCACACACTTCCCTTACGAAAAAGGAGGGATCAGGTATTATACATACAGAATACTGTTTGGATTGGCGCGTTATTGTAGCGCATCTACAATGTTTACATGGATTCGTTCCGCTTCTGAGACAACGAGTTGCGGGCGTAAAACTGCGGCTAGAGCTCAGCACCAACACTTTGGTGCAAGCGGCGCTCTCATGGAAAGTTGGTTCCCTGACCAGAGAATGGCAACGCTTACAAAATAGCTATATATACAACAATGGCCGTGATTGAAGTAGTTATATATGTAATATTTATATTTTGTATGTACATATATGTTAACTTTTTACTTTTTTTTTCTTTTTTTATTTATTAATATTTTCCATAGCTTTCGTTTTCTTTTCCATAGCATTATATTTATTTCGTAATTTAATGTATTATATAATATGTATTATCTTTATGGCGAATCGGGTTAAAAAAAAACCTGATGACGCTGGAATAAACACATTATTATTATTATTATTACTATTATTACTAAATCTGAATAATAAATATAGTGAGGTTGTGAACTATCTGTGTATTTAATGACGAATCTCTGCTTTACATATCTCTCGTTACATCTCTGGTAAACTTAGTTGAGAATTGTCTTTATGATTAAATTTTCCAGCATCTACCTGCCAAAGAATTTACAAGTTTCATCACTAATATGGAGAATTCCATTCGTTTTTTTTAGTCTAACTTTCCGAATAAATGCATGTTGCATTTTTAAGTTTTATAACTTTGAAAATGTCGGTTCCGACTGTTTTAGCAATTGTGTTATGTATTTTTCTGTGTCGCGGCTTCTACATTTTTTATTTAAATCGTGACAACATGAATCGTGATTTATAAAATGCAAAAACTTATGGCGCACTCTGTATAAAGCACTGGCATACTATACTGCCAAAATCTTTTTTTATTTCAAAATTATTGCGAATGCATCTGGTATCGTTAAAGTTACTCGGTGCCGGTAAAGATGAAAATAAAACACAAGATAAAAATGTAACGAAATTTTCTATTTCATGACAAATTTTATCCACTAAATTCTATGTAAAAATAGCATATTCTATTTAAAAATAAAATTACAATAAAACAAAATTAAAACACCGAACAGCTGCAAGCCATCTCCCCGCGGATGTCGCGTGCGTCATGTAAGTCTTCCGCCCCCCTCCCCCCGCCGCGGGACCGCCCGCGGAGAGGAAGCGATCCCGTTAATACGAGTTATAAAACAAAAGTCGAATCATTTCGAAAATAATAAACGAAAAAAGAGCGCGCATTTCTGGCGGGAAAAACAATTTAATCATGATTGTGGTTGTTCCCCGCTCATATTATCGTTAGCAGGCTGGCGGGGTACCTACTCACACCCCTCACCCCTCGCCCCTCACCCCGCGGGGATGGCCAAGGGCTGGTCGCACTCGGGAATAAAAAATGTTTCAATTGTTTTCATTTTTTCTTAATGCTAACAACACGAAATTACAAAATTAAGGAACACAAAAGGTCGTTTGAATAATTATTCAAAATTTTTTGGAGCGCTGAATTCAAAAATTACATGTCACAATCGCATGTCATGTTTTCCACAATCTGCATTGCTATTTTTAGGTATGTGAGTGTTACCGAAATTAATAGGTAAAGGTTACTTTATAAAATGTTCTATGACAAACCAGATATTTTTCAAGCATTTTAGATTTATTGGCAAAGATTTAACAAACTATTTTAGGCAGCCTAATTTTATATACTTAATATTTTTTATTTATTTATTTGGTGGCAAATTTTTTTTTTTTCTGTTTAGTTTCATGTAAAATATAGATAAAAATAATTCAACAGCCCCCTTATTGATGGCTAATTTGCTGACTCAGAAGCGTGTTGCACACGTTCATGTCTCCACAAATCATTATTTCGGTTTTCTTACATAGGTAAAAATGCCAAATTAAAATAGTGACACTTTAATATTTGCAAATTGTGGTTTATTACGTTATTTTTTTATTGAATATTTTGTTTTGAGTTGGTAATTTAGTTTCAGCCAGTTTCGGAAAACATCATTTCCTTCTTCAGGGTGTCAGATTGAGTATGAAAAAAATATATGTCACAATGCTCTAATGTTTTTTTAAATTTTTAAAAACTAAAATAATTATTATTTAAAAATTAATCAGGTACTCAACTTAAATTGTTATGATAATGAAAAATGTGGAAGTTGACTTGTTGATATAAAATTATTAGAATTTTTTATTTTTTAGTAATCCTGAAGAAGGAATTGAAGTTTTCCGAAATCGGTTGATATTTTAAATTACTCAGTAAGAGGTATTAATAAACAAAGCTAAATAATCTGTAAAAAAATACACTTGTTACTACAATATTCCCCCTGCTCGTCTCCCACACTCTGTTGCAATTTGGTGAGCCTGGTGATTGCTCACATTCGTTCAAAGATCGAGATTGGTCGTATTGTGACCAATCTCTCATTGTTGTAAATAATGTGCCCACAGCATCTCTACGATCAGATCCGAGAGAACTCCTGACATTCTCGTAGTCAGTCTAAATCTTTGGTGGAAGCTGACAAAATCAAGCTTTAACTGATACTTTAGATTTCCACACCTACCACTTCAAAATCTATTCTTGTGCTAATATAAATAATATGTTGAATTAAAAAATAATAAATGAGGTGAGGTGTCAGCCCTGATCGGGGGGCACTTTGGATAATGCAGGAATTAGGTTTTTCAAGAGGGGTCGGAGTGAAGTGAGTGGGTTTTATGTCATAAAAAGTGCGAGTAATGTTTTACAAGTCCCGTGTTTTTTCAGCTCGGTAAATGAAGAGTAATTTGTAATTCATGGGTTCCGCAAATCCCCGTAACGGCTGGCGGAACAGCGATACTCGCCGCCGCGCTAACCATGGGCAACAGCGCAACGTTTCGCGGATAATGGCCGAGGTCGCGCTGGGGATGTTTTCCAAGGTCAGGCATTCAAACTTTCAAACACCGAATATATGGAAACGATAGAATGTATAATGAATAATGAAAGAACGAATGTTAATCTTGAATGCGCTTGGAACTTTTATACGGATAACTACCGTAGCTTCACTACGCTTTCGCTTATTAATTAATCTTACTTTAATCTCACTTACATATAATAATCCCTTTTGCGAGTGTCAATATACACGACTCAACGCTTGTATTTATGGTGGAGAGGAATATGTCAATGAACCAGCGTCCGTCAAACGAAAAGTAAGTGTCCTCCTTTCTTTCTCATATTTCCACCATAAGTTCACCATAGACAATTTTGGGCATGCGGAACATTAAAGTGAAGAGAGGATGATAAATAAAATATGTTGTGATTAAAGTGTTGGATTAATCCACGAAAATTCTAGCATTATCAAGTAGATCAGACGATAGACAACAGCCTTGATAAAAGCGATAATAAATCTCTTCATAATAGAATAATGGGGCTTTGAATCTTCCCTGCCTACCCTTGGAGGGAACGACGTGATGATCAATTAGTTAGTAGTGTTTACGCCTTCGATAGCTGGTTCCCAGGTTTCCGATTAACAATAAGCACACATATGATATATGAACTGCACAAATCTTTTTTTTTTTGCTGTCTTTCTGGTCCGATGTTATTGCCTTCTTTGATTTTGACCGACCGAATCGCGCACTGGTAGTTTATTTGGTCCTCTGGACTGGTCGAAGCACGGGATGTAATTAAACGCTTGTCGTTATCCGTTTTCTTAGCTTTCCGAAAAAAGGGCTGTAATACTTACACACATGTATATTATTATAAACCAGCAAATCAAGTGGTGCCGATCGAAGTAACAAGGCGCATAAAGATTTAACAATTTTAATACAAGTTAAATTATCTATAATTATTTATAAATTAAATTATACTGAAAATATCTTGGTTGTTCTGAAACTGCAACTACGTGTTTTAATTTAAAAAAATAGATAGTAGTAGGTCTATTAATGTATGAAGTATCTCTTGTGATACATACTAATATCTAGCAACGATAGTAAGGACGTCACAGCGGTGCACGCATCAAACCAGGAGTGATGTCTTTCATTCTAACTCGCCACCTCATTCGTAAATTGTAATCGAGCATTTAATTAACCTATATTGTTTTTATTTTTTATTTTTAGAGAAACAAACAGTGTAACAATAATAACTGATAATTACATAATATATAAAAATAACATCAGTGAAGTTTCTTCGGAATTAAATACGTTGTACATAACAAACTAAAAAGTAGTATACTCAAACAGGCTGATAAACAAAAATACTTTTACATAAAAATAAACATAATAAACTAAAAACTAGTATATATTAAAAATAATAATAATAATTAACTGAAAAAAGAAACAAAAGAGTGATTTCAAACTCAACATACAAAGAGGAATGGGTAAGGAGGGGAGGGAAATGGGATGCAATATATACAATTTATGTTAATAGTTATTGAAAAGTTGGCGTAGTTTAAATTTAAAAGGAAGCAATTTATCGTTGAAAATGTCCATGTTATTAGAAAAATTTACGGCATTGTACTTTGATGTAGAGCGGATGACAAAACAATTTTTTATGTAATTAGTTCTACCCAAATTTGGGTAAAAAAGATTATTTGATCGTGTTTGTCGCGTTGGACAGTTAAAAGTTATTTGTTCTAATAAATAGGGTGAGTCAAGTAAGTTATTTAAAATTTTATAGAGGTAGGATAAATCTTGAGTGTTTCTTGTATTTAAGAGGGGGGTATTTTATGGTAACACTCACTTTTTGAATGAGATTTAATGTCTAAGCGGGCACGTGAATTTAATATATTAAAAAATTTATGTTGGACATTTTCAAGTCAGTCGCTGTAGGTGGAATAATGTGTGTTCCAAACTACCGATCCGAATTCAAGTTGACTGCGTACTAATGAGATATATAGAATGATAAGAGTAAAAGGTGATTGGAATGGGTTAGACGTTCTAGCAATGAATCGAAGGAGTCTATAGGCCTTAGCAACTACCGACTCTATATGCGGGATTAAAGTTAATTTAGAATCCAAGATGATACCAAGATCCTTCACTTGAGTGTAGACACTAAGTTTGTTGCTATTAAGTTGATAATTATACGACAAATTAGATTTTTTCTTTGAAAATGAAATTATGTGACATTTAGCAATATTTAGAAAAAGTTGATTTTTTTGGCAGTAGATTGAAAGTCTATTAATGTCATCCTGTAACAGGAGGCAATCAGTGGGTGATTTAATTTCTTTGAAAATTTTGGCATCGTCTGCAATTAGTAAAAATTCAGAATTTAAGAAACATTAATTAATGTCATTAATATAAATTAAGAATAAAATAGGTCCAAGGTGTGAGCCCAGTGGAACTCCAGATGGAACTAAACCCTTGGATCACAACTGCCTAATGTAACCAGTATTGAATAAATCAGTTAACCTTGTATAAGTACATACTTTTTTTATCTTTTTATCTTAATCTTAATCTTAATCTCAATCTTTATCTTAATCTTAATCTTAATTTTAATCTTAATTTTATCTTTATCTTAATTTTAATTTTAATCTTAATTTTTATTTTCATTTTTATTTAAACTTAATTGAGGGATTTTGACAGTGTTAACATATTATGACAAACATAATAACTATTTAACATATGGTACTAATAATGAAAATCCACAAAAATATTTAGATACATAGGTGTGTTTAGATGCAGAAAATAAATGAAAAGAGAAAAAGAGGGAGAAAGGGCGTGGAGGTTGCAATTATTGTTGCGGTTAAGGGAGAGCAAGATGTGTTTATAGGTACAATGGTTGGCCAAAATTGAGATAGTGGTGGTTCATAAGAAGAACCCTTTGAACGTAGTAAGGCTAACGTTGTAAAAGCCAATTTCTGTAAATTTCTTATTATGATATTTGGATTTTGGTGAATGAATGAATTTTGTATGAGTATGGATTGCCGGGTCGATCTAAATGGTACGTGGAGAGATATTAATTCTAATTGACTGGGATAGTCAATATGGCCTTGCAGTAGTTTGAATATAAGCATTTGATCAGCACGTGTTCTTCGATGTTCAAGGGTTTTCATATTGTGGAAGTTTGCTGCGTCTAAATAGAAGTTGAATAATAGATTAGATATCTAACAAAAAAACGGGATATCTCATAAAAATATAACTACATTTATTTTTTTGTATTTGGTTTAATGTTTACTGCGTAAAAAAATATTTTTAAATAATCCCCAACAGTTAAATGTCTTTATTCAGCAACAACGGATTTTAATCCGTATTGTACAAAATACAAAAAATATCCGCATTCTGTTACTTTTAAAGCATCCGACGACCTGAATCCTTCAAACGGTTCTGTTTTTCATTAGAAAATGGGTCGCATTTGTCCCGAGGAGATATTTTCCTCTTTCATCCGAGTTTTTCTCTCTCAGACAATAATACTCCCCAAGAGAGCGGTACATGTGACGTGACTACGCTTGTATTTGCTTAATTAATAGAGCTTTCTAACAAAATGCTATAAAAACAAGGAATATAATAAATAAGTCTTTTAATCGCTGGCCATCAGTTGGTAGGACTACAACATCTGTGTTTATGTTATGGTAAATCACCGAAAACTTTTACAATGCGAACATACTGGCAAGATTTACACGTATCTAAAGTAATTAATAAAATACCAAGTGAAAAGACAATATAAGTTATTTACTGTAACGTTTAGTCAAATTCCATTCTCACTACACTGGTAATATATAAATAAAAAGTAAGTATTCGAATTGAGTGATTATAAATTTCATAAATAAAATTTTTTTTTTTTTTAAATCATTGTCAATTAAATATATCACCGACCTGATTCGAAAAGTATGATCATATTTTTGAGAAAGATTTGGGATTGTCTCTCTAAACAATTTTGTTCTTAAATTGAATAATTTATAATAGTTAGAAATAAGTAGAGGATTTAAAATTAACCAAAATATCATAAATAATCAACTAAATTTAACAAGCGCTATCCTAAAATAAATTCCAATAATTATAATCATTGGTTCAATTCATAAAAATTTTAGTCAGGTACTAGATACATTTTTAAAATGATTTTTTGAATTATAGTAAAAAAAAAATTAATACAAAAACGAAAGAAAATTTTGTTTGTTTTAATTTTTAACACCCTGATAAAGAAAGGGGTATTTTTTGAAACCGGTAGGTGCATATATAACTTACAATGATTAAAAATAGAGTTATTTAATTATTTGTTAAAATGAATAACCATAAAAAAACATGCACCATTTTCAAAAAAAATAAAATTGCTCTATTCGAAACCCAACCTCAACATTTCATTTTTATCAAACATTTCAATTCTGATATTTAGTGTTATTAGGTTGGGTTAGGTTAAGCAAATCGGATGTGCATTGTATTCAATGTAGTAAAATGGGGATTATTGATACTCGGGGAGACTTCGCATATACGTACATATGTATTAGAAATATTGAAATACATCACTCCGCTTAATACTGAATACAAATGTTTTAAATACGATAACTGTTCTTTATACGCTGTCATATTTTCTTTTTTATTTTTTAAATAGAGATGCGTACACGGAATACGTGTCACATCAAAATACTTACTATTTTCAAACTAAGCTAAACGCTTGTACTATGAAAATAGGTCTAACTTGGTAGTGTCCTGGAACGAGGCGAAATGCATCTAGTGAGCATTTTTATAATCAGGGTTGGTTCATTATTGTAATTAAAATATTTCAAATTCATTGTCATTTAATGTATGGGGTAGCCAATTTTTTGTGTTGTATTTTAATTGATATTTTAAATAAAGCAATGTTATAAATATTATTGATTTTCCGTCATTTTTAACGTATTGTATCTAGTTAAAAAATCAAGTCGTCTATTGTCTCTGGTTTATCGGCGTACACTAGCGACTTGACATATCCTCACAGAAAATAATCACACGATCTTGGAGGCCAATTCACAGGTACATTACGCGAAATTAAGCGCTCATTGAATGTTTCCTTCAATAAATGAATTGAAGTGCGCGCTGTGAAGCATGTTGCGCCGTCTTCTTGAAGCCGCAGCTCTTCCACATTAATGCCATTCAATTGGGAAACGAAAAAGTCAGTAATCATGGATCTATAGCGCTCTCCAATGACTGTAACGTTCTAGCCAGCATCATTTTTGAAGAAACAACAGCTTCTTCGGTGCGCACTGTACGATGTCTTTGCGGATGCGTATTATCAATTAGAGTATGCGTGGTGCGAAAACAATCCATGATTATTCGAATTACTTACTCGGATGGACGGTCATGTCAAGCGTAAAAAAGACGTAGCGCACGATAAGTTTTGCGAACTGAACCACACAATTTTCGAAATAAATTATATAAAAATGAACAATTTGCGAGCGTTGTTCTGGCTTAAGTCTATTCATGGTGAAATGGTAAACCAAATTGATCACAAATCAGCTGTCAGCTGTCAAATTGGCTGTCACTGGAAAAAGTATAGTCAATTTGAAAAACAAACCTCTAAAAATCATCCTTTATGTGTACGTATGTATTATTAGAAATATAGGCTTCCAAAACTTTATATATCCACAAAGTTATGTTAACATTCATCAAAATATTTCAACATAAGTCATATTTATTTTAATGTCCGAGTGTTTGCATATGTGTGTGTGTCTGAAATAGGTGTGTGTGTGACTTGTGAATGACTTATAAGGGAGCTGCGCCCGTCAGAACTCTCTCACTGTTCCGACGTGAATTCATTAGATGTAAACTTGTATATTATTGTATCTCGTGTATTGATTAAACTGCTAATTGTCACATGATAAAAAATTTAACGGTCGACATACCAACAGGAGACAAATCTGACAACTCGAAAAGAAAGAACATTACACTGGTGCCACTGGTTTGAGGTATGTCAGGAGAAGAAACGCTGTACCACCGATCAGGTCAAGGTTGTCACATTTATTTAGCGTATATTTAAGTAAAATTTGTCACTAGAACAGCATTAGAAATGGGTTCAAAATTTTTGTAACATTTTTGAGAATTTAAATTTTGCCTTTACGCGTACCAGTGCCGTACCAAGTGCCTTTAAAACCTTTTTGAAATCAAAAAGATCGTAGAGGTATCGTGTGACGATCTCGGTACCCCTCATATGCTGAGTTAGTTCATTGCTATCTAGCTATTCTCCTAATACACCCACACAAAGACTTCACAGGCTTGGGAATGATTTTGTTCTTGTAGATACATTCCGATGTTCAATGTTTAAATATTATATAAGAGTAATATTTTTGATGCTGTTCTGAATCAAAAGTATAATTGATTTTGGTTTTTTTTTCTGCGTTAAACCTAATTTTTTTTTCTTTAAAATAAATTTTATTAATTTCTGTTTTATATGTATTCTATGATACTTATGTAGCTGCACATCTTTTAAAAAATATATATATAAATATATATTTATACGTCAGGGCGTGAATACAATATAAATAAATAAATAAAATGTGATAAATTGATGAAAAAATAAATATGCTGATTTTTTACTTAGAATTTAATGTAATAAATTATAGTTTCGATACACTTTATTTATACATTATTCACATCAAATTTTAATAAATATAAGTAATTAATTTTAAATAATATATACCCTTATAGAAATGTGTAATAAGCTCATATGAATAACGATGTGTCATCTTATATTGTCGTATCATATAATTTCAAAGAAATTCGAAATAATATTTTCATCTCTATTTCTCATATTTCCGAAAATAATCGTAAAGAAAGCTGTCCTCCAAATATCATTTATTCATAATAACATAATATAATATAATGTCAATAACACATTGTTCAAGGAGATAACTTGACATATTTCATAAAGACGTCAAACACTCCTGAAGGATGTAAGATTTTTCGTTTTATTTTCTCTCGCGAAATGTTACAAACGAAAAGAAAAAAATATTTGCGCAATATTCAAAAGCGATAAGTAAAATTGTTTTTTCTATAATATTTCTTATTTGATGTAAAAAAAAAAAAAATTAAAAGCCACGAGGAACATTTTGTGTTTGTGTAAATAAAAATTTTCCTTGACGACGAGTTGACGATTTATCTGAGTCTTAAGACGAGGATATGGATCAACGGAATAGTAACAAACATACCATAAATATAGGAATCGTTCATAAATATGTGTGGAATCTTGAATTTATGCAACAATAATAAAGGGAACAACATAACATCCAAGGTGTATTAAATAAAAGTAAAACAATTGTGTGTTACAATACAAAAATATTCACAAAAAATTATGAGAGTTAAGGTAGACACGTCGCATCTAACTGGAGAAACTGGAGTCAAACTTGAGGGTGATCCAGGACCGGGATTTGTGAAGATGCATTACATGCAGAGTCTCATCTAAAATTTTGGCCATTATTTCGATCCCTCCAACGTAAAGTATCTTAAGTAAAAAAATAACATTTTAAATCATTCTAGTATTTTGCACGTACTTGATACATTTTTAAATGGCTGTAATTTTTAAAATATTATATTTATTACAACCTATATCATATAATAGAATATATACATAGTGTAACAGACCTAGTCCATGATATTTTATAATATACCTGACTTAATTACGAGTCGAAAATGTTCAAAGAATATGTGCAAATCCCGCACTGAAAATATTATTGTTTGAAATTTTTGCAAAATCGTGTGAAGCTTGAATTCGAAATTGTTCCATTATTAATCGATATCTTTCCTTCAAACTCTAAATTATGTAACAAAAAATAGTCTAGTCGCTCTAAATTCGATGACCTTTAATTTTTTGTATTCAATATATCATTAAGAATCAATAAAATATTTCAAATAATCGCTTACTTAGAATTTTTTGAAATGATTGTATCTAAAATTGGGCACATATACCATCAACGTTTACGACTCGTCATTTATTCAGGTATCGCTCATAAAATATTATGGACCAGGAAAGAATACTAAATTAAGAAGCACCATTTTATCCCTCGTAGAAACTACAAATGTTTTTTCGAATAATTTAAAAAAGATTTTAGATATTTGGACAATTTAAAAAAAAGGACAGAAACGTTAAACCTACCATTTAAAACACGTTTAACAGTTTTCAACTGCAGAGACGATAAAAACAAAATTATAAACAAATTTAAAATACAGAACGTTCAATTCGTTGTTATTTTTAAAATATGTATTTTCAAAACTGGAATAAATAAGCAGTTTATGGTTAATTAGTTCATTTTCTTATAAATTTTGATATGCTTACGTATAATACGATTTATTTTAAATATTTAAAATTAATTTCATACTGTTGTCAAACTTTAGAGACTAGTGAAATATATTCGAATATTTTAAGTTTTACTATTCAATATTCGAATAGTTGATGATGTCTAATAGTTGAAATCTCTAGTATATATATACCCTTAAATTATTGACCACTGCGTGTATGGCGGATTTTTTAAATTTATTTTTTTATTGCATGCTCTATGTTGAAAAGCTGCTCGCCACCTGTCACTAGTGCAGTTAGTGTAAGAATAATTACTTTTATCTCTGATTGAACTAACGTATATACTTCAGGCTTAATTCTTAACCGCACTAGATAACAATGGCAAAGATAACTGGGGAAGTCAGGAACTAAACATTTAACCGTACTAATTTTTATTTTTTATAATTTCACATATAAACTGCTTGACTTATCCTCTGTGAATATTTACAACTAGATGATTTCCCAGCATTATTCGGTTTTATAACGCTTTTGAGCTGCAAATTTGTGCGACATCTATTTTTAAATTTATTAATATTTATTTTCAGTTCGGGTGAAGTTCAGACCGTTCTGGATATATCAGAGTAGTCATTATATTAAATTACTAAAAAAAAGGTACAAAACTTTAGCACAGCAAAAGTTGGATAGACATGGCATAATAGCCCATAAAAGTCGTCACAGAAGATTCTGAAATATTGTCATCGATCAACATCAAAATAAAACGTTTTATATAACATATATTTTTAAGGAAATACGTAAATTGTATTAAAGTTTATCCACATTTAATAAAATTGGTAATTTAATGCTGGAGTTCCCTAGCGTATTTTACTTAAAGGTGTTTGAGATTCACCGCAATACAAAGATGAATGCTTTCAAAAATGGAATAATAGATGTGTCAATTAGAAAAATTACCGAATATAAGTCCAAAAATTGTCAAAAACATATATCGATCGCTATAGCAAAAATTCTAACGCATTTCCCTGGATAGGAAAAGGTCCAGGTTCGAATCCCGGTAGCAACAAAACATTTTTTCGATAAACATAATTCTGTTTATTTTTTTATTTATTCATTTACTTTGTATTTTATATATAACTAGCTAAAAAGTAGGTACATTATTGCACCTATTTAACGGTGATACCTAATATAACGTATTTTATGTATTCAATACGTCACAAAAAATCACATTTTATCAATTTAAAATATCACTAATTTGTGTAATAATTCCATTATTCTGTGGTACGTGTACAAACGTAATTAAAATCAGTACAAAACAATAGTTAGTAGCTAATTAGTTTCAAAACAAATGATCTTATTTAATATTTCAAGAACCTACCTTCCATTTGCCGACTTGTTTTACTTTTATAGTACGTGTTTTAAAATTGAAATAATTACCATTAGTAGTAGTTTCGGCATATGTTTTGTATTATTTTTATTTTACAATCTTTCCATGTTTTATTTCATTTTCGACTTCACAGTGTTAGGCAAATTATTATATAAGAGAGATGTTAAAGATTAGTTATTTCACTCAGCGCTGAACTGCCGGCCTAGAAAGACGTATTCTACGATGGTTTCGCCGATAACGCATTCCCTGATAACGGTTAATGAGATTTATCCGAAACTTTGGGACAACGTGATTATTCATGAAAATTTCTTTCTAACATAATATATTATGTTTATAGCGTTAACTTTATTGTTGGACATAATTATTAATCTTAAGAAATTAACAAACATATATTTTACATATAAAGAATATTGCTTTAAATAATTTCAAAATTTAATTAGATTCTCATTGTGACATTATGCTGTTTCGGGGGTATGAACTATTAAATTTAGTCCATAGACGGGGATAGTGCAGTGGTACTCGAAGTGTTTCCACATATTAACATATATACAACTTTCAAAGATTTGTTAGATATGGACATTGATTAATGGGTGAGAATGGTGAACATTATATTTATATAAAGTAAAAACTTAAGCCAGCCAAAGACAGATCGTAAGCCCTGTAATTACCTATACTTCCATGTATTTCAATTAATTTTTTTTTTTTTAAATTGCTTCGCCTCTTTGAAATATCCATTATTTGTTTATATATTAACCATTTTTATTGATTTTAACATCGAACGGTTTCGATACTTCATACTTCTTCAGATCGGTCGTATACTAACTAATCCATAAAATAAAATATGAAATCTGTAACAGCGCAATTTCGTTTCTCTTTTTGATGGAAAAACTATCATTATTTTAGCCATATTTTTTAGTGACTGATAAATCTCTTTTCAGCCTATAATTTGTCCGCCATCGGCCAGCTGAAAATTCCGGATGCGAACACTACCGGCGCTAAAATTGCAACGACCACTGTAATTATTTTTATCGTTTCGATAAATCGGTTAAAAAAACAGCGCCGAAACGTTATCGGCAAAGCGGCCAGCGCTGGAACCGTCGGCACCGAGCTGGACCAATAAATTACCCTCGTTTGCATAAAATGCATCCCTCCGGTGCCGAGCTGCAGGGCGCGAGCCACCCCTCCGTCGATGGGGTTAAATGATTCCCCCGCGATACAGAGACTAAATATAAACCTTCTCTTGAGCTTTCGCGACTGAAGCTGTTGTCTGCTGAGCATTGATCTTGCGCGGCCACACCAGCAAATTGATCATACGGGCTAAGTAAAATTTGACTAGCGAGAGGCAAAATGCTAACTAGTTTGCGAGGTTTATTTCTCCTAGGGGGTGGGAAATTGGATTTTTAGATGTAAACCTAAACGTTTATATGGAATATTAAATAAATATGTAATTGGTGTGGCCAATTATTATTCATTATTCATTATTTTAGTTGGTTTATTTCACTAGATCAAATGAGTAACGTTAACAGCCCCCCCATTTCAACAAGATTGGTTTAGGAGCTGGTGTTTTTATATCAGTTTCATTCAGGAAAGCGTCATGATCTACGTCGGTCTATCTTGACTAAAGATTAAGATCTCCATGAACTCCCGCCGTCTTAGCTATGCTTCTTCCCTTTTCATCCATCCATCCTGCAGACCTTAGAGCTATTACCAGAGAAGCGCCTGATACTTTATTCACATGGTCGGTCCAATGGATGGGGATCGTTCTCTTCCTCTTCGTCCTTCGGCGTGGCCCACCACAACAAGCTTCTCCGAACTGTCTTCTTTTCTCAAGAGATGTTCAAAAAATTGAAGAATTCTTCTCAGGCAAATGATTGAGAGTCTCTTCTTAATATTGATATTACCAAATAAAATACATATCTAAATCAACCATCATGGAATATTCAAAATACTCGTATTATGTAATTCATATACAGTAATTATACAATAATGGTGATAAAATTTCAAATATGGATAGTAACCATGTTTATTAATATTTTGACAGCTTTCATTGTTATTTTTATTCAGTATAGTCTGCTATTTTATCATGGAGCGTTTCACACCGGAACAAAGTTTACATATTAATAAAAACATTAATTGAAATCAACATTTAACGATTCAATTATTTACATAAATGAACCTATCAATTGTCAGATCATGTGATATCTCTCTGTTAGAATATTTTCTATGAGGATATGTAAAGTCAACAATAATTGAACAATTAAAAATCCCATGAGATTGATTCTCCGATTGGAATCTTTATTAATATATTATCTATATTACGTAATATGTATAGAAATATCTATCTATTTGTCATCTATACAATCCTAAACCCTTTCACCGATATAATTCAAATTTTGAATAGTTACTCTTTAAGACCCTTCCATGACTATCCAACAACCACCCGCATTATAAATGTGTGTAATACACGTCTATATTGAATGGCATTCATTTTAAATTTTGCTTAATTACTCTTTAGAACCCTGACAAAAATATAATAACCGGACCTCCTCCCCTCCGACCACCGAATATCTCACCAACCTCCCGGTTAGGTCAAATTTTGCATACATACTGAGTCATTATTTAGGGCCCCTATCTTTAATTATAATCTGAATCTCGGACAACGCCGGGTACAAACCGCTAGTTATATTATAATTTACCTTTCTATACAATTCGGTTATTATATTCGTGTTTAAATGCGAGGAAAATCAAACAGAATTCAAAAATACACGGCACGTAATTTTTTAATTATGTTACACACACTATACAAATGTGAGTCTACTGCCGGTGTGCGTTGAAGCCTTCCTAGAATAATGTCCCCTAAAAATGTTTACCGAACTCAACTTTTAAATTAAAACTTAGCAGGAATGTGAAGTTTATAACAAACAAAAGAAACCGTAAACGTCTCTCATATAATCAGTTTCTGAAAATTTCAGGCTGTTTGTTCAATCTTTCTTAGAATTCGCTTTTATTTACCTGTGTGCAATGTAATACATATAATTAAATACAACATGACAATTTTTTTTATTGTAAAATATTATTAAAAAAAAATTATGATAGTCCTAGGTATGTTCTAGTTCTGTAACAAGTAAACTCGAAAAAGACTCTCAATATTATTTTCGAATTATTAATTCACACTTCGTTCCATTTTCATTCTTTCGAACACAATTAATTTCTATTTACTTACATTCGTAAAAATTTTATCAACTCGGAGTCTTCAATCGCTCGTGGTCAAGTTTACGAATGAGATTTTTTTAAAATAATTTTTGATATACGGATTTTGGTTCAATGATATTCTTTGGAGACAACTCTCAGCTTTTGTCACAGTATGTTTGCAATATATCTCTGAAATTTGTCGCCTCGCACCTCACAACACACTCGTCGTACGTCAAACGTCACTGCCATTCATCAGTTGAATGATTTTAATAAATGTTAACGTTTAATAACTTATATATTATATATATCAGGGTAGATAATTATAAGGATCTACGGTGATTTATGGTCACGTGTCGAATCTCGCTGTCAGATTGAACGTCGTGTACACTGATTTGAGTTTTGTCTTGTATATAAATCTCTGAGATTTTCTCATCGTGTCTATACGGACCTTTAGAATAAAGTAGGCAACTAGAAAATAGAATTATGTGTAATGTATGATATAAATATTTTCCGTTCGAGAAAATTTTAGGAAATTAAAAAAACTATTTTTATAATTCTTCAACATCTATTACCAGGAAAAAACGAAAATGGAAAATATTTTAAATGACTCATTTTTGCCGTATACTCACATTTTTGATAAATTAAATTATTTTTTTCTGAAATAATATATACTGAACAAACATGGATGAGTAGATGAAACCTTTTAACCATTACCAAAATTTTTATTTTGTGTATTAATATGTTTTTAATCACAATATATAAACATGCAAATAGATTATGGAGGTAAGAAAATTGCTGATCTCCTAGAATAGCTCTGAATAAACTAAAAAAGTATTTAACGAATAATTCATATAACACGTTGAGACTTGCAGTTAAGGTTGAATGTTGTGAATCGGTGTATCGTGTGGGTGTGTGTGTGATTTTAATTACGGAATGTATGTGTGAGTGTGTGAGGCCAGACCAGAGTAGGTTGAAGACGAGAAAGACTACTTTATTGAACACAGAAATGTGGAGAAATTAGACAGAACAATAAAGTTACGTGCAAGTACTTAACGGAACTGGTGATTGGCTGCCGGCGCATGTTATTGGCGTGTGTTGTCGGTAGCGGGCGTATTTTTGAGGCTGTCAGGAGCGTTGTTTTATGCTCAGACATCTGCAAGGTGCATTCAGGAGTTATTGGCAAGTAGACTATAATAGTCTAGTCTAGTTTTTTTTAATAGGTGAACATTGTAACGAAAACTTTTCCTCTATTAGATGTTTTATAATCAAGACAAGTTATTAATTCTAGATAGATCTTTGATTAGGTCCTTGAGCACCTACCTTTGAAGTTGCTAGCTCAGGTGGTAGAACAGTTCTCTTTCGTCCCAAGTTTGCTCGGAGTCCGACTCAATATCAGGTCAGGGTATCGAAATAAAAGGTTTATGTACAGTTAGTACAGAATGACATATATTCAATTAAAGTATCATGAACAGAACAAGGACAGTATAGCGTTGAAATGTTTACGGCGACGGAAAATAATGTTAAAAATTTACATAGGAACACATAGCATAATTTAGAAAACACAATAAAAGGAATTGGTATTTCTGCGTGTGCGGTATTGAGGCCATTACATCACACTTGACAAAATTATAATATACATAAACAGAATTTACGTGTTGTCTTTGAATTAACTGGAGAGTAATAATTTTTTGTAATTTTATTTTAATTGAAGACCGGTTTATACAAAGTTGTACCAGAACATGGACACCGGGGAGACACCGAACGGATATTAAAATCATAGTCAACCGGATCTAATTATTTAAAATAATGGTTATCTTATCGGGAAATAAAAGAACGAGATGTTTGCTTAACTAGAGATGGCCGGATATGGTTTTATTATGTGGGCAAGTTTGATCAGAACTTGCTTGTTGGTAAGTAACAGTGCTCCGGCGGGTAAATAATTATTAATAATATTTTCTTGTGGAAATGTAAAGTGACAAAGAGTTATGGTCAACACTAAAATCTAAGGTCGAAATAAAATGTATTACTGGACAAATAAAGTTTGCTGGAGTAAATCGAGGTTATTATAATTTCTAAGGTGGTCCAAGATTAATTGTACACTGTTAATTGGTTTTCTATAATTTTCAAATCACTGTTGGAATATTCAGAGTAAAGATTTCGAAGAGGTGGAGGTTTATGGTAAATGCTGAACACTGGGGGGTACACGGTACCTTGGTTTTAAACGTGGAACATGGTGACGGCGTATCTTATGACACGCGGAGCCTGGTCGTCAGGTGGGCAGAGTCGATCTTCCTGGATCCAAGAAACTGATGGAAGGCGTATGGGATGACTTCTTGATGGATACGAGGTCATCAGGCGCAACTAGACAATGGAGAAAGTAGTATAAAATGTATCGAGAATCTAGGTAGTAGCGGCGGTCTTCACAAGGAGACGTCACATCACCGAACAATCCGGGAAGTTTATTAGTTCATATTTAATTATCGATGATACATTACGGCAAAAATTCGTATAAACTTTTGTATATTGCAAACGTGATAGGTGGAGGTAACTACCTCGGACTTCGGATAAGTTCACTGTGACATGCCAAATAAGTTATTACCACACATAGTTAGGAATATTTCGACTGTTGAGAAATATTCTTGAGATAGATTGTTTTAACGAGACATACATTTTAAAAGAATGACCGGAAAACATCGTCAACCAATAATCTCACGGACGCGCCTCTAGGTCGAATAGATGTTGATTTTTTCTGCTGCGGAGACTAAGTGGGGGTCGCGTATATACCCTTCCTAGCAATGGCGATGACCAAATATAGGGACTCAAAATACATAGGACTACGCTGGTTGTTTCTTACGGAAGGGACTCGTGACGCGATGTTTCTGGTTTTGTTGGAACAGCACGTGTGCACTCGGATAATCTATTTTTAAACGGTACTTCCTGTTTAATCGCGACTTTACCGGTATTGTCTGATGAAATTTACACGTAATTTTAATATTTGCGCGGAGGTCAATTTGTAAGTTATTTAAAATTAATTATTATTTTCTATAAATTCTTAATTATTTGTATCGTAATGATGACATGTTGTACAAGGAATAAATGTTTATTTTACGAAGATTTAGTAATTTAGGATGAACGAATTTAAAAGACGAGTACATTGACTGTGGCGAAATTATATACATGACAACACTTCTAATACTTTCATAACTTAAAACAAATGTTATTGTAAAATGTAGTGTTCTTGTCACCAGTTTTAGTTTTGTTTCTATCCCTTAGTCCACTCCCGATCAATAAACATCGTTCCTTTGGCTTGGTTGGTTGTTTTTGAATTCAAGAAGAGGAAGTGTTCTCATGTGATTATTTGGGTTGGATCACAAGTTCATATATTGCTGTGATTTTGGTGTGTTGTGATCGGCAGTGTGATATGGTAGTTTTATACGTAGGGTGAACTTTCGGAAAACCATAGAGATGGCGTCATTAAATACGAGAGTCGACCTGTTCTTATGGTTCCTGGTCCGCTATCGAAGGAATCCCTCATTCCATCTTTCTCTTATTTCCGATTCCCTATTTTCCAACCACTTTCGATTCGATCATCACTCAATTACTTACTAGTCTCATCACGTTTCTAACTAGGCCATCTTTACCCGGTGGTATCAACTTTTTCACCGAAGTCCTCTATTTCTAGTGCCTCGCGTCGTAAACCCCTATTATCACCTTTATTTTTTTTAAAACATACAATATTTAATGTATTCCCTGTCCATCTCATTAGACTTTTACATACACTAGCAATCATGGTATATAAAAAAATATTTTAAAGGTAGAGTTAGTGCATAGATACATTAGTTAACAATAACTCAATCAAGATATGTATTATATAAATGGCAGGTATGGTTGTAATATATCTTAAAAAAACAAATTTGATACTTAGACATGTACTGCACTTCATTACAAATTATCATACGCAATGAAACAAGTCAAAAAATATATAGAGAAATATATTTCCAATCTTTGAATATGTCCAAAAACACATAATTCCTGGATTTTTAGCTACAAAAGCACTGTTATTAAACAAATATCATATATCTCATAGAGACAAAGTTTTATTTTATTATATTTAATGAAAAATATATTGAAGTACGGGTAATCACAGGGCTTACGAACCGTCTTCGGCTGACTCAAGTGATCACTTTATATAAATATAACGTTCACCAATACGGACCAAATTTAATTATTTATTTTTCCCTCCTTCCTCCTTCCTCTTCGTTCAGTCCAAATCGTTCGTTCCACGTGATTAATCCACATTTTTATTAATCTTGTTTACTATTCTTCAAATATATATATATATAAAATTTTTTTTTTTCGCGCCCCATATTTCTCCTTCATATATCATATATCAGAACTTCATTGTGCGTTGCTAATCTTGCCTCAGCTGAAGATTTTATGTATATTTTCTTGGATCGTTTTCTTTACACGAGCAAATGTAGTTCAGTTGAACAGAGCAGTTTACTGATGAAAGAAATATCTCGCATTCAAGTTCCGGTGAAAGCTCAGATTTTCAAAAAAAAGAGATTTGTCATTTTAATTTTCATTAAACTAAATTTTTACTACACACACATTGGGTTATACTGTCACTACTATAGATTCGAGAGGTGCAGTCCCTCTCATCACCAAGTGATAAATAAAAAATTTGATAAGAAAAGAAGTTAGTATTTTATTTTTAAAATAACACAAACAGACGAAGTGTATCGATTTTTAAATAAATGTTATAAAAACATTTATCCACCCGTCATTATTGACGAGTTATTAATAAAACAATTATGACAGGTACCTGTGCATTATATATCAGCACGAATCAGTCGCCCACCTACCCTTAAATTGTTCCCTTTATCCCCGGTATTTGCGACGATATTATTAACAGAGCCTTAACGAGAGGGGACCTCTGCTTCTTCCCACCCTCCAACCTCCAACATTCAAATGAAATCTCCAGCGGCTGTTCTGAAGAGCACGAAAGGAAATATGTCTGTCTTATGTTTATAGCCTACCCTTTCGGTTCTTTGATCAAGTATTCATTTTATTGTTTTCGCCTCGAGGGGTGGGGGAGTAAAAAGGCGTTAAATCCAGACACGTCCGCACCCTCAAATTCATTACACTACCCTGGATCTAACAACACAGCCACCTCCGGCTACAGGGGCGGGCTCTCGGTGCCGATACGATAATACTCCGTACTGTATTATCCCTTCCCTTACGGTGTCGAAACATTTCCGAATGTTCTAGTGCGGGGTTTCTGAATTACCCCAAAAAATCGTCGAATTTTACGTAGAACATGTTTTTTACGTCACTTGTAAAATAGTCACGAAACTGCGTTAAAATAGCATGTTAGAAAATTTTGTTGTAGGTTTGCGGATAGGGGTGTTATTACGTTGTTACGGGAATTTATTATCTTTGTAAATACCGATGAAGAAGAATTTGAAATGATATGCAGGGGTGGTATGATACATACTATAACAAAACATCATTGAGTGAAAGCATTATCAATCAATAATTATTTTTTTTAATATGTGTTTTGTTACATGTGATAAAATAAGATAAAAATTATATGAAAAAGTGTCGAAATGATAAAAATAGGGTTGAGGTAGAGGTAAAGTAAGAGGATATGTATGTGCAATTGGCTAAAGTTGATAATATGATTCATAAAAAAAATGTGTAAAAAAAGATATTTAAAAAAAAATCTATTTCAGTTAATTTATCATTACAATATTTACACGAACGGTGAATGAACAAATTTTGGGTGTAAAGATTCTACTTCTACAGGGTGAATATTATATTCCAGAACGATTTTGATTAGCCACCATTTTGGTTTGGAAAATATTTGTCAATTCATATTTGGTAATCGTAGAGAGTAGTTAATTACAATTTATAATGGAGCATCTAACGCTTCAAATATTTTGTCTAAATAATAATGGCAATGCTATAACCATTAATGGTGATCGATATCGTCACATGTTAGTGGCCGAATTGGTCTGCAACACATGTGGTTTCAACAGGACGGTGCCACCTCATACACAGCCCGAGCTACGCTTGAAATTTTGCGAGAATTTTTCCCGACCACATATTTTCAAAAAGTGGTAATATCGACTGGACTCTTCGATCCTCTGATTTGACGGCTCCCGACTATTTCATGTACACTTGAATGGAAAGGTCTACGCCAATAAGCCAACAACGATTTCGATACTTCAGGACAATATTCGATATAAAATTGCTGAAGTAACATACGTAGTGTGCGAAAATGTTATGAAAAATATGGTTAAAAGAGCACGCATTTGTACCGCTGCCGGAAGCGGCCACTTGGCCAATGTCGTATTCCATACATAATTATAATATACATAATAATCGATAAATAAAATAAAAAATTTAAAAATTGTGTTTCTTTTCTTAGTTATTCAAAAACAACATCGGTCTAGAACATAATATTCTACCTGTAGTGACGTGAAAGAGTACGGGTCTATAGGGTCAATCTGGATGGAACGTAGAGAGACATTACATTTTATTGCCTGGGACAGTCAATTAGATTTAATATCTTTGCACTAATTTAAAAAGTGGTATTAAGGAGAACACATTCTTATTGTGAAGTTGTAATTATTCAGAACAGACGGTCTGTGATGTTTTAAATACTAATTTAATGTATTAATTATAAATATATACATATAAAATCAATTTTGTCGAAAAATATTGTTTTTATATGTATTAATTTGAAAGAATCATTTGTCATGAAAAATACTGGCGTTATAACACAATTGGTAGTGCACTTCCCCGGATTGGAAATAGAGATCCACGTTCGAATCTCGGTAGCGCAAAAACAATATTTTTCGACAAAATTGATTTTATATGTATATATTTTTAATTAATACATTAAATTAGTATTTGATCAGCACATACTCTTTGACGTTCTAAGGTTTTCATATTGTGGAATTTAGCCGCATCTAGGTAGCCCATTAGCCGTTAGAAGAGCCAAGCTACGGTGGTCGGATAAGGTTACCAATGACGCTCATGCAATCAGTATTTTTTTTTTCAATTCCTTAGAATCTACGATACTCCCCATACTCAACATGCTAATCTACTACTGCAAGTGCATCAGCGCTGACCGTATTAACACGTTTACTAACTATCTTATTGAAATAAACATGTGTGTTATGCAGTCGGTATCGCGAACTGGAAAAGGACAACTAAAGATAGATCGGAGGGGCAAAACTTACTCGAGGAGGTCAGGGGTCACATCGTGTTGCTGCGCCATTTATGATGATGATAACACGCGCAAATGGTGGTCAATACATATATTATTTAAATAATTTTCTTATTAATAAATAATTCTAGAATTATTTTTAATAGTTTATTGATGCTTCATTGACTTACAATAATTTTATGTTAGTGGGTAACGTAACACCCCACAACGTAACGGAAATGTTAATAATATGAACGATATTACTCTTATTATTATTAAACAAATCATAAATATCTCATAGAGACGTAGCTGTTTATATTAAATGGGGAAATATGGAAGTATGGGTAATTGCAGGGCTTACGTCTTTGTCTGGTTTAATTATTTATTACTTTTTTTAAATACAAATTAACGTGCATTATCCGATTATGCTATACCAATACAGTGGATTGACGGAAAAATTTCGAACCTCTATGTTACACTTTTCAAATTAATACATCTATCGTTCCATTATTTGAAAGCCGTCTACTTTGTTTTTACGGAATCTTAAATACCTTTGAGTAAATCGATAGGAGATGCCGGAATTAACAATTTATTTTTATTAAATTTTGGACATATTAATACAACTTATATATTTTTAAGGAGACCACATTCTTATTGTGAAATTGTAACTATTCATAACATAGGTCTGTGATATTTAAAATACTAATTAAATGTATTAATTAGATAGATATGTTACTAAACTACAAAACGTATATTTTCAATATTCGAATATCGGGAATAATGTAAATAAACCGAGTGAGAAGTACAGCTATAAGCGATATTTAACCCTATATTTCTATATACTAAAATAGCTCAAATAAGGTGGCTTGAACACATCTTGCGAATGCGAGAGGAATGATTACCTAGATGGCTGATTGTACCCTAGACTTAGTTGAGATAAATAGCAACAAAAAAATAAAAAAGACTGACTGGTTCTTGATTGGATATCAAGTAGCAATAGTAAAGCATTATTTGATTGTGATTGTAACGATGATTGACCAGTCATTGTTTAAAGAATTGCGATATTCCGTTATTAATTATGGCTACAATCGAACGCAATCAATAACGGTTTAAATATAACAATCACAATCACAATAACGATTTGCAAGATAGGATAGAAGAAGATGAAAGTGTATTGTTATGACTTTGGGTCCCCCGACCTTCTTAGGATAAGGACGTATAAATTAATTAATGAATACATAGGTATACTTTTATTTATATTTACTTACGTTGTATATCATATAATTAAATATTATTTTAGAAATGAATAGGTAAATATTATTTTGCCCTTAGAATAACAAGAATAAAGGTAAATCATTATAAAATACATTATATTTTTATTTTTTATCTTTGTTTAATTAACCACTAAAATGAGTTTAAATACATCTACCGGTTTCGAAAAATACCATTTTCTTCTTCAGGATGTCATAACTAACTAAAACATACAAAGAAACAATGTATCTTAACCACAAAGATAACATTGCTTATTTTAAAAGTATAAAATACATTATTTTGTTATATTGGTTTTCGCTAAAAGATCTTATTGTACGTCTTAATTTTGATGCTCTTTCACGAGGCGCCCTGTCGTGTAATCAATTAAAATATCTTAAGTCACCGTAGAACAGTGCGCTCGTGCCCCACCACCCCCCGGCCCCGCCGCCCGACGCTTCGCTCCATTCCCAGAATTACTTTACCTTTTTTGTTCGCTTTGTACTCTCATTTCAGATCAAAGACATTCCGACAAATATCGCACTAAACTTGATTGTACACTAAAATGTTTCCTCAAGACGTGTGAGTGAATTTCTTATCCAAGTATGAGTGGGTGCACGCGTGTGTGTATCCACTTCCAGAGCCTACTTTCTGGGACCGAGAACACTCAGGCCTCAGCGCTTTAAGGTTCTTTGTACCGTGACTTCAATTTATTTATGCCTCCGTGAAATGTGCCCCTATTGTGAATTCCTCTGAACAACCTGAATATTTACCCTTTTAAAATATTTTTGCTTTGTAATCCTACGGTACCTTAAAAAGTATGTAAAACTCAAAACCGACGTAAAAAAATCTATCGAAAATCGCTGTAGGAAAAAATATACTCGGTTACAAAATATTAGTAAATATCTTTTTTTTACGGTATCGTAGGTCTCGAAAATCACGTAATCTTATCTGCCAGCCTTACGATTGAGGGAACGACAACATCAGAAGAGTGGCGAGACGAGACACATAGACGAGAAGGACTGAAGACAGACAACTGGCGACCCTCGGGAGTGGGCATATCCGGCAGAAAAGAGATAGGGGCTGATGGTGATGATGATATTCTTAAGATTACAATATTATAAGAGACTTAATTATTATCCAAATACTAAAAATAAAGTATGGATGTAAATTAAAATATTAACTTACATGCAATATTCATTTTTATTTGAATTTTGTAACAAACCATTATCTAGAAAATTGTATTATTTATATGTAAGATTAGTTTTCAATTTTATATTATTTATTATATTTTATATCAAAATACGACTATTACGATATAAGAACGCATCCGTTTACGCGGCGTATACATGCAGCCAAGATATTCTCTATATATAATACTATATATAAGCTGCTCATTTACTTTTTCCACCGAGGTCAAACCTTCAACGGCCTGTTTTCATTATCTCCAATCTCATCGCATATTTGGCGTACTAGTTAGTTAATATTCGATTGTAACTTGTGTAATAAACTCAGTGCAACCGTGAGTAGCATTTATCTTAACCATCCCTGCTACCTGCTTACATATCACACGATACACTTCGCGATACCGAGCGCAGAATAGTAAATCGACTATGGAGGCGGAATACCGTTCTCTCATTTTTATGATGGAACATATCACACACTTACTCTAACAGTTGTGCCAACCATACAAGTGTATGTAGCAAACGGTTAGAGTACGCTTGAGCAATACGCAATAAGTATGTAACGGTGTAGCTTGCAAGGGAACAATGCGACGTATATTATACGCAAAATTCGTAGTGCGTACAATTCCATGTTAACAATTCTTGATATATTCCGTCATAAGGTCTACACTAATAAAAGTTTGGTAAGCGGCGTAGTTCTAGGCAGGGTGTAACAAGTGTATTTTAAAATAAAACGATTTTACGTTTTTTATTTCAAAATTGAATAAAAAAGTGTATGGGTCTGAAGTAATATACATTAATACATAAAATATATTAATAGATATTTGGAAGTAATTAATTACATGTTAACATGTTGAGAATCATAACGATTAAATATGAATGGTAATCCGCCTCCATAGTCGCTTTATCATTCTATGTTCATGTATTCGTAAGTCATCCGTAAGTCAGTCCTGGTTATTGAGTGAGATGATAACAGACAGTAATGGCAGAATAGGTCAATTAAATTGAAACGAATACTCACAATTTTCTTAATTTATACAAGTTAAATTACAATGGTTGGTTTAAATATGCTGCTAGAATACTCTCGGTGGAAATTGAGCTCGTACCAGAAGCCGACATTGAGGCGGAAGTCGGATAGGGCACCGTTCACCGCACGCAAATCGCGAGGCCGTTGGCGTCTCCTAGTGTATCCTCGAGTATACTGTTCAGTTAGTGTTCAGCTTCTCCGATCATTACTCGCGACGATCCACCATTGATGATATACATGTTGAACAAATCTTACGAAACTAACAAGGGTGATACAGTTCGTTCACAAGTTTTGGAACGAATTAATATCAAACTCCACAAACATATTTTCTTATTTTTTTAAGGAGAACACATTATTATTGGGAAGTTATCCCGGTAGCAACTAAAATATGATATTTTTTAATATTCGAAAAATTAACTATGTGGTTTATTATGATTATAATTTTGTAGATTAGTTAACTTTGTTTATAATTAACCGCTTAATGAGTAATTTTTAAACATTAACCAGTTTCGAAAAACACATTTTTCTTCTTCAGGATGTAAAACATATATTATTTCAATTTAAAAAAAAGTTAAATAGATTTTTTTAAACACATTAGAATAACGTGACATGTTTTTGGTTAGTTAATTTTACACTCTGAAGAAGAAAATTGTGTTTTTTGAAACCAGTTGATGTTTAAAAATTTTTCATTTAGATAGCTGGTTCCGAGGTTTCCGATTAACAATAAGGATACATGTGATATATGAACCGCACTAATCTTTTTATTGAATTTGCTGTCTTTCTGGTCCGATGTTGTTGTTCTTTTTAACGGGGTAAATTTCGACCGACCGATGCGCGCACTGGTGGTTTATTTGAACGGGATGTAATTGTACCGCCTGTCGTTTACCGTCTTCTTGGCTCTCCAAAAAAGTTGGAAATACTTACATACACATATGTACATTACTATAAATCAGGAAACCCGGCGGTGCCAATAGAAGTAATAAGGCGCGTAAACATAAACAAAGTTAAATAATCTATAAAATTTTATGTCGATAAATTGATTTTTTCTGTATATCTTTCTAGTTGACACATTTAATTTGTATAATATATTTTCTTACTATGCAACTACATCCCTGTATAGTTGCATAGTAAGTACTGCTACAGCAGATTTTTCGCCATCTTCACAGATTAATATAAATAACCTTGGCTACTTAAAGGAGCATTAATCCTTTTAAAGTGCCCCAGTCCGGCAGGCTTTTTTTGTTAACCCTGCGAGTCATAAATCACACAACACCCCCGGCCCCCCGCCGCCCCTGCGCGGCCCCCGGTAAAGCCTCCTTACCGCCCCCATGGGAATGGAGATCCCTTACTCAGCCCTCAGACTTTGTTTCAAGGGAAAAACATTTTATTGTTGATCGAAACAATACCGCAACATCCTCGCATGATTTATGATGCGAGGATGTTCAGGAGACGATCAGGGGTCAGCATCAATAGATTCACTACTTTTTTTATCATTTAAAAAAATTGTGATACGATATTAAAACAAACATTAATATGAAATAATTGATTGATGACGCTAAACCCATCAACTTAAATATGCTACGATTGCAAGATTTATTGCCAGTAAAAAAATATTCAATTCCTTTCAAATCAAATCTAATGGAATTGTATGTCTTATTGAGCAGAAATAAGTACACTCGGATCGGTACAATATTGAAAGAACACAATATGATGACCTTCAAAAAGAATATATAGAAAAAAATTTATAAATATTAATATTTTTAACTTTTATGAAATGCTATTATGTTTTCAGTGGCTGTTTTCTAATAAAATAGGGTTATAAAACGATTATTTTTTCAAATACAAATTAAATGTATTAATTAGAAAGATATACATATAATATCAATTATATCGAAGAATATTTTTGTTGCTACCGGGATTCAAACCTGGATCTCTTCCTATTTATCTATCTATATCTTTCTAATTAATACATTTAATTTGTTTTTAATAAAATATCACAAACTTATGTTCTGAATAATAACTACTTCAAGAATTTTGTCTCCTTAATAATGTTATTTTTTCGTCATGCATTGTCGGGTTGTTCTAATTAATACATATAATTAAAAATAGATGCCTCACAAAAAGAGTAAGGTAAATACATACATATATGAATCAAAAATGTATGATAATATGTAGGCTTACTATGGCCTAATTGCTAAAGCAGTCTACCGGAAATATAAATTTCAAGAATAAATTTATTTTTCCTTTCTATATGATTCAAAGATCTGTTCTGAAAAAAGGCAATATCATAAATAAAATTGATAAAATATTTTTGTAAAATTCAAACTATCATAAAGCAACTAGATAGTGGCCACTGCCAGTTTTTCTGTAAAACATATTTTGAAGAGCGTAAATGTTGAAGAGCCGGCTATATTGCAAAACGTACAAGTAGATAAAGAATATTCTTAAGTGGTATTGATTTACTATTACTTAATAATATATTTTTTTTTTTTTGTAAACTTTTAAATTAACGTATAATTTAAGCATGGCTCTAGACTATCTTTAATTTACTATAAGTGTGCCGTATGCTCTATAATTGTTAAAAATGTATTAAATAATCATCTAAATAAGATTGAGTATAGTTATTAAAGATTATACATTACTATTCATTAAATAGAACACATTCTCATTGTGAAGTTGTAATTATTCAGAACACAGGTCTGTGATATTTTAAATACTAATTAAATGTACATAAAAAAACAATTTTATCGAAAATTATTGTTGTTGCTACCGGGATTCGAACCTAGATCTCTTCCGATCCGGGGAACGTGCATTATCCAACACAGTGCACAGACGACAAATTTTCGAACCCATATGTTACATTTTTCAAATTAATACATCTATCGTTCCATTATTTGAAAGCCATCTATTTTGTTTTTACGGAATCGTTCTAATTAATACATTTAATTAATATTTAAAACTTTATAAACTTCACAGTAATAATGTGTTCTCCTTAATAGTAAGTAAGTTAAAAATTAATATAGATATTTTAATTTTAGTTATAATAAAAAAACATATAATGGTATTAAAAAAACTGTTGGCTTATCGATTTACATAATATGTCGATTTTGGGATCATCAAACCTAAATTGATTAAGTTAATTAAAAGATTTTATAATAATACCTTAAGACTATTGAGTAGCTTGATGATCTAGTGGTTAAGACGCTGGCCTGGTGATCTAGTGGCCGGGGATTCGCGCTTCATTCCAGGAGACCAGAAAGTTAGTTCTATTTTTATAGCACAAGCGTTTAGCATTGTTTGAAAATAGTAAGAATATTGATTATGTTTAATGATTATTTTTGACAGCTGTCGTCTATATTTCATTACAATTGTAATCATGAAGTCACACACAGAGCAAGAATGCATTAAAATATAATAATATATAATATATGAGTTCAATAAAAAATATTTATGAGACTTTTTATAGAAAATCTTTTCAGTGATGAAGCCCTTTTCCATCTTAATGGCTGAGGTATTTGAATCATCCTTTTCTTCTTTAGCCTGTCTGCGTTCACTGTTCCACGTAGGCCTCCCTCGTTGGCTTTTATAATCTCCGTTCTATGCAGCTCTCCTCCAACAAAAACTTAATATCTTCAGTTCAACACATTTGGGTGGTGAGTTTTTTCTGTCATCATCATCATCAGTCTGTGTATCTGTACTGCTGGATGCAGGCTTCTGTCTTCAGCCTTTCTCATCCAAGGCTTTTCCGTACCTCTTTGTGCACCTTTTAATTTGTGTATGATATTGATGGTGATGATTTACTTTCCAGCTCCGCACTGGTTGTAGAATTTAGTTTATAGAATTTTTTTATTTTATTTATTTATGTCTACGCCCTTGTGAACTTTTATAACATGTATGTTACGCACCTTGTACATAAGAGTAGATTTTAAATACAATAAATCAGAAGTACATTTACATAATAAAATAAGGTTTTTAAAAATTGGTCAAAAATTGTACTTAATTGGGGTAAACACAAATCATTTTAAATATCATAATCAATTATTATACCATTGTCTCAATACAGCATGAAAAACATAACTCTTATTTAATTAATCAGAATATATAGATAAGAACAAAATCGTTCCCAAACTTGTGAAATCTTTGTATACGTATGTACTATAATAATTTATATTTGAAGCATTTACATGAAAAAGCGCCAGCGATCTAGTACTTCGTGCAGAAACATGATACGAAATCAATTCAGACAGATTAATAACTTCCAGTTTGCCATTTAATATTTTGAATAAAAGTAATACTCGACTCAAAAGTTATTTTACACGACACAAGTAGGTCGTAATCAATTTGTTCAATGAAGAACCATACAAAATTATTGTAAACCCTTTTCAATTTTAATTGATGAACTTTATGGAATGGAGACCAAATTGTCAAATTATATTCTAAGTTACTACGAACTATAGGCACGTATTACTGTATTTTAACTTTGAAGACATGAGACCAATGCAACAACACTGTATATCCAAAGATTGCCAAAACGTTGGGCATCCAATGTTATTATATTAAACAACCCCGTGAAATAAATAAAAATACTATTACACACAATTTATAATTGAGCTTCACTGCAACAACTGTATATCATACAAGATGGCCTACGTCACGCTCCGTCTATCTATCAGCATTTTTAAAAACCGATATACAGTGTTGTTGTAAGAGAGTCTCGCATATTTTTCCTCTCCTTTTATTTTTGTATCTCTCAGATTCATTTAATTTGTGTTAAAAATATTTTTTCTTAAAAATACCCAAGATGGTATTAGGGAAAAACACTCGGAGTGTTGGACTAATCTCCGCCAGTAACACGGCAACAAGCTCCTTTGATGTCTCGTGAAAATAATTTGCGCTTCCAGCCATTAACGTATAATGCCGCCTGATTTACTCTGCACAATTTATTCCGGGGAGTAATATTATTACACACATGTTTCCCCAACCCTGCCTTTACAAACATCACGAAATACAGCCTTTATTTGGGTTTCCTCGAATTCACTTTCTCGGCGGCGTCTCAACTCAAAACACCGCATTGTTAATATGATAAAACTCTCCAGTCGAAGGGTTTCGCAAGAATGATGAACAAAATTTCATACTTAATTTTCTGTGTAAATATGCTCCGTAATCGAAGGCCGTAATCAGATTGTCGCATTATATAAATTTAATGTTTATTTCTAGAGAATTTCACAGATTTCTTTGAGATACACCTCAATACCATGCACTCGTGTTGAGATTTTGATTTGGAGATAAACTCGGAGATCAAGCTTGAACGTCAACAAAAACCACTCTACATTTATTTATTTTTATTTATCATATGTTGTAAGTACATTTCGTATTTTAATATCTGCCTCACTGGGCTTAGGCAGTGGTGAGGTAAACATTTTTACATTTTTAATCAACAATTATATTATATGGATCAATAATCAATTACGAATGTGTAAGAAGAAAACAATAAAAAGTCTAAGTAACAAAATATGATGCAATATTTGTTGAGAAATTTATAAGGAAAATGAACATTTTATCCAGATTAAATAATACAGTATAATTTAATTTAACTCATACACACGCTGTTGGGTCTGAAGTCGTGACTCGGTATGTGTTCATACTAAAGGGGTGACCATGCTATGAACATACGTTCGGTCAGAGTTTTTTTAGCCAGAATTTTATTACGTCATTGAACTATCATAGAATTATATAATTTATACTGCTACAAAAACATAGCTTTTTTGCCCGTATGTGGTGCACATTCTAGGAATTGCTAAATTATTATTCAATGAGAGTCTGATATTTCTAACATTTCCATGGAAATCCCAGATGTCCTTATTGATTAATATGTAGTTAATAATGTTTTTAGCATAGATCTAGATAATTTCCAGTACCCCCAGGCTGCTGAAAAGTATATTCAAGCTTTTTATCATTGATAATTTAAATAGAACCTTAAGTAATATTTTTTGTGCTAAAACCAGTAATTTTGGGACAGTTTTTGTAATGCATCCTCATCTATGGGTCGAATGCGAGACGCGCGCAAATTTGGCAAGATGACGCGCGTGAAAGAGATAAATGTGATCTGATAACATATCATATTAACTTGTACTGCATTGTATCCAGGCATTTAGATAAAATACTATTGTTACAACGTACAAGTATTATTTCGTCGATCCAATTCCGCACCCAATAGAAACATCATTATCAGCTCAAATATCGGATATATAACATTAACATTAGCATAATACGTTAAATTACAAATATTTATTCCATTTTAACTGCTGTAAAGGAGATTCAAAGTCACCCAACTGACGAACGACAAAATACGTTTGACGTGTACGACGAGCGTGAAGTGAGCCGCAAGACGGCGAATATCTGAAACACGGGGACTACTAAGACTTGGATGTCTTCAAAGAATCTCATGAGAATAAAATCCATATCTCTAAGATTGTCTCGTATTAAAATTGTCATTCATGGACACGGGCCATTAAAATACATTAATAAAAATTAAATTAATGAATTACAAAAATAAACAGAAAAAACTATCGAAAAAATATTTTGGTTACTACCGAGATACGAACCCGGAACTTTTGGTTACAATTTCACAATATCAACCGATTATATTTACAACAAATATTGTATTCATATTCTGAAGTCTTTTTAATTGATTAATTTAATTTGTATATAAAATATCACAGATCCATGATTTGAAATTGTAAATTCCCAACAAAAGTGTGTTTTAAAGTTTATCCAAAGTTAATAAAATTTATTTAATTCTGGCTTCTCCTAGTGTGCATTACTCAAAGGTATTTAGAATTCATCGCAGTATAAAATTGTTTAGTTTCGAATTATTAATCAATTTATAATAAATATTAATTTAATTGAATATCATTATTTATTTAAAGTACGTACGCTCTGAAAAATTTGTTACGTAAATATTTAGTTACATGAATTCAAATATGTATTAAATACAAGTTAAACGCTTCTTCAATATTTGCAAATAAATAAATACAAGCATAGATAAAAACAAAACTATAAAGTGGTGAATAAGAAAGAACTAATATGAAAACAAATTTAAAAAGTAACTATTTGCAAAGAGGATTTGCTTATTTATAATATTTACCTGGGCTATTAACACTTTCTTATTTCTAAATAGTCACCTTGTAAATTTTTTCACCAGATTATAGTTATGTTTTTATATATGCCTTAATGTTTTAAATTCAGTATACATTGTTTCCTGAAGAAGATACCATAGGTGTGGAAATATGTAGAATAATTGTGGTTTAAACACAGTATTTTGTCTAATTATTATCACAAATTAAATGCATTAATTAGAAAGATATAAAATCAATTTTATCGAAAAATATTGTTGTTGCTACCGAGATTCGAACCTGGATCTCTTCCTATCCACTAATTTCTATTGTTCACATCACATCTCCTTCTCATCCATCATTACACGAACCACAATTCTCGGTTTTCTTCTGAGATTTGGCATTGTTTATTTTATTTTTTTTTTATTTTTCCATTCTAGAGTAGTTTCTTACATTTCAGCTCAGAAATAAGTATTCTCGTGGTTAAGATTCTGGACTCAGACCCTCTACACCCTCTTCTTGAAGTTTTTGTGACTCCAGATGTTTCAGGTAATGAACTAATTTGCTCGAATGTACTTGAAGCCATTAACGATGTGTCAGTTGTTATATTTCTAGTATCCATCAATTGATAACTTTCTAAACTTTGCGACACTTAGTTCTCAGAAAGAGATTTAATTATAGTAGGTACTGGTGTATTAGTAACGACATTAATAGTTAGAGACGTATTTCTTGGAATATTAAACGTTTTCGTGGATAATGACGCATTTTATTAATAACAGCATTCATTGCCAGAGACATTGATTCTTTACTCCAGTTACATCAATCAATATTCCGGTTCCGACCACGTACTTTAATTAATAAGATAAGCTATGCCCGTTTGCTTATACATATAAAAAATATATAATCGATGGAATTAATAACATGATTTTGCCTTCGCTAACGACAAACGGAATGACAACGGTCAATGGACAAATATTTGACGTTTGTCTTATAACAAGCGTGAAGTTATGGCGAATCTCTAAGACGTGCGTACACAATAAAGTACGAAAGCCGAGATTGAGATTGTTTGTTGTCTACAATAAATCTCACGAGAGCATAATCCCTGTCTTATAAATTGTCTCGAGTCAAAAATCTAACGGCCCGAGTCTCTGATATTCGACTCAAGCACGTCTACAAAGTTCAATGCGAAGCGATCTATTAATCATCATTCCTTTGCTCGCAGATTAGAATGACGTATCCAGTACATACAGTACCTTTACGGTGTCATCTAGAGGTCATGTGTCCACGACACAGGCCATAATAAAAATGTCGTCAGTGAACGCGGGACGGGACATAAGAGAAACGATTGTAAGAAATAGAACGTGGAAGATGTAGTGAGACAGGAAGCAGATGATGACACCGGTTACATTGTTCAAATTAATACATCTACCATTCCATTATTTGAAAGCTATCTACTTTGTTTTTACGGAATCTCAAATACCTTTAAATAGCTAAACACGATATAAACATTGCCTCAAATTATTTTCTAGCGTTTAAAGATAAATATTAATGTAAATAGAACGAAAATATAGGTATAGATGCACACTAGTGTAAAGACAGATATCACAAATAATTATGAATATCTTAAAAGATTATTGAGATTTTAAGTGATAATTGTTTTTATACGTAGCACAACACTATTAAAATTACAGCTAACGTATATGAGTAGGCCTGCCCAGAATGAAACGTTATGGGGGTGTCCGTTTGCCCCGGGCTTACAGTCTTTATTAAATGTTTTGTTTTTTTCTTAATTTCATTTAGTTTTCAGATGTTTTACCTCAATTTGGCTCGTTCACCAATGACTTGACATAAATATTAGTATTTTATTCGCTCTACCTTTACATTATGCTTAATATATCTTTGTTGGACTATCTACAAAGGCCATTAAGGGGCGTGTTGATAATCTGTTTCATAAAAAGTTTAATTATACTTTATTAAATTAGTTACTTTTAATAAGCGTGATTCATATGAAAGACTATTATTTTATTTCCTTATTTTTATGCGACATTCCTTCCGACATTCCGATCCTTATTTTCTCGCTATATATTCACGTATTTAATACATTAATTGTTCTCTATTCGTTTGTATTTAATATATTGCAGAAGACAGACGCCATCGTCATTATCGCCAATCGTTATAAGCGATCAAGCTTTTGAATCGGTTAAACGGTTGAAATATCTGGGAACCATTGAATTAAAAATTAATTGTGTGCAGCACTAATATACGGATTTGAAGTTTGGTCACTCGCTTTTTTTTATTATTATTTTTTCCTTCTTATGTGCTATCCGTTCAACGGACGTTGGCTATTATCGCTTTGTTTACTGCGGCACCCCAACAGTAGACTGGCCAAACCATCGTCTTAGGTTATTTAACCATGATGTTCTCCTTCTTCCAGGGTCACGACTTCCAGCAAAATTTCTCTGCATTATGAGATGCAAGATCTCGTACATATTTCTCAGAATATCATGTTACATATTCGGATTTTTATTGTTTTAATTACTTTTTTTTGAAAATCCTAATTAAATGTATTAATTAGAAAGATGTACATGTGTAATCAATTTTATCGAAAAATATTATTGTTGCTACCGGGATTCGAACATGGATCTCTTTCCAATCCGAGGAGGGTGCATAATCCAACTATGCTACAGTAGACAGTACCTTTGTCGACAAATTTTCGTTCCCATATGTTACATTTTTCAAATTAATACATCTCGATTATTTATCCATTATTTGAACGCCATCTACTTTATTTTTACGGAATCTCAAATACCTTTGAGTAATCCGATAGGAGACGCCAGAATTACCAATTCATTTTCATGAAATTTTGGACACATTGATACAACTTGTATATTATTAAGGAGAACACTATATATGTTCTGAATAATTACAACATCACAATAATAATGTGTTCTACTTAATAAATTTAATTTCTTACTTATGTTTATTTATTTATTTATCCGAATCATAACATTTTCATTCGTAACTCTATCCATCCAGATTTTTTTAAGCATTCTTCTGTAGATCCATATCTTAAATGCTTCAAATCGCCTTATCATTTCTTCGGTAAGTGTTTATGCCTCCATTCCATAAAATAAAATCGAGAACACGTAGTATCTCACCATTCTCATTCGTAATCCAAGGTTGAGATCATGGCTGCAGAACATTTTTTTCATGCGGATGAAGGATTCCATCTTTCATTTATATTGCAACCCAGTTATATAATACTTCACTCTTTACCGCTTGAAAATCGGTTGTAGGTCTTCGAAAATAAAGCCTTGCGCAAGATTTACGGCACAGTACGTGATCACCTAACCGAAGAATGAAGGAGATTATAAACAAGTTGGAACTTCGGGAACGATAACCGCCCTAGAAGGTGAAAGGAAGGAAGCTGCATTGGGCAAGACATGTAGCAGATGAATTCCGTAACACTCACAAAGCCAACAGAATTGAAATCGAGACCAAGACGTAAATGACCAAGACAGATCTGCAAGAGATAGGCGGATACCCGACAAACTAGATCACGGAGATAATGTCGAGAGATGTTCTCATGGATTTCCGAATCCTATGAGAGTGTTGAAGAAGAAACATGATATGTTCTTTTCATTTGTTCCTTACCCACTCCAATAAATCATAATCCATTTTGAGGTGATAAATGACTCACGAATGTCTATAAATATGTATTACTGTGTTTATAAATTTTTATCATTGTGTTTTTAAATTTTTATCATTGTGTTTATTTATTTTTATCATTGTGTTTATAAATTTTTATCATTGTGTTTATAAATTATTTACGTCGGATAATATGACCCAAACATTTTCCTTATATATTCAGTATTGTCCTCGAGATAAATCTATTTTCCATGGTTTCTTCCTAAATGTCATAGTTTCATTTCATTCCCATCCAAAATTCGCCCTAGGATAAGTGCGAAAGACATACATACGACATAATATAAATAAATATAACTCTAATTTACATCTATTCGTTACAAATTAAAATAAATTTTGAATTTCATACATTTCATTGAAGAGAAAATTAAAGTCGATACGACATCGCCATTCTCGAGAATAACAGTCCAGGGCTGCTTTTGTGAGACATTTACATGGAATTTTCAGTTTTCAGTGAAATGTGAGAAACGTAAATTTAAATGAATCCAGAATTGTCAAGGAAAAGTTACGAGACCGGGCATAATTTTTGTTTGATTGATCAATTTATGCATATTTTTTAATCATCGTATTTAATACATTTATAAAGATTATATTCTAAAAGATAGACGCATATTGGATGGACCAACTCACATACAAAAAAAAAACGGGAAATTACCCATCAGTAGTGATGGGTAATTTGTATAGCCTTATTTTATTTTAAAAATTGACAAAAATGCCTTAGAATAATAATTTACTTTGTATGATGCGATAACCGCATTTTTTCACGAGACGGCAGTTCTTGTTAGTTATATGTAGTTATATATATATATATATATAAGCAAGACATTGACAAGTTATCATGCTGTGCTGTGTGTGGTTAATATGTTGTACTATGGAAGTTGACGTCTTGCTGTCGAGTTCGTCAAACTGACTGCTGTATATCACACTATTGTTGTGTGATCCGTTTCTCGCTTGTGCATCCCGAAATAAGTTAATCTTGCTATTGCGTGTGGTGCGTGAGTGCTATGTGCTCTTATGGACACAGCAAAATAGAAATCCATATAAAAGAGCATCACTTCAGGTAGGTCGTGTTCTTCCTAGTGTTTGGTTGGTCTTTAAGCCCTTCTTTTCCTTTCCTGTCCCTGTTAAAATTCTTTTCACATAATTCACTATCAGTTGCCGGATAAAATATATTATATTTTTTTCAATTGATTAATTACGAATTAAGCATATGTACTGCATATTATGTAGACAAAAAATAGAGGAAATAGTGAAATTTTCGACCTGAAACACTTTTATTTCCTCCCAAATGTCTCCGATCACTTAAGCGAATTAAATTCACCATCCTCGTCATAAAAAGCAGCAAGCAGCGGGACTACTCACATCAGCCGGTAAATACGCTCATGTGACTGTATATGTATGTGTACACCACCAACACGTTTGCAAACAATGTACGTCATAAATATTTGATGTCTCAGCGATGAAAAGTTTCCGCGCCCTGGAGGAAAAAGTCGTCTGATTTACCTCCAGTCCTAAATCCCTAATATTGTAATGTCAGCGGTTTACAATAAATGTATAACGAGAGGAGAATTGAATGGGAATCCCGAAACGAAAAGTTGAACCGGGAAGGTTACAGTTTTACGACCATGAAAACTGATTTCCAGTGAGGACTTGTCTTTAGAAACATTTCTAATATAAAAGTTCATCAATTAAAATGATTAGATTTAGTTTAGATTAGATTAGATCTGGAGCTCAACTCAGACATCAGCTTGGGATCGGTTGATTGGATTGAAAGACAAACTTTCAAACCTGTATACACGACATTCCATTTGACAGAGAAACGTCACCTAGAACCATAGATACATACGGATATTTATTCTATAAAGTTATAAAAATATAAGATAGTAAATTACAAACATTTATTTATGTATCATCATGTATCGCATATACAAGAAAATATGAAAAAAACGATGTTAAAAACATGAACAAGGAAAAATCATTTGCATGTTGCATCGAACAATAATGTCAATTAAGTTTTTAAACTTTGGTAATGGAACAGAAAATTTATCAATGTCGGTGAACAAATCATTGTAAACTCAGCACATTCTCACTAAAGGAGAGAGTAATCGTAATTCCTTCCTTAATGTTCCGTTTAACTGTATATGTATTTTATCTCTCTCTTTCGAATATAATTTTATATTCTGTCTCCCTTGATGTTCTACCTAACTGTGTATGTATTCTGTCTCTCTCTTTCACGTATAATTTTATATTCTATCTCCCTTTTTATGTATACATAAGTGCACTCTTTTTTTATTTATTGTTAGTTTTAAATACGCCATGACGAAGCTTAAGCTAAGCTAAACTAGTTGGCGTGTAATAAAATTCGTGGTTTCATACAAAGTGATTATGTTTTATTTAATCTAATGTGTCAAACCACAAAGAGATTGCTTTCTACGAAATTATAAATAAATGTAATTGTAATTTATTTCGTTTTAATTGCTGCTGGAGAAGTTTAAATTCACCAAACTGACTAATGAAACATAAATGATCAATAGATTGACATTTGACGTTTGACACAACAATCGTGAAGTGAAACGTAAGACGATAAATCTTGTTGCGAAGTTTAGAGGTGAAAAAGTCGCCAAGCGAGATAGAGCAAGATTCAATAACTGGGCGGATATGGAGTAACCTCTCATCCAAGCTCTTGAATAGCCGTTTTTATATATAACAGCATTTGTAATCACAGCACTTAGCAAACGGGACATTATCATATCGAATATCACTCAATGTGATGGAGTTGTTGGCAAAAAACCTCTGAAATGATAGTTATATTTCTCGTAAGTAGTTCATAGTAGATATTAGTAGTATTTAATTCATGCCTTAACTCCTCAGTTAAACTCAAACAATGAAATATGTCGAAAATGTACATTTTTGTACTTGATACTTCATTTTCTTCTTTCAACAATTAACACAACCTTATCACAAATTTAAAAATTCGAGACCTATTCAATAAGACAATACTATGACATCAAAATGACACATATATTATGTCAAAAATAAATATTTTCAGTGCAAAACAATGTCTAGCCTATCAATATAAAAAATTTCTTGGAATGTAATATTTTCCAAAGACTAACTTCATTTTATTTCTTATATTAGCATAAAGCTAGTTGTATATTGATAAAAGATGTATTAAGGTTGGGTTTTCCGATTACTGCTCAATAGTTAGTACCGATTACGGTAAATATCGCCTGGTTAATTTCATTACTAGTGAGTCTCGCTTGTACGGTTAACTTTTGATTGTTTACATATTCGGCAACCATTTCGAGCATTCAAATTATTGTCGGGGATCGTGATTCGCATGCTGATCGTTGCTGGTCGATACCGCTGCCGTCGCTTCCGACACACTCCGGGGCAGCGAGCCTCAACCAGAGGTACGAGGGAAGCGAGTAATCCTTCGCACTCGATTGTTTTTGTCATTGAACTCGTCCTTGGAGGATCATCCCCATCCCACCCGCATTCATATTCCATTTGATCGTGAATACCGTATATTTCAAAGAGATTGGAGGACATTATTTGAACTTCACTGTTTGGTCGCACCATCATCTTTGAGGTCTTCCTTTGCTCCATCTGTCCTTCGTCAGCTCCTATCATCGCTATGTCATCCAATATGTCTACATTATTAGAAAGACATAAATATATACTCAAATATATATTTATATACAGGTGTAACATACCTAGTCAACAATATTTTATGGGTGGATATTTGACTAATTCCGAGTCAAAAATGTTCATGAAATATGTGTCTAATTTAAATCATGTCAGAAATATAAGCTTTAAAAAATCGTAATTATGCAATTGATTGAAATATTTTATTGATTCCAAATTATATATTAAATTCAAAATATTAAAGGTTACCGATTTTTGAGCGGCCAAATTATTTTTTGTTAGATGATTTAGGGCTGAAGCAAAAATATAGATTAATAATGGATAAATTTCGTAAATATTTATTTCTAAGTACGTAAAACTTGAGCTTAACGTGGTTTTGTAAAAATATCAAACAATTATATTTTCCGTAACAGTTCAGAATTTGCCCACATCCCATGAACATTTTCAACTTAATTTAGTCAGATATCTATCTACCCATAAAAAATTGTGGACTAGGTCTGTTACGCCCTGTAATATATATTAATGTTTGATTTAAGGTTTCCGTGAGCAATAATTGTATGAGTCTGGCGTTTCTTTTAAGTTAGATCGCATTTTTTGTGGGTAGTTTCATTTTACGGTACAACCGTACTTTATTGCAGGAGATATAAATCTAGACTGTTGAAGTTAATATAACCTAGAAGAGATGCCATTTCTACGTGTATATATAATATATATATCGTGATTGCAAAAATAGCATATCCGCCATATTTTGCTTTTTTTTTGTTTTCTCATTTTTTTGACACTCTGTACATGTACATGGTTTGGATGTAAAACATTACATAAACAAACCACGAAAATTATATGAGTGTAAAAATACCTAAATATCCTGGATATAGATTGATTTTACATTCAATACCTGGCAAGTTCTCGTCTTTAGATATTCATGAAGTTCGCATAGTGCTGTAAAACTACATTATTAAAGAAACCTCATCAAAAATATTGAAATATCTTTCGATTAGAAAAATTTAATATATTCGTACATTTCGATATCGTATAATAAAAATAGTATTTCTTCAGAAACATACTATGCATCGGATTGGTGGGAAAGGAATTGCGTTTTATCATGTTATATATCATGCAAGAAGAGTACAATATGTATACAAATATTTTGTTATTTCCAGTGTATGACTCATATTTATATACATGTTTTACCAGACAAGTGACAGTGAGTCATAAACTGGAAATAACAAAAATGCACATTCCAAAACTATTCCAGTTCATGCGTACAACATGGCCTGAACCAAAAAAAACTAATAACATTCCCACCAATAATAATCTATATTTAACACCATCTTGTAGTAAAATGTAGGTGAACATTTACACCTGATTATCCATGGTATCCGCAAACACCTCCAATAACCACATCTCAATTGTCAATAAAATTAATTAATTAAGACGTCACTCTTATCACCCCTTTAATGAAGACACACCTCAAACGTCCTGATAAACCGCTTTAAGGTAGTAAGCATGATATAAATGATCACATGGGTTAACCCACTGATCGGAAACCTTTACCACGTTTAAAAATAATGTTTGTGGGTTTGTTTTTTATACAAATCTACAGTTTTATTGAGCTTAATAAAAAATTTCACACTTAACCTTCAACACAAGAGGATGATCATTGTCTACAAGAGATTTCGAAAAACCACCCACATTCGCCCTTCCCACCCCTTAATGAAGAATTTCGGTACTTTTTGATAGAATTTTCCACACTTGACTTTCAAAATAAGAGGAAAATTACTGTCTACATCTAATTTCGAAGAAAAAAATACCCCCATTCCCCTAAAGGAAGCCTCTTCACTCTGCGTAAAGCCCGGGCTACGAGTTTTTCAGATAGTTTTTAATAAAACTCTAAAATAAAATTATTTGAACTAAAGTTGGAGAATATTATTATTATTATTATTTATTGGTAACCATTTATATAATACAACTGTAAAAATGTGTTTGGGCTGTGCCTGTCTCACTAGAGAAATTATTTGTTGAGATGGGCATATTTCACAAGCAATTGTACAAATAAATTAGTATTACATGTAGTAGACCGAATTAACATTTATAAAAGTGTGACTTCAACATAATTGATATAATGGATTCCAAATCCACAATAATCTCAATCAACATTGAATATTGCTATACTTCTCCTTCTAATTTCACTTGAGTAGCTTGTTGGTCTAGTGATTAAGACTCTACCCTAGTGATCTAGTGGTCGGGGATTCACGCCCCGTTCTTAAATTGAAAATAGTAAGATCATTGATGTGACATATATTCTGTGTACGCATCTCTATTTTATACGCAGCACAAATTCGTATTTTTAACCATATTTTTATAACATATTATAATATATATAACCATATTTTTATAACATATTATAACATATATAACCATATTTTTATAACATATTATAACCATATTTTTATAACATTCTCGCACACTTCGTGTGTTATTTCAGTAATTTCATTTAGAATATTGTCATATAGCGTCGAAATTGTTGTTGCCTTATTAGCATACACCTTTCCTTTCAAGTACTCCCACAGAAAATATTCGGAAGCAGTCAAATCAGTTGATTGATCGATAACCCCACTTTTTGACATTATGCGGCCGGGAAAAATTTCTCTCAAAATTTCAAGGATAGCTCGGGCTGTGTGTGAGGTGGCACCATCCTATTGAAACCACATGTATTGCAGGCTCAATCGACCCAAAGCTTTCCAAGACGTGACGATAGAGTAAAGCGTTTCCATAATTATTTAGATAAATTATTTTAATGACTTGAACACGTTGTTGAGACGTCAGATACTCCGTAATAAATTGAAATCAAATACTCTCGACTACCAAATACGAACTAACAAATGCCTGCCAAACCAAAATGGCGGCCAAACAAAATCGGCCTGGAATATAATATTCACCCTGTAGACACATTACGTAATTATAATCATGTTAATACTTTATATAAATAAAAATGTAAGGTCTTGTCGTTTTTTCAATCCCTTGTATCTCCATTTAATCACTTGAAAAAATAAATATATCTCATGGAAACGTATGTAGATGAAGTTTGACGACTTTCTGTATAGTCATTGTAGCTTAATTGATAGAGCTGGAGAGATTTTTATAATATACAGTTTTATTTCTGTGTATGTAAATCTATTTACTGTCAATCATTTTTCTGAGACGAATTTTTGAGCATCTTGAGACAAGGGAAGATAACTCAGTAGAGCTTATCGTGGTAGGCCACGACAAAAGACGAAGACGAAGAAGAAAATCCCCTAGCTGTTGGATCGACCAAGCGGAATTGGCAACAGGCACCTCTCACCTGGAGGACCATAGTCAAGAGGGCTGGAGTTCATGGACCACGATCCTGTCATGAGGGAGCGACGTGAATAATGGTAAGAAAATTTGTTTCAAAAATGACAAAGTAGCATAGTCTAAATTGACTATTTATTAAATTAAAATTGTTTTGGATAGTTAAAATGGATTTCAGCAGCGATTTTAGTAAAATAATTGCTAATTTTTTGATGTTTTATTTTCACTTTTACCAGAATCGATACCAGGTGCCATTAAACCATTTTTGAAATAAAAAATATTTTGGAGCCGCCGTGAGCTTAGATTTTATTAACTCAATAGAAACAACGCAAATGAAATAAAGTTCAAATATCAGAAGATTTTAAGGTAGATTCGCGGTTGGACTACATATAACATATTCTAATAAGATTCTAAGTAGAATATGAAAATAAGTATATTTTTACGGGTATATGATACCACTAACAATGAAGAATGTGTAGAAAAAATATATTTTACTAATGAGTTGTATGTTACATGTATCTGAGTTGTTTTTTTTAAATCGGTGAACTCCAGTGAATCCACGTGGGATTGCCTACCCACGGCATAAAGGAATAATATAATGTTAAAAGATTCAAAGAAAATAAAATAATAAAAATATTGGACATGAAAGTAGAAATGGAAGAAAAAAACTGACTAATTGTGAAAGAGAGTGGTATAAATTCAATACCTGCAACGTCGCTGTAATCATCATTTTGTTAGGAGGTAATTTGGCTCCTCTGGTTTTGTGTTACTTCCATTTACGACGACCGTATCAAGTTGGCTGCTCTGCTGGCTTCGAAATCCAAGACAAAGGCTATAACTTCATTTAATTTAGATGTTTTTATTTAATTGTAATGTTTTTTATCGACGAATGTACGGCCCACAATTAAAAATCTGTTTTATTTCATTTATCATGGTATTACACTAAAAAAAAATATCACAGAAAAGAAAGTGTTAGTTATTAAACTAATTAACTAACTGACCACCATGCCGTTTCCCCGCGGCAGTAGGTAAAGAGGATAGAGTGCCACACTCTTCTGTCCTGACACAATTCTCGTCTCATTCACGTTCATACATCTACTCATACAAGCTCGCCAATTATTGAGACTTTTAACAATACTATCCTCCACTATCTGGTTTATCTGGTCGTGCCAAGTCTACTTCTGGTGCCAGTGCCATTAACACGGTGATCTTTTCTTAATCTTTCTTACTATACTAAAATCAACTACACATTCTTTCCTTATTTTTTAATTCTTTACACTGCTATAAATATATCTGCCACAAATACACCTAGGTGATCTTATTTCCACTGCATTCAGTTTACTTTTATTCCTCTTCTGCCAGCTTCAGGCCTCACTTCCATACATCGGTATCAAGACTTAATTGTGTACCGCTAGTCTCCCCGTTATATTCGTTCCATTTAAAGCACCGTTCGCTTTATTCCCTATAGTTATAAGTTATTAAGACATTAAAATATTATAATTAATAAGACAAAATACTTTATTCAAACCACTATTTATTGATTATTCAACATGTTTCGATACCTATGGTGTTAGCGCCGTTTATCGCACTTACACATGTACAACGCGATTATCAAAATTTAAACCTAGTATCTCTTTTCGTTTATTTTCCCTAACCTGTCCTTGAGCACGAGGAAGAAGGAAAGAGGTCGCTGCAATCAACAGTCTCAAACTGTAATGAGTTAAGTGTGCATTTTAAACCTTACGGATTAGCTACCGTCGCATAATAATTAACCGCTAACGCTTAAAATTTATATCTATTTAATTCCTATTTAATACTTAAAAACAATCCTTTACGCGAGTGTTAACAGTGCTTGTTATACATATTCTGCGTCGCTTGTCTTGTGGTTGGAAAGGAGAGAAACAATTGAATCAGCATTCAGCATCAGGCAGACCGAAAAAGTAAGTGCCTCCTATCTTCCATTATTTCCACTATATGGTATCTTCTTCAGGAAACTATAAATAAATAGTGGTTTAAACAAAGTATTATGTCTTATATTATTTTGACATTAACAAGAGTTTAGAAATTATACATACAAATACAGTTTAAAAAATTTGAAGTTTTAGAAATAAGAAAAATTAAAATAAGATAACCAAATCCTCTTAGCAAATAGTCACCTTTTAAATTATTTTTCATATTAGTTACTACTTAGTTACTCACCCAGTTGTATTTTATATTCAGTATATATTGTTTCTTGAAGAAGATACCAGAGATGTTGAATAATCAATAAATAGTGATTTAAACAAAGTATTTTGTCTTATTATTTATATAAAATGAGGCCACAAAGTAATTTTGCTAATATTGAAAAGTCATTAAAATATTAATTTATATGAATATATTGTCCATATTATATTGCATAAATAGTTAGTTAACAAATATAATACTTTAATTACATACCGGAAGATAAGCATCAATTATATTTAAAAATATGATTCCAAATTGATTGTCAAATTTTTCATTTGTTCAATAATATGTAAAAGTAAAATACTAATTTAATGTATTAATTATAAATATATACATATAAAATCAATTTTGTCGAAAAATATTGTTTTTGCGGTACCGGGATTTGAACCTAGATCTCTATTTCCAATCCGGGGAAGTACACTACCAATTGTGTAACATATAGGTTCGAAAATTTGTCATGAAAAATGGTAGTGTACTTCCCCGGATTGGAAATAGAGATCCAGGTTCGAATCCCGGTAGCGCAAAAATAATATTTTTCAACAAAATTGATTTTATATGTATATATTTATAATTAATACATTAAATTAGTATTTAAAACATCACAGACCTATGTTCTGAATAATTACAACTTCACAATAAGAATGTGTTCTCCTTAATAAAAGTAAAAGTAATGGTCCATGTCTACGGATATGATTTCTCTCGGAGATTATAGACTCGAGTTTGCATATAGGACGATTCAGCGTTCAGCGTGAAGAAATTTATGAGTCATTGCCTCATAAGTCTGCGTGTACGCACGTACCTTTTACTCAATTTACGAATGTTGCATTAATATATAAAAATTATGTGAATTTATGAAGTGAAAGTAATTTTAAAATTATTTTTGCGTATAAGCATAAATGCTGGAAGAATTCACGGTATACAGAAGGAGTTTGGCACTCACTACAATCCGGTTCTGCTGGCACCTCCAAATGTGGACTGTATTTTAATTCACTATTTTGTCTTCGGTTTCTTTAGATGACGACGAGTTCCGACACTTCATAAACGTGAAGTCTCAAATATATAATATTGTAATTCACGTATAAATGAAATGAATGGAGGAAATACAAAGTGCATTATTTTCGTTCAAAATAAATATGTATGCAAATAAATATATATCCCAAATAAATATCAAATATATATTTTACGTATTCTTTTATTCTCTTATTTGGTTTAGAAGAAAGACTGATATTATCATCAGCCTGTATCAATCCACTGTGGAATAAAGATATGACGTTTCTGTCGTCGGCGCTTTGCTGCCAGAGACAACGAGGTATGGATATATGAGTACCTAAATTGAAAATAGTAAGAAATATTGTTGTGACAATTATTCCGTGCACACATCTGTAAATAAAAGTAGGGTAAGAGCACATTAAACCAGATTTGCTTTTATATATAATTTTTAATACAAACGTTGACTTATTTTTAATTAAGGCATTGCCGCATTTCTATTTTAAAAAAACATGGCTCTACGGAATTAAATCTCATAAAATAATTCGATATTAATATTTTTCAAAATTAAATAACTATTTTCGTTTGCCTATTTTAATTCTGCGTTCCCGCGCGGCATTTAAATTGGCATGCTATATATAATTGATGAATAGAGTAATCTTTTTTAATACTGTCGGGCGACGAACGACAAGCAAGCTGGCATCAATTTTTTTAGATTAATTACATTTATGTACGACGAACATTGAGAAATTTCAACATTTAATCGGTAAGATTGCGATATTTTTGTTAATAAAATAATAAAGTATACAGAATTATATTAATTTTTCTACAAAGAGGGGTTCAAAAACAAAGAGTAATGCAAAGAACCGTGGAAAGATATATTGGGTCGTCTGATAAATCTTTGCGGTTTTGTTCAATTATTTATTATAAAATCTTTTATTTTAAAATACAACAATTTTAATCATTGATTCTTCATTATTGTTTAGAACTTCGTTCAACTTCATCTTTCAACGATTTGGTGGATGTTTTTTCTATAAAAATCAGTTGGTCTGATATCGAAATGGTTATCGAGCCAATTTCTGAAGTCATCGTTATTGTTGAACGTAATGCCAAGCATGTGATTTGAGAGCGACCGAAAAATATGATAATCTTATGGAACGAAATCGGGACTGTAGACTGGATACTGCATAGTTTCCCAGTTGAGCTCCTGGATGATCATTTTAACCTCAATTAAAAGCGATGTATCGAAAATGTTCTTTTTTCTCAACTTCATAATCCATTATTTCAGCCCAAAAATCAAGATACAGGAAACTGCAACACTGACGTTTTAGAGCAGAAAAAATACTGTCGAATGGTATCTCATTTTTTTATCACAAAAAAACAAATTACGGGAAAATACCATTTAAAAAAACTGCGAATTCTTATTACACGACTTATTATAATATTGCACATCATTGAAGAGATAGAAAAAAAGGTTAAAAAAGTAGTTAGTAAAAGAAGCTTATATTATCAGAGGTGATATTACTGTATCCCACTCAAAAAATAATAAATTTGTTAATTTAGTGCCAATTTGTTTGTAATTAGTGTAGGTACTATATTATTTTATTATTGTATAATCTTATATTATCTCATCAGAGACAAGACAAGAGTAGTTAATATAATCGATTACGCCAAGAAAATTAAATGGCAATGGATGGGCCACATCACTTGGAGGTGAATGCAGTCAACCAATGGTAACCGAAGGAGATCAAGATGCCGCTCAAAAACCTGAAGAATTCGTCAATAAATAATAATAGACAGTGAAAAAGGGGAGGCTCTGTGGAGGCCTTCATCCAGCAGTGGATAAAAAAAGCTAATGATATATATTCCTTTCAGACTTTCAATTTTGTATTTATATACTTTGAGTTATTTTATTTTTTTCTATCTAAAAACTATTGTTCTAATACAAATTTATAATACAATAATGTTTTAATACAAATCTCATATAAGCAGTATTTTTCCGCCCTCCATTCAACCTCCCTTTGGTACTTAGGTAGTACTCGAGCGAAATAGGTTGAGAACCGCTGGTGTGCGGGGCTCGAGCGGGACAGTGGCGCGGTGATTACACACCAGTCGGATGGGACAAAGGGAGTATTTTTCGGGGAGTACTTACGAAATATAGAAATACTTCAGACGGGTGAAAAAGTTCCCAGAATTGTTCGAGAGCCCTTATTATCGGAAAATAAAAAGAAGCACACACCAATCTGGGCGGAATAAATGATTCGCAGAATCCGAAAAGATTTTTTCACAAAAATACGGCAAATTCATCAGTAATTTTCTAAATGTTGTATAATATATTAAACATGATTATACTGGTGATGTAGATATTTTTCCTTCCATACTTCCCTGTGTAAATATATATTACAAAAGCATAGGTACATACGATAACACCATTTTTTATTTATTAAATATGTACAGTAATGGTATCCTATTTTTTTTTAATACTTGGGGATTGAAATTTCTGGAAAAAGCGAAATACATAAGGAAGTAAAATTACAAACATATAAAATCACTTAAAGTTCAAGATGCACGTCTTATCAATGTCAATGTATCATCTGACAATTTAGACAAAAATTATTTATTACAAAATTCGTAAATAATACCCTCATTAAAACTGTGTTACAAATATAAAAATAAGTCATTTATTTTTTTAGAACAGCTAATTATGTGAATACAAATATAAGTCTTATATACCTATATATATATATTCAACAACATAATATAACAATAGATTTATGTAATCCTAAATAAGAAAGATCTAGAATTATGGGGGTGGCTATCGATAATAATACAATGTAAAACAATAAACTAAATAAAAATATAATGTTAATAAAATGATCAGATTAGAACATGGGAATAAGAAAGATGTCGAATACATAATTGTTTAATTATTTGTATGATCATTAAACCAGTTTAAAAACTCTTTTTTCTAATTTATTTAAATTTGTCAGTTGGATATATAGTCCATGAGCAATGTACGATGCATGTCTCTGTCCTATTCCTAATTTGAACATTTAAAAAATAACAATAAGATTAAGAAAGGATCGCTATGGTGGTTTGGTGATATGGAACGGATGAATGAAGAGATAATGGTAAGGAAGATATATGACGCAAGTATTGATGGCACTAGAAATAGAGGACGCCCGCGGAAGAGTTGGCACGACCAGGTAAATAAGATACTGGAGGATGATCCTGTTAGAAGCCTCAATAATCGGCGAGCTTGTGTGAGAATATGTATGAATGTAGATGAGGCGAGAACTGTGTATCTGGACAGACGAGTGTGATGCTCTATTCTCTCTGCCTACCTCCGCGGAGAAACGGCGTGATGGTAAGTTAGTTAATTAATTAGTTAAAATAACATGTTCATTAGTTTTACTCCATGTACATACCGCTTCAGCATACTATTTATAACTACAGCTGATTTCAAGTTAAAATGAATGATATGACGTGCCTGAAATTGAGAATCATTTTACTACATAAATAACATACGTTGTTCTAAAGGTACGACATAAAGAATCCACAGCAAAGTTCTGAAATATTAAAATTGTATCAGGCTCATAAGATACCACAAGAATCAAATCAGCATTGAGAACGTCAGAAACGAGAATTTTTTCTCGGAACGATGGACGTAGAAGTCCATTCCAGCAGTGGATAGAAAACAATAATAATGATATATACTTTGTATAATGGAAACATGAACAGAAGAAACAATAAGGAGACTTGAAGCAATTGAGATGTGGATCTACAGAAGAATGCATAATATAAGATGAATGGACAGAGTTACGAATGAAGATGTTATGGTTCGGATGAATAAAGAAAAATAATAACATGTTATGAGATTGCTGGAAATCGAGGTCCTGGAAGAAGGAGAACATCATAGCTAAAGAACCTGAGGCAGTCTACTATAGAGGGGCTGCAGTAAAAAAGTGATGATAGTTAATGTCCGTTGAACGGATAGGGCACAAGAAAAATAAGAAGATACTTTATTCGCATTATTTATTTTATTCGCCCTCTAATAAAAATCTATTTATGTCGGATACGATGCTTTTACGGGAGACCGTTGTTGTGTCATTTATTGTTACGTCAATTTAGCAACTCATTTTGTCGGCTTCCTCCAATAGGAATCCTTTTATCGAAAGTATTGCCATTTTGTTTGGGATAGCGAGGATAATATCTCGAGGAGGGGTGTGAATCTTGAATAAATATTTTGTTACAAAAAATACGTATCGTGAAAATTTAATATGATGGCGGACACATATTACGGAGACAGGAAACAGATGCACGCGTCTCGAATTTCCCGAAAAGTTGGCAAACCACATGGCTCCAATTCATTTTCATTTCGGCACACTTTTTGGGGATGAAAAACAAAAGAAAATATTTGACTTACCTTTTGTGTTTCGCTCCAAAGCCTTTTTACGGCACATTATCTACGTGACGTATATTCGAGGCTGTACTGAAAATAACAATTCTGTTAAACATTTGATTATTCAAATATTGACTCAGGAAGTGGACCTTTACTTTCGTGAAATGCGTCATCGTTATCTCTCCTGGATGCTGGATATAGATCTCCAAGAATCATCTCTGTCTTTTCCTTGTTAATTATTTAAAAGTAGTGGTCTATTGATTTTATTTTATTTTGATTTTAATACAGAACTATGTTATTTTAAAATAACTTAAATGATTTCAAAATGTGAGGCGGCCCAGGTGGGAAATTGTCATAATCACAATAGGTATATTAAAAAATATATGTGTACTCTAATCATATAATTGAGGATTTGGAAAAAAGACACCTTAACAATAGTTGTGAAAATTAAAATTATCATGTTACCTCATAAAGTAAGCGTCATATCAATTTGTGATATAATTTACAGTTATCTTTGAATAGTTAGTAATATAAATACCTAACACAAAAGCTCTGATATAAACATATAATATTTCAATTTTTAAAACCTATGTACCTATGTAAACCAGTTTTATTTATACCATTTTTTCTCTTTTCTTATGTCTTCTGGCATTTTACTGAACATCTTCATCGCAATGTGTATAAAAGCGTTCTTAGATTTAGCCTTTTTCCTGAATAGCGGCCTTATTCTAACCCTGTATGATGTTAGTGGTCATGTTGATTTGTGTCAATTTTTCCTATAAAATCAGGCTATATTTGTTGACTAAAGATTTCAAAAGTATGTACTATAATATTTACACACATTTTCTGTTCAAAAATCATCATATTAAGATCTAAGCATTGTGCTGATCCGAATATATGTATATTTACTGTTTCCAAGGTAAGTTTGTAGAACTCTATAATCACATATGTAAAAATAAAACACTTTTCGCCTTGCAAAGGCATTATCAATCTAACAGTTATCCAGAATATCAAAAAAAGCTGTCCTTTTCTACAAATTATCCATGACATTAAAATATCATTAGTGTTGAAACTGAATGGTTACAATAATTCGAAGCATTCAAAATGTATGGAAATCTTAAATAAATTATATAGCTGTCCCCATTATAGTTATAAATACAAATTATTACGCGTCTCAACCAAATTTAAGGAGTAGAATCAAAAAGCGAGTGTAATAGGCTTTATTTTGCAGTACTGATAATTGTTGCATTTCTCCTTCATTAGCCAAAAACGAAATGCTGCTTACATTATTCTAGTATTATTCTTCCAGTGCGAAGCTTCTTTTCTATAACCTTTCTTTCCCACCATCCAAGATCTCTTTTTTATAAATATACTATCCAGCACGTCGCCACTTGAGCGCGCATTTATTTCGGAAATATCGGTTACCTTGGTTCTCTGGCTAATAACTACGTTGGGTACTCTCTACTACTCTCAGAAATATTCTAAGCATGACATAAATTATATTTAGTATGATATATATAACCTGATATAGATGTAGCGATGAATGCTACTTCTCAAATATTTCCAGACTTTTATGGTTTGGACTTATTGTTATGAAGTTATGGACTTCATCTGTCAAATTTCAATATTTTTATTGTTACGACGCCAATATTGGTTTTATCGAGCTCAAATTTGACTGACGATGGTATTTGAGAATTGAAATGCTTGTACCTTTATTTTGTATTTGTTCCTTCATCTTCTTTACTCCTGTCCTCATTCACAGTGATGAGCGGTCTTCCGCTGCCACCGGTTCTTGCTCCCACTCCAGATTTAGCCGTTCCTAACAAAGGTTTTTCATTAAGTTGATGTGGGACACACGGGTCCAACTGCTCTTCTTTCCGATTCCAAGAATAAACGCTCAGGTAGACCTTTTTCAGAAATAATTCTGCGAAAAGCTGAAGAAGGGCAGTCTCTAAGGACTTATTGTCAAATAGCTCTTTAAATTTATTTTATGTCAATTGTTCCAATATAGTTTTATTTTTGTTGCCGGTTCGTTTTTTCTTGCCTTGCCAAAGTATTTTTTATTTTCAAATTACTAAAGAGTCTCAGTAATCTACATGCTATACCTCTAGAATATGTTTCTACAAGTATGTTAGTGCTGACACATTTTTTTACTATTATATACCTACGACCATCTTAAGTATTTAATATTAAAACATCAATTTATAATATGAAATAAATATATTAATTAGAAATATATACATATAAAATCAATTTTATCGAAAAATATTATTGTTGCGGCAACGGGATTCGAACCACCTTCCCCGGTTAAGAAAGAGATCCAGGTTCGAATCCCGGTGGCGCAACAACAATATTTTTAGATAAATTGATATTATATGTATATCTTTCTAATTAATATATTTAATTCATATTTCAAATATCACAGATCTATGTTCTGAATAATTACAACTTCACAATAAGAATGTGTTCTCCTAATAATAAAAGTGTAAAAAATCCTAATAAAAACCTACTTATTAATGCTATTTTGGTTCTGTTTGTACAAGGGGTTGGGAATTGGGATGTAGGACGGATGAAAGAGAGCACGAGGACAGAACATGAAGAACCAACCAGATACCAAAAGAACACGACATACCTGCAATGGTGTTTTTTTTGTCTGGATTTTTCTTTTGCTATGGCAACAGGTATTCAGACTTCAAAAACACGCACTTGAGTTCTGAGCACCCCAATAACCACACATTCGCTCACATGTTCATTTGATTATGATCGCGAAATGTGTGAGTGCGTGTGGCCAGACTAGAGCAGGTTGGAGACGAGCAAGACTACTCATAGTTGATAAAGATTATTGAGCATAGTTGTACAGAATTACGGAGGAAATTTGACCGTACAATAAAGTTACGGAGGCGGTTCTTGGAGCTTACGGAATGAAGACGGCAAGTTGTTCTTCAGTGGTCCCTCGTTACGAGGATGACGTCTGCCATGGTTCAATATTTTGAGTCCAAGTGTGGCAGATGAGTATGCGGTACATGAAATGCACGTGCATCCACTGGGCAGGGCGCTTCTGAGCGACGGATCTTACTCCACAATTTAGGAGTGATCCTGCTGAGTAGGTTGTCGCTCGGCTTATTGGGATGGCCATGGTGTGGTGGTGTACATATGGGAGAGTGTAATATATTGGAGTATATTTTATGGAAATGTTAGATACTTAGATATGCACGTGAACGTATGATTGGTGGTTTGACTGAACTTAGACACTGCCCGCCCAAGAATGCAGACCTAATTAGTAATGGGATGAATCTTGTTTTAAATAAGGCATTTATTCGGATATGAGTGACACGTTGGAGCTCCTTAGATAGGTTGTTAGGCCGGCGGCCTGCGTGGGAGGATATCTTCACCTACACGCCTACATCTCACTCTCCATTTCTCGTGTTTTGCAACTCCGTTAGTCTATCCGTGTGACTCAAACCATTTTGTGTCTCATCCACTGTCCCTCTTCTGGTAGTGTTTTTGATGACTGGATCCCTGAGCCTTGGACTACTGCACCTTAATTTACCGTCGATATGTAAAACTATGTATTCTATGAATTAATGTTATATATTATATATGTATGAAGACAGCACTTAAGGGACGCTGAAAGGTCTAAATTTAAATTTTTGTTAAAATTGCTAATAACTACATTGAATTTCTTTTCTTTTTTCGTTTTATATACTGCATAAACTTAAATATGTTATTGAATTAAAGTCGCGTATTTTTATTAACTTTGATGAGTCGGACCGACAAGGAAGCCAAAGCTTCTAAACCGGTCCCGGGAAAGGATCGGTTCCCCCCCTCCAGCTGTCTTCTTTAAAAGTACCACCCATGCACACTCTTGGTCTAATGGAGGGCTTGGTCCAGTGGCAAGGGTGGTCCAAGGCGACTGGAGCTCCTCATTATTTTTCAGCCTTTTCTGGTCTATGCACAGGACTTTGTATGGACGACGGCGAGTAGAGTGTACCTCACGAGTGGATATTCTTTGGCAGCGAGCGCACATTGGTCATTACGTCGATACCGAGTTTGTTTTCGCAGCTATCTGGAGCGCTGATTTACGTACTAGTAAATGTGAAGTGCATTCAGGGGTCATCGGCAGTAATGATGGCTGTGGAGGCGAGAGACCTCCACAACATCATTAACTAAACTATTCAGCGCCATCTTCTCCGATTTGCGACTTTTGTGTAGCTTTCTCAAATGAGCAGATTTAAACCAGATTCGTCCATCTAGTCAATGATCTTCCACGGAAACTGTTTCCCTTGACTATGAGAGACGTCGCTCAACACATATTAATGGTACAATAGTATTGTTTGTTCTGGATCAGCATCACATAACTAATACATCTATCATCCAGCGCTATTATTAGGTATCTCAATGTCCATGTTTTAGACTAAGTACCTGGTAGTATGTTAACATAATTTCGACCGTTACCGACTAACGTGATTTTCCAATGTAAGAGAACAACCCTCGAAATTCACGGAATTAAAGCAACTTCATCTGGTTTACTGACTTTCATTTCATCCGTGTACATTCACGGGACAATCTCGGTTACACAACCGTATCATATAACGCGGTTACGAAGCGCCACTAAGCAGCGGAGAATTTCATAAAACAACAATAATAAATTATATTTAATTAGCCTGAAAGAGCCAGGACTTAGACGAGATAATTAAAAGGAGCAATTTTAAGAGCGAGAGCTCCTTTCATACATGAAGAAACTCGCGTCTCGGTCCGTGCACCGCGTAAAGATTGCCAAAATCGCGAGTAATTTAAAAGCGAACTTAAAGGAATTACTACGAACAACGACAGCGTTTACTGCCGCTACAAATAAGGGAAAGAAATTAACTGCCTTAATACACAGACGCATTGAAAATATCCCCTTAATGCCTCGTTACGCCTCGGCCCCCCCGCCGGGCCGGGGCCGCCGCCGCCTGCGCACGCCGGGGAGGAACACTTCGCTAATTTACATCCCTTCTGTGATAAAGCTCGCGCGACACGCACGTATTATGCTAAGTGATTGAAGCCATTATTTTAACCGAAGATAGTTCCTAATATTAATATGCAGCCACCCCAGACGTCAATGCGAAATATTGATTATGTGACAATGTATTTTGATCACGTGTTTATATTATATTTCCGCTCCAGTTTCGTTGTGTTTTGATTTAAAATTTTGAAAATGTTTTTGAAATGGTAAAAATACAGACGCATTGATAAATATTTAGTACAAGATGATATTATGTCAGAAAATATCTATTCAATTAACAAATAAAATATTTATATTCTCCGTTCCATTGTTCAGTTATGCTCTCGACGCTGCTATCATGTGGACGCTCGTACGATACTGCATACTTACTTTCTCCGCGGGGGTAGGCAGAGAATAGAGCGCCACACTATTCTGTCCTGACACAATTCTCGCCTCATCCGCATTCGTACATCTTGTATATATTATATATTGTGGCTTTTAACAAGACCATCTTACAGTATCTGATTTATCTAGTGGTGCCAAGTCTTCCGCGAACATCCCCTATTTTTGGTGCCATCAACACGTGCGTCATATATCTTTGTTACCATTCTCTCTTCGTTCATCCGTTCCATACGACTAAACCAACTAAGTGATCATTTCTTAAACTTACTCACTATACTACGATCAGCTTTACATTATTTCCTTATTTTTTCATGCTTTACTCTGTCATAAATGGATTTGCCACATATACGCCTAAGTGATCGCATTACTCATACTCAGTGGCGTGCGATACTGGAGTATCCACAAACGGCACATTTATTTTTATATTTTAACACATATTACTGTCAGTTTAATGATACAACATAGGTTAGAATAAATAAACTACATTAACTATAATGTGACTATAACCAATAACATATATATATATATATAGTTGCTATAAATTGACTATTGACAATGAAATATACACAAAGTCTAACAACGCTATTCCACAATATTTCATGTATTTTTTTGTGGGCGGATACCTGACTAAATTACGAGTCAAAAATGTTCAAGAAATATAAGTATTTTAAAAAATCGTATTTATGTGATTATTTGGATTAATTGAAACAACTCATTGATTCCAACTAATATAATGAATAAAAAATAAAAAAGTCATAGAATTTCAAGCAGCCAGACAGACTATTTTTCGTTACATCATTTTGAGCCTGAATCAAAAATAGATAAATTTCACAAATATTTATTTTGAAGTATTGTACATAGATTTAAAGCTTAACATGATTTTGTATAAAATTCAAACAATAATATTTTCTGTAACAGTGCAGAGTTTCCACATATTCCTTAAACATTTCCGACTCATAATTGAGTCAGGTATTCGCCCATAAAATATTGTGTACTAGGTCTGTCACAAGCTGTATATAAATGAGATGTTACACTATATATTTGAACAAATTAGAATGCAATATACATGAAAACATAATATTTAATAGATTCGTATGAACATAGGAACATACAGGAAAAAAAAAATCATAAAAACATTCTTCATCATTGTATTATGTATTCGCAAAAATATTATTTTTCATATGGTGGTTTCTCTCTCTCTCTCTCTTAGTCGACGTGCTCATGCCTGAGCATTGTGGTCCTTTTTTTCGTTTCTACAACTGCTTGCCTGAATATTGTTTATTGCGACGTGTAGCAGGCACTGATCATTTCTCGGGCTCCTTTGCCCATTTTGTTAGAGATCGACATGTCATTCTTCTTCCTTGTACATTCCCAGTGATCGCCAATTTATCCAGGTTATCCCTATCTTTTCTATAAATATACCCAATAGTATAAGAATTTTTTCCCGAATGTTGTGGAGAAACATTTTTCAGTGCGGAGATTCTGAAAAACTGAGATATTTGTTGATCTCCATGTGACATTTTTTTTCCTTCTCAGGGTTCATGTTTCAACTCCATTCAGAGCTATTAAGAACGCTAAGGCTTTTAACCAGTCGAACTTCTGTATTTCTTAAGATTTAGCGGTTTTTCTAAATTTTTGTCAGTTCCAATATAGCAAACTTGGCAATACCAATTATTTTTGATCCTCGGTTTGGCATTCTCCGTTGTACCCATACGGAACGATATCTTACATCTGTTAATAATATTTATGTGACATTAATGTACCATTTCATGTGCATATTTATTTAACAAACATACAAAAAAATATATTTAGACTAGTTTTAGAGTTTCATTCTACTATTGTTTACATAACAATATTACCACTTTAAATAAAATAAAAAGATGTGTTCCAAAAACATTAGTTTTGAAAGACATGTGCGTATTAGGAAATAACTTACTTTCTTAATTACTTACCATCACGCCGTTTTTACGCGGAGGTAAGCAGAGAGGATAGAGCGCCACACTCTTCTGTCCTGACACACAATTCTCATTTTATCCACATTCATTCATCTTCTCATACAAGCTGACCGGTTATTGTCACTTCTAATAGAACCATCTTCCAATACCTGATTTACATGGTGGTGCCAAGTCTTCCACGGACGTTCTCTATTTTTGGTGCAATCAACACTTGCGTCATATGCCTTTCTTACCATTCTCTCCCCATTCATTCGTTCCACATGACCAAAGCACTGTAAGAAACGTCTCCGTAACATACTATCTGAATGAATATTTTATGAAAAGTCTTGCAGAAAATATGAAGGGAACATATTTAGACTCCAGTCAGTTCGAGCACGTCATGTTTCACGGGCTGGAATCTCAAGGTATAAATTAGTCATGCACGAGAGAATTCCAGGTAGGTCATTTAATATTGTTTTGTTAGAAATGTTTCCGCAACATACTTGTGTAATTAAAATGAATTTTATGCAGATATTTCACGAATACAGGAACAATTCGTGATTTCTGTGATCTTGATTGGGTCGCGTGCGGCCGAGCCTAATAAACAATTTATATTTCTTTCTTTTAAGAACTTTACGTAATTAAGTAATTTATTGAATATAAATTAAAGTCTGGCTTGCTTTCTAAAGGAAATTTTAAGGGAACTCATTTGTTATATTGAAGTAGAGTATAAATATTCTTTAACATTCAATTTTGATAGATATGTGATTTTATGTTCTGCAAACAAACTATTTTATTGTATAATATTTCCGTATTTTAAACATTTATGTTTCGATAAATTACACTGAATATTTTGAGTATTGGCAGATAATTACATTTAATTTAATGTTGATCGGTTTTTATACTATTTTATCTTTATCAGGACGGACGTACATAACTGATCAATAAAATATACATACATATATATAACAAATTATAAGAATAATAATAAATAATAAAACAAAAATAAAAAATAATAACCACTATTTATTGATAAATCAACATGTTTCGATACCTACGGCATCTTCTTCAGGAAACAATGTTTACTCAAATTAAAAATACAAGCATAGATAAAAACTAAACTATAAAGTATAAGCGGTGGGTAACTAAATAGGAACTATTATGAAAACATATTTAAAAAGTGACTATTTGCAAAAAGGATTTGGTTATTTATTTATAATAACACTTGTTTTTATTTCTAAAATTTCAAATTTATTTAACTGTAAGCCCCTAGTATTTGTATGCATAATTTCCAAACCCTTGTTAACGTCAAAAGAATGGTTTATTTTCAAAAGGTGATTGGAAAATTTAGAATAGTAGTTGCTATTTAGTATTAAATAGTGGTTTAAACAAAGTATTTCGTCTTATTATTTATATATATATATAATGTGGCCACAAAGTAATCTTGCTAATATTGAAGAAGCATAAAACAAGAGCTGCAATTGAAATTAAAAGAATAACATGAGTCATAGCAATGTTTGCGAAATTCCCACGAACCAGAGATATATTTGTGAGAATTATATGAACTGGAGCAGCGTTCTGTTCGTCCTCTTATTCAACCGGCATATTCACATATCGGTGGACTCGTTCAATATCCCATAACCGTGAGCATCACACTCTTACACATAACGGCTATCATATATCACAATCTTCTATTATAGCAGCAGTGTTAGCGAGCAATATTGTCGTGAAATGACAACTCGAACTGTCTGCGAGTTTTTATGTGGCTGTCAGAAGGAATTTGCGCGACACAATGACCGCTAGAAGTGTTTGGAAATCGACGATGTGGCAATTGTTTTGACAGTGAGAAAGCGATGGTTCTAGACCGCGCGTGTGGAGTGTAAATAATAGGTACACAAGCGGCCGGCCAGTTGAGTTATTACGAGGCGTGCTCTCGAGCGATGGTCTAGCGTCAAGCGTCTACAGCTTTAAAGAAAAATAATTAATTTTCACAAGTAAACCAAAGTGCATGTTTTATTCAAAATTGAAATTGTAATTTAAAACACTACATTTTGATGGTTGCTATTTTTTTTTTGAAAAGAATACAAAATACGTAAATAAGATGTTCCAGAAATAGTAGTCAAAAGGAACGTAGGGTTAGGAGTAGTGATGATGACTGTAATTAGAACGATGATTGTTAACTAAGATTTAACTGCTGGAGTACCCAGTACTAGAGTTCTAGTGTTATAAAACATCATTACAATCTAACGTAATCTCAATCACAATAACGACTTAACTAGCATTAGTTAGAAGACGTTACTACCAACTCGTAGAGCGTCAAATATGGTTATCCGAAATCCAATAGTTTATAAGTTACCAATATTTAAACATGTCCAAGAACACACAATTACTGGATTTTTACCTACAAATACACTGATATTAATCAAATATCAATATCTCATAGATACAAAGCAATTTTTTATTATATTTAATGGAAAACATATGGAAGCATTTGTAAGTAAAAATCCACTAATTGTGTGATTTTTCAGGGGTATTCTAATATAATATGATAAAAAAACAATTTACAGATGATTAAAATAATTTCAAAGTAATCAGATTCTCATAAAGGTATCCAGCGGAAAAATTTCAAATTGAATATTAAATATTAAAAAAAAAACTATAATGTTATTCTCATATTTTATTTATACAACATGGCGTTTAAAGTTGCGAATTTACGTTTTATAAACAATATCGTCTAAATGACGTCGATTTCTCTCAAGACACTCTTGTAATCGGACTCTTATATTTGCGAACACGCGAGATCAAATCGTTGGTTCAATGGCAGCAACTTCACGGCGGATATTTTCTTATAGGGCCTGAATTGTTCGAAGATTATTGCTGTAAACTCTCGACTTACGGAATCCCCAAAAAAATAAGTTGTACGGTGTAAGATCCGGTGACCGAGGTGCCTAAGGTATGTCTGCATACTTGCTGATTAATTTATTGGAAAAAATTCCCCTCACCTTTTCCATTGAAACTCTAGCTGTATGTGGAGTGGCCCCATCTTCTTGAAATCGTGTTCTGTTGTTGAACTCGATACACAGTTGCAGTTGCGGTACCAAAAGCTCGTCGATCATTCGGCAATACGCGTCACCTCTCGCTGGTTAAAAAAATAAGGGCCGATTATCCCTCGGGCAGAAATTGCACACCACACTGTCGTTTTTGGACAGTGCAAACGTTTTTGAAGGCGTTTCCTTGGGTTGTCGGGGCACCGGTATCTCATGTTCTGTTTATTAACATAACCATCGCGATATGAAAATGTGCTTCGTCAGTGAACAATATATTACCAAGTGTTCGTGCTGTTCCAAAACGTACCAGCATCGTTCTCGCTAAGGTTTCACGTGAAGAATAGTCATTTTCGTTGAGAAACTGTATGATTTGCAGTATTTATGGGTGAAACTGTAGTTATTTTTTCAAAATAACGTGCACTGTTGATTTTTTTATTCCAGTGCAGGCTGCAATCTTCATTATCGATTTACGCGGATTGCGCATAATTTCACGTCGAACTTGAGCCACATGTTCTGGCGTCGCTGCTGACGTTGACAGTCTCGGAGGAGTTTGGTTAACCATTGTCCCTTCTTGTCTGAACTTTTGAACCCAACACCGGATAAGTTGCGTGCTCGGCCCATCACTTACTCCTCCAATATTAGTGAGTACAAAAAGCGCGAGACGCACGAATCAATGAATCACCGCACTCTAAATATTCCTCAACCGCGAACGTACGGTGCGCTCCCGACCAGTGACTCATTGCGGCTGGTAAATCCTCAAATCACGCGCGTCAAACAATACCCCTCCCATTTACTTCATCCTGATTGTTTATGAGCAAATACAATTTAATCTTGAAATTTTTCCGCTGGACACCCTTTATATGCTATTTAAGAAATGGAAAATACGAAATATAACTACAAAATAGCATTGTCTCTATGAGACATCTGATATTTGATTAATAATGGTTTATAAGTTATTCGAACTTTTGTGATTTTCAGCAAAAGAGTTAATTAATATTTTTTTAAATAATCGTAAACAAAACATTTTTTTTATATAGCAGCTACATTAGCACAGCATAAATTTATCAAATTTCATCACGATAGATAAAATATTTATGGTGTATATCATAAAACAACCACTTAACAAAGTATCAAACACATACGAATTACTAAATCAACTAAAATCTATCTGTATATTTAAAATATGTATTAAACGTATTAATTAGAAATGTATACATATAAAATCAATTTTTATCCAAAAATATTATTGTTGCGCCACTGGTATTTGAACTTGGATTTCTTTCCAAAGCGGGAAAGATGCATTATCCAACTATGCTACAGCGACAATATTTTAGCGACAAATTTTCGAACCTATATGTACCTATCTTTCTAATTAATACATTTAATTCATATTTAAAATATTACAGACCTATGTTCTGAATACTTCGCAATACGAATGTGTTCTCTTAACCTATATTATAATTTCGATTTACGATACTTTACATCGGAGGGGTCGTTGTACAAACGCTTGATTTAAAGTTTCGAAAATTTTGTATTAGAAAACGTTTATTGTAGATAGTTTTCTTCCTTTTAAAGTTACTCGCAACTAACATATGAAGGAGAACAGAGTTGATTAATAATATGTTGACTTCAATCTAATTTAACTCTACTGTTAGAGATTTATATCTCACGCGAACAAATATTTTTCAGGCAAAGCCTTCTTTATGGCACGTGCCGAAACATTGGCCCAGCTTTCCTCAAGAAAACCACTGTCAAATTTTTTTTACTACCATAGTTTTTAAACTTTTCTTAAGAATAATCTGGTAAAATATCTCAGCTGAGTTCGTTGGATAGCATAATCCGCCATTTAAAATTAAAATGGCAGCTATTCTAAAACTTAAAAAATTCGTTATATTGACCTAGAGAAAAAAGTTAATAAACGCGTCTACTCGATTCCTAAAAAATCGAGAAATTAAAACGATGTAAGTACCTAATTTCATCAAAGACGAAATCTGTCTCATTCTTGCGACCGGTGCGGGAAGGGATTTTTTCTATTACTGAACTGTTTGAAAACTGCCTCTTTCGCAGTGGAAGATTGTCAAAACATGAGATGGATTTTATGTATTTGATGATGATTTGTGCAACTGGATAGAAAGACACGGAACACTAAAGACAGACAGTAGATGAAGAAGTGCACGAGACTTGTAAATCACTGTAGAATAAGGCTATGTTGCTAAAGGTTAACATTAACATTAACCCGAATGATTTACGAACAAAACCCTCGGCCATTTCAAACCTTTTTATTTATCCGCCTACACACCTTCCCCCCTACATCCCCCTCGTCGCTTCAGCCCACCCCACCATCGCCAGTGGCGTAAAGGCAATAAAAACTTGCAGTCGCACAGGATGCCCAGAAATACAGAATCGAAAAAGTCCCGCCACTCAAATTGTGCAGTGATGAAAAATTCAATATTAGCAAAAATTGCTAAGCCCTTTTGTGCGCAGCGAAAACAAAACAAGCGCAGAGATGGGAAATTATTCAATTCTCGTCATTTTCTGGTGGAAATATGGGGCAGATGCTGGCCAGGCGCAGGGTCCAGCTCGCGATACAACGGGTAAAAAATACAAATTTATATGTTGAAAAAAATATAATCCCATCTCTCCAATTTTTCGACAATATTTTTTAATGAAATTTCATTTTTATTGTAAAGTTTCAGTTTCAAAGCATATTTATTTGGTAATAATTAAAACATATTATAATTAAGATGAAACATGTGTGTTAAAAACTACTGGAGTCTGTATGTTTAAGATAAGTTGTAGTATAAAGGAACATTTTGATCTTGTTTATATTAAGAATAAATAAATAATAAAGTAAATAACTAGACACGATACTTTGTTTAAGCCACTATTTATTGATTATTCAACATGTTTCGATACCTATGTATATCTTCTTCAGGAAACAATGTATACTAAAATTAAAAATACATGCATAGATAAAAACAACACTATAAAGTGGTGAATAAATAAGAACTAATATGAAAACAAATTTAAAAGGTGACTGTTTGCAAAGAGGATTTAGTTATTTATAATATTTAGCTTGCTATTAACACCTTTACTTATTTCTATATATATAATTTCTAAACCTTGTTAATATCAAAAGAATGGTTTGTTTCCAAAAGGTGATTGGAAAATTCTGAATACTTCTTGTGTTATTTGGGCATCTCAAATGCATCTTAATTCTAATATCAAAATTTCTGCAAGTTTTACCTATATAAAAATAATAAAAATATTTAATTAATTAGCGTTTTTTTTTATTGATTACTAAAAATTTTACTAGTTAATAAAATAATAATTGATTTCATGAAGAGCACGTTAGGTTAAATTCTTTGAACGAAATAAAATAAATTTTCATTCGTAAAAAAATATAATTCGTCGTTAACATTTTTGTAAGGTGCGAAGATCATTGGAGAGGTGAGAAAAGATGACCCTCTCACATGAGATGACAAGATCAAGAAAGAAGGGGGGATCAAGACGTGTATGGCTCAAGTTGGACCCGCAAGGTAGACGAGTGGCCAGCAGACTGTCAAAGGGCACTCTGTAATAATGCATAGGAACGAAGACTATAAAAATAAAAAAATCCTATCGGGTTTTAATCAAAGATAATTAAAATTCACCGTAGTATAAAGTTGATTGTTTTTAACATTAAAATAGTAGATGTATTAAGTGATAGATATACATAGTGTTCAAAAATATGTCGAAAATGAATTGGATTGCTACAGTGAAAGTGAAAAATGCGCTTCCTGGATTAAAAGAGGTCCAGGCTCGAATCTCGGAAGCAAATAAATATTTATTCGAAACATAGATTTTTTCTGTAAATCTTTTTAAATACTAATTTAATGTATTAATTATAAATATATACATATAAAATCAATTTCGTCGAAAAATATTGTTTTTGCGCTACCGGGATTCGAACCTGGATCTCTATTTCCAATCCGGGGAAGTACACTACCAATTGTGTTATAACGCCAGTATTTTTCATGACAAATTTTCGAACCTATATGTTACACTTTTTCAAATTAATACATCTGTTGTTCCATTATTAAAAAGAATATTTTTCGACGAAATTGATTTTATATGTATATATTTATAATTAACATATTAAATTAATATTTAAAACATCACAGACCGTCTGTTCTGAATAATTACAATTTCACAATAAGAATGTGTTCTCCTTAATAAATCTTTTTAGTTGATTCATTTAATTTATATTTACTTTAATTTTCACAACTATGTTTTGTACTATTTATATATTTTTATATAGTGTGAAATCATGGAACCTGAAAGCAAGGGAGAAAATACGGATTGATGCCATTGACATGTGGTGCTGGAGACACATGTTGCACATACCATGGACGACGAGACGCTCGAATGTCTCAATTTTGTTGGAATTAAACACAAAGGATATACTCTCAACCACTTGCTTGAGACGTATCCTTAAATGTTTTGGGTATTTTGCGAGAAGGGAAGATAGCTTGAAACTTTGTTGTGGTGGGTCACGTCGAAGGACGAAGATGAGGAGGAAGATCACCCACCCATTGGACTGATCGAGTAGAAAAGGCAACAATACACTTCTCTAGTGACAGCCATGAGGTTTGCAGAATGCTGAGAAAAGTGAAGGAGCATAATCAGTTAAGAAGGCGAGAGTTCATGGAGATCGCGATCCAGTCATAAGAGATAGACGTGGGTGATGACTTTGTACTACACACACGTTCGGTTATAGTATTGAGAGGTGCACTGCCATCAAGCGACAACCTAATTATGAGAAAGACAGCACCTCTCAAAACTATACTTGTGACAATAACCATTGTATGTGCAGTACAAAGTATAGTTGTGAAATTCAAAAAAAATCATGTTACACTACAAAGTAAGCGCCACGTCAATTAATTAAAATATATTATAGATACCATTTAATAGGAAGTTATAACGATACGCATCGTAAAAGCATGCTCTGGATATAAGCAAAGTATATTTCAAATTAATAATTATACAAAATACTTTATTTAAACCCACTATTTATTAATTATTCTACATGTTATTTATTTTCATGTTAGTTCTTACTTATTCCACCATTTTATATTTTTTTTTATTTACGCTTGTATTTTTTAATTTCAGTATACATTGTTTCCTGAAGAAGATATCATATGTATCGAAACATGTTGAATAAATAATCAACAGTATAATTAAATATAATTTAATAGTGATTTAAATTCATTGCCTCTTTTTAAGATGCTGCCATATTATACTGGTTTTTAATTATCCCTTATTTTTTAAAACGGTGCACATTCCAAAGAACATAAAATAATTAACGTAAACATATTTATTTAGATTCGCACTCATTAAATTTGAATTATATCATCATAATATTTTTAATGTGTATTTGTAATTTTAATACGAGGTAGCTCGTGGACCACATGGGTCCATAAATTTAATTGTTTTGCAAAAAATCTTCATAAAAAAAATCAGCAATATTAAAAATAAAATGCACACGTGTCGCAAATAAATTCTATTAAAAATTGAATTTTTAATTTATCGCGTTTGACGTTTAGATTTATTTAAAATGACAACAAAATAGATGTAATTATATATTTTATTTTTATTTCCATGGTTCTGTGATCCTAAATGCAAAATCAGTATAAGAAGTCAATTCGGTGTAAAATAGATTACTTATAAATACCTTGCGCCTTACGTTATTCTTCTTTGCAATCTGCACAACACTTGCGTTGGGGAGTTGCTTTCTACAGGCGCAGAAAGTGTTAACATGCATACTTTGGACACTTTATTAAATAGCTCTCGCAAGAGAGCTAGAAAAGTTTTTTTAAGAAACACGAAAAATTCTGAACCTTATTATTACTTATCATTCTCCAGATGGCATTTAGTAGCGAGTAAACAAACCATTAGGCAAATGCGACGGATAATTTACCTCAAATTGTGTGAAAAAATGAGCAAAACATAATCCGAAAATCCCTCGACGGATGTGAATCATTGTTTTTAATAAGAACCCTTATTAGGCTCGGCCGAGAAGGTCGCGAGAAAGGAGAAACTAGGCCCTAATACGGACATTTGTAGCGACCTTCTGTTTGTCAAAAAAATCTAATTGTAATTTTAGAAGTGTCGGTAATAAAGAACGCTCCATAGTGGAGGGCGCCCCGGGCGGCGGTGCTGCCGGGTTTTATGAGGGAATTCCTGTCTGTAATTAATAGCCAGGGCCGGAGTGCCCTTTGCACTAACGGCATTTTTGCAATATTCATTTTCACTCTACGGCTTTAAATCTTACGAATAAAAACTTATAAATTGAATGCAAAATAATGTCACTTAGTATATGGATAGATATCTCGAAGAATAATAATACTGATAAAAAGACTTTATTTTTATCTTATATATCGTATTGTGATATATGTTTGTGTTATGTGCGTTGGGAATTTAAAAAAAAAACCTATACATAACATCGAAGCGCTATCAATTTCCCCTGACATGCGAATTAGGTTTATATGTGATATTTTTGATCAACATGTACAATTTTCGAATAGAAATCATAAATTTCATTTACATTGTCAAAAAATTGAAAATTGGACAGTAATATTTCTGATAAAATTTTTAATTATTTAAACGTATAAACGGTACACAGTACGATTGAAAAAAGAAAAACATATCCTTGAATATATAATGCATAAAATATCAATAAATATATAAAGCAAAACATATTTATAATGAAACACATAAACATAAAATAAATGTTTATAAAGAATCTTTGTAAAAAATGATAGATGAAAGAGACAAATAGAGAGCTAATGTTATATATTATATTTTAAATTTTATGCACGTAGGTTATTGTAACTAAATAGGCATCTACAAAGTTTTTGAAAGTGGTAAAATGTAATTACTTTTCTTAATGTTTCACGACGTAAATAATCCAAAAAAAAATCAGAACATAGGTAAGTGATATTTTATTTTATATTTAATATAAAGAAAATGGCTTTCAAATGATGAAACGACAAATGTATCAAATTGAAAATGCAACATATAAGTTCGAAAATTTGTCGTCAACTTATTATGTTGGTGTAGCATAATCGGTTAATGCATTTTCCCAGACAGGAAAAGATCCAGGTTCGAATCCCAGCAGCAACAAATATGTTTTCGATAAATTGATTTTATATGTACTTATATATTTCTAATTTATACAATTATTTTTTATTAAATAAATCACATACATAATTTCACAATAAGAATGTGTTCTTAAAAAAAATATTTATTTGTATTTATCAATGTGTCGTGATAATTGATTAGATTCGGTTAGGACAGGTTGCAGTGAATTCTTTCAGTTTGATTATAACTAACATTGACATTAACATTGACAAATATCGAAGTGCTATCGGTGAGGTGGCGATGTTTTTGTAACTCAAATAATTTACTGTAGAATGGTCTGGGGAAATTCCTCGTATCACTAAATAAAATGTGTTTGACGGTTCTGACAGTGAGCAGCAGCAATCGCCAACCCGTTGTTCGCGGACTGAGGTCACGAAAATCAAACACTCAAACACAATGTCACATTGGTTTCAGTCTAGACCTGGTGCCTATACGATTTCTAATAAATCAACACCTTCGAAAAATTTATAAGATTAAGACTTATGCAATTATAGTGTTTTAGATATAAAACTTGATTTTAAATAATAGCTAAAGCCTCAAAGCATGTAAGTAAATACAATATATTATTTAAAATAAAAAATTTTCACTAACACAAAGTGTTTTAAAAACGTTGAACATTGATCCTGCAAATTGAATGGTTTATAATACTTTTAATTTTTTTTTTTTTTTAACTTCTCTTAACTCAAATTTGTCACAGTCATCTTGGCTTTAAGAATATAAAAATATGTATTTCGTACATTCAAGAATTTTTCATATTAATGCAATTTTGTGACACGCGGAAAATGAATTTAATGGTCGCGGTCTTTCTTATAATGCTTGTATTTACTTAATTATAGCAAATAACATTATGTTTATTATTTTTCTATTAGTATAAATTTTTTATCTAACTAATAGTTTTAAAAAATGTCAAATCTAATGTATAACTTCTTATATAAATGAATAATAAAAAATAATAAAAATTAAATTTTTTAACTTTTACCTAGTAACAACAAGACATCATCTGAAATTTACATCAAAGTGAGATGTTGATCTTCAAAGTGGTGAATATTAATTTGTTGGTATTTGGTTCATTGTCCATGAGGTGATTTTTTTTAAATTCCGCTATATCATTTATAAAATAAAATAAACCATTTCCTAATTTCAGGCACGTTAAATAGTATAACATATGTTTTATTTGTATTCAAATTCTATAAAGTATTATAAATGATATTAAAATATTGTTCTCTTGTATCTCTAAAACTACTGGTAATTTTAACGAGTTTTAGTACATTTTTAAAGAGATAATTATTTTCAGAATTTTTATTCAAAACATTCCATTTTAAAAGAAACTTCTCAAAAGTTCCTAAATGACAGTACAGAATTCAGCGATGGAGCGAGCCAATTGTATTATGAACGTAGAGCAGTTAAATACTACTGATATATATATATATATTCTAAAATATATATATATTTAACTTTACCGACACATCTCTGAGACGATAGATCAACCTAACAACAATTGAGATTTTCAACGTCAATATAAATGTTTGTCCGGCGCATTGAATGGAAATATAACTAATGTGAACTTGTCAACGGAGGCAAGACTAGCGGTTTACAATGGAATCTTAACACCGATATTGATGTGTGGAAATGAGGCCTGGAGCTGACAGAGGAGAAACAAAAGTAGACTGAATGCAGTGTAAATGAGATCCTTTAAGCGTATATGTGGCATATCCATTTATTGCAAAGTGAAGAATGAAGAAATAAGAAAATAATGTAAAGCTAAAAAAGAATCACTTGGGTGGTTTGGTCATATGGAACGAATGAATGAGGAGAGAATGGTAAAAAAATATATGTCGCATATGTTGATGGTACCAGAAGCAGAGGACGTTCGCTTGGCACCACCAGGTGAACCAGATACTGGAAGATGGTTCTCTTAGAAACCTCAATAATTGGCGAAATTATATGAGAAGATGTAAGAATGTCAATGTAAGAGTGTGGCACTCTATCCTCTCTGCCTACTACCTATCCCCACGGAGAAACGTTCGAGATAGACTACGAATACAAAAAAAAAATGTGTCCAAAAAAAAAACAAGTCAAGTATATAGATACAATTGAATACGCCAAGAAAATAAAACGGCAATGGGCACGTTCCGGAACTGTCACTCTCGCTTCAGTTCCTCTCAGCAATGTATCCCGTGAATTTAGGTGGAATCATAATTACAAAATATGTAAAAGAATAATCAATTAGTATTTTTTCGATTCTTCAATTAAAATTTATTAATTTTTAATTTTTTATTATACGGAACCATTACCAGTTTAACGACACAACATAGGCTAGAATACATTAGCGACATTAAATATATGGGCATTAAATATTTCATCACATTATTGTGTGACTCCCACCGCACCGTATGGATGGGTATGAATTATGCATTGACAACTAAATATAATATACATGAAACGAGATATTTTATATGTATTATTTTATGTTCCAGGCCGATTTTGTTTGGCAGACATTTGTTAGTTGTAGAGAGTAGTTTATAACAATTTAATTTTGAAGCATCTAACGACTCAACAACGTGTTGAAGTTGTTAAAACATTAAAACAAACACAAACCCGAATTTTGGAAAAAATAAACAAAACAGCCGTTATTGAGGCACTAAAAAACCTCAATTGATACACCAACGACCTTTACACCCCATGCAGAGTTACTGTATGGTGCACCATGTGGGTCAGCTGAATCATTGGGCCCTATTTCTTTCAGGATGCAAGAGGCAATGCTGTAAAAACTTATTGGTGGACGAATTGGATCGATTGGACCTGCAACACGTGTAGTTTCAACAGGACGGTTCCACAAACAACATCTAGCTGGAAGATAATATTCATCCTGTATCTGAACCATTTGCAATCGAAATATATAAAAGAATTAAATAATACATAAGAACATAGTTACATACAGGAAAATTAAAATAATTACAGACATTTAGCACCAATACAATACCAACACAGTAACAGGAAGCAACAATATTGTAACCATAATGGGTTGGCCACATCACTCGGGGGATGATAATCATTGAAAGAACTCGTTCATCCAGTGATAGTCGAGGGGAATCAAAATGGTGACAGGCCGTCCAAAAAATTGCTGGACTATTGGCATCATTGTGCTCTGACATAAAAAAATAAGAAACACTTTCATCCTGCAGTGGATACAAAAAGTCAGCATTGTGTCCAACGCTTCCTTTTTCGAGTTCAGTAGGACATTCCCGTTACGGCCGCCCGCTTATAGTACTACTTGCGTCTGCTATGGATTTGTCTTATCATACAAACTGTAATTTATCTATCACCTCATGTTAAGGTCTCTGTGCTATATAAGCGATATGATCAAGAGATAGTATGATTTATGTAACACTATATTTTTGTGAAAAGGTTGCGAACCTCCGTCGTGGAGGTTAGACGGATGGCTCATCCCTCGCGAGGTACCCCGGGAGCCGTTGGAGGTGAACGATACAAGAGATGAGAAGAATATGGTCTCCCCGCAGGAGCCGAGGGTCGGGGTCCCCGGGGCGCACGTGGCGGCTGACGGGATGCTGCTGACGGCTCGTGAATAATACAGTTCTCGGTGACGGGAGGGCCGGGAGGGCCGGGAGGACCCGCCGCCCGGACGGGCCTCCCCGGGGACCGCTCACAGAGAAAAGTGTGTAAATGTTTGGGCAGGTTAAAAAGGAATAATGTTTCTGAATTGCGTCTGTGGTATGTCTCTTTGTTCTGAATGTAACAGAGAAAATTTTCTGCTTTTAAATGTTTTATCTACTAATGACACTTGTACGTGTCAAAAAGATTTTTCATTTTATTTAGCCTTTCTGATACAATAATGCCGCGTCATTAAAGTTGACTAAATCTGAGACATTTCACGAAACGTGCAAATGTGATTTGTTTAGGCTCCAGGCCTATTTACGGAGTCAAAGATGGACTCTGAGAAGAAAATAAAGCAACATGCTTGACGCCTTAGAGGTGTAGTGTTGGCATTTCATGCTGCGCGTCCCATGTACTGCGAAACAAATTAATGTCTCCATTCTTCAATAACTACTTCTTAAATAAAGGATATCTTCAACATGTAGGAAAATAATCTTTACATACTTTTTGCATGTTGCTAGAAGAGAAAGAATTTATATTTAAAGATTTATAACTAACTAACCAACTATGGTGGAAATATAACTTCACTAGCAAGTTTTAGCAAATGTATATTCTACACTAACCTATAATTGAACCTCACCTAACCTAACCTAACCTAATGTGTTGAAAAGGAAATAAAAATGGCTGAGGTTATAAACATGGTAGTTTATGCAGTAAATAATTTTATTTAATATAAATTAAAATACTATAAGCGAATAAAAGTGACAGTTGTAAACGCCACCCACGCCACTAAACTATGTGTTGCCATGCTGTAGGGCGACACATCGACACTTAAGGCCAAATATTCCCGCGCGGCGCAGTCTCGCTTGTCAACGAATACAAACTCACTAAATGTAACCAGTGAATTTGTATCTTCATTGTTAGATATACATCCACTTATCGGCTTAGCGAAAATATACTTTCACCTGTGAAAATATATTCTCACTGGTAATACAGATTCACTGTAATATATACATATATTTATATCCAAATTTCTTGAGTGACAAAAGAAAGAATTAAAATGATACAGAGACAACACCGTGACTCTGATTTAGTGATGTGGTCAGGGAGCACATGAAATATTGAACGTATTAAAGTTCAAAATAAATAAATAAAAAGATTAAAATTTTCTTAAACAACGCTCGTCAAAGATTCTAACAGGGCCATCCTCTGATATCTGATCTAAAATAAAATGCTAGGTCTTTCATGATATCGTGTTCTAATAATACCTTCAGTAACAATACACTGGATCACATAGTATAAACCGATAAAAATTGATCTTCCACTGCGGCACTCTTCAGAAAATACTAAAAAACTTTCCGTAATTTGGTACCAATCGGTGCAAGGACAATAAATATGGAAATACCAATCTGACGATACATCGATTCACCCCTGAAGAAAATGATTATGTCAATCACGCACGTCTTTTCACGTTTTCGCTTGAAAGACCCAAAAGTTTTAACAGTTCAGTCGTGGTAACAAAAGAAATCATACCTATGCAATATACTGGCACCAGACTTGTGTTCCAATACTCTAAACATCTATCAAATACCAAAGCATTATTAAGACTATTCTAACCGACACATTCTCTTAAATTTTTTCATCTTTATAATGTCCATCATCATTACCATTTTCACCCCCTTATCCTATAGAGTATAAGTGTTATTTCAGTGCCTACTTGACTATTAACTAATCAAGGTCCAATATCTTCATAAAATCTTGTTTTTTGCTGTTTATTCCAACTTAGTCTTGGTCGGAAGATACCCACCCCGCCGGGTCGCCATCCCTTCGAATTTGACAAAAAGACACAACTTGATAATCCTTCATCTGGCATTCGCAAGATGTGCCCAAGCTCTGCATTTACTGGAGATTAGTCTAAACGTAGCGTACGATATGAGACATCAATCCCAGTAATCCACTGAGCATCGGTTTAGAAGTTGTTTTGTGATTTTCATTTGTAGCACGCGTATGATTATGTATATACCTCATAAGCTGCCAGATTTTTGTTTACGGGTAATTAAAAAAAAGTTATTTCAACTTTTCGATGACAATCACAATAGTTCGAATAGCTTCCAAAACGTTGAATTTCTAATAACCTTATGGTTAGGGAACATCAATAGCAATCTATTGAGCTGGGTAGTAATGTCCTCTTACCGTCTTCTTCTTTCCTTCTTCATGTAAGTTCAATCAGATAAGACTCGTAATGCACATCTACATGTCCCGGTCCTAAATCACCCATACAGCAGGGTATCTCCAGCTAGATGCAAAGCATCTATTCACGATAATCTATTTTTTCTATGTTGTCACTTTGACCCAAAATATAGCCGAAGAATTGAAAGAATCTTTATTATTAAGAAGAACACATTCTTATTGTGAAGTTGTAATTATTCAGAAAATAGGCCTGTGATATTTTATAAAATACAAATTAAATGTATTAATTAGAAAGATATACATATAAAATCATTTTTTATCGAAAAATATTGTTGTTGCTACCGGGATTCGAACACGCATTAACTAATTGTGCTATACTAACACAGTAAATTGACGACAAATATTTATTTATATTTTTATATCATAGACCTATGTTCTGTAAAATTGTAACTTTACAATAAGAATGTGTTATCCTTAAAAATACATAAGTTGTATTAATGTTTCCAAAATACAATAAAAATGAATTATCATTTAATTCTAGTACTCAATGGTGTTTGAGATTTCGTAAATGATGGCTTTCAAATAATGGAACCACAAATGTATAAATTTGAAAGTGCAACATGTAAGTTCGAAAATTTGTCGTCAATTTACTGTGTAGCATAATCAGTTAATACATTTCTCCGGATAGAAAGAAATCTAGGTTCGAATCCCGTGCTGTCCACGTGATACGTGACATCCTTCTCCAGCAATCACAGACTACCTAATATATAAACACGAATTAACAGAAATTCCTTGTTTTAATGTTTTCATTTTGGTGTCACTCACGTGGTCACTTTGATACGACATACACAATCAAATAGCTCCGCGACTTTTTTTAAATATATGACTCGATTGAAATGAAAAATTTAACGCTGACAATATAATACGCATTAATGTAAAAAATACGTCATGTTTACACAAAAATTAAATTTTCGAACAGTAAATACTTTTACTGTTGCATAAATGTGTCATAAACTATCGGATTTATGTTTCGTTGGATAAATGTGTGTAGAATGTTCCTCGTTTCGCAACTAATATTCCGAACCCCTCTCCTATATGTACACTTTATTTCATGTCTATTCATTTACTGGTCTGTGCCAGCAATACGCTTCGAAATCGTCTGTTTTACGCTTGTCACCGTTTCGAACCATTCAAGTCTCCGCTGCATACATGAATCCTGGAAAGACAAAAGTGTGAACCAACATAATGTTAGTTGCTTACTTTATGTCATTGTATTTCTATATTCCCTACAGTTGGTTCATAGCAACATTAGCTAGTTGTATGCGTTTAGGAATTTTCGGTCCACTGTCACCAGTGTTTGTGATCAACGCGCGTAAATAAATTGCTTCTTAAACTATATCACACCACATTTAGAATGCTTGACGCATTAGCACAATCCACAACCAGTATGTTCGTTCTAGTATAGAATACACTTTTCACTAAACGACTTTACCCCTACTTGCAGGTTTTCATGTGTGGATGCCAGTTTGACAAAGAGTAAGAAATTATTGTCACGTCTCTTTTTTAATACCTATAGTATAAAAAAAATCACGTTATATTTTGTTGTGAGTATTTCTACCGCATTTATAAGTATTTAATAACACTAATTATGTTATTATACCTCTTGTAAATCGTTCGGAAAATTTCTAACGCATTATATATAATATAACAATGTTACATGATATATTTTACACGAGTAGCCTCAGAAAAAACATTAAAAATGATTGAAACACAGATTAAAAAAGAGAAAAAAATTAACTACAGATACTAAATGCCCTTAATAATGTTCTTATATTATACATTGTAACAGTTCATCCGCGAACGTACTATAAAATGTTACAAAATAATCTAATGCTATTTTAAACGCGCAATTTCTTACGTTTTGTGGGGCGTTCAGTAAAACACATTCTATAATGTATATTTAGAAAACTTTTTAATTATGGAAGGGATATATTTAAAAATGTATATTAAACTATGCATAATTTTTAAAAAAATTTAAAAAAATTAACTTTTAAAAAACGTTCAATTTTCGAAGGGTATTTTCTTACGCACGACATTTGGCAAACTACTCCATAGTTTCCAAGTTTTGTCGTTTATATTATTTAATACGCTAACATTATAGAGGCCCGTGAAAGTAAGCTTTGACCTAGACATTGGGCCAAATTAGTAAAGGTTTGAAACTAATTACTTCGTTTGTTAGTATTTAATGTACTTTCGAACATATCAAAAGTTTACCAAACTATACCTTGAGGAACGCCATCAAATTACGTATTCCACCTGGCTGCTGGTTGTATTGAAATTCCATATTATATATTCCGTAGAGTTACTTGCTTCGGTTCCCGATTTATGTTGTATTTAAAGGAAGTCATGATAGATTATTATATTTCCTATACAATATTAAGTCTCTTTTCCGAACCTGGTGGCCCTGGATGTCATTGTATTTTACTGCATTCAAGCCTGCGTAGAGTGATGTTCCTGCCATTTCATTTATCTATCAAAATTTGACAATTTATGTTATTATTATTTATACATTACGTTTATTAAGTTGGCGATGAATACGTTAGACCGATATGATAATTTTTGCTCATTAAATGCTCCTGGGTAAGCGGAGGGTCACCATTCATCGATCTATCAAACTTGAAAAGCATCACCATCTTGCACTCCTTCAATATTCAAATTCATGATATCAAAAGTCAATGACCGCAGACACTACAGAGCTCCATTCTTCCCTTGTCATCGCTGTTGTGGTCCAGTCCTCTAGGCGAATTGTACCACTGCTTCTTGCAGAACCTTGGTCTTGACCCACCCTTTGTATAAGAGGGACATCTATCCTCATTACATGTGCCACCCACTGCAGCATTCTTGTTTTTCACCTTCTTCAGGAAGTTTCAAGATCTTTAATTTCTTCTATAATCTTGTTTAAGCCTTTATTTTCGAGGATCTGCAACCAATTTTCTTGTTTTAAAGTAAGAGATTAATGTCTCATGTCTGTGGGAGAGATTTTTGACTCAAGACAAACTCTGAGAAATGAATTATTCTTCACAGAAATTCATCATTTTTGCCGTTGTACTTCAAAAGTCAAATGTTAGTCCACTGATAATTCACGTTGCATTCGTCAATTGGACGAATGTGAATCTCCCCAACAACAGCATTTAGTTTTCTAACTTTCAGAATAAATAGTATTTATAGTTTAAGATTTTTCATCTTAGTCTCGCTGTTAAATCGAATGTCGTGTACTTGAGCACGAGCGTTTGTCGCGTCAATTTGTGAACGCTTAATTTATGCATGACTCTAGACTATCTTTAATTTGCTATAAGTGTACCGTATGCTCTATAACTGTTCAAAATATATTAAATAATCAGTTAAGTATAACTATGAAACATTACATATTTATATACATTAAGAAGAACACATTCTTATTGTGAAACTGCAATATTACAGAACATAGGTCTGTGATATTTTTAATTCGAATTATATGTATTAATTAGAAATATATACACATAAAATCAATTTATCGAAAAAATATTGTTGTTGCTACCGGGACTCGAACCTAGATCCTCTTTCTAGCCGGGGAAATGCATTAACATGCACATGCAAATTGTCGAACTTTTATGTTGTACTTACAAATTGATACGTCTGTCGTTCCATTACTTGAAAACCATATTTTTTATATTTACGGAATATCAAACACCTTTAAGTAATCTAATAGGAGACACCAGAATTAATTGATAATTCATTTTTATTAAATTTTGTAAACATTAATTCAACTTATATATTTTAAGAACACATTCTTATTGTGAAGTTGCAATTTTACAGAATATTGATCTGTGATATAAAAATGTAAATAAATATTTGTCGTCAACTTACTATGTTGGTGTAGCATAATTAGTTAATGCATTTCTCCGAATAGGAAGAAATCCAGGTTCGAATCCTGGTAGCAACAACAAATTTTTTTCGATAAATTTCTATTATATGTAGTATATCCTTCTAATTAATACATTTAATTTGTATTATTAATAATTTTTAACGTTTTATACGTATAGGATGTTCAGCAGAAAAATTTCAAGATTAAATTGTAATTGCTCGTAAACCTTCAGGGTAAGGTAAGTGGGAGAGGTATTGTTCGACGCGCGTCGCAGTGAGTCACTAATCAAGAGCGTTCGCAGTTGAGCAATATTTAAAGTGCGGTAATTCATTGGTTCGTGCGCGTCGCGCTCTTTGTACTCACTTTAATATTCGACGAGTAAGTGATGAGCCAAAAACGCAACTTATCTGGTGTTGGGTTCAAAAGTTTTGACAAGAAGGGACAATAGTTAACTAAACTCTTCCGAAATCATTAACGTCAGCAGCGACACCAGAACATGTGGTTCAAGTTTGACGTAAAATTATGCGCAATCCGCATAAATCTATAAAGATGAATGGGATAAAAAAATCAACAGTGCACGTTATTTTGAAAAAGAGATTACAGTTTCACCCATACAAACTGTAAATCGTGCAGTTTCTCAACGAAAATGACTATTCCATGAACAACACAAACGCTTGGAAACACATTGTTTACTGACGAACCACATTTTCATATCGATGGCTATGTTAATAAATAGAACATGAGATACTGGCATCCCGACAACACAAGAGAATGCCATCAAAAATATTTGCATTGTCCAAAAATGAGCATGCGGTGTGCAATTCCTGCCCAGTATAATTGGCATTTATTTTTTTAACCAGCAGCGAGAGAGGGTATTGCCGAATGATCGACGAGTTTTTGGTACCGTAACTGCAGCTGTTTTCCGGGTTCAGAACACAATTTAACCACGACTAGAGTTTCATTAAAGAAGCTGAAGGGAATTTTTCCCAATAAATTAATCAGCGAGTACGGAGACATACCCTAAGCACCTCGGTCACCGGACCTTACACTATATAACTTTTTTGTGGAGATACCTTCAGTCTAGATAATAATTGAACAATTCAAACCCTACAAGAAAATATCCGCCGTGAAGTTGCTGCCATTGAACCAACTCTCTGCTCTCGCGTGTTCCCAAATTTAAGAGTCCGATTGCAAGAATATATTCTTGAAATGTTCTTTCAAGAAAGCCGGCATTTAGACAATATTGTTTATAAAACGTAAAATCCGCATCATTAAACTCAATTTTGTATAAATAAAATATGAGAATAACACTGTAGTTTTTTTTTTTATCTAATATTAAACTTGAAAATTTTCCCCTGGACACCCTATATAATAATATAATACAGAGAAAAATAAACATTCAAACATACCAGTTCTATTCATGATTCACATTATACGAAATGTTCACTGTCGCCTTAACTAAACTGAAAAACATTAAATAATTAAATAAACAAGGGTTTAAAAAAATTGTAATAATATTTTTTAATAAAAATCATCAAGATTTCTAATTATTGAAACATAATACTAATAAGTGTTTGAAAAAAACAAAGAAAATTCAAATAAAGTTCTGATGTTCCGTTCGTGTAATTATTTCCATAAATCTTTCCTCTGTTTCCTTTCTGCCAATATCTAATAACCAATAAGAGAATTGTTTCATATTATTCGGCGAAATATGGTAGGCTTTGGGGGCCAGAAACATATGGGAGGGTAGACCAAAGCTCGTGCTCATTTTGGGCTTTATGGTGAGCCTGTTCTCTTTTACTCTAGTAGCATAATAATGCGATCAGTCATTTTATAGAGAGCTGTTGAACATCAAGAAGATAGCATTCTTCAAACATTATAGTTAACTCATTTACTTACCATCCCGCCATTACTCCGCGGGGGTAAGCAGAAAGGATAGATCACCACACTCTTCTGTCCTGACACATTGACACACTGACAATTCTTAGAAAATTAATATACATATTTTTAAGAATTGGACCATTTTTATCTATAAAAAATGTGTACTTAGTATACTATGCATTTATTCAATCCATATTACAATATGCCGTCATTAGTTGGGATTCAGCTTATGATACTAGCCTGATTCCATAAAAAATGTACAAAAACTTCTCATAATAGTAATACTTAAAAAACCATAAGATTATCCGACAAAATTACTTTTCGAAGAATTCCAAATACCTACATTTTGTGATCTACTTAAAAGAAATTCTATTGTTCAAAAATTAAAAGAAAACGAAAAATATCATTTTATTACTGAAAATCGTACTAGGTTTGAATTTTTATTTTTACACATCATTTGCACAACACCACTATACGTACCTAGGAAAAAATATTTTTAACAGCTTACCTGAAAACATCAGGAAGATTAATGATAAAGAAATAACAAATGCTATCAAAAAATATTTAAATGTATCCCGAAATTTATAATATTTTTATAACGTTGCTATTAATTAATTGTATTTTACTTTATTACAAGCTAGTTATTGTAAACAATAATTATTAATATGTAATCCCCTTGTTGAACTTGTAGAACCAAAAAAAAAAACAACTTATTATTGTATTGTTTAATTATAATTATGACGGATTAATAAATAAAAAAATAAATTTTTAAAAAAATACATAAATTCATAAAAATAAAGTAATATATATTATTTTATAAATGAAAAAAAAAACTTATATATAAAACCAACAAATGAACTAAAATATACAGAGTAGATATTAATTACAAAGACTCAACATAAACAGATAATTAATACATAATAGTCTACAGACTAACGCGTAGATGGGAAACCTTAAGTCTAACGTATATACAGGGTGTAATAGACCTTGTCCACAACATTTTATAGTTTTTAAGGAATGTGCACCCAATCCCAACCATGTCAGAGAAATAAGCATTTCAAAAAAATCGTTAGTATGCGATTATTTCGATTAATTGAAATATGTTATTGATTCCAAGTTATGTCTTGATTAAAAGAAATTAAAGGTCATCGAATTTTAAGAGGTCAGACTATATTTTATTAGATGACTTAGGGCCTGAAGTAAAAAATAGATTAATAATGGATAAATTTCGTAAATATTTATTTGGGCTTAACATGATTTTGTAAAAAATTCCAACAATAATATTTTTCATAACGGTGTAGACTTTGCACATATTCATGAGCATTTTTGACACGTAATTTAGTCAGGTATCCACCCATAAAATGTTGTGGACTAAGTCTGTTACACCCTGTATACGCATGTATGTACTAGATTAAAAATAAATAAATAAACAGTAATAATATTTCAGTAATGTCGAGACGGGTGGCAAGCGAGCCCGGCACCGGTGTCCTCAGAATAAGCCGTGCCTTATTAGTTTGAAATATTGAATTACCGGCTCGAGTCATTTAGAAATAATTCGCGCTAAGTGTGCCTGTAAATTAGAAGCCTTTAGAGGTGACAGTTATTTAGTTTTGTAACGATGGTGATAAATTCCAAAGACCGGTAACGACTAAGCAAACTTCCTAACGACTATGCCGAGGCTGGAGCGCGGCCCGTTCCAAGATCACAGATTTCACAATGGACATTAACCTCTCTTTAATATGCTCGCTGTTGTTACTGCAAACCTTAACCGCTCAACTGTTGACCCGCCAACCTTACGGCGAGGGCGGAAACGGATGAATAATTCAGGGGGATAAAACTGAGCGGGGTGAAATTACACTTCTTAAAAAAATAACACTTTTTTCCGCCGTCGTTTGCAAATTTATTTGAAAAAATTGACTTCTTCACCCGTGTCGATAGGGGTTGATGCCGTGATATTGTAAACACCCCCCGCTTGGAAGGTGGTCGTGTCGAAAGTGGTTAAGTATTAAATTTTATTCCATACTTTAGAGCATATTGAACCGTTACTTTTATCTAAATATAATGACACTATTTTAACTATAATATATTATGAACTTACGACATTGTTATGGGATAGTTTTCGCTTGAAATATCTCACTAAATTGTTAATGATTTTTCTACTTACGTAGCTAAAATACTAGAATAATACGTACACAATAAAAACTGTATTTACTCGTTTTTATATTCATTCTCAAGTGCTGGTTTTTTTCAATCTTCTAGACTCAAGAAACAGATAATAATTTGTAGAGATGTGTGAAGGTTATGTATTAATAAAAACTCCGTCAATAAAACTCAAGTGGTTTCATGTTGGATTTATTCATGAGAACTGATTATAAAATATGTACCAGCGTCTTATATAGGCATAATTCCTACCTATTTGCTATTTACTAGTGTATGGCGAACATATAAGATGTTATATGATATATAAGGACATACGTTTTTATAAAACGAAATAACGTGGGAAATATGTCACATGTGTCGCTGACAGGTGTTCTTTTTTTCCGTTAAATGGGGCATACAGGAAACGTCGTACATGGGGTTTTATGTATTTGTTAGTTTTTAGGTAGATGCACTTTCATGGATTCTCTGATATATGGTTATCCACGTACATAACAAGATCTGAATAATATAAAGTATCCGAAAGAATAGATTAATACTAGATTAAATAAAATACAATCACTTTGTATAAACCACGAATTTTATTACACGCTAACCGCTTTCAATTAGCTCAAGCTTCATCAGGACGTATTTAAAACTAACAATAAATACAAAACGAGTGCACTTATATATACATAAAGAGAGATCTAATATGTCAATCCACAAAGTGATTGCTTTCTATAAAAATATAGATTAATATTAAATCAAGTCACATGAAATTGTTCAATAAACTACAAGATTAGTTAAAACAGGCCTTAATGACGTATTTAAAAATATAATATATGTTGACGATGACGTAATTTGGTGACGTAAATATTATTTGAAGCCAGTTATATGATGACGTATTTTCAGCGAGTTGATGGACGATGGACATCCTATGCTTCAGCTTTCAGTACGAAAGAAAAGAAGTCCATTCTAGCATTTTTTACCTAAACGGTTGTCGTCCTTTCGGTTAATGTTAGGTATTTCAGCATTTTTATTCAACTGTTTACATCTCCAAAGAAAAACGCGTTTACATATTTCAGATACAGGTATCATATTACTCATGCAAAAAATATGTGTTTCTAGTACAAAAAAATATTCAAAAATTATATCAATATACCTGGTCGAGCCAGGGGATTTAAACCACGATCTTTCACTTGACAGGCGAGGATATTATAAAAAACTATGTGAAAATAGTCGTTCATAAATATCTTAATCTCTTTATAAATATAAGGTTGCTGCAAAGATCACCTGGGAAAAAAAATTGATACAAATTAAATGTATTAATTAGAAAAATATCGAATAATATTGTTGTTGTTACGATAGATTTATTAATTTGAAAATTGTAACATATAAGTTAGAAAATTTGTCGTTAATCCACTGTGTTGGTATAACATAATCGGTTAATGTACGTTCCCTGGATTGTAAGAGATCCAGGTTTGAATCCTGGTAGTAACAACAATATTTTTCGATAAAATTGATTTTATATGTTTATCTTTAGGATTAATACATTTAATTAGTATTAAATATATCACAGATCTATGTTCTAAATAAGTACATCTTTACAATAATAATGTATTCTCCTTAATTAATATTATAATTTGATTTAAAGAACGTACAATGTACGTATGTTAAATTTTTTAATCAATTATAAACTTACTTATATGACAAATTGATACCGCTGTGTTATGAGGAAATAGCAAGATGGTAGAGCGTTCGCTTAGCGTGTTAAAGATATCAGGATCAATACTCGGTGCCTCTAAAATATTATTTATTTCAAAAAAATTTCAGATGCTTTAAGATTCTTAAGATGAGTCCTACTGCATCCCACACAATAAACTACTAGTAGTAAACTTAATAGTAATATAATTATATTTCATTTATCATGTTTGTCTGAACAAGGAGGGTTGGAAAAGCAAGATATAGAGGAAGGGTGGAAGGAATTTTGAAGGAACAGGTATAGAGAAGTAACCAGTTCCAGGAAATACGACCCACCTGTGAAATGCTCAGTTTTTTCTTTTATTTTCCTTGGATCCAGCAATATAACTAATATCCATAATAGCAAGATGTACAGCGAGAAACCAAACATACACAGTACACTATCAGCCCCATATAGCAGTACGATAATTCACAATTTTCACAGTCTATCGTACCACTGGGTAAACGATAACTGTCAGTTCAAAGTTTCAAAGAAAAATGTCGTGTTCTGGGTATAGAGGGAGAGGGTAGTGGATAGGGTATCTTCGCATTCACGTGCACGCGAGACGGTGATAGACGGCCACAAAGATCGAACAATGATATATATATATATATATATTTTTTTTAGGAGAACACATTCTTATTGTGAAGTTGTAATTATTCAGAACAGACGGTCTGTGATATTTTAAATATGAATTAAATATATTAATTATAAAGATATACATATAAAATCAATTTTATCGAAAAATATTGTTGTTGCGCCACCGGGATTCAAACCTGGATCTCTTTCCTAACCAGGGAAGGTGCTTTATTTTTTATTTATTTATTTATTTTTATTTAGGTTCGAATCCCGGTGGTGCAACAACAATATTTTTCGATAAAATTGATTTTATATGTATATCTTTATAATTAATATATTTAATTCATATTTATATTTACCTATGTTACAACAAAATAATATATCTCGATAAAGTCTATCTATCTAACTTTCACACCGTACACATACGTTATAAGGTCTCGATAGTGTGCGAAGGTAATCTTGCAAGATTGAGTGGGGAGCCTATATTAATTCCTCTAAAATCATAAACCGTTATTAAACAACTTGTTTGGAGACGGGGCGGTATTCCGGGCACATAATGTGTTGACGGGGCGCGCGTGTGTGAGCGCGAGGCACCTGGAGACAGTTATGGCTTAAGGCTTCGCAGCCGTTAAGAGGATTTACCCTTGTTAACATTTTTCATTCCTCCTCTAAAACCCTAATTGGAATATAAAGTGCCTGAGAATGTTAGCACGGGACATTTCCTCGGTCGGTGTGAACTACATTTACTTTAAGCCGCTGTCTGACAGTGTCGCCACGTTGAGGATGACGATAACGTCGATTTTCATGGGGTGAAAATTTCAGTTATTCAATAAGAGTTGAATTCACAAGAAATTCTTGAACAAAAGGGTATTATTTCTAAATGAAATAATTTCACAATAACTTTGGTAGTATTTATACCTACAATATCTATATGTGATCTATGTATAAACTGAGACTGCCAATCAGAAAGAAGGCTAAATTACAGAAACCGATGATGTATAGTGCGATGAAGATCTTCAATAAAATACCAAAAGACATAAGAAAGGGGAAGAAACTGCGTAGATTTAAAATGAAACTAAGCAAATACGAGAAAGATAAATTCTAGAAAAAAGAAACAATTTTGATTTTGTTTACATGATAGCATATATAAAAATTTTTATAATAATAATAAACAATTAATGTTGAAAAAATGTTCAAGGAATATGTGCAAAATCAGCACTGTTACGGAAAACATTATTGTTTGAATTTTTTACAAAATCGTGTTAAAATCAAATTATACTTTTCTCTGTTATTTTACATTATTTGAAGGATATATAGTATTGTATTATTTCCTAGAACTCAATTGTAATATCTGGTTACTCATTCTGATACATTTTATTTTTGTATTTACTGTGTGTTCAAAATGAAACTAAGCAAATATGTGCAAGATAAGTTGTAGTAAAAAGGAACATTATGATATTATTTAAAACATCGCTCGTTACACTTATGAACCCCTCTATCCATATAAAAATTCCATCTTTATTGTGTAAAAATATACAATGAACAAAATAATAATACAATATAAATATCATGAGAACCTACGGAAATGGTTTGGCCAGTGTACTGTAGAGCTTAGCCATACAGCTGCATAGAGCACTATCGCAATGAACAATGTATCTACTTATTATTTTTTAGTAAAGATAAATCAAAACATTTCCAACTAATATTTTACTTTGAATTGCCTACTTACTACCTTTTCTACTCTTATCTTGCCTGAGCCATCATAATCATCATTATTATTGTTGCTAAAGGGGTTTAATTCTACTCTCTACTACTCTCTCGTCGACCTCGAAAGAGTATGTAGGTCTCTTTGGATCCCACCTAGTCGATAATCTGATTTCCTTTTGGTTTATGAAATTCCATGTGCGTTAAGCCATCCAAATCAAATTCCCGATAAATCTTATTAAACTTCAAGAATGATATTTTTCAAAGTATGCAATTTCAGAGACGGCGGAATTCAAAGTCCAGGTTCCTGTTCCAACACTGGCCGACACTGATGTAATAAAGCCATAACTTAGTAATTAATATTAAATCGGATGAGTAAAGTACCAGATTTGGACGTGAGCATGTAACGTCACATACATGCATCATTCCATGCATTATCTACAAAAGGGCGAATTCATAAAAATAAAGTAATGCTTTAAATGTTATGAGATTACAAAACTAATGTCATGTTCTAAATCACCCCGTCATTATTTTCAATACCAACTACATGTATAATTACGAACAACGCTCTGAGGTTGGCAACACGCGCGATCTGCACAGATATATAATCGGTCGTAATCTATGGTGTTGGGTAACTCCAATTTATGATCTGTAAAAACAATAAAACAATATATTCTTAAGTTTACTAGTATTTATTTTAGTTTAAATATATAAGGATTATGCTAGAATAAGGCGGCACTGTACATAAAGTGTCGCGCCTAATTAATTTGAAACACTTAACATCCAGTAAATTGTTTAGAGGGTTTTTTATCAGTAATTTTTTACCCTTCCAATTCATGTATTAATATAAAACACATATGATGTTTATTATAATAAGGTAGTTAGAAAAAGTGTCAAAGTGATTAGCGCTGATGCACTTTTAGTAGTAGATTAGGCGATCTAGTCGCATGTAGAGTACTCAGAGTATCGTAGACTCGAAGGAATTGGAAAAAAAAAATTGGTGTTGGGTTAATTTTCGCTCGGCGAGAGGAACGAGAGCTGTCACAACATGCAGCAGTTGCCGACTATGGCAGACAAAGCGATTTATACAAGGATCCAAGGTGTGCCCGAAGAGTAAATGCTGTAATTATTATTCAATCACTGGTGCACGTTTTACTATGATTTGTTTTGACCTAATTGCACGATGGACGATCTTTTCAGAAAATAAGATGCTTCCATTCTTTAACCTGCCGCATATTTATCGCTATCCAACTACTGGCCGTGGAATTTCATGGAACCAGTATTCTTTCTACCCACCTTATTCTACCATTACTTATTTCATCGGCGTGAGTATTGGGGCATGACAGCATGACAGTGGCGTCACTGCGAGGCTTCAGCTGGGATGATTAGAGAAATTGGGATGAGATTAAATGGTAAGGTTACTCCCCCTTTTGTTATTTCTGAATCTTGTTGTCACCAAGTTGCACTGGAGCGGGTCGTATTCACGGTCGACCCAACGGGATTTTCATGATTTTATTTTGATTTGAATCTCTATTATTTAACTCTGCATCGTTTTTTGTTAGGACAAAACTAATTATTTTGTTTTATTTTATACTAGAACGTTCAACCTGTTTATTTGAATAAATTATCTGTTTATACTGAAAACATTTTTTTTATCCCAGTTTAGAACGAAGGTAGAATGTGACAGATCAACGTAGGTATGCGTTTCTGAGGTGTGGAACCCATTGTTCTTATGCTCTCCCGTAACTAGCCGGTGATGAGGATAAAACGTCAACCTATACCCTCATTAGGTGTTAGCGCCATTTAACGCACTCATACACGCACATCGTGTATGCGAGATTATCGAAATGAAACCTAGTATCTCCTTCCCTTTCTTTTCCCTAACCTATCCTTGAGCACGAGGAAGAAGGAAAGAGGTCGCTGCAATCAACACTCTCTAACTGCAATGCATTCAGTGTGTGTTTAGAACTGTATACGGGCTAATCTGCCATCGCTTCAATCCACTTTAATAAATATTTATTTAATTCCGCTAATACATAAAAACAATCCTTATTACGCGAGTGTTAACAGTGTTTACATATTATGCGTCGCTTGTGCTATTGGTGGAAGAGGAGAATAACAATTGATCCAGCATCCGGTATACCGAAAAAGTAAGTTCCTTTCTATCTTACATTATTTCCGCTATTGGGATTATTTTCATAAATATATTTAACCGCGTCTAACTCGACTGTTGAGTGAACATTGCATCATTTTTTTGTAGATTTACTGGAAGACATCTTATGACGCAACTTTCGAAAAATTTCAATGCACTCTCTTAGAAAATGACTCAGAAACATAATCGTTACAATGGTGACTATATACTTTATTTAGTACCTACATATTTAAACGTCATTTGTGAATTCAATGTCTACACTGAACCTATCTACAAAAGATGCAACGGTAAGCAAACGTTTTCTAACAAATAAAAAATTTAATTGCCAAACATAAACAAAATTAAATACCGTTCCTTCCCAGTGAACTACACACGCAACTCAAACGCGATTTTTTTTAATACGTAACTCTGTGAATAATACTTGTAGAATAATAATAGTTTTAGATTAAATAAAATACAATCGCTTTGAATGAAACCTTGAATTTTAGTATTCGCTTAGCTCAAGCTTCGTCAAGACGTATTTAAGACAAACAATAAATACAAAAAAATGCACTTTTATATACATTAAGGAGATATAATTTAAAATTACATGTGAAAGAGAGTTACATAATATAATAGTTTTAGTTTTTTACATACCCTCGCAGATTATTCAATAAAGATATTAACAAAAAATCCACAAATAGAAAGTAATTTAGAAATCAAACCTCTAGCCAATCAATACTACGTTAATGACAATTTATTAATAATTATTTTTTTACTCTCTTCGACAGGACTATAGACATTAAGCTAACTCTTACAGTTTCCATTCAGTTGTATTTTTGTAATTTACAATATTTGAATACTTTCAACACTTACGTAAATCACTTTTACTGTTGTTTATTTTAAAGCAGTGCGTCTTCTTCAGTTCTGGCCTACGGTGCAGAAACTTGGACATATTCAATAAGTCGCGTCCACAAGTTTAAGGTGAACTAACGAACCAGGGAAACGACTATGTTTGGAGAACAGAATCGGAAATGAAGACATTCGCCGTAGAACCAAAATAGTTGAATACCATAGTTTAATTAGCAATGAAATGGACACATTAACCTAAGAAACGATAACTGATAGGGAAATGGTGCTAGAATGTAGACTGTACCAGATCTATGGACAGATACAGTAGGAAGTAGTTATGGTAAACCGTTATATGACTGCGATTGTAATGGTGATTGGTCACGGAGATTTACCAATGATTGATTAATAAGATTTATTGAATAAAATATATTAACGGTTCTTGAGCGCGAAATTGACACAATTGTAACTGTGGGTCCCAATGACTGCAATTGGTTAGCAAAACGTCAGATGACAGGACACCAAAAATCATGATCAAGTGGATACCCCGATGAAAGTGACTTAGAAGCACGCTGGGATGATTAGGGAACTGGAGTGGAGAACACTTCTGGAGGAAGCCAAATCCCATCCTGGAATGTATTGCAGTGGAAAAAGAAGAAGATAACTAAAATTGAACTACCAATTAAATGCATTAATTAGAAATATACATATAAAACCAATTATCGAAAAATATTATTGTTGCCTTACCGGGATTCGAACATGGATCATATTCCAAACAGGGGAAGGTGCACTATCCAACTATGCAACAGCGACAGTACTTTTGACGACAAATTTTCGAACCTATATGTTACACTTTTCAAATGTATACATCTATCGTTCCATTCCCCATTCGAGCCCCTATCCCATCATCGACCCTTATCCCTTATATCCAGATTTCCTTATTTCCTCCCCTCCCCCCTGCGGCGATTCTGATTTACGACCGAAATCGTCGTAATCCAATCCGCGGGACGCGCGACCCGGAGATCGCGCGATTCGTTCGTTAGATCCTATCGGTGCAGGATTAACATCTTCTTTACAGTAGATATACTCGTAAAACAAATAATGTCAATAAATATCGGTTGGTTAAATTCTCTATCCCTTGAAAATGAAATGTAAAATAAATTATAATTAAATAAGTCTGCAGTAACTGTATACTTACCATCGGAGCCATTCTCAATTGGTTTCACACTTCGTAGACACGCAACCTTATACAAAGATTATTGTATATTCGTATTTGTTGTGTACACGAAGGTGTTTAAATTAACTTTATAAAAAAAACTAAAGTGTAGGGTAGGTAATTTTTTTCTCCGCCATTAATTATTATCGTTTCGCCTCTCTTAAATATGTACACCTAAATTTCCTTTAAAATGTTGTTTTAGTCAGTTTCAGGTCAAAGCAATTTATCCAACACCTTGACCCTGGGACAAATTACTTTGTTAAAAAATCTTTCGCATTATCCATAGCAGTTAGATTAGGTAGGTACCTACCATTGACACAAAATAATCTAAATAAATAAAGAAAATTCCATGAAACATCAACGTAAATAATTTTACATCTTGATTACGGTACATTATTTTACTACGAAAAATGTATATAAGAAATCATCTACGGCACCGGCCGCTGCAAGAATTTGATAGTTCGTCAGTATGTGAAAGTGTGTTTTTTACTTTTTTATTTAGGTCCAATGTTAACCGAGTTACAAAAGTTCTTTAACATAACCGAAATACACTATAGATCAATTTGTCATAAAAGCTTCTTACATATAAGAATAGCAGTTATCATAACCCAAAATACGTGTGTATATATATATATATATCTCACGAGTTGAGTATAATGTTAGAAGGGAAGTTTCTTAGTTATCCTGCGTCTGTTTGTATACAATACAAAGACTAGTGATTTCAGTTAGCGCCGAACTGCCGGCCTGAAAATACGTTTAGAGCGACACTTTACCGATAAGGCACCCCCTGAAGATGAGAAATGATATTCACCCGAAACGTTAGGACAACAATGGAATATATGTACAGGGTGTCATATAAGTCGACGTCATCCCCTGGAGAGCTGATAGGTAAACGAATGACCAGAATATCAAAATATGATCTTAGTAAAAAAATCGTCAGTTTTCGATATATCGGCACTTTTATGAATTTCGTGAAAATCTACACCTTTTGTATTTTGTTATCTAATATTTATTTTACGCAACCTTGAATAGCCTTGCTATTGGTCATAGTCCGAATTAAAATTTTAGCTAACTTGTACTCTTCATACTGTAAAATAATGTACTGCGCTAGCCTGGCGAATTATCTTTTAAACTTTCTCATTTAGTGTAGTTTTGGTCAAATTTAGATATTCTGGTCTCCAAGGAATGTCGTCGACTTATGGGACACCCTGTATATAATTTATGACGGAGGTTAGTTTCGAGTCTCTCGGTCATGATCGTAGTAAGTGCATTGAAATTTTCGTCATTTTCGAGTTTTCATCATTCGGTTGAATCTCTATTAACCTTTACCATACCGTGATAGAAAATATCCGTGAGCAACCATGCTGTCAACTCATGTTACTGTTAAGTATTAAGAATTTTTTAAACATTTTTAATCAGAATAAATGCTTTTACGATCTTAAATGGCTTTAAAATATATACAAAATATTCAAATGTTTGTTATTTTTTTCACTGTGAAACTAGTGTTTGATCTTTTTCTGTCTTACTGCAAATACTATTTTTTTCCAACGTAGCAATTTTACATGGGATTGAATTGAAAAAGAATTACTTTTACATAATTGATTGCACAGTGAATTCTACAAATCACTAGTCATTTCTAAGCGTAAATGATTTTTAAATGTTATTTAAAATATTAATTTTGTGCTACGTGTATTTACGGAAATATACAGATTTAATTGGAGCAGTAGACCTGTGTTACACAGCATGGATAGGGAAGGGTTAAAATCTACCAAAAATGTTACTATTTCTGGCCAATACCGTGTTTTGTGCTGCCACTCAGAGCTCATACTTTATACATCAAATAAATGTAAATATTTCATCTGTCAAATCCCTTCCAACCCTTGTCCAACACCTTGTTTAAATACCTACTGCTTATACTACCACACAATTACAATTACACCGTGGGATTTTTTTTATGGCGATACCTTAAATCGAGAGTTTACAGCAACAATCCTCGAACAATTCAGGACCTATAAGAAAATATCCGCCGTGAAGTTGCTGCCATTCAACCGACGCTTTGCCCTCACGTGTTCGCAAATTTTAGAGTCCGATTGCAAGAGTGTCCTGAGAGAAATGGACGGCATTTAAACGATATTGTTTATAAAACGTTAAATTAGCATCGTTAAACTCCACTTTGTATAAATAAAATATGAGAATAACATTTTTATTTTTATTTTACATTATACTTGAACATTTTCCACTGGACACCTATACTTACTTAATTTGTATTTATTACGTCTGTGTATGTATTAGGGTGTTTATTACTACTTATTAAACCCGTTAAAGATATCTTCAAACTAGTGTCTGTATTGAGATAAATTGATATGAAATTCTATGTAAATTATACATTCAAATGCGCTTTAAATACATATTAGCGCTGTTTTGCAACACGTATTGTGAAGCGACGACATGTATTCAGAACATCGCGCAGCGCGAATGTCCGTAAGTACGAGTAAGTGTGTATAGTTGGTATTACACATTTGGGACAGATTTTGCCAAAAATTATGCAAAACAAATGCGCAGCTTTATTTGTCATTCCTAAATTCTTCCGCTAGATGATTCTAGTTAAAACAGTAATAAGTATATGAACTATGAATTATTAGAGCGCAACTAACTAACTATCTACCATTACACCGTTTCCCCGGGGGGGGTAGGTAGAGAGTATAGAGCATCATACTCTTCTATCCTGACCCACGATTCTCGCCTCATCCACATTCATACATCTTATCATGCAAGCTCGTCGATTATGCAGACTTTTAACGGGGCCATATTCCAATATCTGGTTTACCTGGCAATGCCAAGTCTTTGGCAGACGTCTTCTATTTCTGGTGCCATCAACATTTGCGTCATATTTCATTCTATATACTCCTCATTCATACATTTCATATGATCAAACCACCGAAAAAAATTTTAAACCTATTTACAATGATAATATAAATTCTCTCTTAATTTCTGCATTCTTTAAAAATTGTATTCATAAACCACCGTGAATTATTTTTACGTCAACCGGTTTCAATACTAACGTATCTTCGTCAGGACTAACGTACAACTGAATTATTTCATAAAAATTGAATATTAAAACGACATCAATTACAGGGCGGGAGCGCAATCATGGAAGGAGTAGGGCGGTGATTGACAAGGAGACATTGAAATAGGGATTATGTTAAATAACGGATTGTTTGTTAAGTTCAATTGGTTATTAATTATATTAGACTTAGTGTTGAAGGATATTTTTATTTCTATAATTTCTAAATTATCTATTCCAAGGCCTTTATTATTAATATGTAAAATTTCAACGCCGTTTTCTTTTACAAAATAGCGGCCTATATCTAAAAGTTGGTTGTAAATACTGAGAAGCACCTTATGTGTTATTTTTTTCTAATATTAAAACTCCGTGCCGTTTTACCTATATAAAATGCTGGACAATCATTACAATTTAGTTTGTATTATATATACTGGATTGATCTAATGGTTTTACTTTGTCTTTAGAGTTTATTAGGTATTTACCTAAGTTATTATTAGTGTAAAACGCGGGTCTAATATAATTTGGAATTTTTTCTTATTTTATCTGAAAGTTTATGTATAAATTTCCACCCCATTGTTTATTATTATTGAATATATTATTCCATTTTAAAAGACAATTAACTTTATATTACGATTACCTTTTAGGAATCTCACGCTAGAAGATTTCAGAATTGAATCAATCAATTTTATTAAAATTGTATAAACTCTAATGGAAACATATATTTTAATTTGCAATTTCACAACATGTTGTAATTCTATAGATAGGAACACACGATACCCCAGATAGAAAGTAGTTAAGGTTCAAACCCGGTAGCAACTAATAAATTTCCGATGAATTTTTTTTTAATCTAATTGATTCAATTAATTTGTTAAAAATAAATACGTAATTTAGATTTGCTTCGTAGCAATAATTATTTTGTACAGAGTATACGCCCCTGTACAATATACCGATATACAAATTACCCGGTACACCCAGATTCACCGCAGATATTTTATTGTTTTGAATACTTAAGGCCAATTAAGTAGTTAATTAGCATTAATAATCAAGTCCATGTCGATGATTTACGATGTCCGATTCACAGAGATTACGCCTAATCCTCTCATAAAATATACAGCACTCGTGTTTATTACGTTAACCTCCGTAACAAAATAATGTACTGTACTGACTGTATATTAATATTAACGTTTATTGCGACTGAATTAATCCGATTGATAGAACACTTACATGAGGGTAGTTTGCCGGGTTTATAAGTCATACGAGCAAGAGTATAATGTTTATGATTGCCACAGATCGTATCATTATACTACGGCGATGGCCACTGTGAGGCAACAATATTATATATATATATTTTTTTTTAATTGATTTATCTTTTATTTAATGTTTAAAAACAATTAACATTAAATTGAAATGAATCTCAAGTTTCTTTGAAAACGGTGATATACAATTTTTTTTCTAAAGTTAAATTTTTTCTATATATTTGACTATTTTTATTAATTTTATATTTATTTGAAGACCTAAAACCTATGTTTAACCTACAGCATATCAGTGTTACAGTACAAAAAATTGTTCATGATATTTGTTTAGCAATGGATAATCAGAACCAATTGCCCACGCGTCATTTGTAATACTATGATGATTTGTGGGAAATCGGCAAAGGCGGAGTATGATATATACGCAATATATATATATATATATTTATTAAGTACAATTTGCAATAATATGTAAAAAAAAAGTTTAAACATAAAGGACTCTCTAAAGGACGTTATCTGCCGCTGATAGAAGTGGCGCTCAGATCCCGTTCAGCATACAGTTACTTACACATTGATTTATCGGCACGATTTAAAAAAAAATATATTTGTTAAAAAATATAATACTTATTTGTACATGTATCTACATATTTATATATTGAATTGTTATGATTTTCCATTATTTTTGATATTTTCTGTTTTTCTTATATATTCTGCAACATTATATTTTGTTTACATCCTGTCAGACTCAATTAAATCACGTTGTTTACATCCTGTCTGTATAAATTCAATCAATATGTGTTTTAGCGTTAACAAGCTGAAATGTCTACCTACTCTGGACTCCGTGACTGGAGAGTTATTATGTAAACTAAAAGCCGAAGGTTTAGTCTTGATAATGGTTTTCCAAGTAAATATATTTTAAGTTATTTTTTTGTCAAAACAATATTTTCTATTGTTGTAACTATTAAAAACAAAAATTATTTTGAAATCTAGAATAAATAATAATTATTGTCTACATTAAAATATTTCTCGCTTTTAATATTGTCCTATGAGCGTGAGCCATATGCAAGCATATTTCAAATAACGTATAATAATTTAAATTTGAAATACTAATTAAAAGTATTAATTAGAAAGATATACATGTAAAATCAATTTTATCGTAAAATATTGTTGTTGCTACCGGAATTCGAACTTGGATCTCTTCCAATCCGGGGAACGTGCATTAACCGATTATGCTACAGCACATAGTATTTTAATGACAAATTTTCGAACCTACATGTTACGCTTTTCAAATTAATACATCTATCGTTCCATTATTCGATTGGAAGTGATCCAAGTTCGATTTCCGGTAGCAATAACAATATTTTTCGATGAAATTGATTTTATATGTATATCTTTATAATTTTAGTCATTTAATTAGTATTTAAAATATCACAGACCTATGTTCTGAATAATTACAACTTCACAATAAGAATGTGTTCTTCTTAATAATAATTTTAATTGCGTAGAAATGTGTGTCTTGTAACGCTCTTGCACCTGGGTGCAAGCTGGTCCCAAAATTAAACAATTTGACTGATTTCAAAAAATTTAACAAAATAATTAACTTACGGAGATTGATGGAGCTCCACACTGTCCTTACACAATTCTAGCTTCATCAACATTCATACATCTTCTCAAGCAAGCTCGTCGAAATATGTATTTGATAAATGAATTGTTTTTAAGAAATTAAATAAATATTTTTTCACAGTTACGAAGTAGCGGGTACCTTACTAGTAATTATACAATCGTCATTACTTGACTGAATATGAAACTCTTGGAGTTACATTTTTTTTTTTATAAATTTATTGATTTTTGCGTACCCAACCTTAGTAGGTTTACTAATAATATAATTCAATACCAAAAGCAACCACCAACATTTTTCTCCCCTGTCAATATTGACCGATTTTTACGTATTATATATTCAATTTATTTTTGTAAGCCTCATATTCAAGATCAACTACAACTTATTGGTTTTTCAAACCAAGAAAATTATTTTCCTTATTGAATATGAATGGGTTTATTGACATACCAATAAAGCTTTGAAGCACTCTTTAAAATATTTTTTTCATTATTAAAGATGAGAGTATTGTTTTTTCAAATCACGATTTATGTATTCTATTTTTTGAATTTGTATGTTATATTTTGTGTACTGGCATTATTATTATTATTACTTTTATAGAATTAAATTTCTTTTGCTGAAGTTACAGATTTAAGACATACAGGGTGGCCCAAGAGAAGTGAGAACATTTCGTAAAATGTGATATAATTACATCAAAATTAGTTTAACTATATCAACAATAGCTTAAATAGTTTACTTATTTACTTACTTACCTATTTACCTATATTACGTTTTATTTTGACAATTTCTGGTATCTATTTTTGATTATTAATTTTCTCATTGTTTATATTTGTTTTTTTCAAATTGTTTTCAGTATGACAAAAATCACTGCAGAAGACTGTATTCTGATCAAAAATTTGCGAATAGAAAAACTTTGGTGTGATAGGAAAATGATCAAAGAGTTTCAAAATAAAGCCTGGAGTATAGCTAGACATTACAACATAACTGGACATTACAGCCGGACGGAGCTGCATCTCACACAGCCAGAAATACAATCAACTTTCTTCGTCATGAGAATGTTAATCTCATCGAGCCAGGTGTATGGCCAACGAACATCCCAGATTTAAACCCAACAACTCAACAATTATCGAAAATAATTACTCAATTAGATTTTCAAAAGAAAACAAAATATATCGTTATTTACGATATACGTTAACTAATGTACATCACACTTGATGGTTAACCATCGACTGAGGCATTTTCACGTTTGCGGGTTGTCAACTGGCGCAAGTGGAACTTTCTGGTACTGCATTTTCCATTTGAAATGGCATTAATTAATAACTATTACATAATCATGAATTTCCCTTCAAAATAATGAAGCACGTGCACGCCTATAGATAAGTCAGTATCACAAAATAGATATTTTAAAATATCACCCTCGTATTAACTGACGCAATACGTCAAGATTACACACTAGAGCGGTCATTTGTTAAATTGCCATTCAGCATCGTGTTGCTTAAACCACCCCCTATCTCTCTTTGATTCTCCGCATCCACCTCCCCCTCGAGGGTACGGCGCCGACCCACTTTGAGAATCACTGGCCCAGATCGATACATTTAATTGGTAAAATCTAGTGACATACCTACCGAGGAGTAGTTGAAGTAGGTTGTACCAGCCTCCGGACTTAAAGTTGTTGACTTAAATTTCATTATATTATCCATAACACTGACTAATTCATCATTAAGCCGTTTCTGTCACACTACTCTTGCCGCATCTATTTTCACACATTTTCTCATGCACGCTCTTCGGATATTGAAGCTTTTAACTTCTTCCAATATTTAATATTAATTAAGACAATAGTATCCTGATATTGAAGCTTTTAACTTCTTCCAATATTTAATATTAATTAAGACAATAGTATCCTGATGAAGGGACCATAGATCTTGAAACATTTAGATTTATCTATAAATAGTGATTTAAACAAAGTGTTTTTTTTTTCAATATTTTAAAAATAACACATTATTATTGTGAAGTTGTAATTTTTTCAGAACATAGTTCTGTGATATTTTAATACAAATTATGTGCATCATGCAAAATTAATTTATCGAAAAAATATTTTAGCTGCCATATTAACCATATTTTAACATATAAAATTTGTCGTCAATTTACTAGACCGACAGCGCGCTTCACCGGATAGGAAGAGTTCCTGGATCAAATCCCGGTGGCAGCCAAATTATTTTTTTGATGAATTGATTTTATCTGTATGTAGGTATATATTTCTCATTTGTGTTATGAATAATGTTTGTTTCTTACTTATTTTTTATATAATATGTTGCCATAAAGCAATTTTGCAAATATTGAAGAAATAATATATCAAATTGTTCGCGGACGCCCTTTGTTATTGTTGCTTTCAACAGTCGCTTCATACATCTTCTTTCGTAAAAAAAATATAGAGATGCCTACAAGAAATACATGTCACATCAATATTCTTACTATTTTCAAACTAAGCTAAACGCTTATACTATGAAAATCCTCCAGACAATTGTTCAAATATACAATTATATTTTTAATAGTTTAATTTAAATAATTGACGCTCTTATAAAAACATTCACTACATGTTAAGTTAATTATATTAAAATGCAAATAAAATTAAAACACTGAACTAAAATGTTAAAACAATAATTTACAACTTGTGAAAGACATAAAAACGATTTATTGTAAATATTAAGATATTCTTAAGTATCTGGAATTATATGTAATTTCGTACGAAAGTTATATTTTTATAAATTTGCTCCCACCCTGTTTATAACATTCACGGATGCTGGTATTTACGAATATAAATAGGTACTTGAAGAAACTTTGAAGGATTAATTGTCCGGGGGATCAAATGGCAGAGGGGACGGCAACTGTCCTAAGGGTACAACTGTCGGGGGGTCAACTGTCGAGGGATTAATAGTCGGTGCACCAAAAATTGGACTGAAATTTGACAAATTGAAAATTGACAAAAATTTGCTGGTGTCCTGGAACTAGACGCGAATACCCGAGCACTAAATCACTAGGCCAGCGTCCTAACCACTAGACTAGCAAGCGGAAAGTACAAGCCATGTAAATGTATTTCTCAAGAAGGATGTTACGTATCGGGTTGATAGCACGACCTACGAATGCCTAAAACCTGCAACGAGTCCAACCACAGAGGCCCTATCTACATCAAATTATTGTTCTAAAGTGATAACCTAGAAAAGATGATTATCCTGGGTACTTTGGACTGAAGAAGACCTGGAAAATTATCACAGCGTTGCATCTAGCTGGAGACCCTGGAGTCAGTTGTGAGGGCGACCCGAGACCGAGACCTGTGGAGGTGCATTATGAGCTGAGTCTCATCTGATTAAGGCTACTATAATATATATGTCAATACCGACATAAAGGAAGAAAGAACACAAAATAATATACGATTTGCCACGTTGCACTGACAGCCCTTATTGCAATTTAAATCAAAACTGAAACTATCAAGTGCAGGTAGCATGGGGGTGCATGCAATGGAGTGAAATCTAAATCGGCGAGATTCGTGAATAGTTAATGTGTAAGAATGAAGACTGGCAGGTAGGGGTGGTCGTGGCTGCGAGAACGGTGGTAATTGTAAGGGTAGTTGGTAAAGTTATTGTTCGGGCTGTAGTTATACCTCGGTCTGCTCCCTTCGCCAGCGCTGCGGTTTAATCTCGTTTTATCTTCGGTAATTGCTTTAAATACATTATCCCTAACAAGTTCACCTGTTCTCTCGTATAAATCTGCGCTAGCATTAACTAATAGACACGCCTGGCCCGGGAACAATTAACATTTTCATAATTGAATACGGCCGACCGCGGGGGCAGGCAGCGGAGCCAGCGTCGGCTCGGACCGGCGGCGGGCGATCGCATCATAATACATTCATTATTCAGCTTGGCCGCGACCAAAGTGCACAACTATTACGTACAATCATTTTAAATTACATTCTAAATTAAATAAAGAAGCACTTTACCGAGAGCGACTACCGCTACATACACTTTAACAGGCCTGGAGGCACAAAATAGCTGGATTACAAAATATCATATTAAAATTTGACCTAAACTACTCTGAATTAAATTTGAAAAGAACCAAAGGAACCAAGGGCTTTACCGGTTATTTTTGCTAAATAGTGGTCGCTTTGCGACCAATAGAGCTGCTGCGCTACCACAATTAGTATTTCGGCGTCAATTTTTTTGACGGATAGGTTGTGTAAACCTATTTTTCATCATTTTTGTCACCTTATTCCAAGAGGATCGGGGTCCTAGTCTTCTCAAGGTGCTTCAATCTTCTTCTGTCTAATGCCGCTTTGGTTCTAATAACCAATCAATACCGTAATAATTGTGGGGGAAAAACTAATGGCCGCTAGTATATACATATTATAGGTATATATATATATATATATATTCCGTAAAAGCATTAATAATGTATACCTGCGAGCTCTGGTCGAAATACAAGCAAGTGACGTATAACCGTCTCCGAATTCAGTACAACAATTCACACAGAATACTGTTTGGATTGGCGCGTTATTGCAGCGCATCTACAATGTTTACCGAAGGCCGTATACATGGATTCGTTCCGCTTCTAAGACATCGAGTTGCGGGCGTAAAGATGCGGCTAGAGCTCAGCACCAACATTCTGGTGCAAGCGGCGCTCTCAGACCAGAGAATGGCAACGCCTACAGAATAGCTACATATACAACAATGGCCGTGACTGAAGTAGTTATATATGTAATATTTATATTTTGTGTATATATATGTGTGAACTTTTTATTAACTTTTTTTTATTTATTAATATTTTCCTTGGTTTTCTTTTTCATAGCATTATATTTTTTTCTTAACTTTAATGTATAACATAATATGTATCTATGGCGAATCGGGTTTAAAATAAATCTAATCACGCTGGAATAAACACATTATTATTATTATTAACTTCTATTTCATTCCTCAACAAATCGTTGTTTTTCTAAATAATTAAAAATTGGCCAGCCCCAAATTAAACTGGAATATACACCATCACAAACGCGTCAGATTGGGTATTGATTGGTTAATGAGTACCTAACTAACGATCTTACCATCACGCTGCCTCCTCGCGGGGATAAGCCGAAAGTATAGAGCCCCACAATCTTCTGTCCTGACACACAATTCTCGCCTCGTTCACATGCATACATCTTCTCATACAAGCTCGCCGGTTATTGAGGCTTCTAACAGGACCATCTTCCAGTATCAGGTTTACCTGGTCGTATCAAGTCTTCCGCGGACGTCGTCTACTTCTGGTGCCCTCAACAGCTGCGTTATATATCTTTCATTTCATTCTATCCTCATTCATCCGTGTCATATGACCAAACCACCTAAGTGATCCTATATTAATCTTACACGCTATACTAAGATCAGCTATACATTATTTACTCTTTCATAAATGTATCTGTCATTTTTACGCTTATAATTATATAATTCCATTAATTAATATTTTTTTTTTTTAGGAGAACACATTCTTATTGTGAAGTTGTAATTATTCAGAACATAGGTCTGTGATGTTTTAAATATGAATTAAATATATTAATTAGAACGATATACATATAAAATCAATTTTATCGAAAAATATTGTTGTTGCGCCACCGGGATTCGAACCTGGATCTCTTGGATTTGAGATTCTGTAAAAATAAGGTAGATGGCTCTGTGAAATGATGGAACGATTAAATGTATTAATATCAAAAAGGTAACATATAGGGTCGAAAATTGTCGCTAAAAATAATGTCGCTGTAGCTTAGTTGGATAAAGCACCTTCCCCGGTTAGGAAAGAGATCCAGGTTCGAATTCCGGTGGCACAACAACAATATTTTTCGATAAAATTGATTTTATATGTATATCTTTATAATTAATATATTTAATTCATATTTAATTAATGAGTATCGAAGCAGCGTTATACAGGGTAAGAGGGAAGTGTCTTAGACGAAAATGATAATATATATTTGATTCGTGTTATACTCGTACATCATCCCTACACTGTATCAGAGCATTATAATCTATCTGATCTCCATCACTGTTGATTCCGTAGTTGAAAACTAGTCATTTCGATTAGTCAAAACTAAGTGAACAGCAACGCTTACCACAGCGCATAGGTTTAGCCTGGTGGACCGATAATTGACCGGCGCCAGAGCCTGGACCTCCCTCCCCCTCCGCAGGGCGGACTCGGGGAGGAGCCCGCAGAGGTCACCTCATGAATATGGATGGCACGGAGACCGAGGTCCATGAATTTCTATGATTGACTTATGTGACCCATCTTGTTTGAACGCGGTCAACAGAGATAATACTCGGCTGCTCGGTTTGTTTTGGCTCTACATTGCATTACCATATATATGCGGTCGTATTTCCATACGGGCTGGCGATCCTTTTCTATTTTGTGTCTTGATATCTGACAAATTACATCTTTCAGAATTTGTTTTATCCGATTATGCTACGCCAATGTGGTCATCGTATCTTATATTAGTCATTCGATGTATATTTATCAAATGTAATTTAGATACATTCAAATATGTGATCAATTCTGTGGAGCTACAGCCATCATTACCGCCGACGACTCCTGAACGCACCTTACATGTATCGTTGCGTAAAACAAGAGTTCCTAACAGCCGACGTCTGGTGCCAATAAAATACGCTCGCAACTTTGAGCATCACTCCTCTTGTTGTAGCTTTCCAGATAAGATCTCCAAAAAACGCTCCTCTATGATTTTTCGTTATACAGATGTTGTAAATATTTAATATGTAACTATCCTTAATAATAAACCTAAATAATATATATGGATTATGATGAGGCAAGACAAAGAAGCATAGTAATTACTCAAGATACACTAAATTAATCGAACACAGAATTACAATACTTACTGGGCAAACTTCAAAGTACAATATTGTCAATATTGCATGTTGTCGAAAAACTGGAGTTCGACAAATAAACACATCCGCAGAAAAAATCGGCCCCTGGCGGCCGTTTGTCCCGCCGATGTTCCAGCCGACATGCCGCCGTTGCTAGTTTCCGCCCTGTGTACAATTCACCATAATATAGATCATGATCTCGTACTTCAAGTGAGATTTGTATCGTGATATGTGATGTGCACTGAAGTAGTATTGACGAAGCTTGAAGTAAGTATTCGGAGTATTTGACTGCAGACGCATACTAAATATTAGCGGCCACTAGCCGCCCACAAGGCCTAGCAGCAAGCAATCAGCTATAGCCGATGACCGCGCAGCTTTTTATGGCTTTTTTATGATAGAAGCGTGTTGTAATACACTCAAATGATATAATTGGAGAGGTAGCGTTATACAGATAGTATGAGAAGGTCCTTCAGAACTGCACAATGCCGGTTGATATTATCATCCGAATCTTCTCAAATCCTGTAATACTTTCCAGATTTACTTATATTGGTATAAAGGTAAGTTACATATATTAGTATCTAATCAGCAGGATTTTCTCATGGCCATCATTCGTATTTAGTCTGATATACTACTCAGTTTGGTTCAATAGTAAATAGTGACAAAAATTGCGACAATGGCGTGAACAAGGAAAAATGTACTTACTTCAAATCACTTAATTTATTCAATAAATAATTATAATGGATTGCACAATTATAGGTTAACAACACAGCGGAAAGTTAGAGAGAACGTCTCGACAACAAAAAGTTCTCGGCTGCGGGGGTGCTCTCCCGCTCCGAAACGTGATGCGTGTACCGCTGTGTCGTCACACGGTCCTGTCACTTCGACGTGTTTTTCGCCATCGTCGCTGGATGTCACCCTTATGTTTGTTTCATCAATTTCTTACTCGAAAGATTCGCAATTTAAATTTAATACGTGGTTACAAAGACACATTACGTAGAAGAAAAACATTGTCAACTATCTTCAGCAGTATGAGACTTTTATTTCACTTTTAAGATCCTTCTCCAGCTCTTCAATCTTTGCCTTCGACCTTTGATGCTAATTTAGAATAACAAATCATTTCTTAGAATCTGTAGAAGAAAACAAATCTTTCATCCTTTGAACATTTTAAATTGTCAAATCTTAAAGTACCTGATAATTATGAATATTAACGAAACTTTTCCGTCAGGTCGTTTTCCCTTTACCAGACCCTTTGATCCCACGAAATAACTTAAAGATGAAAAGTAATATTAATCCAATCTCGATATTCTCGAAAATGATTATTTGGAAGCCTTACATAATTCGGTGTGAAAAAGTTTTATCGACACTTCCGGGCCCAGCGAACAGTGATATTTTGCAAATTATACAATTTGAGCAAACTAAGACCGTTTGCCTCTCTGCGCTCGAGAGTCAGACGCTCGTTCAGTTGTCCCCAATTTATTGCTCTCTGAATGGCTGCTTTTAGTTGTTTAATTTACCAAGAATAATTCAATAAGACTTGTTTGATGAAGTCTTTCAAATCTGTATGTCTTCGAGTGAACGAGGTCCAGTTAAATTACAATAGTTTATTGTTTTTTCCACTCGCTGATGAAGCTATGAAACGACGATTATCGTAGTTCTTGGCGAATGGAATTATCAAAATGAGAAAATGAAATAAATCCTAGAATACTCCACGATGTCTGTTCATCACAAATGGAATTGAATTCAATTAAAGTGAATTTTCAAATTCAGATTATTTTTCTTTTGAAGGTTCTGTAGATGTCTACAGCCTCCATTCTCGCTGTGATGCTGAACGTATCCAGTAAGGTGGTATGTGAAACGCAACTCCCATCAGCCATACACACGCTGAGTACTGACGGCATGTAACAAAACCAACTCCAACAGAATTCGGTAAGAACGATCCACTATCAATACTTTTCCTATTAATGCCTTTTGTTCTTCGTTTCCTGAGGAAGTATCTGGAGGTTGATCATTTTGGAATGACGCTCAAGCCCTCAGATGACCGATTCTAGGCTCTGGTTTTTCATATGCGAATAGTGACATTGAGAAAGTGGCCAGAAAGGTGGGACGCTGCCACGCAGGGCAGGTGGACTTATACCTTTCTCACCTTCGTGGTGGTGAAAATAAAAGGTGGGGGTGGTCCTCCGGCACTGAACCACAACGAGATGCAGATGATATCGGGGCATGGGTATTTCATGAGTAAACTCTTCGACTTAGGACTTATCTGTGAACCATGGAGTGTTTGTGCTCAGATGAGGCAGACACCGGAACACATTCTCTGAGACTGGATGATTATGAATGATGCACGTGAGATCATGACAGCGGGATTTGAAGGAATAGGTCATCGAATCCCCCGAATCGATGACCTATTAAGAAATGAAAGGAATCTCAGACATTTCCGGGAATTTATTAGATTGTGAGTCTCTCGCTGGGGGTTGCTGGGATGGATGATGCCGGGAAGAGCAGTGGCTATAGAGATCTAACGGAGCATTCTACTGGCTCTTCGTTGCACCCCTTGCGACCTGGACAAAGTGAATTTCTACCGGACTGTGACCGAGTTCTGCGACACCAACACATAAATGTGACGTTCACCCTCTCCTTTTGGGGGTGTATGATTTCTATAGCTTCTCTCTGGCTGCCTTCTGAATTTAATGTGATAACGAGTCTTACGTCAAATTGTACAGGTATGGCTCTAGTACGATGATGCTGGAGCCAACCTATGATAGTATTATCGATAATAAAATTAAAAAATATGTAATTATGACGAATTGAAACGAGAGTAAACAACTCTCTAAACGATTCGGGATAAATAAATATTAATGCCTTGTAGACAACAGCTCCAGAAACTGCCTCCAACAATTCACGAAATTTACAAACTACCTTTATGCACGTAACTTTAATAAATTGTTGTAGTTTCTGTTCTCGTAATATTCCGTGCCTGACACTCATATCCACGTTCAATCACATACATTCCAATAAATATGCGCCACAATACACTCCACGACATCAAATGAACGCCAATGTATGTGGATGAATTTTGGGGCATCTACTATTCTTCAAATACATTTTCATCGACATCCTTTTAACACACTCATACAACATCCATACTCGTTCAATAAACATTTCCCCCAAAATAGATTTTTTTATCAAAAGTAAATACAGAAATATATTTTAAATTAACTGGTACATTGCAAAAATAATAATATGGTTTAAATTGTATGTATGTACCTAATCATAATGTTTCATTATGATCGGATTTAAAAAATAAAATGTCAAGAAGACAGCAATGTCTATGAATTTCCGTTTTTTTAACAATGCTCCTCCACTTTCCTCGGCATCCTGAAACAGATTTTCTCTGTCCTCTTCGTCTTTCGACGTGGCCCACCTCAACAAACTTGTCCAAACTATCATCCCATCTCGCAAGGTGCCCAAAAAATTGAACGATTCATTTCAGGCTAATGGTAGAGAGTTTACCTTTGACATTCAGTTCCTGCAGAATAGATATTCGTGCGTCTCGTCGTCTATGGTATACGCAACATGTGACACCAGCACCACATCTCAACGGCATCAATCCGTCTTCTCTCACGGTCAATGATTTCAAACCGCGAAAAACCAACTCACATTATTATGAGAGTACTTATACTCCGTCGATTTATTATTAACATTTATTTGTATATCCGTAATACTGATTACTCCCAGATCCACAGAATGCAATGGTATTTACATGGATAAATCTGCAATCATCTGAAAGCGTGTACCGATATTATTATTTTCATGAGAAATTCACAATGTATTATATTTGTACTTTTAAAATTAGCAATATTAACTTTGTGGTTAAAATTCATATTTTTATTTATTATCTTTGTTTTATTAACCATTTAATTGAGTATAGGATAAATAATAATAAAAATAAATAATAAATAATAATAGTGTAGTAAATTTACTCATAAATTCTAAAGACAAAGATAATAAATTAATTTAACAATTCTGGTGTCTATAAACTTAGTTGCAAGGATTGTGCTGCATTTTATATTGGTAAAACGGGTAGAAATTTTAATATAAGATTAAGGGAGCATTTGAGATGTTTGAACAATAGTGAGTTTTCAGAACCCAGAATTTGATAAAAATGGTCATGGTTTTGATAAAAAATTGGGATTGTCAATTTTGCATATAAACGGCGTTAGTCACAAATTAAATAATTTGGAATCGTTGAAGATAAACAAAGCGTGTAAAACTAATCAAAAAAAAAAAATTATAAACAACCAACTAAATTTAACTACGAGTCCCATTCTAAAAATTATTCGAGTAAATTTGTATTAAGTAATGATTTGAGTTAGGTACTAAAAATATTATTTTTTTTTAAATAGATTTTTTAAAAATAGATTCTGCTAAAAAACAATAATATATGTTTTAGTTAGTTATGACATCCTGAAGAAGAAAATGGTATTTTTCGAAACCGGTAGATGTATTTAAACTCAATTAAGTGGTTAATAAAACAAAGATAATAAATAAAAATATTATATTTGATTAACATAAATAACCACATTGAACCCATGTCAAAGATTTTATACAGATGTTAATAATAATAATTAAAAGCATAATAAATACAACAAAAACTGTTATTTTATTTATTCCAGATACACTGACAATGACTGCGCAGCAACTATTACAGCCATCAACAGAGAATATGTAAAGAGTGTTTTTTTAGTGGTTTGTTTTTCTAATTGGCCACACTTTTTCCAGCGACAGCCAATTTGATAGCTGACAACTGATTAGTGCTCAGTTTAGTTGGCCATTTTACCATGAATAGACTTATGCCAGAATGACGCTTGCAAATTGTGCAAATTTATTTCTAAAATCGTGGTTCAGTTCGCAAAACTTACCGTCCGCTACGTCCATTTTACGGTAAACATATTCGTCCATCCGAGCAAGTAATTCGAATAGCCATGGATCGCTTTCACACCACGCATACTCTAATTAATAATACGCATCCGCAGAGACGTCGTACAGTGCGCACCGAAAAAACTGTCGTTTTTTTCAAAAATGATTCCGGCCAGAACGTTACAGTCAATGGAGAGCGCTGTAGATCCATGATTATCCATTTGTCGCGTTATTGCCGATATACGGCCTCAGTTGCTCCAAAAAGTGATCGAAAATTAGACTTCCAGATTGCGCTTTATTCGAGTCAACCGCGCTCATATGCGCGAAATCGTATTTAAACACTAATGGCATCAAATTATCTTTCCAATAAGCTATTATCACGATTTTTATTTCATTTTAAAGTTCTATACCTCTGAAAAAACATTTTTTATTTACTGTTTCCGAGCTAAATTTGTAGAACTCCATTATCACATTTGTGAAAATAAAACACTTGTTTTTTGATTCTACTCGTTTAATTTACTTGAGATGCATTTCGCCTTGTAATGGCATTATAAATCTAACAATTTAACACAATAATGGGGGACAGCTATACAATTTTATTTGCATGAGATGAAAAAGGGTAATATTAATACATTTTGAATACTTCTAATTATTCTAAGTAACCATTACACTGTCACTGTCTTTCCATATTATCTATAGTTGTTATAGCTATGTTTAGCTAGTTGTATGCATTTAGACCAATTTATTTCCATGTAACACTTCGCTAAAATACGAGCCTACCTTCCACCAACCCAAAATTCACCCAAAACCTACCACACTAAATAATTCACAACTCCGTCACAATTAAAGCATCTTTCAAATCCATCCAAATTTACTCCCTTCTCAAATTCACAGAACCGTCTCAATTCACCCTTCCAAACGATCCAATAATATGATGGTATTCCCTTTGAAATATCTCCTTCTTTAACAATCCTCCGATCCTATCCAACTACAACACCTCCGTTAACTCGCTCCTAAACATTTATGCCCCTAAGCCAACCCTTATCCGTCTTCGCGCGATAAATCTTTTCGGCCATATTTATTTTATTGTATCGTCAATCGAAAGCCAACTTGTTAGTGTTATTTTTTCATAAGTGTTTTGTTTTACTGTATTTTTTGTTAGGCCATATTAACACGTTTGATTTATTGTATGATACGTGACGTATTTTCAGTATATTTTTCCAAATCTATTTAATAAAGCGCTAAAAATTATGTTGATATATTTTTACTTCCACGTATTAGCTAAGAGCATGTAGGCGCAGGTCATTTATACGTAATATATGATATCCAAGATCAAGCACCTTTAAAGATAGAAAATAAATGATTGTGGCTTTTTGATATTTTTTTTCATTTAAAAAATCATATTGTTAAAAGATAAACTCTCCATTTGTACATGTCTACTTTCAGAATTGATTTAATTATGGCACTTCATATTTTTCTTTGACATTTTATATGAATATTATAATAATATTTTAATAGTAAATAATTCAATAACTTTGTTTTTGACCACCGTGTGTTATTTATTTACCAACGGTTTCGAAAAATATATTTTCCTCTATCGGAATGATAAAAAACTAACTAAAACTATGTGTCCAATTGTGTTTTATGTTTTTAAATTTCATTTTAAGAAAAATATTTAAAAAATAAATCTCATACCTGACTAAAATTGTTTTGATGACAAAAAGATGTGGATATCGACTTTAAGATCCAAAATTATTAGAACATTTTAGTGGTTAAATTTAGTTTTAAAGTCTTCTTTTCGTTTTATATGTGGCTTTAATCAAATTAAACTCACCTTTAAATTTTATTAAAAATAAAAACACTATTTACTTTCACTGATTTGTTATTTATTACAACATTTTCAATGCTGACGCATCATCTTCAGTAATATTATTAATACTATACTTAGGACTAAAGGATTACGTGCTGCTTAGGGTTGAGGAGTGGAGAGAGAGAGAATTAGAGTTGGGTGGGTGTAGGGGCGTGGACCACGCAAGAACCGAGAGTCATCGCTTTGACAGTGATAGCGTAGAATTAATACATTAGTAAATTTTATAAAAAAAGGAAATAAACTGGATATTTTAAAAAACTTTACGATTAATTGTAGCAAAATGTCATCAATATTTAAACACCTTCTATAACGTCCCTTCTCCTGCGCTTGTTGACCATGCCCTACATCCACTCAATTCTAATCCCCCCCCCACCGCTCCACAACCATAAGTAGCTCGTAAACCTTTAGTCATAAATTTAAAGAGATGACAAAATTTAAATGAAAACGTTATAATAAATAACAAATTAATGAAAGTAAACATTGTTATTATTATTTTTTTATTTTTTATTTTTAGTTTAAAATGACCAGTAGGTAAGGCAGTGCAGCGGTACCAGTGAAGAGAGATCCAATAAAGTAAATTTTACGGTTATTAAAAAAATTGTGATTTTTCTGAAAAAAACAAGAACGTGCTCAGGTTGTAGATGCTTAGAAGCTTGAGCCACGATTTGATACTCACAGCCCGGCTCGGAATTATTCTGGAAGGAAACGGGCTCGCTGTCACATGTGCGAGATGAGATATGACAGGAAAACAGACGCGCGAGGTAATTCTGGGAAAAAATGGATCTGAATATTAAATGAATGGAGCGACTGCAAGAGGGGAAACAAAATTTGTCAAATGTGAAAACAAAATTAGAATTGTAACACAGCCGCGAAAGTGTATTTATTTTTCATTCATTAATTATTTCAATTCATTTGAAAGGTAAATATTTGGTTGATATTTTTTTCCGGGAAAACGCGTTACCATTTGGCCATACAACCAGTTAAGTTTTTCGATAAATTTGTAACTTATATTAGGTATGTATTCTTTATAAACGTTACATCAAAAGAGTGCTTTTTAGAGATTATAACGTTACGAATTCTTGGTACAAGAAAAATGTAACGTTAGTACTTAATTTAAATAACGAGCACCCTGGTTAGTTAATTTCACGCGCGGTTCGAAACGCTTAGTACTAATTACGATATTTGCCGCGAGGATCGCAACCATCGTTTTGGGTCGGACCAGCGCCAACAGGTACGTGTCTCATTTCTATTAGCGCTTCGAGCTAAGGAGTTTGTCCCGCGGGTGGCCAATCGGCTGTTCCCACCATTGTTGCACTCGTAGAAAATACGCTGAAGATGGAGCCCATACAGGATCCAGGCACAGAGCCAACGCCAGAGGCGTTTGGACGTCACGCCAAGGGTAAAATCCATATAATAAATTGATCACATAACACACTTATTTCTCGCATTACGAATTCTAATTATATCGTAAAAATTTATATTGTTGCAAGAAAAAATGTAATTTCCCTTCTTTTATTCATTCTTTGATTTTCTTATTTTGTCTCCTTCATTCTTTCTTCATTATTTACTTCTTTACTATTTAAAACTACGTCTTTTTCCCATCACCCGTCAACAATTTCTTATCATGGTCCACTTGGGAGAAGAGGATTCGTGTATGGGCCGCCGGTTAAAGGAGTGTTCTGACCATTTTTGCCAGGCACTCGGAAACGGTGGTGGATGCTGCTCTCAGGACACCAAGGAGGGAAGGATGTAAGAAATGTTATTTTTACCGCAGGAGTCAAGAGAATAGCGCAGGTCAACGTATTAAATTATAAAATTATTAATTATCGTGGTCGCCATGTTATGTAGCTCCGAATTAAAAATTTATTTTTATTTATCACAAAAAAATATAGTAATTTTTCGGTTTCTTTAATAATAATTTTTCATAAAAAAGTTTGCTGACTCTCTTTTATATCGAAATATCACCTTTCACGTTTTACTGTTTTATTTTTAGTAAACTTTATTTCCCAGAAGATGGCAAGGTTGATCATTGGAATTATGGTAAGTAGGTAGCTTCTAATTCACGTACTTACAATTCTGCCCTCCCTGTTACTAGTCGATGGAGGATACACGCTCACAATTGTGCCTTACGTATACTCCTCACAAGGCGTTTTCAAGTCGTGACAGGCTACATTTCACAAGGTAATAGAACTATAAATTTAAATAAAACATTTCCAAATCAAGTAATAGCCATGGTATTGACTTTATTGAAAAGATAATTTTATACTATAGTGTTTAAATATAATTTTGCGCATAAGGGCGCCTGCGGTTAGCTAAATCAATAGCAAACTGGAAGGCTGGGGTCTTTTTAGAGCAGCTGGGGACGTATATCGACAATACCTCGACGAATATTGCTTCCAAGTCGTTTATCGTGTCTGATTTATCGTGTAAACTAGCAACTGTATACATATCCACAGAAAAAAACCAAAGGTGTTAAATCACACGATCTTGGAGTCAATTCAAAGGTCCATTACGCGAAATATACGCTCATCGAATGTTCCTTCAATAAATTGATTATGGCACGCGCTGTGTGGCAATTGCGCATCTTGTTGAAAACCACAACTCTATCCACATTAATGCCATTCAATTGGAACGAAAAAATCGAAAATTCTTCAGCACGATGGTGAATCCGGCTCATTAGGGTCCACTCAATACTACGTTCCACTGAGGACAGCTTTTCGTGCGTACTATATAACAAATCTGTGAATTCTACTATGAATTAAATATGGGTAGTGCGAAAACGATCCATAGTTATTCGAATTACTTGCTCCGAATGACGTTTAAGTCGACCGTAAAATATAAGTTTTCCGAACTGAACCATGATTTTCGAAATAAATCTGTACAATTGCAAGCATTTCTCTGGCGTAAGTCTATTCATGGTAAAATAACAATCTCAAAACAAAATCAGTTGTCAGAAATCAAATTGGCTGTCGCTGGCAAAAGTGTTGCCAATTCGAAAACAAACCGCTAAAAAACACTCTGTACTATTCCATTTTTAATTGTTTCCAGGTTCGATTCCGGTAGTCAACTACATATTTTTTTGATAGATTATTATTTTGGTACATCCTTTTTAACTGACTCATTTAATATTTTAAATATCACAAAATTATTTCGCAAATTGCGATAACCAATAAAAATTAATAGTTGTATTTTATAATAATAGATGAACTACACCGGGAATATTATTTGCTAGGCAAAAGACGTATCCAATTAAACCATGGTTGACTATAAAAGATTGATAGATGTGTATTCATCACACGAAGGAAACATACAAACTTGTATAAAATATATTATTAAGGATAACACATTCTTAAGTGAAGTTGTAATTATTTCAGAACATAGTCTGTGATGTTTTAAATACTAATTTAATGCCTTAATTTTTAAATATAAATATATAAATAAAATTGTGCTTGCGCTACCGGGATGGCTTTCACAAATGGAACGACAGATGTAATTAATTTGAAAAAGTGTAACATATAGGTTCGAATATTTGTATATGAAAAACACAATTGGCTAGTGAACTTCCCCTGAATGGAATAGAAGATACAGTTCGTATCCCGGTAGCGCGAAACAAATATTTTTTGACAAAATTGGATTATATATTTAATATATTTAAAATTAATACATTAATTAGTAATATAATATAATATCTTCTTCGAATAAGAAATATGATCTCTTACGTCACACTATGTCGGAGACGTTGAAAGGGGTGTAGGTAATGAAAAACTATCATGGTTGGTATCACTTCAGAAAGAGGCTCGATATACAAAAGGCTGGTAATTAAAAATCAAGAAAGATAAATTACGAGGGCATGTCAAAAATTAACTACATTTTTCTTTCTATAGACTCGTGGATGATTTGATAGGCAGAACCACGAGTGATGTTCAAAGAAGACACTGCCTCACCGATGATAACTCGCCTAATCGCTAGAACCATCTCTCAAACTTGCTGATTTTGTCGTACGTGGTAGAGGTTGACGGGCGTCGTGCGTCACACTCGTCCGGCCACTTTTAATCTTCTCGATCCACAAAAAAAAACCACTTTTATGTGAAATCGGATCACTGCTGTGCACTGTAATAGCCGGGAGGCAAATGACGGTATCGGGATCAAATTTCGCACACGTGACCGCAGTCGTACCGACTCTAAGCACGCATGCGCAGATGGGTTATGGCGAAGGTGTAGATAATTGTTAACTCGCTCTCGTATGTTATACCGCCAATAATGATTATGACATCTTTTCAAATTAATAATATGCTTTTATCCTTTACTTAAAAAATAAATAGAAATGGTTGGTATCGCTGCTCCTCTCTACCATGAGCCTGACATTGTCAAATTTAATCAAATTCAACGGTTTTGACGGACTGAGCATCTGACTCGGGTGGAAGAGTTTCGCGAGGGACCGACATGGTCTCGAGGTTGACTGGTAAACTTCTCAATTATACCCATACATTATTTAATATAATTTTATTTTTTTGCTTCTATTTTTCATATTTCTTATCTACCTATCAAATACATCCATATTAATTTGACAGTTCATTTAGCGCGCAAAACTACACCACCGATAGATCGGCGCAAAGTGATGCTCATTGGCTCGCTAGTGAATCATATGTATATATATTTTTAGTAATAAAATATTTTTTCTAAAAATTGTCTCGTACATTTGGGATGTCTTGTGGTTCGATACGTATTGTCGACAAAAAAAATTGTAAATATCTGTTATTAATAATATTATATAATTTTATAGCGCCATGAAAAAAAAAAAAAAATTTCACCCGAAGGGCGCTTCACACATAAACTGTCTATAGTCCTACATTATCTTTGTATTTACAATTACAAATCGTTAAAAATGATTTTTTAAAAAGGTGCATTTTAGTTCCTTCTTAAATAAAGTCTCCGATGCACTGTTTTTTATAACGGAGGGCAAAGAGTTCCATACTTTTGTAGTAGAAATCCAAATTCAGATTAATTTATCGTATTGCTTTAAATATGAACATTTTAATTATTTTCTAAATTACCAAATAACGTTTGTAATAGGCTCAAATGAAGCTCAAATAAAATTAAAAAAAAAAAACACATTATAAATTTATCCCTTCCGTTCAGATATCCGATTAAACACCCGGTAGTTGTGCCCCCGCACGCGAGTACACTTCCCGCTAAATCCCTAAAGGAATTACTGATCAGCCCCGAAAATGTAACAAAGGAGGCCCCTCACAAAGGTCTGATTACCGTCAGAAAAAATGTAGTGTTAACGTTCGGGCGATAAAAACCGCAGTAAAACAGTTAGTTGCCGAATGGAATGCTGGGCAGGGAGCAATAAAAAGTTCACAACACTTCAACCCTCGCGCTGACAGCTTCTCGACTAATGGAGTCCATGCACACTCTGATCCTCACCACGACCAGTTGTTTATTGTACCATTTTTTACTAATTACTTCTGTTTTGCCCTGTAAATAAATGACGCGCACACACGCTCAGGTACATATGTTTTTCAAAAGACAATTAAATTCATTTAATCGTAAAAATGTTTTTCCAGTTAAATAAATTACTCACATCGGGCCGCTTTCTCGCATGCAGAGAGGATAAAGCTAGAGTATTATAATTGGTCGTAGATTGAACATATCTGCGATTGAAGTAACAAATAAATTTTAAATGGGTTTTTAAACGAAATTCAGCAATGCGACTAATTTCAATTCTAATTAATTCTCTTTATACTACTTAACATACATATTTATCTCAAAAACCATAAAAACTGGATATGTCTGATTTTGATTCTATACCTCACGATTATTTTAATATCTGCCTCACTGGGCTTCGCCCGTCCTGCGTCATACATTTAACACAGTGTCTCAATAATCAGGAAGTACATATATATATATTTATCAAAGTTAATTAACAATCAGTAAATATAAAAAAAAGAAATAGAAGCAATGAAAATTGAAAATAATAAAAAAAAATTAAGGAAATATAGTGCCAGAGAATAGTTACTAGGTTTACTAGCGACAGAAGAGTAGAAGCGACATAGAAAGATATATTAAATGATGAATTGTTAATGACGTAATTTTCTATCAAAGTGTGGAACAGAGTGTAAGATAATGGAAGAAGACAATAATTTAATCCTCGCGTAAAAAAACATGCGAAAAAATATGTATAGGAAAAAACCGTAACAAAATCGGTTCGTATTTAAACATAAATTCAGTTCATAAATCTAGAAATACAACGCGTTTTAATGATAAATTGTCACGCTAAAACTTTCAAATGTTCAAAAATATGTACGACAACGAATGATGACACAGATATATTGCATAAAAAGCCGCGTAAAAGGTGTACTTTTTTGAACGACGAAGCCATTGATCATCAAACGTATTAACGAATGATTTTGCGTTTCGCTATCTATATCTTTAAAAGGACAGACGTATATTAACTTATCCATAAAATAAGTTAAGAATATAAAACAACAATATTTGTTTGTGCCATTTTTTAAGCAGTCTCTTGTCGCTGTGGCTCTCCAGTATTTCCGTGTTGTGATTTGATTCTCACAACATACCTTATTCATCATTAAAAAGTTGTTAGTTCTAGAAGTAAATACAATTTACTTCTAGACATAAAAAAGTTTAGAATTAGAAAATAAATAATATTATAGAACACTTTAGAAGCACACAAATAAGCAATAAATAATTATAAACTATAAATATATAACTTTCTATATAAAATTATTATAGTGTAACTCCATCTCCAAGCACAAGAGCTAGTCTATTTTTTGGAGAGGTAAGCTAAAAAAAAATCATGTAATTTTAATAATGTAAAATACACAATTCGCGTTATAAAAAAATTGTAAAAATGTCAAATAAATAAAAAATTTAAAAATATGTGCCCATTATTATGAAAGTGGTCTAAATCAAGAAATTAAAAAAAAAAAGAGTTTATCAATTATTTCGCGTCACATTGTTTTAAATGAATATAATATGATGCAAATTATAATAATTGTGAAAAACTTGAAGCGTTTTATTCAGTGCATTGTTACGACGTTCAACTGTATTCCTTACTTACTTACTTACCATCACGCCATTTTCTGCGGGGGTAGGCAGAGAAGATAGAGCTCCACACTCGTCTGTCCTGACACACAATTCTCACCTCATCCACATTCATAAATCTTCTCATCCAAGCTCGCCGATTGTTGAGGCTTCTAACAGAACCATCCTCCATTATTTGGATTACCTGGTCGTGCCAAGTCTTCCGCGGACGTCCTCTATTTCTGGTGCCATCAACACTTGCGTCATATATCTTTCTTACCATTCTCTCCTCATTCATCCGTTCCATATGACCAAATCACCTAAGTGATCCTTTCTTAATCTTGCTCACTATTTTAACATCAGCTTTACATTCTTTCCTTACTCTGTCATAAATAGATTTTTCACATATACGCCTAAGTGATCTCATTTACACTGCATTCAGTCTACTTTTGTTCCTCTTCTGCCACCTCCAGGCCTCACTTCTATACATCAGTTTCGGTACCAGGACTCTATATTGCACTGCTAGTCTTGCCTCGGTTAACAAATTCCCATTAGATATAATTATATTCAAAGTGCCGTTCACTTTATTTCCTGCAGTCACCCTCCTTTCGATATCATTTTCAAGCTTTCCGTTTCTATCAAACATACATGTCTTTCTTTCCTCCTTCTCGAATACCATCACTTTCGACATTCATCGTGAGATCTCTTTCCTTGCGTACATCGTACATTCTACTCATTAGAGTCTTTATTCCGCTAGTGTTTATTTTGATAATAGACTAAGTCATTTCAACCTTAACTTTTGTATTTCCTTATAAGTTATGTGCAACATTTATATGTCGAAATAAATAATAAATCTAGTAAACTAAATACATTTAGAAACATTGTGTTGTGTAATATGAAAATATTTTTTAATCAATTCAAACGTAAACCTTTAAATAGTTACACTAATAGATGTAGATAATAGATACATGGCAATATTACATAAAAAATATAGCACTTAATCAATAAATAACCGGAATACGCCAACAGATCGTTTACTGTGTATGTTCCAGTGGCGTAACTCCGCCAATGCGATTCATCAGGGCCCAGGTTGGATAGGGATCCAAAAGTAGTCCGCTCCCTATAATGCATTTGTATCAATACGTTTCCCATCTTTCATATGGGAGTAATAATTTTTCAAATTCACAACAGCGAGAAATAGAAATATATTTTTTTATATGCATTGCGACCACAATATTAATGTATATGTATATGTTACAGTCAATGTGTATTCTCAGTGAAGTTATATTTTCACTGCGACGGTGGAATCGCCGCTTACCCAGGACCATTTATAAGCAAAAGTTCTATATAGTTACAGTGTCAAAACGAAGCCGAATATTTGCCATCTCAAAACTATCACAGTTCCGAACTCACGATTAAACAAACAATTACAAGGAAAGTATACTAGTGTAAGAAAAAAGGCAATTGAGAAATCCAAAACTTGTTACATTGTATAAAATCAAAATAAGCACGTGTGCTACTTGAGTTGGGAGGCTGAGGGGGGGAAACAACAGGCCCTCGAAGAGTGGAAAAAAAGACAGCAACAAAATAAAAACGAGCTGACCAGTCATCCGAACACCACTGCCAGTAGATAATAGTCCAGAGACAAACCATAGTTCAGATTTAAAATATATATAATTTTTGATATATATTTATATAAATAAATATATATAAATGCATATACCCAAACGTCTCAAAACACACTTTTTTATGAATGTGTAAATATTATTATTAGATCAATTTTGTTCTTATGGATTTTATACTTTTTTTTCTTCTCTTTTTATAATATTTTAACAATTATTGGTAACACCCCCTCACTAGACGATGCTGTGTCGAGGTTGGCTATTTAATTTTTAAAGTTATTTTAATGTTTTTTTTAAATTTGTACTTGTACTATAACTGCCCTCCTTTATTTGCTGTTTTTTATGTAGTACTGCTCGTCGTTTGTTCAATTTTTATTGTCTCGCTGTCTAATTCTGCTATATAATTAGTTTCTAAAATATTGGTGTATTTATTGTATTGCATTTTGGGTATAACTTTAATTATAGAATTTGGTGCTCTAAATAGTTGTTTAATACATATCTAGTCTGCACCTCCCCATCTAATTATGACATATTCTATTATTGTTTTGCAGAGCGCATCGTACATATTATTTTACGAACTATTCCTATATTATATTATATATATTGTATAGGGGGTCTTTCCATTTTGCATTTGGGCCCATTTTTTTTAGATACACTACTGACGCATACATACATTTAAGACGTGATTATTTTTGTCGGTGGCGACACGTTTATTTTTATTTTTACTACGTATAACGAATGCTCTCTGCTTGCCCTAACCCCTTTCCGCACTGTATGCTCAGGGTCCCCGAAGATGGAGATCAGTGGACCATTTACTAGACTCGGCAACTTCTGAAGACGCTGCTTGGTTTCCTGGCCTCTCTCCCTTGTTTCCGGCAGCACAGCAAGGCAGTAAAAATGTAAAGCGTGAAATAACGAAAACGGATATTAAAATCCAGTGGAGCTGGATTATACATTCTAGGCGATATTGGATTTTTAGTCAGGATGTGCACACATTGAAAATCGCAGTAAGCTATAAAGGGAAAACAATATTCAGCTTCGCTATGAGCAAAATTTCATATCCTTTTTTTCCGTATGATAAACGCAGTTTGCAATATTTTGAGAATTGTTTGATAATTAAGGTCGGTTTGAATTTGGGGTTTAGATACTTAATTTGACTTGATCCATCAGACTACTGAGGAGTAAACTCTTTTTGAAAGCCTTCACCTGATTTATCCAGCATTTGGGTGACTTGGTAGCCTTCGACTCTACCTTAAACCACCGATATTTTAATGATATTAATGTATCTTGTGAAGTACCATTATTAGATTCTCCCGAATATAATGCCCGATTTTATTTATTCCTTCATTATATATAATAAATAATTTAATGTCAGCGTTTTTGTATGTGTGTGTGTGTGTCTGTCAGCTGTAGCGCGAAGTGGGAAGAGATAGGTATGTATGTGTGTGTTGCGCGGAGGATGACTTATAAGGGAGCCGCGCCTGTCAGAAGGCCCTCTTACTGCACCGACGTGAATACATTAACTTGTAAACTTGCAACATATATTATTGTAACTCGCTAACTATCTCATAAACTACTAGTTTTAACACGACAAAGAGTTTAACTGTCAGTAACAGGAGACAAACTGATAACCCAAGAACAAATACGCTCAGGCCAAGGTTTTTACAAAAAAAATGTTTTTTTAGCATGAATTTATACCTGGGCCTTAAACATTTCAAATAGCATGCAATGTTAAACAAAAACTTGATGAAGAAACCACTTCTGAACTATGTAGTGTTGGTTAATATGTTCAGGAACGGGGACGTAAACCTTAGAGATGAAGAGGGTCAAAGATGTCCCGTTACTATCGAAAACGACAAATTTAAAGCTTTAGTTCGGAATAACCCAATGTTTTTTTTTTCATTTTATACATTACTAGGAACCCACTTAAGTTTTCTACTTGAAATATTATTTTGAATTAATTTTTTTAATAATACTGTTTACGTAACTTGTATTGTTGCCAAACTTTTGCCGATAACACGACAAATATTAGTAAAAATCAATAAATCTATTTGCGCCTTTTTTTAAATAAAGATACGTACACAGAATGCGTGTCACGTCAATATTCTTACTATTTTTAAACTAAGCTGAACGCTTGTGATATGAAAATAGAACTTGCCGGTCTCGTGGAAAGAGATTCAAACCCCCGACTGTAATATACAAAGTGTTACCTACGCCGTAACTGAAAAATGAAGTAAATAATTCATGTTTTAAATAACACCGCGAATCTACTTACACCCCTAGAGAATATTTGATTTCTGAATTATCTGATTTACCGTTTACTGACGCCTTAACAGCCACGGCTGGCGATGCAAGATGTAGTTATCACCGAATTTATTAGAAAGTGTTAATATAACATATATACATATAAAATAATTACGGCTCTTTACGAAACAGATGATTAATTCCAGAAATTAGTTACTTTATCCCCCTGTGTTTGCGTTACCGAAGCCTTTTAAATTAATGTATTGAGTACGTGAAAGCGGGCGCTATTCAAGCGAAAACGCCGAACAATGTGTACACGTTGCTTTCAACCCCCTTGTTTATAGAAGCCAATATCCTATCTAAATTAATATAACGCTCTGCCGCAAAGAACAATTTTCAAAAGGGTGTAATGTAAACATTAAATTTTTTTACAAGATTAATATTACGCTCCAAATACAGCGCCGGCGCAGATACGCTAAAACAAATCTTTCAAAAAAAAAAAATTAAACCGTTACGACTTAAAAAACAATATAATACGATGTAGTACACCTCTGTGACGATACGCGAAAGCTCGACGCAGAGAGGTGGGTTGAACTGACGGATGCGTGAATTGGGTAGAACACTCTGTTTCCGATTCTCGAAGACAGCGGTTGACCCGGTTCCAGTGCCACGACCAGTATTCTTTTTGGAAGTGTCGTAACATAAATTTACTCCCTCGTGTAGTATACAAAACAAAACTGATTTGATCTTCACTTGATAACATTATTCATTATAATTGTAAGTAGAGAAATAAAGCAATAATAAATGAAATGTCCATATAATTAAAATTATTCAATCTTTGTAAGTTAGCTGTCAAAACGAACTGTAAAAATGCCATGAAGTTTGGCAAAAAATAAAATTATAATGAATATATATGAAATAAAAAAACAAAAATGACATCTAGATGACATAAGAATCGTGGATAGACAATTTCTATGGTAAGGAAGATTTCTCCCTTATCATAGACAGAAAAAAAGATGACAGATGTCAATATACGATTTCGCTAAAATGTGTTTTTCTTTCTTACTCGTAATAAATACAATGTACACTTCAAAATTGAATATACATTTATTACAATCACAATTTTTGAATATATAAAAGAGAAAACATCCTAGAGATATTATAAACACGTTCGTTTTTTACCGTTACAGTCCTTACCGTTTAATACCGTCACTATACAGCCATGATGACATTACTGAAGCCACACCTAGAAAGTCATAGTTGTTGATAGGGGACGCATAATACTATAATGGATTGTATGTCCTTTCCTCTCATGGGTATGGGTTTCAGGATGGGAAACCCAGCTGGGTGACCAAACATATATGTGTTGTCCTCTTTCTCTGGCTCAAGGACTATCATTTATTTTCAACGCCGCACCTATAATTTATGTACGATTGTTCATAATACTTGTATACACACATTGTGTTTACGCACCTTTCTTTCCTTCGACTGGCACCCCTGAGATTTCTTGTTAATTGAAGGATCGCTATCAAAACGAGTCGGAGCTCAATTGCGGTCAATACGTCGTCCGGTAAGGAGCTCTCTATAATCGGAGCGACGGGAGTGCGCATTTCGGCCGGTTGGAATATTACTCAGAGATAAGAAGAACAATAACATAGGACTAAGCCACGATGCCCGAGAAACAGCTACTGTCAATCAAGGTTAGTGGTAATTTTCACTCTGCATACATGACCAAAAAACTCGGGAACAACAATTGTCGAAGGCATTCACTGGAACACAATGATTCTTTCATGTTTTTTCGTATATTTTTATTTTTAATGATTTCAAATGTAAATTTTTGATTTGTATATACTATTATAAATTGTTTATCTGCTCTAAAAAATACTTAAACTAGAAGGAAAGATAGCAGAATGTAGAATACGGAAAAAAGGAAGAGAAAACCATTCGTGGGTCAGTTGCTGGAGTGGACAAGATACAGGAGCTAAGAAAAGTAAATAGGGCAGAATAGGGATTGATGGATAGAGCTACAGAAAGCCATTAAAACATTTTAATTTTTTTTAATTTAAGTATTGGTATAATACGATAGATAGACGTGGTTAAAACTTCGATATAGAGACTATTTCTGGAATTTTTTGTAAGCAATTAATGTTTTGAATAAGTAGATGAGTTTGTGAATTTGGAAAAAATATTTGATAAAAACGGAAAGGCTGAGAAAGATATCGAAAGGAGGGTGACTGCAGAGAATAAAGTGAACGGCGCTTTAAAGCTGGATTTAATGGGAACATGTCAACCGAGGCAAGACTAGCGGTACACAATGGAGTCGTCATATTTACTCTGACGTATGAAAGTGAGTCCTGGAGCTGGAAAAAAAGAAACGAAAGTAGATTGAATGCAGTCGTAATGAGCTGATCACTTAGGTGTATATGTGGCACATCTATTTATGACAGAGTAAATAATGAAGAAATAAGGAAAGAGTGTAAAGCTGATCTTAGTATAGAGAGTAATATTAAAGATGGATCACTAAGGTGATTTGGTAATATGAACGAATAAATGGGGAGAGATGCTAAAAAAGATATATGACGCAAATATTGATAACACCAGAAATAGGGGACATCCGCGAAAGACTTGATATAACCAGGTAAAGCAGATTACTGGAAGATGGTTTTGTTAGAAGCCTCAAAAATCGGCAAGCTTGTATGAGAAGATGAATGAATATTGATAGGGCGAGAGTTGTGTGTGAGGACAGAATAGTATGGCGTGATGGTAAATTAGTTAGTTAGTAAGTTCCATAATCACGACTGTTCTCATCGAGAGCAAAACGACGAAGAAGAAGAAGAAACCAATCTTTGACCCATTGTTATTTTATATTTTTGCTGCAAGCCCTAAATCATATAACAAAAAACAGTCTGGCCGCTCAAAGTTCGATAACATTTTATTTCTTGTATTCAATATATAATTTGGTGTCAATAAAATATTTCTATCAATCAAAATAATCGTATAACTACGATATATTTCTTCTGCTTTCCACCTTCATGTCATTATTAACATACCTCAATCAGATGAGATTCGCCTCGTAATGCACCTCCTTAAGTCTCGGTCCTGGGTCGCCCTCACAGCTAACTTTCCACCGTTATGGCACTCGTGCAAGTCTTCTTCGGCCCGAGGATAATATCCTCTTCTAGACTGTCAGAATTAGAAGAATCTTTCGTTCACTGATGTGGATAAGGCTTTTTTAAAATGCTTATGTTTGTGACATGGCAGAAATTAGGCGCACGCAGTTTGAACATCTTCGACTCATATTTTTAATACGTACCTACAACAAAAATGTTTGGGACATAACTTTATTGCCATATAATATATATTAATTACTTTGAATGAAATAATGCTCTGTGCCCTCCCCCCCCTTCCTTTCCCCACACGACCTAACTCGTTAGTCGATAGGCGGCCCTTAATTAGAACAGTTCGACGATAGATGCTATCAATTTCAGTGTGTATTGAAATCTTTGACGAGATATTGTGTGTAATAATCCTTATATACAGTCCACTTTCGGAGGTGCTTGGAGATACAGGAGAGTGCGGTGAGTAATTTTTTCATTCCTACCTGTCTTGTATTTCTTCTGGTACCTACAATTGATTAACCACCACAGTATATACTCGTATATACCTATAACAATTCTTTCATCATTATCTTTCAGACAACATAAGAAAAATAAAAACTCCACATATTTAACTTTATTGTATTGTACTTGTATGTAGTAGTAAGTACTCAATAAACGGAATGCAGGGATATTGAAGTACCGAACCAATATTGTACACTGTTCGGAAAGATTTTCTTACTTTGTTGCAATGATATCTTTATCAAGTCTTTCTCCGTATTCTTTTGATATTGAAAAAATAAATAACTCGTTAAAATACTAAGTCTGCTGATACGGGCGATATTACGGTGAAAATACTGAAAACTCAACTGATAACACCCTTACACTACTCAATTTACATAATTCAATAAATTTAATTTCAATAATTTTTTACTTACGAAGACCATATTTTATTTTTAAATTATTAAATTTTTAAATATGAATTAGGTTACTTCCCCGGTTAGGAAAGAGATCCAGGTTCGAATGCCGGTGGCGCAACAACAATATTTTTCGATAGAATTGATTTTATATGTATATCTTTATAATTAATATATTTAATTCATATTTAAAATATCACAGACCTATGTTCTGAATAATTACAACTTCACAATAAGAATGTGTTCTCCTAAATATTAAATTTTTAATTAAATAATGTATTTGCTTTGTAATCGTGAAATTATTTACAAAAGTGTAACAATTACTTCTGAAAATTTTCTGTATTTTTTTTAACAGATTCTTGTAATGAGACTGACATAATTTTTGGATTACATGATAGATTTTAATATTTACTTAATTACCATAGCGTTGTTTCTCCGCAATAGTAGGTAGAGAGAAATCCCGGTACATGTCTATGCGTTCGTCCACTTTCATACATCTTCGGTTGTTGATTTTTCTACATTTTTCTCTTATGTGATCATGCCAGATCTTTCGCAGACGCTCTCTGTTCATGCTGCCTTCAACACTCGCCTCATATATTTTCTTTATCATTATCTCCTCGCTCATACGTTCCACATGATCAAGCCATCCCAGCGACCCTTTCTTTATTCTACTGGCTATGCTACAAACAGCTTTATATCCGCTCCTAATTTTTTCATTCTTCTTTCTATCGTACATAAATCTTCTATACATAATGTAACAAATTTATATTATCTATAAACGCATCATTTACTTTATTTCCTACAGTCAGCCTCTTTTCTATATCATTATCAGCCTTGGTGAACACACTTCACAAACTCGCAAACTCGAAATTTATTAAATAATGTAGACAAGTCTACATTTTTATACCTCAGCAATGAGTCCTTAATTTTACATTTTTAGATTGAAATTGGGATAGCTTGGACACGTTCTGCAAATGCCAGAGGAATAATTACAAAGATGTGTATTTTTGGCAACTCTAGTGAAAAGTTAGCCAATAGGTTGCCCTAGACATCGTTGAAATATGTATTTATTATATTTTACAAAACCATAATATATAATTTAGTATATATATTAGGTTTATTTCATATACAAAACTCATACTATGTATATAATTTGGTACATGTATTGGGTTGTTTAATGAGTCTTTGCGATTTTATTCAAATATAAAATCAAATTTTTAAATCAAAAATTACAATATTTCAATTGATGATGTCCATGGGATTACTGTTCAGAACTTCACCCCATCTTTTAACTAATTTGTCGATGCCTTTTCTATCGAAATTGGCTGGTTTGGTATCGAAATAATTATCAAGACAATTTCTGAGTTCAATGTCATTGTTGAACGTAACGCCACGCATTTTATTGGAGAGCGACCGAAAAATAATAAAAATCTGACGGAGCGAGGTCGGGACTGTAGGGTGGATGCTGCAGAATTTCCCAGTTGAGCTCCTGGATGACCATTTTAACCTTAATTAATGGCAAAGAGAAGTAAATATAAGGTAAACGGCGACAGCTGATATTTTAGAGCAGAAAAAAGGTTAAGGAATAGTTTGTCATTTTTTGTCACATAAAATAAAATACCTAGCATTATTATTAGATATTAAAGAATCAGATTTTAAAAATTACTTAAATCAAAAGCCAAATTTCTTCTGAATTTATAAAAAAAGAATTATAAAAATGAATTAAAAATATTCACTATGAAACATATGACTTATTATTATGACACATACAATAATAAATATCAAATTGTTTGGGTAATGTAAGCGCCTTGTCGATTGAGACTTTGCGTCGCCAACCTTCTGAGAATAAGGGGATGATGAACTGATTTTATTAACACTATTTAAGGTTATATTGTTAAAAACAGACTGTGTACGTCAAAAAAAGTCAACGGTCTTGACATCCACCCCATATTACATTATTTTTATATTCTTGTCAGCGTAGCTCTTCCCTTAATACGTAAAGGCTAAGTTTGCCTTTGTCGTTAGTTGATATAATAATTTTACTATCTTGGCCTCTCTTTTTGTCTTTTCTTTTAATTAGATCTTATGTCTAATCCTGTTTGTGAAACATTTTTCTCTTGTATTTCAGTTACTATTATTCTTTATATTTTTCTTACACTTACGAGAATTTCAACTTAGCTCGTACAATTCTTAAAGATAATCGAACTGGATAGAAAATACACTAAAGAAACTAAACAGCTAAAAGCAATGTCGGGTGCCTAATTTCGAATAAAATTTGGATTTTAAAAGACGTAAGGCAAGGATGCACTTCTGCTTAATTTTGGTTTAGAATTTGACCTTAAAGATGCCGTAGATGATATACGGAGAGACCTTAAAGTATGTATGTGAATCAATAACCTCAGTTGATGACCGGCATATATTATTAGATGATAATATTACAGATATTTAATTTTCACCAATAACGTGAATTAGATCAGTCAAGTCTACGGATTAAGGATAAAAATCAAAAAATATTTAAAAATACTATTATTAAGAGAACACATTCTTATTGTGAAGTTGTAATTATTCAGAACATAGGTCTATGATATTTTAAATATATTAATTAGAAAAATATTCATATAAAATCAATTTTATCAAAAAATATTGTTGTTGCCTCATCGGGATTCGAACCTGGATCTCTTTCCAAACCGGGAAAGGTGCAGTATCTAACACGAACCTATATGTTACCTTTTTGATATTAATACATTTAATCGTTCCATTATTTGAAAGAGCCATCTACCTTATTTTTACGAAATCTCAAATACCTTTGGGTAATCTGATAGCAGACGCCAGAATTATCAATTCATTTTTATTAAATTTCATAGTAATCGGCAGACTAAGGGTTGAGAATGTTGGCTTGTCAATTAATGTCAAGCGGGTATAAATATTTAAGCACCTTAGCTGCTGGTTAAGGGAGGACTGAGATTCAGACTTCTTAATTAAAATATGAATTGAGATGGCATGAAGCGCTTTTGTGAAAATGAAAGATTTCTTCTGCATTCCAATCATGAGCCTGAATAATTAAATGATACAATGTCAAACCAGTGCTGCTTCACAGAATCGAAGTCTGAACTTTAAAAGAAGTCATGGAAATCCAGGTGGCAGGAGAAGAGAGAGGTGAGAAACTACTCACTAAAAACCGTTCAATGAGCGAATGCTACTAAATGCGAACTGACAAATATCTGCCAAACCAAAATGCCAGCCAAACAAAATCGGCCTGAAACATAATATTCACCCTGTATCAAGGGCGCACAGTGCATACAAGCAAAAAAAGCTGGGCATAACTAAATTTCTGGGAAACAAATATAAATTAGAAAATTGGATTAACATTAAAGAAAACATCATTTTGCAATTAGTGCCATCTTTGTACTAGTAGAGATTTTAATTGCTTAGTTCTAAAAAGTCACCGTTATATTTATGGCGCTCTTTTTTATTTACTAAGTTCTGTCTTTGGGCTAGTGAATTACTCAAGTCATATAAATGGCTATATACTGAATTGAAAATTCCTTTCGGTTGATCCGTTTTGTATGGAGTCGTTACCTATGCTGTTTATTACATTAGAATAACATTAGAAATGGTTACAACTGCGTGCAAATCGTTAAAGTGTCTACTTTCTCTTTTACTAATTCGCGAATTTTACTATCTTACTGTTTTTAACCTGCTAATTTCATGATTGTTCTTTAAATTTGGTGCATAGATAGGTTTTTGATTTGAGAAAAACGAAAAGCAATTGGCATAACTATTTCCTATGTTAACCATTAATAAAAATAATTATTTCCTTTAGTGAAGTATTTTTAAACAATAAATTAATCATGTTCAGTCAAAGAAAGTGTTCTTAAAAATTTCCATACATTTTTATATGGGTAAGAAAGTATTATTTTACGTTAAAACTTAAACTTTAAAAACAGTATTAACAGTACTCTAAAATTATAAATAAATACACGATAGGGTCGTATAAACGGCAGATTTATTTTGTTCAAAGACGTTGGTTAAACATAAGTACATATATTGTATTACATATATAATATATGATTGTGTAATATCATTAGTAACAACCTAAATCTATATCTACTGCACGCCACTATCATGTATATCCATATTACTTCAGCCACTGAAACCAAATTGCAAATGATACAAAAGAACAAATTGGAATGATACAGAGAAAACACTGCTCATCTCGATACGGACTCTGATCTAGTGAGGTGGACATTTATTGAAATTTAAATATATTTCAAATGCTTTAATATTTTATGAATTTCGGTTAGTGTTTCATGTTTATTGTAATTGTATACCTCGGTAACGTACTTTTGGAATGAAATCATTATTCTTATGCGCACTTGACACAAAAACCGCAATTTTATCATTTTATTTAAACCATTAATCTTACATAACAGGGTTCACAATTCCGAGCAGATTGTGAATGCGCTATAATTAAACGTTGGATTACTTTCCATTTAAAAACAATTAGATTAAAACCGTTTCGTTTGAACATTAATCTCGCGGGGCGCGGAGTGGGGGAAGATGCTGTCATTTTACAGATTAACATGTGTGCCCGTCCCACCCCTTCGTCGCGTTAGTCCCGAAAGGCCACAGGGATGAAGTCTGATAAAATACGAGCAGGCACATCAAAGTATGGTAAAACAGTAATTTTGTCATGAACCATTATCATAGAATACGTTTATTCAGCGGGTTCCCCAGTAATTGGTTATTTTCCAGGATTTTGGATAAAGGCAGATTGTTCCGTGTTCGTATTTCTTTCTTTTTTAATAGGTGAACACATATATTTCCATAACTTGAAATAAATGTTATTATAAAACGTAGTGCTATTGTCACGAGTTTTAATTTTTTTCCTACCCCTTAGTACACTCCCAATCAATATACATTGTTCCTTTGGATCGACTGGTTTATTTTTGAGTTTCGAGGTTTTCGAGGTCAAATTCGTGATCATTTCATGTTGGATTACTAGTTCATATACCGCTGTGATTTTGTGTGTTGTAGACGTTGATACTCATCAGTGCTTTTGTACTGTGCCAGTTTTCGTTCATTGGGTGAACTTCCGGAAGATCGTAAAGACGGCGTTATCAACCAGGTGAGACGAGCTGTCCTTGTGGTTCCGTGAGTCCATCCTGGTCCGCTATCGAAGGATTTCCTTATCGCACATCATTTTCTATTCTTTATTTCCCATCCACTGCTCCTCTCCGATTCCATCACCCACCACTGTTACCGGTGACTTGCCTCGGTCATACATATATAATCCTAATATACAAAAATGATGAACATTTTAGAATGTTGAAAATTACAGACTAAATTCAAAATTGCCAATTCTTAGTACAATAATGGGAAAAATTATAATTAAATAATATTATTCCCATGTGGGTGTCTTATAATTATCCCCAATCAGCACAATTTCTTTCCACAGAGGTCTATAGAATCGAATTTCTTACAATTTACCGACATTATTTTGAAGGTATTGGACAAAGGATTACAAGTAGACACACTGTATACTGAATTCTCAAAAGCTTTTGATAAAATCAATCATCGAAAACTTCTGAGAAAGTTGTGAAGTCTAGCCTATACACGCGGACCTATACAGATGGTTTACTTCATATATCAAAAATCAGGCAGTTGTGATCCAAGGGTTTAGTTGTATATTTCACAGGGCTCACATTTTGGACCTATTTTATTATTAATTTATATTAATGACATCAAATAATGTTTTTTTAAATGCTGAATTTTCATTATTTGTAGAAGTTGCCAAAATTTAAAAAAATCATTATTTTAATTTTTTAACTTTGTTTTATTAACCACTTAATTAAGTTTAAATACATCTAACTGTTTCGAAAAATACAATTTTCTTCTTCATGACGTTAATACTAACTAAAAACATATGTTGTTGTTTCTTTACCAGAATCTATTTTTAAAAAACAATTATTTAAAAAAACAATTTAGTACCTAATTTAAATTGTTACTTAATATATAAATTTACTCGAATAATTTTTAGGAAAAAAAAAATTAATGGAACTCGTAGTTAAATTAAGTTGGTTTATAATTTTTTGATTAATTTTACACGCTTTATTTATCTCCAACGATTCCAAATTATTTAATTTATGACCAACACTGTTTATATGCAAAATTGACAAACCCAATTTTTTATCAAAGCCATGACCATTTTCTATCAAATGATTAGAAAATTCTGAAAAAAAACCCACTATTGTTCAAACATATCAAATGCTCTTTTACTCTTATATTAAAATTTCTACCCGTTTAACCAATATAAAATGCAGCACAATCCTTGCAACTAAGTTTATAGACACCAGAAATGTTAAATTTATCACTTAAAAATCACCCACTTATTATCTCTTATTACAGGATGACATTAATAGACTTTCAATATACAACTAAAAAAAAACTATTTTTTCTAAATATTGCTAAATGTCACATCATCTCATTTTCAAAGAAAATATTAAATTTGTCGTATAATTATCAAGTCAATAATGACAACCTTAGCGTCTGCACTCAAGTGAAGGATCTTGGTGTTATCTTAGATTCTAAATTAACTTTCATCCCGCATATAGAGTCGGTAATTGCTAAGGCCTATAGGCTCCTCGGATTCATTGCTAGAACATCTAAACCATTTCAGTCACTTTTACTCTTATCATTTTATATTTCTCATTTGTACGCAGTCAACTGGAATTCGGATCGGTAGTTTGAAACACCTATTATTCCGCCCACAGCGACCGACTTGAAAATGTTCAACACAAATTATTCAATATATTAAATTCAATAAATTTAATTTACAAAGTGAGATTTATACTACATCAATAAAATTTTATACAACTCGGTTGACTCGCCCTGTTTATTAGAACAAATAACTTAAACCGCACAACCAACACGTTCAAATAATCTATTTTATCCAAATTTTGGCAGAAAAAATTGTTTTATGATCCCCCGATTTGTGTCAAAGTATAATATCGGAAATTCTTCTAACAACTAGCTTCCTTTCAAAATTAAACTACGCCAACTTTTTAATAACTATTGACATAAATTGTATATACATCGTGTATATATATATATACATATAATTCGGTGAATAATAATGACGTTTGATATGAAAAAGTATTTGTGACGTTTCATCAATATGGAAGACAATCCAGTTCAGAAATAGCGATGCTTGATGTGAGATCTCGTATACTATACTGTCTGCTGATGTTTCTTCTGTGTACGGGAATACGGTGTCAGAATAATAATACTCCATGGATGGTAAAATAATATTTATTCCCGAAATTATACAGTACAAATTAGGTGTTAACGATTTCACGGTCTGGAGCCAAGAAAGTGCAGACCACGGTGTACGACAGATAACTTTTTCACACACGTCATTCTCGCCAACCTAACGCACGCTAGTCATCTTTTACCAAAGATACATTACACCTAAGTAAAGAGAGCAAAACGTTGATAGAATCATAAATCGCCATGTACCAGAAAAGTGTGAACAGAGGCAAACTACACTACACCACGCCACGTCCTGTGTAGCTACATATTTGGCTTTAATGATGAGACTTAAACACTAGTTACATATAATCTGGCTACATTACTCGTATGGGTATGTAAATGTGTATTTACAATGGAATCTAGATTACATACAACCACGCACGAGGAGATGAAGGAAAGACTTGGTACTTAACGTATCCATGCCGAGTTTGTTGTTGTTTGTGATCTTGTTAACGACACAATGAGACGGGAAGCTGCGGATCGCGAGCAGCCCACCTAATCTAATGCAATAAATGCTTCTCGAGAACTCTCGAGAATCATCCCGCGCACTACTTGCTCTTCTGTATAATCCGATAAGTGTTTATCTGTGAACATAGTTTATGTGTTTTCCCAGTGATTAGGTTTAATTTATAATATTAACCCTGTAAGTGTAACTTCACATGAAATCCTTTACAAAATTGTCACGTGTTGGCAAGTAAATATCACTCCTTGACATATATAGAATATGTTCATTCAGTGGGTCCCCCAGTACTTCGCACCAAAACTGCTTTAGAATATTTCAAAATATTTTTACATACTTGAGGAAATGGAGTGAGTGATTATGTTTATGAAATAGTGTTGATAGGTTAGCTGTTAGCTGGGGATCCATTTCTCCCAGCGCTCCGTGTTGTTCGTTTGTGGATGATCACGAAGTGTGAAAAATATGTATGATGGCAGACTAGAGCAGGTTATGAGGAGAGAAACTGCTCACGAATGACACGAGATTCATTATTATACAAAGTTATGCGCAAGTAGCTACTGAAGTCTGATCTAGGAAGTCGAGTGACGCACACCAGTCGGTCTTCCCAGTGGTTACCGGTTAATGTAATTGTGGCTTCTCGCCTGACGTCAGTACGAAGAGTATAATGGCCGTCGATAGCTGGTTTTGTCGATGATATACTACATCTATAAAAGGGATAAGAAAGCCTTTACAGATATATGAAACATATGCAAGGGAACATAATATTTTATACACTACCAGCAAATCGGTCTTAATGGCGTTCAAATATGGAAAAGAGCCAGATAATATTCCTCTCGTGTAGCTAGATGAGACGAAATTGAGCGTTCAAAATAAGGTCAAATACCTTGGCCATATATTCAATGAAGATGGACAAGATGATGATGACATAGAACGGCAGAGGAGACAGTTGAGCGTTCGTGCAAATATGCTGTCACGGCGTTTCTACCGATGCAGTTAGGAGGTGAAGAGGATTCTGTTTAAATCGTTCTTAATAGGAGAACACATTCTTATTGTAAAGTCGTATTCAGAACATAGGTCTGTGATATTTTAAATATAAATTAAATATACTAATTAGAAAGATATACACATAAAATCAATTTTATCGAAAAATATTGTTGTTACGCCACCGGGATTCGAACCTAGATCTCTTTACAAACCGGAGAAGGTGCATTATCTAACTATGCTACAGCGACGATATTTTTAGCGACAAATTTTCGCACCTATATGTTACCTTTTTGATATTAATACATTTAATCGTTCCATTATTTGAAAGAGCCATCTACCTCAAATACCTTTGAGTAATCCGAGACGCTAGAATTATCAATTCATTTTTATTCAATTTTGGACAAATAAAATAAGGTACAAATAATGGAACGATTAAATGTATTAATATTAAAAAGAGATGCAGAAGGTGGGCGTGAATTGTGAGATGAAGCGAGTCGGCGGTCTCGGCCGGCAAGGCCGCCGTTGCGGAGCGATGAAACAAGAGAGAAGTCGTTGGTGAGGGATCAGGCTAGACCTGTAGCAGCAACTGGTAGCGCTTTATCGCTAGCATCGATGCCGGCTGAGACGGTGGTGAATTTAAAATCCTGCCTCCTACATATATTTTTATATACTCTTACTTTTACACATTTTCACATTTACCGGTACTCTATACCAGGCGAATCGAATCCTTTCGGATTTACTCTGATAATAATAATTATCGCCGCTAGGGTGGTGAGATCCTTCATATATATAATCTGCCGCCAGGTGGCACGTATATCGTGGGAATTTTAAATTACCTAAATAAGATTTTGGATATTTGTTTTGGGTTAATTGGTTAAATTTGATTGTACTGAGGTAGATCTCAATTTCAACACTGAAAAATAAGTTTTATGGTCACTGCATTGCTCAGCATAAGCAATCGGCGAAGCTGGTTCACCGATTCAGTCAAATAGAATAAACATCATGTTAGCTGTAACCATAGCCGATAGCCCATTGTTTCTTCTAAAATTACATATTTATTAACAGCGGACTAAAATATGCCGTTTTCTTCTGGAGCTAAACAAAAAGTTTGAGGGTCTGAACTGAACATTGTCTCAAATGCTGTAAAGAACTGAAGAGGAAAGTGTTATTTATTTTCCAAGTCTCACTTGATAAATGGTTCTCGGAAAGCTTCGGGACGATCAACCAATAAAGCACGGGCGTGCCTCTAGGTAGAGTCCCAGGTCCCTTGCTACCCTCGTTTACATAAATAACTTAGAGAAACTTATGGTGAATAGCATTTGTATTCACCAGCAGTATTTCGAACAAGGTATTTTAAAACACAGATAGATATCAACGAAAATAATCGGCTAGCAATTATATTTATATCCGTATCCTCTCTACAAAAACTGTAGACTTTGGTTGAGACCACTGTTCGATCTATATAATTTATTACATGCGTATGTGAACATGACATATGTAGATCGGTGATTACTCTCCAGAACATACCCACTACCCCCACCTCCTATACCAGAACACAATATTTTTCTACGGTGTATTCTCTATTATTTCGAGCAGTTGAAGTTATACCTTCAAATTGTCAGATTATCATTTTCCGGTGGTCCTTCAGCCGCCCCCTGTCCGCTATTCCTGTCCCTCTCCCGATTTTCTACCGCCCTTTCTACATAACTTAATTTTCCACCCCTTGTTTATATAACTACCATGAATTAAAAAGTATTACAATAAATCTTTTTTTTTAATAAAGATGCGTACACGACATACATGTCACATCAATATTATTACTATTTTAAAATAAAAGCAAAACGTTTGTACTATAAAAATAGGACTAACTTAATGGTCTTTTGGAACGAGGCTCGAACCCCCGACCACTAGATCACCAGGTGAGTGTCAAAACTACTAGACTACAAGCATGTATTATTATTAAGATAGGTATACAAAAAAAAACTAAATGTCGAAAAAATATCTTCTTATTATTCTTGAGATAACAAAATGTACAGCGTGATAAAGATTTTCAATGAAGTGCCAAATAGCATAAGAAGGAAAAATTGTATAAATTTTAATTTAAAATACTTTATGTGCTGTGTAACGAATAAAAAAAATTTAAAAATGGAAATATTATACGTTTATATTAGAGCATGATGAGATAGAGATGTATAAGTATACTAATGTATGCATTGGTTTAAGAATTAATATATAAATAATATTATTTTACGTCGATTTACTAAGGATCAGCATTTCATAGATCTGAGGGCTGTCACCAAAGAAGTTGAATTTTCTACTTGGTCAATCCAACGGGTAGGGAAGCTTTATCTCTAACCAATCCAAAATAATTAAGGATTCATCATAATTAAAGGTTGAGAGTCTATCGTTGACGTGTGGCTCCTGCAGAATGGAGACATGATTGCGTCTCACTGTCCATTGTATACGTAATATTATTCTCCAGCACCACATCTGTAAGACGTGAATCCATATTACTTCCATAATTTCATACAGTATTAAGTCCATAAGTATCGAATGTACCAGATACTATACTAGCCTAACCAAAGTTGTTTTATTCAGTTAGTTAAATTATATCAAATCAGAATACAGAATTTTTTTCCTTGTATCGCATAATTTTTAATTCGCAACTACCGTCGTATTTCATTATTATAGACCCAAGATAATTCAATTTCTTAACAATTTCTTGTTTTGGAAGGATATCCGTTTGCGATATCTGGTTACAAAATCTAAATACCGCACATTATAGCCCCTCTCTTATCCATTTTAACTCCACCCCCACTTCTACCTCCCTTAACTCCAAACACACCCTCAATTACTGTCTGAAAATGTTTTAAACTTTAGTTGAATTATATTATTGATAATGGGAAGATGTTCCCGAAAACGTTCTAATGTTTAATACAAAAAATATAGTGGAATAAAGCAGGGCCTCAACTAAATTTTCAAAATATATTAATACTGTATTGTATTTTAATAACCAACGAATGAAATAATCTTACGTAAATTATTTACGGCTACTCTCAAAAATCAATTCAGGTAACTTTATTGGGAGAAAAATAAAATAGATATGTAAAAATGGCAAGAATTTAATATTGAACTAACGGTTCTGTTGACTCGATAGATATTCAAGTTAACGAAATTAAGTTATTTTTTTATTATTTCTATTTTTTGTATCTCTTTCGAATATTTTTAAATTTTAATTAAATAACACCACAGCAGCACAAAAAAACTGTCTACTTTAACACAAACGGTAGTCTAGCAAAGTAGCCAGGACAATGCTTTATTTGTCAGAGGTGGATACCTACTGCATCCCACACAGTAAACTGTATTATATACAAATTAAATGTATTAATTAGAAAGATCTACATATCAAATCAATTTATTGAAAAAATATTGTTGTATCCGGGGAAATGCATTAACTGATTATGCTACAACAACACAGTAAGTAAATATATGTTCACTTCTGACGTGCAAAAAAAATTACGTCAATAAAGGTTTATCTTATGCATACTTCGAATAGCTGCAAAACATGGAAACTCAACAAAAAGTATAATAAAGTTAAAGTAATACAAAAAGTTGTATACTGAGTATTACATGATACAGGAAAAGAATCGAGTAGATAAGAAAACAAACAAGAATAGCCGACATAAAAGAATACGCCAAGAAAATGCCGCATTGCTCGGAGGACGGACAATCGTTTGTGGTATCCAAGGGGAACAAAGTGGCTGAAAGGCTACCCTAAAACTCGCTGGAATAATAATGGACAGTGAAAAGAGAGAGACACTTTAAGAAGCCTTAATCCAGCAGTAAGAATAGCAAATGATGATGATAATATTTTTACAATATAATCATAAATTTAAATAAATAATAAGAAAAACACTTTGTTTAAACCACTATTTATTGATGAATCAACGTATTTCGATAACTATTTAAATAAATTTAAATCATCAACCCATCGATAGTACTCCCGGCGGCCCGCCAGATCCGCACGCCCCTGCGCAATACATTTTTTTTTTGTCCCCAGTAATGATTGATTAAAAATAATTAATACAAAGATATTAAATCCTTCCGGGAATCTTTTACCGTGGAGAGATTCGACCGCAAATAATATAAACATTGAAAATCAATTGAAATCATAACAACTTTCAAATAATTTCATATCGTTATTTGCCTTCAAAGTTCGGTATTATGATTTGATATTCATTATATACACCTCGGAAAACAGATGCCAATTTTCTGTAGGGGTTGAGGCGGGATGTTTTAAAGGGGAATGGATGGCGTATAAAGACAACAAAAAGTATTGTAATATCAAAAACTTTATTTTGAAAGTTATAAAGAAAACTGAAAAGTAAATGTAAAAATCAGGGTTATCAACATTGGAATTATTAAAGTAAATGTTGATTTAAGAATTATAAATATGATTTAAAAACATTAATACTATATTCTCGTATAAGACTGCTAGTGTTGCCAATGTACGGTAATCAGTTAAGACACACAATGTTATTTTTGATGTGATGTCTAAATATTTTAATCTCGGAAAAATATGTGACAAAAAATACAAATGCAATTTATACTCGTTGCCACGGTGAGGAAATATTTTATTAAGTACCCATAAAGGTTCGAAAAGTCACAACACATTTGTGATTATTTATAAATACATAACCTATATGGTACTCATCTAAAAAAAATGAATTATAATGCTAAGAAAACGTTTTCTAGTTAATAAAATTTTAATTTCAAAAATAAAGTTAATAGAATTTCATACCTTCCTTCGTTCCTAGTGAACTGTGCACATAATCAAAAGAGTAATAGTTATTATACTTGCTCATTTTTTTATCAAAATGATAAAATATATCATCCATTTGGGACAATGTAGTTGCACTCTACTGCAATTAAAATGCTGTCTATGCCAAGGGCGCAGACCATACAACTAAATTGTATTTCGAAAAAGTAAAAAAAAAAGGTTCGATACACAGACCAGTAAATGAGTAGACATGAAACAAAGTGCACATATAGGAGAAGAGTTTGAAACATTAGTTGCGTGACGAGGGGCATTCTACACACATTATGTGCGAAAACATAAATATGTAACATATTTATGCAACAGTAAAAGTATTTACTCTTCGAAAATTAAATCTTTGTATAAATTAGTGCATATTATATTGTCAGCGTTTAAATTTTCATTCCAATCGAATCACATATTTTAAAAAGTCGCGGAGCTATTTGATTGCGTTAGTGGTACCGAAGTGATCGCGTGAATGTCACCAAAATGCGAATACTGAAACAAAGAATTTGCGTTAGTTCATGTCTTTATATTTGGTAGTCTGCTGTTCGACATGATTTATTTGTATAAATTCAATATATATTAACCACAAATTGTTAATTAAATATAAATAAATATTTATTTTGAAAACGAAATAAAACAAGATTTTTTTTTTCATAGATTAATACGTCCGACGCACACACGCGCCGATGCCGTATTAACATGTTTTTCATTTCCGGAAAAGGGTGAAAATACTGTCCCACTCCCTTATTTTTCTATGAAACATTATTAATTTTTCCTTCCCTGAAAACGTATAACGTGAGAAAGTTTCAATGTCCACCATAGGTATATAATGTACAATACATAATCTAATATATATATATTAAGATATCTGATGTCTGTACATGTATATATCATGTATTCACACCATTGCTGGCCGGTGAACGGGGACCCGCCGCTTACCAAGGACCGATTTATGAGCAAAAGCTTTTTTTAACATTACTTGGCAACCATGCTTTGCCGCAATGCTGCATAGCATTGCAATTCAAAAACCATTCACTGTTCACACGGTGCAGTAAAAAACATTTACTCAGTAAATCAACACAAGGCAGAAACAAATCAAATGCACGCAACTGTAATAAATTAAATATACACACAAGAATAGACGCACTGAGAGAGACAGCACATGGCAGTTTCTAAGTCCCTCACACACCCCTTAAAGGGAAAAATACACAAAAACAAAAAGGTTTCTTCCGGCAAAGGGAAGCCAGATTTTTCAAGTAAGAAGGGAAGGAGCGGATGGCCCTCATCCTCTTTCTAAATACCTGACCGTCTCAAAATCTCCCAGCGATACACCCACACACCCACAAACCCAAGTCATTACCATAGCTAGTAAAAGATAAAAGATTCTCACCAGCGCCCCCCTAGAGGACGGCCGCGCGCTTTTATATTCAATCCACGTCTCATCCCATCCAACTGATATGATCATTAACTCTCCACCGCATAGACATTTTCTTCATAACATTGTGTCTCAAATCGCCCATAACGTTGTCATATTTCGCTTGCAGTCTTAATGTAACCTCTGTTGAATAAACCATGTGACCTAAACGTAAGTACCTTTTAGTCATTCATTATCCTTTCCGATTAATTCGTTCCCCTATTAGAATTAAGTTAACTATTTAATAACCTAGAAATGAGTGCGTTGTGAGTTTGATTAATTATATGGATTTTAACCTTCAATTATTATCCTTGGTGCGACTTCCAAACGCCTCTTTGGCGTAGAATCTGTGGAAGAATCTGTATGGGCTCCATCTTCAAATATAAATTACACAATATGGCGGGGACGGCCAACAGCCGCCCGCAGGGCAAACCTTTCTAGCTCAGAGTGCGAATAGAAGTGTACGTACCTGCTGGCGCTGGCCCATCACTCAAATCGATGGACGCAATCCTAGCGGAAAATACCGCAACCAGTACTAGGCGTTTTAAACTGCGCGTTAAATCAACTAACTAGGGTGATCGTTATTTTAATTAAGTACAGTAACGTTACATTTTTTCTTATACAAAGAATTCATAATATTATGCAGTTAGAACTCGTACATTATATTATTGCAGAATTTTCTACCGGTAACATCAAATCGAAATACTCTCGACGTGAATGTTTTTCCTTTTGGAATGACAGTAAGCTCGATCATAATGAGACAGGCTATTCATTAATTCAGCGCCTTGGGAGCTGGCGAGCATCTTCTCCCGAGAAGCGTTCATCAAATCCGAGATATGTTCAGTTATTTGAGGAACTCTACACTTACATAAGACTTCAAGTTCCATTTATGCAGTATTATTCACGGATATTAATCCTAGATAGAAATCGCTCTAAGTTCTATGTCCGTTACATTGAAAAGGTTTAGCTATAGAATTACTCACTTTTCTAGTTCACCATACCCGATGCTATGTTAATATTTTGATAACATAGGTTCACTTATTCTTCTGACCTATTTTATTTTCATTTTTGCTAATGCTTAATTATGGCAGGAGAATATTTATGTTATTAAGAACACATTCTTATTATGAAGTTGTAATTATTTAGAACATAGGTCTGTGATATTTTAAATACTAATTAAAATTTAGAAATATATACATAAAAATCAATTTTATCGAAAAAATATTGTTGTTGCGCTACCGGGATTCGAAACTGGATCTCTTTCCAAACCGGGGAAGGTGCATTATTCAAGTATGCTACAGCGATAGTACTTTTGACGACACATATATTAATCGTTCCATTATTTGAAAGCCATCTACTTTGTTTTTACGGAATCTCAAATACCTTTGAGTAAGCCGATAAATGTATCAATTTGAAAAGTGTAACATATAAGTTCGAAAATTTGTCGTCAAAAGTATTGTCGCTATAGCATAGTTGGATAATGTACCTTCCCCGGTTTGGGAAGAGATCCAGGTTCAAATCCCGGTTATACAACAATTTTTTTCGATATAACTGATGTTGTATGTATATCTTTCTAATTAATACATTTAATTAGTATTTAGAATATCTATGTTTTGCCCAGATTTCTAAAGTGTAACAATTCAAAATTTTGAATGGATATGTATTCAATATAAAACACTTTAATATCGCCGTGAGAGAGTGGTGTGTCTCGGGGTAAGAGGGTAGTACCTATGTTTTACGCAGGTTCCTAAAGAGTATATAAACAAAATTTGACTTGCATCAAACATAGGATTACATAGAAAACAGATAGATATATATAGTTTTATGTACATAGATTGGTGCTAAAACAGCTCTTTAGTGCAATATATATGAAAATACCTGAGTAAATCGCAGCGCTAATATAACGAATCATTTTTGAAATTAATCTAAAATGCCAGTAATTTCCCAGTCAAGGCGGGGCTGTAATGAGCGCCTGGGGCGGCGCCGCTAATTAGACTAGGGCTGTCACACGAAGGGCGGATAACACGATGGAACATAAGATACCTCCCACATTAACTCCGCCACACGTCCCCCCTCACAAGGGCGTGCTGCTGCAGCAGCTCGTGTAGCTAATGAATATCTCGGCAAGGGATATTAAAAATTATTTTTTCCGGTTGGACTGAAAGCAGAAAAAAACCTTAGTATAGCAGATTCTGTTGAATTTAACAAAGCGTCGGAAAAATTATTTCAAGAATTTTCATATTTGATTCTCAGTGGCGATTTTTCTGATTATTCTATGTGTTTGTCCAGACCCTATACATAAGTTTTCTTTAGATATTGGCCTTCATCATTATTTAGTGCATTATTTTTGTTTGGATTTTCCATTCTGTCTTCTTTCTTTAATTGTTCCCTCAATTTCTTTTCTAATCAATGCACTGCATATAAGAATGTACTCTAACCCTTCAATTTTCAATAGAGCAGCTAGGAGGTGAAGAGTATTATTTTTAAATCGTTCTTCACTAACATGTAAATCGGTCGAACTACAAGCAAATGGCGGACAACCGTCTACGAATTTAATATAACAACGAGTACATATTACTGCTCGGATTAGCGCGTTGTGCGCATAGTAGGAGTGTGCACGGATTCGATCAGCTTCTGAAACGTCGAATTGCTGGTGTAAAGTTGCGGCTGAAGCTCGGCACTCACCAACAACTCTCTAGTGTAAGCGGTGCTCTCAGGAAGGCTGGCTCCCTGACCAGAGAATGGCTTCGACTACAGAGTAGCTACAGATATAATAATAGCCGCAACTGAAACATAAACATGACATATCAAATCCAATTTCGTTCTCTTTCTCTCATCCAGGTTTCGCTTCTGTAAGTGCTACGCTCCAAAGGTAGCTTTTGATGAATTGCCAAGTCTCATACGTGGTATTAGAACATTCGACGACTCGATCGCTTCTCATCTGCAAAGTAATACACGAATGTTCACAAATAGTCACAGATATAAACCAGATAAGCCAATAATAAATGCCTTCCAATCGTATGATACAACAAACATGAGTTGAGATCCTATAGTATATTTTAGCTTGTTCAATCAACAACAAAGTAAATCCATAAAGGAATGAGACTGGACTTGTGATATAATAAAAATAGCTTCGTCTCTATGAGATATCCATTATTTGTTTAATAATAATGCCTTTGTAGGTGAAAATCTAGTAATTGTGTGTTCTTTCTTGGACATATTCAAATATGTTATATTTGTCTAATTGATTAATTTTTTTGCATTGAAAGTACCACACATATATGTGTTCTGAAATTGCAACTTCACAATAAAAATATTTTTTCTATATATATATATATAAAATTAAAGTAAACTTTCTATATCTTAAAATTTGATTTTATGTATAGTTTCTGTGATTTATGCTAAGCATTAAAAACTTTAATAGCGTTATTTTATGTATCAATTTACAAGCACAAAATTGTTCACTTTGAAATAATAAAAAATACTCACAATTTCACTCAACATTTCACATCAAATTACACAAAATAATTGCGGAATAATTTTCTCTTCCATCACGAATCAAATGAACTGTTGACCAAGAAATAAATAAAATATGTAAAATAAATTCGCAAATTGATATATTCCTGAAATCACGCCTCCCCTTGAAAATAATGGTAACGAGTCATTTTTTGTGAATACAGTATTTGTATATTTAGCAAATGGGATGCTGTTTGCTTTTACAGATTTATTGGGCTTTTTTTGGTTGTGTGGGAGCTGAAATTGTCGGCTCGTTAAATTTTCTATTTTACATAATTATGCCGTTCTCTTATACTTAACTGAAATGTTAACATAGTAATAATGTTAATCTGTAAACGTGGCATTGCGCCGATTTAATGAATTGTTATAAAAATAAATTACTCTCTAGTAATGTGTGATTTTTTTTTAATGCAATTTCTATAAATTATTATATTCTTAATACTAGCCTCCCTTTGATCGTTCTTAGGTAAATATTTTACTCTTTTTTTATAAATTAAAAATAAACAATTTATTTATTTAACACATTCATTAAAATTATTTTAAAATTAACATGAATCAAATACAGACATTTAGGATGTGAAAATTATAACGTTATTTTACGTATACTTTAAAATTGAAGTAAAAACAATGTGATTAATTTCAAAATAGATTTAACTAAATTTGGAATTTAATTATCGATTTTTAAAATTTAACATAAACATTCTAAGTAAGAAGTTAAAAAAATTATTGTTTCCAAAATCTGTATGTGGTTGGGAATTTATTTATTTATTTATAGTCATATAACATTTTGTGGATAAAGTAATATAATGCATAAAACTAAAAAAAAATATTTTATTGTAATTTAATATTAAAGTTCTAACATTAAAACACAAAACATTTTGAATTAAAACTTCTTTTACTATTTTTCTTTAATTTTTTCAACTTTTAAATAAACTTGCAAGTGGTATAAGAAAGGAAAAGGAACTACATAGATTAAAAATGAAACTTAGCAAATATGTGCAAGATACGTTATTGTAAAAATGATTTTTTTAATATACAGCGTGTAATATTTTATGAGTTCCTGACTAAATTACGAGTCAAAAATATTCAAAGAATATGTGCCTAATATCAATCATGTCAGAGTCAAAAACATAATTATACGATTATTTCGATCAATTAAAATATTTTAATTTCGAGCGGCTAGATTATTTTTTGTTAGATGATTTAGGGCCTGAAGTAAAGATAATAATTTCGTAAATATTCATTCCAAAGAACGTAGACTTCAAGCTTAATACGATTTTGAAAAAATTTCAAACAATAATATTATCCGTAACATATTTTTTGAACATTTAATATAGTCAGGAATTCTCCAATTAAATATTGTGGACTAGGTCTTGTTACATCTTTTATATACACTTATGTATTCATTATATTAAGAATAAATATATAACTATGAGTAATAATTTCAACCGGTCGATTGGAAGTTATATATCATTTTATATAATCAAAAGTACATATTTAATTATTTTACAGAGAGACTGCTTTCGTTTTAAATATTTGAAATATTTCAAATCACTTTTTTTAATCCTTAAATTGTGAAACCAAATAAACAGTTATTTCCATGGGAATAGCGATGAACAGCTAAACGCGCTTACATTCACACTTCCGTACAATTTATGGAATCTTGTTTAGGGTTGATCTCCATGTGTTGTGAGAGTATTTCTATCTCATTTCAACAAGCTGAAATTTTTATATGTTTGTTTCGTTTTCATGTATTTTATCAATATTATTTTTTATATTCAAATTAAAAAAAAATATATTAGTTGAATTAATATTAGCAATTTATGATCCTACCATCAACTACATAATGAGGAACGATAATTTATGCAATTTTTTGCAATAAATTTAGATTAAATACCAGAAACAGTATTTTTATCAAAAGCCTATCATTTTTAGATTGTGAAGAAATAAAAAATATACACATTTTATTAAATTTTATTAAAATAAATCAATTATTTTAATAAATGTACTTTATTCCTTTTGATCAATACAACGACACAAATACCCACCCACACACATACACACACATGCACACACAAAGTCGGTACCATGTAACTTCATCCACCGCAAAACGCGCACAGCACCTGAGAACTTAAGCCTTCTTAGCAATGCAGCTGAGACGATTCAGGAAGTTCTTTGTCTATGTATATGTAAGCGTGTTATTTCTATTTTCTAAGTCCAATATTCTCATTCATTGTTCATTTAAATTGATATGAAATTTTAAAATTATTTTATAAGCCCTTAGTATATTGTTTACGCACCTTTTGTTGTTTACTTAAATGGGTTGTCTCGATGATTGATGTGAGTCATTTATGTTGTGTGAATGTCGCCACTTTCGGAGACTGTAGGATCGCTGCCAAACCATGTTCGGAGCTCAATTGCGGTCAGTACATCGTCCGGTAAAGATCTCTCAACAATCGTGGCTTTGGGAGTGCGCATTTCGGTTGGTTGGTTTAATACCCAGAAATAAGAAGAACAATATGTCTGACCAACCCACAACGCCAGAGAAGCCGCTACTGTTAATCAAGGTTAGTGGTAATTTTCATTCTGCATACATGACCACATTATCAATATGAAACCCGGAAACAACGGCTATCGGAGACATTCATGGGAACATATATAAAGTATTTAGATTCCGTTTTTTAACTGAGTACTGAACTACGCTTGGCAACACTGTATTTTTTATTTTCATTGGCATCATCGCATCAGACAAAGAAACGACCCTTTGTTTTGCTCCGCCGCCGCCATTGATTTTGTTTTATTGCGCGCTTACTATTTTGTGTTTGTTTACAAGTACGTGTTTATTTTTTATCATCATTTAGGATTTAAATCTAAAGAAATGTATAAACTGTAAATGATTTAGTTATTTAATGATTTGGCTTATTTTTTTTTATTGAGATATTATTATACGTATGTTATAACTAGTCAGTTAAACTTAGACTATGATGTTCTCTGCATAATCGTTTGTGTGAAAGCACTAAATTTAATAATTAGTAGTAGGTAACCGTCAGTCATCTATTATTTTTGTTAAAATAAATTTTCTATAAATACATAATGAGGAAATAAATATATTTTTTATTTAAGATGACTAATCAGCCTGGCTGTCGAAGTAGTCGAAATATTTGTCAGATATTTTTATTTTATTTTGATGATTGGTGAAAATAACAATTGAACGAATTAAAAAATATTGGGTATAAGATGTACGAATGTGGATGAGGCGAGAAATGTGTGTCTGTACGGAAAAATGTAGCGCTCTATCCTCTCTGCTTAACCCCGTGGGGAAACGGTGTGATGGTAAGTAAGTAAGTAAGGGGTGTAGCCATAAAAAACTGTATATATAATACATACTTGGATAAACTTTTTGAAGGAGGGTGGTTTCAGACTCTTCCGATCACGATCGAAGAAAGTGGTTTGAAATTTTCAGAAAGTTGCTTCGTAAGACTCTCTCGCAATAGTCTGTAATATATGTATCTAAAAGGGATGGATGTAAGTAAAACAATGTTATAACTATACTGGAATTTATTAGCACTACTCGAGTTTCGAGAGAAACAGTAATTCTCATCGACAGGTGATGTATTAAATATTTAAATAATAAAACAATCTTGTAAATCTACTCGGGTTGCTCAAGTAGAGATATAACATTGTTTTATTTATATCCATATATTATGATCAAACTCTACTAACGCCGATTCTATCAATACTACCTCAATGGGTTTCCTTTCTGATAGCAGTATGATTTCAGACACACGCCAGTTCGCTCTTGGTAAATTGTAAGCATGTCAATTCCAACTGATTTTAAAGTTAAAGATGGCTCGATGATAAATCACGAGCAATGTTTGCTTGCCCTCCGTGTAATATTTATTGTCGTCACGTGATCTTGGAGCACAACACCGCGCAGGAATTACTTCTTTACAGGAAATAATGCTTCCCCGGCAGCAGCGAGCACAAAGGCCAGCCATGATGGATGGTGTGATTCATCTTGCATTCTGTAGCGGGCCCGCCTCCAGCCCCCGGCCTCGGCAGCCATTGTGTCACACTTATCTGACGGCTCAGACTTCCAATGGAAGATGGGACCCTGCCCCGGGAGTAATTGATCACGAGAAGAAGAAGCGATCAAAAGTGGAGACAATAAGAAAAACACACAGAGTTCCGGGGTGGCAGGTGGCGGCGGCGGCGCCGGCTTACATCACACCGAGGGGACTAGTATCGAGGGTTGTATAGACAAAATACTTCACGTCACGTCATCTTTGACGGAGGCTTTGGGCTCGTTGAAGAGCGTATTTTGTAAAGCAAACCAATATTATCATGTTTGAACAGATTATAAAAGTCCAATGCTGTTGTAAGGTGATTTAAATTAACATATATTTAAAACATTGGGGAGATTTAAATTATATGTAGGTACGTCCTTATGTAGTACGTAAATATTAATTAATATTTAATTTTTGATCAGATTTCAAAATTTAAACGTTAAGTTGTTTTTCTTGACGTTTCATTTGAAGTTGGATATTAAAAAATGTTTGTGGTTTCATTATATGGAAAACGATCTTTTTCAGAAAGATATCAAAACGGTGAGCTCGATAAAGTAACGACAATAAACTGATTGCCTACGGAGAATGGATGCAAACTGCAAACTTGTAGCTGGTTCTCTATCATGCCAACCGTTTCTATGCGAAAAGCCCATCCAAGGATCCATTCATTCATCCATTATATCCCATCATGCCATGTTCCTCTACCACATCCATAGTTTGTCTCATACTATTCAATCTATTCTTCGTATTTTTCGCCCTTTCAATAGTTTTTCATTACTCCTCTTTGTATAGTCACATATACAGATATCATATTTTCTTGGTCGTTCTATCCTCGCTCATCTCTCGCATTCTTTCCGTATTGCAACATTTTAAATATTATCTTTCATCTTGACAATCGCATCTCAACTGCAGTGCAAATTTCATTTTTTTATTCATCAAATGTTACTAACTTTCAATTAATAGCTTCAAAAAACTAGAACTTTTCACATGTTATCACTTTAAAACATCAGTGATATTTTACATAATGTTCACCTTATTTTTCAGTGCGTGTGTACTCGAAATCCAAATGTTAATAAATGTATTTTCAGTTATTTTGTGATTTTGAATTTAAAAATAAAATGCATGCACCTACCTTGGCTTCTTACCGAGTTTAATATCCCAATGTATTTCTAAACTGGAACCGTTCTAAATCTGATCATCGCTTGCTTCATTTTCGGCTTCACGACATAAGGCAAATTAATAGATGTAATTGACGTATGATTGCTTAGTGATTATGCTAAATCACGCTCATAATCCACCGGATATCTGCACAATGGACTACTCGACAATGTTGGCGCGAGTCCAACTTACAAAAATATAAATATTTGTAAATATGAATTAAATATATTAATTATAAAGATATACATATAAAATCAATTTTATCGAAAAATATTGTTGTTGCGCCACCGGGATTCGAACCTGGATCTCTTTCCTAACCGGGGAAGGTGCTTTATCCAACTAAGCTACAGCGACATTATTTTTAGCGACAATTTTCGACCCTATATGTTACCTTTTTGATATAACCAGGTATATATATATATATATAGGTTGATATATCAGGTTCGAATCCCGGTGGCGCAACAACAATATTTTTCGATAAAATTGATTTTATATGTATATCTTTATAATTAATATATTTAATTCATATTTAAAATATCACAGACCTATGTTCTGAATAATTACAACTTCACAATAAGAATGTGTTCTCCTAAATAAATATTTGTTGGTTATTTGTAACATTTAAAGCAATATCTATGTTAGACATTGTAATAATTAGAATCTATACAAAATATGAAAGAATATATACATCAGAAAGATATACATATAAAATCAATTTTATCGAAAAATATTGTTGTTGCGAATTATCAATTCATAATGCAGGCGTCTGCTATCAGATTACTCAAAGTAATTTGAGATTCCGTTAAAATAAGTTAGATGGCTCTATCAAATAATGGAACTATTAAATGTATCAATATCAAAAAGGTAATTAATATAAAGGTTCGAAAATTTGTCGCTAAAAATATCGTCGCTGTAGCATAGTTAGATAATGCACCTGTCCCGGTTTGTAAAGAGATCCAGGTTCGAATCCCGGTGGCGCAACAACAATACTTTTCGATAAAATTGATTTTATATGTATATCTTTCTAGTTAATATATTTTATTCAAATTTAAAATATCACAGACCTATGTTCTGAATAATTACAGCTTCACAATAAGAATGTGTTCTCCTAAGAATCTATATATCTAATTAGTGATTCTCAATTCCTCAATGTAAGGATCCCGCAAGCAAATGCAAATTAACTTTATATAATAAAATTACTTGGGTTTTTTTCTATTTGGCACTAATAGATGATTTTAAAGTAGATATCTTGGTTAGAAATAATAATCAAAACACAAAAAACTAAAATACGACAAATAACTGAATTCAACTAGCTGCGATAATTCTAAGAATTTTCCGGACTATTAAGGACCGCTTCCTACATCCTGACGATACCAAACGCAAATATTTTTTTTTAACGTGTAACAAGAATTCGGGATCGTAGTGTAGATTTTTAAAGAGGATCTCGAAACAATTACGATATTAAAACTTAGTTTTATTCTACCCTAACATAAAACTAATTTTGTTCTGAAACTAGCTGGTTTAAAATAATACAACCCAAGTGATTATACAAACAAAGTTGACTTAAACAATTATGGTAAATATATGTATATCTATAATAACCTTGGCCTGATCGGTGGTGGAGCGTTGCGTCTCCTGACAAACTTCAAAACTAGTTGTAATCTTCTTTATTCTTGGGTTGTCAGATATGTCTCCTGTTGGTGGGTCGACAATTAAGCTCTTTGTCATATGATAATTAGCAGTTTATTAAATACACAAGATACGAATAATATATGATACAAGTTTACAAGTTAAAGTATTCACGTTGGTGCAATAAGAGAGCGTTCTGATGGGCGCGGCTCCCTTATAAGGTATTATTAGCGCACGAACACACACACACACACCTAACTCTTCCCACGCAGCGCTACCGTTGACACACACACACATAAACATAAAAATACTCGGAAATTACAATATCATACTTTTAATAAAAACGTTTATTCGTTTGCCTGTAATATCGATATAACATCAACGTCAGTTAGATTGCAATGATATTTATTTAAAAAATGAGTTCCTATATTTTATTTTTATTGTTGTATAAATGTTTGTTTATTACTTTTCTATTTCATTAATTAAGTAACATCAACAAAATATTTTTTAATTTATAAAGTATTCATAATTGTACCGCTAAAGGTAAAAATAAAACATAAGATAAAAATGAGAGTATATAAATGTTACGATATTTTATAACGCGTTATTATCTCTGAATAAACATTTCTTAAGTTAAAAGTGTAAAATGTTTGCTTCTGCATAGACAAAGACCAGTGGCGTAACAAAAAATTGGACCCCAATGCAAAATGGTATAGAGCATCAAGTCTATTCTACGTGAGTTTATCCATTATTTTTCTTATTCTTCATCGTACACTCAATACTGAGCGTCGCGGTTTCTTAAATATACATTGAAAATAGTAAGAACAAAATTGGTCACTTCAATAATATTCTTACTATTAGGAGAACACATTCTTATTGGAAGTTGTAATTATTCAGAACAGACGTCCTGTGATATTTTAAATATTAATTAAAGATATAATCATATAAAAATCAATTTTATCGAAAAATATTGTTGTTGCGCCATCGGGAATCGAACCTGAATCTCTTTCCTAACCGGGTAAGGTGCTTTATCCAACTATCAACAAGCGACAATTTGCGAACCTATATGTTACCTTTTTGATATTAATACTTTGATCGTTCATTATATTGAAAGAGCCATCAACCTTATTTTTACAGATTCTCAAATACTTGAGTAAAACTGATAGCATACCCAGAAAATATCAATTCATGTTTATAAAATTTTGGACACAATGATATAACGTTATTATTAGGAGATCACATTCTTCAATTGTGATAGCTTTGTAATTTATTCAGACATAGTCTGTGATTTTTTTTAAATATAAATTAAATATATTAATTAGAAAGATATACATATAACATCAATTTTATCTAAATAGTGCAGATAATGTACCTTCCCCGGTTAGGAAAGAGATCTAGGTTCAAATCCCGGTAGCGCAACAACAATATTTTTCGATAAAATTTATTTTATATGTATATCTTTCTAATTTATATATTTAATTTATATTTAAAAAATATTCTCACTTTTATTTTATGTATCGCAATTAATAAAAGCCTTATAAATAATCCATGATATGCTTTGCAGCAATGGTCTGATCCCCAACTCAATGTGTCGGCTGTATACATCGATAATATTTTCACTTGTTTTCGTAATAGTCGTGAGGAATTTTTTTTTAAATTTTATATGTCCATTTATTGATGTGGTGGATTTAAAAAAATATTATTCCATGTCAGCGCTCGGAAAAGTACCGATATATGCAAAACTATCCATACCAAATACAGTGTTTCCCAAAAGACTCTTTTATTTTTGTTCATTCGCTACACCAACACAACGATCGGGAGAGGGGCGGGGGGTATGCCGATAGCTACTCGCGTTCTTGGTAATTCAGTCACTATGGAGCGCGTTCTTACCAGTTGTTCGTGAAATTTTACCTGATATCCCGACGAGGTGACATAAACTGGCCTCCGCGTAGCCTTGACTTGACACTCCTATGGGGCTACCTTAAATCAAAAGTGTACAGTAACAATCCTCCTTCTCTGGACCAATTAAAAGAAAATATCCGAGAAGAAATGGCGGCGATCATGAAGAATACGTGCTGAGCAGTTCTCAAAAATTTTATCTCCCATTTAGAAGAGTGCCAGCGAAATAACCGATCACATAATTCTTAAGAAACAAAGGACTATACTTAAATACAAAATGAACATTTTTATATTAAACCCGTTCATTATTTTATTACAGAATTTTTATTACGAAAAAGACTTTTGGGACACCTTGTACACGTTAGATAAAGGCCCAAAAGATCAGCCAAAGGTGCACCGCATTACATGCATCGGCACTAAATAGTGTACAAGCTTAGAATACCGAAAAATCTAAAATTAGTTAATCCTGATGACTGCAGGCGTTATTGGCTAACTGAATTTTGTACTTCAGTGGACATACTCGCTGCGAAGTTAACAAATGAAATTATTTCTTTTTTAATTTAACATCGTTTAAAAGATAAATTCGTATTAATTCTGCGCGGAGAAGGCGAATGATTTATAAATCTCACGGCCGAATAAAGAATTCTCTTGCGTAATATTTAACGTTATATTATTTTGCCCACGATTCCTCTGAAAATACAATTAAAACGTTTTTTAGATTTATTAGTCTCCGTGCAATTTCCCGTGCGTGATTATGAAAATTATTCAATTACGCCACAGCGGGCACACAATATGTTTTTTTTTTCTGTTTTGTTTAAGACAATCGAATTACTAAGTAAATTCAGTTAAAAACATATTTTTGAATAACACGTCGTTACATTTTCCATTCTGGAAATTTTATATCATATTTTGCTTTGGTTTGTATTATTTAAACAGTAGCAAAATTTTATTTGTGTTGAGAGAAAATTTGTAAAGTTATTTCATTGGAAAACAACTATTGGTGTACCCATAAGTAATCAATTATTTTTAGTGTGGAATGTTTGCGTTAGTCTAGCTCAGAGCGTGAACGTGTAAAGACGTGTTTTATACGCAATATTACAATCCGTGGTCTTGTGACTCGTGACAAGTAAATTTAATTTTTTTTATTACTCTGTTGTAAAATGGCGGACAATCAACTAACTGAAGAACATTTACGTCATTGCATGCTGTTTCATTTTCGATCGGGTGTTAATGCAACGGTTACAACAAAGAAAATTAGTGATGTGCATGGAGACGTATTGAAAGTAAAAGCCAATGTCGGTTTAGAAAATTTTCCGATGGTGATTTTGACTTGTCTGATAGCGATCGAAGTGGGCGCCCGGTAGGGTTTGATAATGACGCTTTAAAAACACTGGTGGAAACGAATCCTAAACTGAGTATCCAGGAAATAGCAAACACTCTTCAGGCTACTTGGTCAACAGTTCAAAGACATCTTCACGAAATCGGGAAGGTTTGCAGACAGGATATATGGGTCCCATATCTGTTGTCGGAGATAAATAAAGATCAACGGCGTACAATTTGCACATCTCTTTTGTGCAGAAAAAGAAGTGATTCATTTTTACGAAGGATTGTTACTAGTGACGAGAAATGGGTCTTGTACAACAACAACAAGCGCATTAAACAATGGCTTTCTCCAAATCAACTAGCCGTACCTACTCCTAAACCATCCCACACTTTAAAGAAGGTGTTATTGTGCGTTTGGTGGGACTGTGGTGGCATAATTCATTTTGAACTATTGAAACCGGGAGTAACAGTTACGGCTGAATTGTATTGCCAACAATTGGATAGATTGCATAACCAATTGTTGGTAAAACGACCAGGTCTGGTCAACAGAAAAGGGGTAATATTTCAAAATGATAATGCCCGGCCGCATGCAGCAAGATTTACCCAAGAAAAAATAAGGCAGCTAAACTGGGAAGTTTTGCCACATCCCCCATATTCCCTAGACATAGCACCATCCGATTTTTATTTATTTCGGTCCATGGAACATTACCTGAAGAATAAAATTTTTTTAAATGTCGATGATGTTCGAACTCACCTAAAGCATATTTTTAACATTAAAAGTCTACCAACAAGATGGAAAAAGGTCCTAGATAACGATGGAGATTATATAATCGATTAAAAATTCAATTAAATGTAGTTAAATTCTTTTTTTTGTTGCCACTTAAATAATTGATTACTTATGGGTACACCTAATAAATTCTTCTTCTTCCAAGGATCCGGCTTCTAGCAATCTTTCCTTGCATTGTGAGGTTCAGGAACCAATACTAATCTGGATGTCTCATTACATGTCCGAGATGTTAAAGTTTTAGGATTTTTATTATTTTAAATACTTATTATTTTCTCTATTCCGAACCATAACATCTTTATTCGTAACTCTATCTATTCAGCTTATTTTGATCATTATTTTGTAGATCTTCAATGATTCATGTTGCCTTACCATTTCTTCGGAAAATGTCCATGCGTTTATTCCATAAAATAATATCGAGAACACATAACATCTAACCATTCATATTCATACCTAATCTAAGGTTGAAATCATGTCTACAAAATATATTTATAAACAAATTATAGATATTTTATAGGGACGAAGCTATTTATATCATATTATATAGGAAAATATGGAAGAATGGGTAATTATTAAGAAGAACACATTCTTATTGTGAAGTTGTAATTATTCAGAAAAAATGTCTGTGATGTTTTAAATACTAATTTAATGTATTAATTATAAATATATACATATTAAATCAATTTTGTCGAAAAATATTGTTTTTGCGCTACCGGGATTCGAACCTGGATCTCTATTTTCAATCCGGAGAAGTACACTATCAATTGTAATGGGTAATTACATGGCTTACGACCTGTCTTCGGCTGGCTTAAGTGATCACTTTACACAATGTAACGTTCACCATTCCATCCACGATCAACCTCCATATATATCAAATTTTTGGAAGTTATATATATGTCACTATGTAGAAACACTTCGAGTATTCAAAATATTATTAGGATTCGAAAAATAAATACTAAACGTTCCAGCATCCCTTAAGTGCTGTCTTTAATAAACAATAACAGAAAGGAATGTACATATAAATGAGAAAACAAATACAAATGTAATATAAGAGGTACATAGTACAATTGTGAAATTAGTAGAAAAGCATATACAACATAGGTAAAGACTAATAGTGAACAGTGGTTCTAAGAAAAAATGAATAAAACAATATGTTAAAATTACGTAGGCAATTCAAAGTACATAGATAAAATCAGAAAATAAATAGTCAATTTGCGTGATGCAATGACGCGCCATGCTAATACTTATAAATGTAAATAATAATGTAATAGGTTTAAGCCACCAAAGTATGAATGTATTTTTTAATCTCAGAGCTGTCCATATAGTACTCGTACATAAATCGTGACTAGAACGTATCATCTGAACAAGCTCCGAGGTGCCAACAAACGGCTCGGTAAAAATTCTCATCTAAACTCGCCTTCAGAACTCGGATTATTATTGGCGGTGCCACCCCGCCGCGCGCCCTTAGTTGACATTCTCCCCGGTCCGACAACTTTCCGTCATACTTTAAACGGCGTTTTGTAATTTCAAAATAAAACTTTATAAATCAGGATTAAAACTCGAAAAGCTGCTTGCATCTCGCAAGTAGCGCTGCTGAGTACGAAGTTACTCGAGGAAGATTCACCGTACCTGTGTTCTCTTTACATAGTCCACTTCCCTCCGAAATATATTTACAACGTAAAGTAGCACCAAACATACACCGAATAGAAGGCTATGGTTCCTTTACAATCTTTTTGGAATTGGGAAACTTTTAATGAAACCGACGGAACTTTATAATGAACAGTTGACCGGAGCTAAACATTCTTCCTTCGCGGAAACTTTTCCGGACCAGGTCAGCGGGTAAAGAAGTCTGCTGAGACAGAAGACGGATTTTATTACCAGTCTTGGTAGACGATAATATAACTTCAGAAATTAGGCTCTTTTTATGAGGCTTCGCCGCTGTTCGCGCAGTAGAATCAGTAAATCATTATTTTTCTGTCGGGTAATCGCGTACCTCTTGTACGACGTGACTATTAGTTAAATTATCCAGTACATCACTAAATTACTAATAACTTATCAATAAATCAATAAGTTTTATATTTTAAAAATTCGATTATTTAATTATAAAACAATATTTAGTACAACATAAAACAACCTAACTTAACCAATTGAGACTAATATAATCATTCCAGTACTCGAAGCCCTGGCAGCTATAATTATTTTTTTCAGTAGATCGGAAAGGTTTGCTCGCCCCGTTCGTTCTAGCGGTGATAATTATAAAATAAAACAATGTTATAACTCTACTTGAGTTTATAAGCACAACTAATCTTATTACTTGTATGTCTACCACCTAAGCTTTGTTTCCTTATTTGTGTGTAGTTGGTTTAATACATCACCTGTCGATGAGAGTTATTGTTTATCTCGAAATTCGAGTTGTGCTAATAAACTCAAGTAGAGTTATAACATTGTTTTATTTATATCAATTCGTTATGATGAAACTCAACAAAGTTAACGCTGATTCTATCAATGCGATAATTATTATTTTGAAAGAATAACAATATAGTATTATTAAACAGCCTTCTTTATATATATATAAAACCTCTATCTATGGATTTTTTAAATGAAAAAAAAATTATTAGGAGAACACATTCTTATTGTGAAGCTGTAATTATTCAGAACATAGAATATAGTTGGATAGTGCACCTTCCCCGGTTTGGAAAGAGATCCAGGTTCGAATCCCGATGGCGCAACAATATTATTCGCTATAATTGATTTTATATATATATTATTCTAATTAATTCGTTTAATTCATATTTGAAAATAAGTTGCCGACTTATGAATTGAAACCACACCCATCACCTTCCGATTGTGAATTTTAAAACTGCCATTGCTAACACAACAACATCACACCACAACAATATCAATTTGAAATTTATTAAAATTTATAAAAAACTCTTATGCTAAAATAATTTAAATCATTTCATGTTTGCTTTGTTACTCATATATAAAAACAATTGCATTTATCTATCGGCGATCATTTTTAAATTATTAAATTTTATATAATATGATTATCGAAAATATTTGCCAGTAAGAAGAAAATAACTCAACGTGTATTTAAATATTTGTATATAATAAAATAATTTTGTATAAGACATAATATCTAGCCACTTACTGTTTTTTCTTACTGGCAATGAAGGCATTATACTATCACATGCATTATTGGGGCAATATAATAAGGGATGTAATTCAGTGGACAATAAATGGCAACTATCGACGACTTAAATGCATAAGCTGTCATGGCGGCTGACCAATGAATTCAATGAATTCGCTGATATGCCCGGCATTGCACGGGTAAACTTCCTCACACGTAACCCCCGCCCCGCAATATCACCTCCGCTATGGAGACAGAGAAATATTTTCAATGTCCGAAAGTTCAATCTGATATTGTATAGTACATTTATTGGTTTACACTAGTTTATCGTAGAATTATGCCTGCGAAAGAAAATGGCCGCAATGTCACAACTCACAACATATCGACTATAAATTTTCAACCAGTAACAAAGGTTTCATTTTAAATTAACATCTTATGTACGAGGCGCGTTGTTTAAATAAGTACCTACCTAATTTTCCATTAAAGAATCGCATCATTTTTACAACCCTTTACTTTCTTCGGACGCTACACACCTTAAAGTACTTCTCAAAATAGTCGCCACCATTATTAAGGCACTTATCATAACAGAGTACCATTTTTTGTAAACCTTCATCATAGAACGACGCCGCCTGGAATTAAAACAATGCCTGTACTCCGTCTTTGAGTTCATCATCGTCATCAAAACGCTCGTCACTAAGGAACTACTTCAGATAAAGGAAAAAGTGGAAATCACTTGGTGCCAAGTATCTCACAGTTGGCAAGCTGATCTATTGTCTTGAATATTTCAACCACTCGCTACAAGATGGCCACACTATGTCACACTAGTCTCTAACGTTGCATGCGGTGAGTCAACAGATGAAAGATATCATTGCGCATGCGTAACATCGCAACCGTAGCGGTACACCGAAAATATCCGGCAACGGTATTTACTTAAAAAACAAGCCACGTATTATAAATTTCCGAATGTTTTTTTCTAGACAGATTTTTCCGTTCAAATCTCATTGCAATTTGACGTACAAGTGAACTTTTATATTACTTATAAGATTGGATGAGTTTCATTTCGGCTAAAGCTGAACATTCAACTAATACTAGGCCATAAGGTAATTAGCCGGAGTGTTTCGGGTATATAAATTCCAGTGTCGTTGTGTCACGTGTCCAGTGAGACAGCTGATGCCGGGTGAGACCGACGGAACGACGGATACTTCAGGATAAACTTCTGTCTTTACTGCCCCCACCTTTGCCCAGCCCTTGTCCCGTACCACCCCTCCCCATCATCCACAATAAATAAGTACGGTATAGGAAATAATATCTATTGGCTTTGTGATATTTACTATTTTATTACAGCTCCACGATAGAGCCGGCAGATGGCGCCATGTTACCGAGATGAAGAGAAAAGAGAAAAAGTGGAACGTACGTTTACAACTAGATATAATTGGGTTACCGTCGGACTCTCGGTGAAACTGTATTGCAGGTGGTACTATCACAAATTAACGCTTTATTTAATGTGAAAATACAACCCTTAAATTGCGAGAATTAGTCTAGTTTCAGGGGAAGCGTTTCCCCCGGTATTCATATTCCCGGAACCTTTCCCGAGTATTAGCAGTAAAGGAAACCGCCTACCGACAACGGAATCGCATCAATAAAAGATTACAACTTGAGTTAAACCATTGTTCTGTTCCGGAGCCCCCCTTCCATTATTGATTGATCAGTTCAGATAGCTAACTCAGGTACAAATTGTTCCATCTAACCTTCCATTTACCCTTTCAAGGAATCATAATCAGGAATCCGGGAGTCCGGGAGCAGGGGAGTTTCCAAAACATAAGCATTTTCATTTCAAAGAAAATTTGTGGATTTAATTATATTCAGTGGCCTAATATCCTATGGTAGATACTAATAATAGCCGAATATTTTAGCGATGTATCTACGTCAATGCAGCCATTGGAGATTAAAAGGTTCGCGGCCTAAAATATAGATATGCGGTACCGATAATTTTGCAAATATTTCTAGTATGGACTAATTGTTTTAACATTCCACCACAGTAAGAAATACATTATTTTTTTCAATAAACTAAACATTGTACTATGAACACATAATTTCGAGAGATGGAGCCCCTCTCATCATCGGGTGTATGTATTTCATTAATTCTTTATAAGGTACCAGGAGAATTTTTTTTTTGTAAATTCTGTAATAAAGTGTATTTTTAATTTTTAAGTTTCCGTACACCAGTCCTGTTTTAATTTTAAGTTGGCGCTTCTTTTTCTATAAATTAATTAATGTTTAATATTTAAAGTAAAATATTAATTTTATATTATATACATGTAATTAAATTAAATTACCTTTAGATGCTTTAGTTTTTCGCTTGTAAAATATATTCAATAATTCAAGATAAAAAGAACTAACTACACATAAAATGGAATGGAAAATTACTGCGTTTTTTTAAATATGAACATATAAATGTGAAAATTATATAGTTTATGCGTTATTTTTCGTACAAAAAATAATAATATCATACTATGTCACCATCATATGTTATTTAAAGGATGTATTAATATGTTAAACCATATAAATAAATTACCCCTGGATATGGCATTTTTATAATTTTGTAGATATAACGATATTTATTTTATCGATTTTTACCTACTAAATTTCATATTTCATTCTCCTTCCATCATTTCACATTTTATGTACTAACAAGAGTACACAATTTTCACGAAATCGTGCATCATATTGGAATTGATTCTACATTTCTAGATGTGGCAAAAAAAATAATGACCGATTTTAACATTAAATATATAAAGCTTACGCATAACAGATTTGCACAAGATGTCACCCAATAAATATATTAATATGTGAATAAAAATATACAATTTTTATTATTATAATTTAACATCTACATTGAACAGACAGTATTTATACGAAAGGGTGGGTAAATAAGGGATTTAGGAAGGATGGAAGGAATTCGGAAGAGGGGCAGGAATAGGGAACAGGGGCTGGCTGAAAGACCACCCAAAACCAGAAAATAATAATACCAACCTGTGAAACGCTCCTTCCGGGATCTGTTTTCACTAGATCCACAGGTCTTCCGGCTTCATGATACGTACAATACTGTTCAGCACGTTGTATTCGTCGGTGGTAACGCGAAGTGTCAAACATGCACGATGTATAGCACACGATTACACACAGACAGTATCAGCACACAACAGGAAATCAACGCACCCAATGTCAAAACGCTGATACAAATCGCTGATAACTGATACAAAAACCATAGAGAACACACCATAGAAAGATCGTGTTCCGGTATAGGAGGAGGGGGTAGTGGGTAAGTACTGGATAGGAATTATAGCTGCGTCGCGGTTGTAAGATAGTTATAAAGATCGAACAGACAGAAAAAAAACCTTACTTACGTATAATACTATTTTTTTATATTAGAAAATATAACACATTTTAGAATTATTAGTAGGATACATATATATATTTCATTTAACATTTATTTCTTCTCTATGAGAGTAGGACCCTGTATAGAGAAGAAGTACGTACGAGATAATTTATGTTTCAGTTAGTCTATGTATATATTTTTTTATTTCAGTTACAAATTGATAGTAGTTTGTAATTGTTCTAATTGTGATGGGAAGATTGTTAAAAAATGTGATACCTTAATAAATATAGTGATTTTGGGTTACGGCATATTTTAGTTTTGGAATATCAATTTGGTCTCTAAATCTTGTCAGAATTCACTTCTAAAGTTTAATTGATTTTTATTATTGAAAATTTTGATTATTGAATTTTTTTGTATATGTCTATTATTTTTGGTACTTTGAAATCTGTGAAAAGTTATATACTTGGATAATCTTTTTTTTTTGGTAAATAATTTTTTTTATAATTTTTTGAGTGATTTCTAATTGTGAAATTGAAGTTTTATATGCTCCTCCCCATCCAATAATACCGTATTGCAAATGTGACTGTACAAACGCGTAATATATTATTTTTATATTTGTAAGTGATAAGATGTTTCAGAGTCTTAAAAATACGTAGACAGTTTTCCTTATTTTACTTGTAAAATTAGTAATATGGTCCTTCTATTTCAGTTTGTTATATATTTTGATTCCTAGATACTTATATAGAATAAAATAAAACCTGTTTAAATAATTTGCGTGACTTTTATTATTTTTTTTTTTCAAATCAATTTTTAATTGACGAATATTATTTAACCCGTGAAATCTACACCACTAATTTAAGAATCGTTGAACTCGAGACGCTATCTAATTGGATCAAAAGAAAAATGTGTGGAGTTTGGATATGTTTTGCCAATAGTTGGAACTAACTTTACTCGAGCTCCTCAGGCAATTGTTCGATTCACTTCAAATGGGAATTTTGGACGTATCTCGGAGGAACCGTTTCAGTCCATACAAGAGAACTTTACTGAATTTACTGTAATTTATTTTAGAAATGCACATCTCTCGTTTTTTATTACAAACGAAACGAAACCGTGTGACTTAAGAGTTTCCTCTTCTTGTCATCGTTTATTTGGGCTGATATTGTCGTGACAGTTGGAAATAATATACACTAGCTCCCCCTTCCCTCGCGCCCAGAAATCAACGAAACCACCCTTCCCATCACCACCTCAGGACCCAGAACCTTCTGCACCCCCTTGAACTCATCCGAACCGGGCTCCCATCATGAAAAGATACCTTTACCCTTAGTAAGCCTTTTACTGTGCCCTTAGAATATATATATACAGTCGAGATGACTGTCACTAGTTAGACTTTTTCACAGGAGATTTATATCTCCTGCAATAAAGTATGGTTGTACCGAATTTTTTTGAAGAAACGCTTTGACAATGGCACGTGTTATCATGCCAAAACGTCGGCAAAAACGCGATCTGGATACGCCAGTTTCATACATATATAAACTTATTTTTTAAGTTATTTGTATTATAGTGTATACTGAATTTTTATTTTAAAAATATATATTTTACCATAAAGATTGCTTTCAAATAATGGAAAGATAGATGAATTAATTTGAAAAGTGTAACATATAGATTTAAAGATTTGTCGTCAAAGTACTGTGCTTACTGTACTTGTGCTGTAGAATTATCGGTTAATGCATGTTCCCCGGATTGGAAGAGATCCAGGTTCGAATCCCGGTAGCAACAACAATATTTTTTGATAAAATTCATTTTATATGTATATCTTTCTAAATAATACATTTAATTAGAATTCATTCATTTATAAAAATTTAATTTTTTTATTTTATCTTTTTAAGTTCTTCTGTTTTTCTTGTACTTCTACTCAAGTTAATATTATCTACTTATTAAATTTTTATTTTGTTTCTGCTAATTTTTAAAATTAATTTTATTATGTTATTTTTTTATATATTCCGATGTTACTTGTGTATTTCTTACGTTGTACTTACTATGGTGAATTATTTTGTATAAGCTGCACATATTTATTATAATTAATCTTGTGAAAGCCAATAAAGGTGTTAATATTTAATATAATACAAGTAAATAAAAATAAATATATATATATACATCCTAAAAGATCCCAATTCCAATTATTGAATGTTAGTATAGTAAGTAAAATTAAAAAATGATCATTTAGGTGATTTGGTCATATGGAACGGATGAATGAGGAGAGAATAGTAAGAAATATATATGACACAAGTTTTGATGGTATCAGAAATAGAAGACGTAAACTAAATACTGGAAGATGGTCCTGTTAGAAGCCTCAATATTCGACGAGAGCTCATGCGAGAAGATTTTCTGCTTCATAATGCTGCATTTGCTTCTTTCTTCAAGTAGATTACGTGTTAGTCCGGGTGACGAAACACAAGAACACAAAGGGACCGATCATGCATAACATCTTCAGCTACCTCCGTACAGCCTCAAGAGCAGACACATATCTCATATCGGAAATCTCCGGTGAATCTTGGTGTAAATCATATCAGTTTGCATTCCTCCATTATGGAAATTATCCATTGCTTTGTCATGCCCTTATACACATGCTTGAAGATAAACAATGGTTTTGAATGACTGGCATGGCTTTACATTCACATGACAATTGAATTTCTAACATTCGATTTAGAAATGTACGAGAATATTCCAAAACCATGACAAAACAAACTACATATTATGTTTGTCAGATGATTGTGCAATTGTTTTAGTCGATAAAAGTGTACACGTGGCTTACCTTGGCTCAAAATTGGAAAATTAACGAAACCGAACGGTCAAAAGTATCCAGAATTTTGTACATAATTTTGACTATTACACTTATATTACAATACTTATACACTTATATTACAATACTTATACACTTATATTACAATACTCTTTTTCTTCAACAGTCCCTTGTTATAAGAATGATGTCTGCCATAATTAACGAATGTGATTTCGAGTGTGGCTGAGGAGCAGGAAAACTGAAAACCGGAAAAAACGTTATTTTTGCCGGAACCGAAACCGAACCGATATTTTTTCGGTTTTACTTTCGTTTTACGAGAATTTTTTTTTACTGATAAAAGCTATTTTATTGTATGTACTAATTATATAGTGTGTAGTGGCCACTAGATGCGTAGTAGCATCTCGTGTGCAGTGTGCAGTGTGCAGTTGGCAGTTCGCAAACAGACTATGTGTACACAAACGTCATGACTTTGAAGAAGAGCACGTGATCGACGCAAGTTTCCATGACGTTCATAACCACTGTTACAGGTATTTTATTTGTTATGGGGCCTATAAACTATTGCCCTGCATCCAATAACTTAACCTTAATCTGCGTAAAGACTCGAGGTATCGTAATGTCGAAAGGGATAAAGTTGATTTCTGGTCGAAAAGTCGATTCGCAATGTATACGCGTGACATATTGAGCCTTCTTCTTAAAAAAAAATGCTTTCAATAGAGCAACTTTATTTTTAAGTGTTATAAAAAGTATAATAATAATTCAAAGGGATTGCTGCCCTGGTATGATTGTTGAGTTCCTGTGTCCGCAACACCCGGCAATATAAATATATGTATAATAGTATTAGTAGCTATGTATGAAGTGAAGTGAAGTCTTGCTAAAATTGTGTTCTATTGTTAATCTCAGAAAACATCTGCAGTTGCGATACCAAAAACTTGTCGATCATTCGGCAATACACGTCAGCAGTCACTTGTCTCTCGCTGGTTAAAAAAATATGGCCAATTATCTCTCGGGCAGAAATTGCACAGTACACTGGCGTTTTTGGACAATGCTCCCTTGAGTTGTTGGGGCACCAGTATCTCATTTTATATTTATTAACATAGCCATCGATATGAAAATATGCTTTGTCAGTATACAATATGTTTCCAAGCGTTCGTGCTGTTCCAAAACGTTCCAGCATCATTTTTGCTAAAGTAAACGTAAAGAATAGTTATTTTCGTTGAGAAACTGCACGATTTACAGTTTGTATGGATGAAGCTGTACTTTATTTTTCAAAATAACGTGCACTGTTGTTTTTTTTATTCCAGTGCAGGCTGCAATCTTCCTTATCGATTTACGCGGATTGCGCATAATTTCACGTCGAACTTGAGCCACATGTTCTGGCGTCGCTGCTGACGTTGATGGTACCGGAGGAGTTTGGTTAACCATTGTCTCTTTTTGTCTGAACTTTTGAACCCAATACCAGATAAGTTGCGTGCTCGGCCCATCACTTACTCATCGAATATTAAAATGAGTACAAAAAGAGCGACGCGCACGAACCAATAAATCCGCAAATCACGCTTGTCGAACAATACCCCTCTAACTTACCTCACCCTGATGGTTTACGACCAATTTAATTTGAAATTTTTCCGCTGGACACCCATTACATAATTTATATATTCGTATGTCGTCCCAATATTTGATAACCTGCTCCGAAGAATGGAGGATATTAAAAAACCTGTAAATTCGGGAACAGTTTACGCCACATATATCCTGAAGAAGGTAAAAAAAATGAAGCTGCAGTGGGCGGGACATATATCGAAAGCATATGAGTCGTGTAACATGCACGAAGCCTTTATGCGTAAGCCAAAAGAATCGAGACCAAGGGGAAGAAAAAGACGTAGATGGGCAAAAAATGTCAAGACAGATTTTCAATGGCCCAGCGGACTGGATCACGGAGGCGATGTGAAGGGATATATGGCGTTATGACTGCTGTCGTAGACTTCTATGTATTCCTATGAGATCGTTAAAGAAAGAAAAGATATACTCTTGTATATATTGACATCTTTTCCCGTTCTATGAGGGATTGATTTATGACTCGAATGATAGCTAAAACTAACAAAGGTTTTATATTACTGAATAATTCTATTGAAATTTTTTTATTTATAAACCTTTATTTCTTCTTCTTCTTCTTCTTCTTCTCGTGCTCTATTCATTCAACAGACGTAGATTATTATTACTTTGTTCCCTGCGGCCCAGAAAAGCTTTACAGTAGACTGGCCAAACCATTGTCTCAGGTTCTTCAGCCATGATGTTCTTCTTTTTCCGGGGCCCCGACTTCCAGCAATCTTTCCCTTAATCATAAAGTGCAAGATCTCGTCATTCTTGTCACATCTCCGAGATGTTTTGAGATTTTTATTGTTTTAAATATTTGTTTTTCTTAATTCATCAGAACCATAATAAAGGAAAACACATTATTATTGCGAAGTTGCAGTTTTTTCAGAACATCATTTTGTGGTATTTTAATACTAATTAAATGTATCAACTTGAAAGATATACAGGTACAATTGATTTATCGAAAACAATATGTCGATTACCAATGGGATTGATTTTATCTGTATATCTTTCTAATCGATATATTTAATTGTATTAACATAACATGTTCATTCATAACACTACCCATACAGCTTATTTTGAGCAATCTTTTGAAGATCCACATCTCAAACGCTTCAAGTTATTGCCATATTTTTATTGAATATTATTCTCCTTCTTTTAGATAGGTAATCTACCCATCAAGAGTGATTTGTGCCACAAATCAAGTTGAAACTTTATTTTATAGAAAAAAGTACAATAATATTATAGAATAGGAAATATTATATTACAAGTCAATACCATTGTCGTTCAATAAATGTGCTATTATATAGATTAAATGTGGCGAGTTAAGGGAAAGAAAATGGCACAAGTCAATTACTATCGACGAGATAACTAGAGATAAATCTGTGATCCGCAATAGACAGGCAAAGAAGATATGGTCAAGGGTTTCCTCCTCGGCACCACACTCACACATTGGGGAATCTATTAAGTTCAATCTAAAAATTATTGAATATTAAATAACGAATATTAAATATATTAATTATAATAAGTTATATTTGCGAGAATTCCACGAACCGGGGCGGCGTTCCGGTTTGCTCCGGTTCATTACATGCGCTGGTCATTATTTAAAATGAAGTGAATATTCAAATAAAATGATTTAAATGTATATTGAGGTGATAAATGCGTGTACTTAAATATTTGAATATGAGTTTATTTGTTTTTGTTAAAAATATATATTATTCTTAATTTTTCATAGAATAGTTATTCTAAAGGTAGATTTTTACTTTGTGATAACATAATCAATGATAATTCATATATCATATCATTCAAAGTTATTTGACTTTAATAAGTTAAATAATTTTTTTCACAACACTTTATTAAGGTAAGAAAAATTAGAGATTAGAAAAAGTGTGAATATAATTAATAATCAAATAAAATTTGCAAACAATCCTCCATTAAATATTTTCACACATAACCAATCTTCCCCTTCTAATGACCATGTAATTCTCTAATAAACCCCTCCTGCTCCGATTTCCTACCCCCCCTCCCATGTCCTTCTTTCTAACCCTCTCCAAATACATTATATAAATTCCAGAATACCAAAAATGTCTCTCTTCCCGTATTGTCTTCAAAAATTGTAAAATTACTTAGAATAATTAGTACCATTCGAAATGTATAAAAATCCTCATAATTCCGATGAATAATGTTGTCCCTTTTCACCTCATGCAAAGGTGTCCTCCATTATATAGGTATCCTCCATTATAGCTATAAATACAAGTTGTTGAGTTAAATTGTTAGATCGATAATGCCCTTGCAAGGCGAAATTCGTCTCAAACGAGTAGAATAAAAAAACAAGCGTTTTATTTTCACATATGTGATTATTTATATGGTCGGTAATAAATGCCGACATTGAATTGAAATGAAAAAACGTTAAACGTTCCAAGTTAATCTTCGCCTGAAGGAGAACGTACGAGAATCCCCTAATGACGACATATTTCAGCATTATTCGCGATCCATTACCGAGTAGACTGACTGTAATATCCTCTGCCATCGCCGCGCCGCTGCTCCAGCCACCCTGCTGATGGTCTGGCTCGATTCCTGACGCGCGATATATCGCCCGATCGTCTCATATTCCTCTTTATGTATCCACTTAGTTATACAATATGACTCCCAGCGGTGAACTAGTGCATATTTCCGAGACGTAAAATATCGTTAAACGAGTTCATCATTGCCGAAAATACCACGGGACTGCGAATGAAACTAGCGCCAACACATTTTTTAAATATAATTTATTATCAAAAATTCCGGCACTGATTGCAAGAAATATATTAAGAAGATAGATATAGTCTGATCGCTATAATCTTAACCAATATATCTACTAGATAAATTTTTATCAAAAAGTTTTATTTATTATCCGAATTCTAATATTACTCATAAATTGTAAATAAAAAGATGGTAGATTTTAATAAAATATAACAAATGTCTCTCTAAAATAGAAATTAAATTAATGGTTAACACTTGATTAGTATGCGACAGGGGCCCGAAAGACCCACCCTTTCCCGGAGCTATTCTATGAACCGATACATAAGTTCATAGAATTATATAATTTAAATAAACAAGTTATTTGAGATACAAATACTAGTAAGATGTTACTATGATAAATTTTACAAGTACACTTTTCGACGACCCTATGAGGAATCTTTATTATCAGAAGGAAGAACATATATACAATTTACATATATAAGTTATAGTATCAAGAAGCAGTAAATCAAATCATCATGGACTTCCGAGTCCTACGAGGCTGTTAATGAAAGAAAATAAGATATGTCGTAAATTGCATTATATATTAAATATGAATTAAATATATTAATTATAAAGATATACATATAAAATCAATTTTATCGAAAAATATTGTTGTTGCGCCACCGGGATTCGAACCTGGATCTCTTTCCTAACCGGGGAAGGTGCTTTATCCAACTAAGCTACAGCGACATTATTTTTAGCGACAATTTTCGACCCTATATGTTACCTTTTTGATATTAATACATTTAATCGTTCCATCATTTGACAGAGCCATCTACCTTATTTTTACAGAATCTCAAATACCTTTGAGTAAACTGATAGCAGACGCCAGAATTATCAATTCATTTTTATTAAATTTTGGACACATTGATACATCTTTATTATTTAGGAGAACACATTCTTATTGTGAAGTTGTAATTATTCAGAACAAAGGTCTGTCACATAATTACAACTTCACAATAAGAATGTGTTCTCCTAAAAAATGCATTATATTTTTTTTTTAAAAACTTTGTTCGCTAATGGAGTCTATTTTAAAGTAATAAGTACGTTCATTTGTAATGTTTTAACTCTGAGGAAGTAAAGAAGTTTGCTATAATAAACTCGACGTGTTTCGCGAGCCAGTGCTTGCGTCTGCAGGTGTTAACAAGTAAATTTAATATGCAATTATACAATGCTTGTTCAAATTTTACCGGAAGTGGGATGCTGAGATCTCTACAGTTCAAAATTTACGAATCCAAACTGTGAGGGGATCCTTAATTATAAATAGAGAGAATATTAAGGAAATTTCTTATTTATTATCAAGCTTAATTTATGGACTTCAATATACTGCCTTAACGGTATTTTATTATTTTTTTCAATGATTAAACTAAATTGAATCTAGGCAATTGTCAAACAATTGGGTAGTATTTTTAAAAATAAAAGTACATAAATACACATCCAAAACGTCGCCCAGAGACCACGGTAGAATAGCCCAGAAAACTCTAAACAGATTAATCTAATGATCGATTTAAAGTTTAAAAAATCCCTTTAGTAGGCCACTAGAACTAATTTATCGTCGGTGTGTGTGTTATTGTGTTCTTAACTTTTTTCTCTAGATTTAATATTAACGGAGTTACAAGTTTTGAAAACAGATGGCGGATCAAGCTAGTTAACGAACTTAACCGAGATATTTACCAGAAATTTTTATCAGTCATGAAATTTTCTGGCAGAATTTCGGTCGAAATCTACTACGGTATAGAACAGCAGCCATTTTGAAACAATATGATGGAGCAGGGTCAATTTTACAGAAAAGCTGTGTAATTGTGTTCACAAATTCGTTATATCCATATATAGGCAAACCTTTTAATGGGGTGTGGTTTCGGGATCTCCTGGTCATAATCGAAGAAAGTACATTGAATTTTTTTGAAAGTTGCGACGTGATATCTTCTGCAATATGTTACATAATTCCACTCGACTCGTGACTCGAAAATTATAATTTATACCCACCTTTATGTATTGAATATTTAAAAATCCCTTGAACATTCTTCATCCGCAACAATGTCGGCACACTTTCCATTAGTTGATGTCATATATTGTACGCTATGATACTGACGGTGAACAATTTTGTGTTCGATCCATAGCCTTGTTTATTTAGGCTGGGATAAACCTGTTCGTTGTGAATTAACATGGCCCGTGAAATAATTTATCATGTTTTCTGACAAAACTAACTGCTATAAATATTCATTAATGCTAGTTAATATCGTCATCGTTAATGTCTGAGCCACGTTAGAACGACAAAAAATGTTTTTTTATATTTTAAACTGTTTATACAGAGTATGACAGATCTACAGTATTTTACGGGGGGATACCTGACTAAATTACGAGTCGAAAATCTGTAAGGAATATGTGCTCCATTCTAACCATGTCAAATACATGACCATTTCAATAAAAAAATAATTATACGATTATTACGATTAATAAAATTTTTATTTGATTCCAAATTATACATATATTGAATACAAAAAATTACAGACTATTTTTTGTTAGATGATTTAGGGCCTGCCTGAAGCAAATATATAGATTAATAATTGAACATTTTCGCAATTATTTATTTCGAAGTATGTACGTAGAATTCAAGATTTACACTATTTTGTAAAAATTTCAAACAATTCAAATATTTTCCGTAATAGAGCAGAATTTTCACATATTCGTTGAACATTTTTGACTAGCAATATAGTCAGGTGTCCACCCATAAAATAATGTAGAATAGGTCTGTTACACCCTGTATATTCTATTTTATTGTAGTAACACGTATTTGTTTACGTAGTAAAATAAAAAATATAACATTTATATATAAAATAGGTAGACTTTGTAAGTGTGTGAAAGCATGTTCTTACTTTTTCTCCAAGTCCACGAATTTTTTTAATTTTTGAACAACTGCCATTATGAAATAAGATGACTAAACGTAGCCGAGATCAATTTTCCGGATCAATTTTCAAAAAAAAATTATTAGCAACTTGTAACATTGTTTAAAATAATTTATTACAGTATGATGATCGGGACGCAGTCCTGAATACGCCGCCGGATCAGTATCAACAACCACTGTGGGATGTCAGCAACGCGCTACCCTGAAAGCAGCCTGCGTGACGACCGCCGTGAGCCAGACCGTCAGCCCGCTCCCTTCTCCTGATGCGACAGCTTACACACGTAGTAAAATAATAATTATTGTAAATCATAATAAAATGTATCCAGTATCCTCATATAGATACTGTATATATCATAGCCTGGGCTCTCCATACAAAAATGGTCGCACGACGGCTTGTAGAAAACTGTAATATAATAACATAATGGAAATGTTAATATCTGTGGTGTAAAATATGTTGGTTTCTATGATGATGAAGTGGACGAGGAGTGGAAGTGGTTTTGAAGTATAAATTTTTCTCTGCAATTGATTTAAAATTATAATTTAAAAGTGAGATAATACTATTTAAAATGAATATCAGAAACTCTTAAGATAATCCAAATAACGTAATAAATTGTATTACAGTTTTTAATACATATAATTGTTATTAGGAGAACACATTCTTATTGTGAAGTTGTAATTATTCAGAACATAGGTCTGTGATGTTTTAAATATTAATTAAATGTATTAATTAGAAAGATATACATATAAAATCAATTTTATTAAAAAATATTTTTGTTGCGCCACCGGGATTCAAATCTGGATCTCTTTCCAAACCGGTACATTATCCAACTATGCTAAAGCGACATTATTTTTGACGACAAATTTTCGAATCTATATGTGTTACAACTTTTTCAAATTATAACATTTGTCGTTCCGTTATTTGATATTCCGTAAAAACAAAGTAGGTGGCTCTTTCAAACGCAAATTTTTGAATATCTTGAAACAAAACAAACATGACTTAGACCACTTTCATAATAATGGGCACTTATATATCTATAATATTTCTGTTATCTATATGGTAGCAATCGTTTAATTTCCCTCATGCCCCTGTCATTAGTGCCTCCAAATTATCACAACAAACCAAGGTGAGTACTGCGATACAAATTAACACGAAAGATAATCCGAGACTCGGAGGCGGTTTATCACTCCACGGAATTATAACCTTTCTGATGCCATCTCACACAACATATATCCTCCATAATAGTACAAGAAAGTACGTACTAGGTAAATGACAGGCTGCGCGCCGGAGGGGGGCGGGGGTGTCACACCCGCTTCAAGAAACGAGTATAGATCTCAATTTAAGATAAAGATTCAATCTGAATACACTAACAGTCACTTATTTATTGGTGGTGGAATTAATTTCGACAATTTTCTTGGCAAATCTACTTCTTTGTAAGAATCCAGTTGTATTATTATATATCTAAGTGAGAAAATCCATCAGCAGTGGCAGGATTTTTTTTTTTATATTTACATAAAATAGTTGGTACCTATCTTCTGGTATCAAATTATATAATAATTGAAAACACGGTAGTGAGTACCTATCTAGGTTAAATTCGCAAAGCTCAGTTGATTTTTAACCTTCGAAGCAAATACATTGTGGTTCTTTTTTAATAATTAATAATTTTTTAACTTTGTTTATATAAACCACTGTCAGTTATATTTAACAGACAAAACTAACCAAAATATTCAGTCAGATCAGTCGATCGCGGGCGTTGATGAAAGTCGGTTGTGTGCTCACTTGTTACTCTATGCTATCAATAACCCTTTAAGACTGAAGCGCGTATCCTAAAATTTTAAATATGAATTAAATATATTAATTAGAAAGATATAGAAAAATATTGTTGTTGCGCTACCGGTATTCGAACCTGGATCTCTTTACCAACATTTTTCTAACATGTCTAACATGTTCTAACATAAAACTCAAGCAACTAATCTTGGAAACTAATTATGATGATCTTCTACCTACCTACACATTTTTGTCTCCAACTATTGTATATTACAGACAATAATATTTTTATAACTTTTTTTCAATAATATTTTATAACTTCAGATTATACTTTTTTCACATAACTTTTTATAACTTATATACCTCTAAACAATTACAACTTTTGAAAACAGGTAATTGCTTTAGAACAGACCACGTCTAGTAAAGTAATTACCTTAATTTTTTTCATGTGTATTATATATGCTACAAAAAAATTAATAAAAAATATTAATGTGTCTTAATGTTCTATGATTTAATTAAAAAAATGAAACGTCCAGAGAGTAAAAAAATTTCAAACCCTGCCAAGTGATAAATTGCCAAACGATTATAAAATCAAATTACTATTTATTTAAAATGTTATGTGTGAGAACTGTCACTTTGTAAAATTGTAAATGAAAGTAAGTAGATGAGTGGTGGTGGACGAACTTTATAAGAGGCCGTCTCACGCCGTTCATCACAGCTTCTCCAGAATAATTAGTATATCTCTGAAATATGTAATTATTATTATTACCTGGACATACTAAGTTTCACTTACAAAGAATCGGGACCCAAGAAATTAGCCATTACTCAAAGGTTAGAACACCAAGGGAATCTGGTGATACTTGGAAAGTCATTACATACATATAGTATTTTAATATTTATCTCACTGGGCATCACCCGTGCTGAAGCAAACATTTCACATGATTAATCAATAATCATATTTTACATAACCGGTGAATATTGTGTTCCAGGCCGATGTTACTTATGAAATGAATGACAATTTTTTAATTTGGTTTTCATTTATCGAATTTTTGGTTTATTACAAATATGTGGCCGCATCTGACAGCGACACAAGTACGTGCTTTTTTAAACATATTATTCAAAACATTCTCGCATACTTCGCGTGTTATTCCAGCAATTTCGAATCGAATCCTGTAGCATCCGAATTGTTGTTGACTTAATGGCGTAGTCAAATCAGGTGCTCGAGGAGGCTAGTCGATATCACCACTTTTTGAAATTATGCGGCCGGAAAAAAATTCTCGAAAAATTTCAAGCGTAGCTCGAGCTGTGTATGAAGTTGCACCATCCTATTGAAACCCACATGTGTTTCAGGCCCAATCGACTCAATTCGGCCATTAAAAAGTTTTCCAACGTGTAATGATAGCGATCGCCATTAATGGTTACAGCATTGCCATTCTTATTTAAATAAAATGTTTTAATGACTTCAACACGCTGTTGAGACGTTTGATACTCCATAATGAATTGTAATCAACTATTCTCTACGATTACCAAATTCGAACTGACAAATATTTGTCAAACCAAAATAGCGGCCAAACAAAATCGCACTGGAACATAATATTTACTCTGTAGTTGGTTCAGCAAATACAAATTAAGAATAATTAAATAAAGAAAAGAAAAAAGGAATATAAAAATTATAATAATATATATAATAAATTAAATAATAAAAATATTATTGAACACATAAGAAGTAATTACCTACTTAGATGAGATACTAAAATTTATAAAAATTCATTTGAAATAATGGAATAATCAGAGAGCAATACTTTTCACGCCCAGTCACGTGACAAACGCCAGACGATTATAAAATGATGTCATTGAAAACACAATAAAATTCATTATAAGGTATTAAAAAAATATTTTTTTTAAACAATATTAAATATACAGAATTTTGAACTTAAATATGTTCCGATTTGTTCGAAATCTTTCGTGTAATGTTTCCCACACACAGTGATCCGGCAAAAGATGGAGTAGGTATAAGGCACGATATTACCACAAACCTAAGCAAACAGACACTGCAATGGAATCCGAAACGTCGGCTAGAGAGGTCAAATACACACGGCAGAATAGCCCAGTAAAGTATACACGCAAGAAATAAAAACTTACTCAGTATCATTGCATACCTAGATCAAAACTAAGACAACTCAAGAAGTCATAAAAAAAAAAAACATTTTTTGTTACTAAAGTTATGAAACTAAATAACAATTTAGGTCATAAATGTATCCTGAAATGACACTTTTCGAGAACTGGGACTAAGTTAGTTGCGTGTGTGACAGAGTAACAGAATACAATTCTTGTTTTTTTGAGTTATCTTAGTTTTGATCTAGATGTGCGATATTTACTGTTATGTATTTTCTCCTCAAAATTTGGAGTCGGTAAACAAGTAAGGCGAGTAGCGTAATGCTGGTAATTTATTATTCAACGTGGAAACATTAAATTTCAGTGATTCGGTCTAATTTGTTGTTTTAGGATTTGCTAGTCCAAATTAGCCGTGCATCGCGTGCTTCTTCAATGTGAAATCAACCGTTCAATGTTTTTTATCGTAATTTTCCTTTACTAAAAGGAACAATGGCAACCCATAATTAGGAAGAACATTAATAGTTGAGTACAACATTTTCAGGTTATACCGTAATCCAATTTCTTTATTTTTTCATCTCTTTCAACGGCTTACATCTGAGCGCCGCAATACATCCCTTAACATCGCCTCAGTGGTCCAGTCCATCGGGCACCCTTGCAGGTATGTCTTAATATCAGTGGCGTGCAATAGGTATAGATTTAGGTTATGCTGTTTATTTATTTTATTTGTAACTATATAATGCAATGTAAAAATTTGTTTGGACTGTGCCCGTCTCACTAGTGAAATGCTATGTCGAGACGGGCATAGTTTACAAGCAATTGTACAATTAATTAGAATTACAAGTAGTAGATGGAATTACATTTATTACTATATAATAGGTGTATATGAAGAACAGTTTTAAAGTGGACTCAATTTTTGGATAACTTTGTAGAAATAATTAATACAGATATGAGTCAATATGTTTGAGTGAGTGCATCAATACTGGCTCTACCCATATTACGAATCCAAGTTTTAATATATAGTTTCATGTTCTTAGGACAATTCAATTGATTTAAATCTTTTAACATTCTATTAAATAGTTTAGGTGCAAAATATTTGTAGTTCCTTTGACCACATATTGTGTGTGCTCTTGGGGTTTGTAGGTTATTTGTATTTACCAATGTTATTATACAATCATATATAATATATTTACTGCAATATATGCTGTACATAGTATTATGAACTTTCGTTTAACCAACGTCTTTAGTCAAAATGAATCCGTCGCTTATACGACCCAACCGTGTATTTATTTGTAAGTTTAGAGTAGTATTAATAGTGTTTTTAATGTTTAAGTTTTAACGTAAAATAATACCTTCTTACCAATATAAATTTTTTTAATTTAAGAACACTTTTTATGACTAAACATGATACTTTTATTGTTTGAAAATTCTTCACGTAATAACCAAACAAAATAAAAATAAATATTAATGGTTAACGTAGGAAATAGTTATGCCAATTGCTTTTTGTTTTTCTCAAATCAAAAACAAATTCGTGCACCAAATGCACCCGAACGCAAAGAACGACCATGCAATCAACACGTTAACATAATTAACAATTAATAATAATATTTGCATTGTTCTTTCATATTACAATCCACATTTACAAATCGCAAGATTGACAGATGGCACATGTGAAATTTTTTCAGCTGCCAATCTTATAATTAAAATTGTTATATATTTAAATACGGCACTCTTATTGGGTCACGCTATATTATGATACTATATTGTTAATAATATTGTAAATAATTTATTGTAAACACCTTTAAACATATGAGCATATAGTTATATTATATTTTTATTTATTATCTTTGTTTTATTAACCACTAAATTGAGTTTAAATACATCTACCGGTTTCGAAAAGTAGCATTTTTTAGAATTTTAGGGTTTTCAGAATTTGCTCATCATTTGACAGAAAATGGTTTTAATAAAAAATTGGGATTGTCAATTTTGCATATAAACAGTGTTGGTCACAAATTAAATAATTTGGAATCGTTGGAGATAAATAAAGCGTGTAAAACTAATTAAAAAAATATAAACAACCAACTAAATTTAACTACGAGTCCTATTCTAAAAATTTTTCCTAAAAATTATTCGAATAAATTTGTATTAAGTAATGATTTGAGTTAGATACTAAAAATATTTTTTTTAAAATAGATTTTTTTTAAATAGATTCTGGCAAAGAAACAATAATATATGTTTTAGTTAGTTATGACATCCTGAAGAAGAAAATAGTATTTTTCTAAACCGGTAGATGTATTTAAACTCAATTTAGTGGTTAATAAAACAAAGATAATAAATAAAAATATGAATTTTAACCACAAAGTTGCTAATTTTAAAAGTATATAGTTATATTATCTAACTACTATAAGTTTAGAGAAATATAACAGTTTAATTATTATAATGCTATGGTCTGAGAGTTGTGTGAATAAATTGTGGCGTCTGACGACCGTAGCTCATCACGTCTCAGCCGATAAGAACATCGGCGGGATACGCTGCGCTAGGGGTCAGCCGTCATGCGGGCCGACCGACATGCATCGTGCCTGTAGAAGTGATCGTCACGTCTCTGACAAAACTGAGCCTGTCGATATCGTTCTCTTCAAACGTGTACACTGCCGTCTGCCTCATTATATTGCACACCCACATAACCGTTGGCCAATAATTCAATACAACTCAAATAAGTACTGCGGTCTCAATTCACGCCGCATCACTGTCCAAATACATATGTTTAACTATCAAACCAAGGTGAATATTAAAATAATCTAAATAATAGACTGACTATAGAGTCAATTCATATTTCTCAATATAAATTCTTCTGACATGTATGAAAATAAAACACTTGTTTTTTTATTCTACTCATTTAGTTCACTTGAGACGTGTTTCGTCTTGTAAGGGCATTATCAATCTAACAATTTTGCTATTCAACTTGTATTTATATTTATAGCGGAAGATAGAATTATTCATTGGAATTCTGAAGATTTCCATACATTTTTTAATGCTTTTATTATTTTAAATAATCGTCATATTTCAACACTAATTATATTTTAATATCATAGGTGATATATCGTGAGAGACAACCCGGCAAATGAGACATTTTTGGTATTCTGGAATTTAAATAATGTTTGCATGATTCTAGGTAATAATTATACTCAATCCTCAAAATTCCAATGAATAATGTTGTCCCTTTTTATCTCATGCAAATATAATTTATTTTTAAAATTGTGCAAAATTACTTTATTTATTATTATCCATATTTTTATTTGTTAACTTTGTTTTATTGACCACTTATTGAATTAAAATACATCTATGCATTTAAAATCTATACATTTTAAATGCATTTTACATTCGTGAAACGGGTCGATATTTGAATATAATAGTACAGGAGCATTAGTGGGTTTTCAGAATTTTCCAATCATTTGGTAGAAAATAGTCATGTTTTGATAAAAAAATGGGATTGACAATTTTGCATGTAAACGGTGTTGGTCATAAATTAAATAATTTGGAATCATTGAAGATAAATAAAACGTGTAAAACTAATCAAAAAAATATAAACAACCAACTAAATTTAACTACAAGTCCCATTCTAAAAAAATTTCCTAAAAATTATTCTAGTAATTTTGTATCAGGTAACAATTTGAGTTAGGTACTAAAATTTTTTTTTAAATAACTATTGTTTTTAAAAATATATTTTGTTAAAGATACAATAACATATGTTTTTGATTAGTTATTGACATTTTGAAGAAGAAAATAATATTGTTCGAAACCGGTAGATGTATTTTAATTCAAAAAGTGATTAATAAAATAAAGTTAACAAATTAAAATATTCAAATATAATTGTACACACGTCCTTCACTATAGATTATCATTAATATAAATATAGGTTATTGAGTTAAAATTTTAGATTGATAATGTCCTTATAAGGCGAAACGCGTCTGAAATTAATTGAGTTCTACAAACTTACCTCGGAAACAGTAAATATAAATCCTGCTAATTTATGTAAAATATGTCTTCCAAAAGTGCATTAACTTTAATAGATCGTGATCTTGGAACATCAACATATCATCTAATTTTGATCAAAATTGATGGCAATTACAATAATTTAATCTTAAAAATGTGTTACAAACTTGTCAAAAATTCCTAGTAGGTTAAGATATAACGAAGTTTTATTTTAGTATCATTTGAAATATTTTTTTTGAAAAACAACTGCTGACCATATTATGCTAAAGTGGGCGGCCTGTGCAGTCATTTTGGTCTTGACACATAGCTCGGATTTCTTTATCACTATTAAGGGAACGTAACACCCCACTGGCAACTCCGATTTTTCCGCCCGTTTTACCGCCCCGTCTTCGGTCACTAGAGAATTCCAATCGGCCACTCGGAAGTCGACCGACGGGTCGCCCCAGACTAAACTGAGATAAATAGCAACAAAAAATAAATGTTCATTTAAATACAAATAAAATGTATAAATTATATTATCAGTATAATGTATCTGATTTTTTTTTAAATTATCTCATGAGCGTTAAACCAAAAAAAAAAGGTTGGATGATATAGCTCAAGTAAATACTTTGTTCTCAATTTACGCCTTATCACTCTCCAAATATATATCTTATTTTATTCAAATATTATCAATCCGAGGTATGACAATTTAATTTTCGGAATGTTTCTTTAACCCTTCCCAAACCATGCAGTAACACAGGTCTACCATCATAATTAAACCTGTCATATTTCGGTAAATATATGCAACATAAAATTTATATTTTAAGCAATCCTAATGAAAATATTAGCGCTTAGGAATGACTAGTGAAAAACCAATTATGAAAAGGGAATCGTATAAAAATAATTATTTTTTCCATTCAATCCGTTGTAAAATTAATACGTTGGTAAAAATACAATTTGTGATATGAAAGACAGAGATCACACACTATTTTCACAGTGAAAAGAACAACAAACATACAAGTATAATTATATCTTTCTCACTAATTAAATGAAGAGAGATAAGAAGGGAGGACACATTGTATAGGACTTAATGAATGCTCTAAATTATGTTATTAAATATTTATTCAAAATTAAATGCTCAATATTTAGAGTAAATTTGTGCCATTAAAGCCATTTAAGCTAATAAAAACATTTTTTCTAACTGTTATTTACGGTAACACGAGTTGACAGCATGGCTACGTTCGTTAAAATTAACACTAGTGTCTGCATTCACCTTCAAAGTACTCCCCATAAGCATTTATGTATATGAGACCACCCCTGCAATAACACTATATCGGTTTTGGACAGATGTGAGTTATGAATGCCACAACCCTATATATCTTCTTGTGCATCCAATGATATAATATTACATGTAACAATACTGTACATCATCCAAGATTGCTAAACACTCAGTTTATTTATCAAAATTTGTAAAAAAAACGATATACAGTGTTGTTGCGGGATGTGGGAGTCGAGTTTTCAATGCTGGTGTAGCAGGTTTAGAACTCATTTTCTTTAATACTGTTAAATACCTAGCTGTCTCACACTTTTGATATCAACATATTAGAAAATACTCGTCCCTTAAGTACAGCTGTTATTTTTGATCACCAAATAGCCATTGATTGAATAGCTAAAAAATCACAAGGAGCTAGGTCAGGTGAATAGGAAAAATGATCTGATTGGGTTATCGCTTTTCAGCCAGAAAGTCTCACAGTTGGCGCACTGTGACGACACTAAATTTCGATCGCCCATTTTTACACCAATTTAGCTAAATAACAACTGCCTCATCAGCTTGAAATTTACGTCCGTATTAGTGCTAACATGTTGAAACACGTATACTTACGTGATATTGATACAATTCGTCACGAGAGACACGGGCGACTACGCGATCATTCCGAGAATTAAATTGTCACACCTCATGCGTTGTTTCCAATAAAATGCTCAGTAAAAATAATAATAATAAAAAGGTCTCTTTCATTTTAGCTTCTGATTAAATATTCCAACTTAGTAACTGAAGAAAAATATTAAACGAACGTTTAATTTAAAAGTTTAGTGTTAAAATTTTTGTTTAAACTTTCCAGCATTCTGGAGCGTAATATTTCTTCAGACTTTATTGAAATCAAATTTATGTAAATACTTTGGAGCTGGAAATAGTGTCTGCAAAACGTCTTTCTTTGTGCGTTAACAGAAACTCCTAATTAATTCCATAAAACTCGCCCCGAAAATAAATATCTTCATAACTTGAATGCCAGCTCATCCGAACAAAGCCGACAAATAAATCAGCTTTTAATTTTACACCTCCATATTTTTCATCAAGCCAAACAAAATGTCAGACGAATGTTCCGAAACTCAATTACTCGTAACTTGTTTCAAAAAGTTCACAGCAGGTGGCGCCTCAGTCGCGGCTGACAGAATTAAAATATCGGATATTATCAGAACAAACAAAAGGAGACGTCGCGCTCCGGCGGGGTGAAGAACTCGGCTGGGAGGGCGAGGCTGCCGGAGGGTGGGTGTCCATACTCAATGTAATTACACAAAATGCTTAATTGCTTTATGATTATCGTGGAATAAGCGCGATCAATATTCCCGCCTATCCAAATGATGAGATTTACCCAATTCTAATATTAACCGAAAATTGCTTCTCAAATATGAGACGAGACTATCATCATCATTATTGTTCCCTCATCCTAAGAAGATTGGGGGCCAAAAGTCTCGAGACTTTCATCTACAAGAAGCTTGCTTCCATCTACAAGAAGACGAGTCCATGCTGCCTTAATGGAGATTTTTCTATAAGTAGAAGAAGGGATTAATGCCGAGGGTCTCGGTGTATCTCACTCAGTTCAACTTATTTCGGCAGCCTGGATTCTTGTTTACCTAAGGACTATAATATTTCTATGATTTGAGAGCTGACAAATTAATCAGATAACTGTTATTCCTGCATGGTACCACCTATTAAGCATGGTATATCAAAAAAATTGAGTATAAAATACCCCCTCCAGAGGAGTACAGTCTGCTTTCAGATGAAGATTAACACACTACGGAGGTGACATCAGACCCATACCTTGAGGCATCTACATCACAGGATCCTAATTTCGCACTTGAGTCACTAGGTGAGCCACACAGACTTACCCAAGGTGAACATAGTAATTTGATTAAAGACCTGGACCTACCAAAAGACAAAGCCTTGGGAAGCCTTAGTAGTATTGTGCGTAGCTTTTTGGGCTAGCGAAGAGCTGGAAATTATGTTGAGCTTGTAAACAACCTTCTAGATTAGGCTGCAACATGTCCCTCAAAATGCGATTCACTCGAATTCACTATCATCAATGAACAAAATATTTCAACAGTGGAAGAAAGATATCAGGGTTGGTGGAACTCTGCTACGCTACAGACATTGACTAGAGATGTCCCAGAACAGAATTACAAAGAGAATGCACACTGATTAGGCAACTATTTCAGTATCTCATGTAGTACATTCAATTCCTTATATTGTGTTATTTGTAATTGATTTAACAAAAATGAATTTAATTTACATTGCAGTAGTATGATATAGCACTGTTAAAATTTTGCTTGTCACTATTATATATAGAAGAACAAGTTGTATATCTCCAAAAATAGAGCTAATTAATAAATTCGTTTTTTTTTCTCGCCGAAGTTAGTAATATTTGACTACTCTTATTCAGGAAACAAATTGAAAAATATTTTTTATTGTCTTGTAATATCAACAATAATTTATTTAAATTAAAATAAACTACATATGTTCGTACATGATATGAAATACGAATAAAAACTAAAAAATCCATCTATGAAAAAAAACGTACAAAATTTGATTCATTTTATCTTCCAAACTAAAGAGTCTTTGAATTGTATGTAAAACCACAAAAAGGCAAAACGTAATAAGTTCCTTCAAATACTTAAGAAAAATTAAGTTTTGCCGTGGAAATAACAGTTTATTTTGGTTTCACGACTTAAGGATCAAATAAATGGATTTTAAATATATTTCACATCTTTACAATGGCGTGAACGGAAAGAACTTTTTTTACAACGAACACAGTATTTCTATAAAGCATTTTAGGGTGTAGTTTTTACTATCCAAAATGACGATCGCCTTGAAGATCGATTTATATTACTACAAAATCGCATACCTCATACTTTTAAAGGAGTTATGAAATTTTAAATTTTCCCAACACACGAAACTTCAAAATCCAAAATCGAATCAATTAACATATACATTCATTCATTATTTTTTTCTACTGGTCAACAATTGAAAAACAATTTTAAAAAAAAATTCAATTAAATTATTATCCGCATGCAAGTAGTCTCATTAGATGGTATGATATTATTATGAAAATGCCTCCGGACAAGGGTAGAAAAATATTTTGTCGGTCTAGTTTATAAGATTAGCTAAAAAAAAACACAAACAATTATTATATATCAGCATCAGATAGCCATGATTATCTTACAAGGAAATTCAATAGATGGATTACTATGTACTGTAAACACCAAACTATTATGAAAACCGAGGACTTCCTAAATTCCAATTTCCCAGAATGTCCTTAAACAAAGGTAAAGAATAATAAAAAGCATGTAAAAGAATCCCATTACAAAGATTGCGATCACAATATATTTCGTGTATATGATGATATAATATATCCTTGTTTTCTGGGCACCGATATTTTAGGGACATTTATTTTTGTTAAGTGCCCCGGGATCGTAGACCTGGCGATAGCAGGGTTCAAGGGGCTTCAGGGCGGCTACAATATATCCACTTTCTGGCCGATTGATTTTCATTTACGTCACAAGATCACCTATCCTTTATGCATTACCGAGCTCGAATGGGAACATCACACCGGAGCTGATTCTTGACGAGTAAATAATGTGTCACGTCTGTTATCTGACGTCAGGTGGTGATTTGCGTCTCCTCTCGGGTCCAGAGTCGCAGATGTGTATGCGAACCTTTGATTTACATATGTTAATTCATTTTCTTTCCCAAATTTGTAACATATTAATAATTTAAATTTTATAATTCAGAACGCTACCTTGAGCCGGGCTTGGGTCGGGTCACGTTGGGCTATCCCGAAAGTCAAAATTTCCGAGAAATTCAAAATCCCGAGAATCCAAAGCCACTTGACAGACCGCCAACCTTAACCCAAAATTTAATATCGTTTTGTGGCGCTTCGCTAATGCGGCCCTTTGAAAATCTTAATTCATAATAATTATTTTTGCGATTCAACCCCATCGCTCTTACGACGCAGTGCTGATGCTGCGGCGTACACCACGTGACTCCAATCGAATCACGTGACTGTACGCGTTCAGCGTCTTCCGATATTCCGCACTCAGTCTGTTTACATACAAAACTTGCGCTTCCCGTGACTCGTGTATGTTCAAACTTTGGTATTTGTTTATTATTTTTCCTATAATATGTTCATCGGATATTTATACCGAGACTATTACGTACATAATAAATGATAATGTAAACATACTCTCAAGTTTTTATATAACCTTGCAAGTGAAAAAGACAGCTTTTCGTTTTACAGCGGTGGTCTGCGATCAGTATATCTGTAGATGTATATTTACATATATTTTATCTTCGCTATATATGTATATATGCATTTCTTCTTTATTTTATCTGAATACTTTTACTATTTCAACATATTTTTATATCTAATTAATCTTAATTAACAACACATCAAAAATAATCTTAATACTAGATTTAGTTCCCATGTAAATAATACAGTAATATCTGCGCTATGTTTTCTACATGTGTATGTTTTTAATATCATTATGATGTATATATATATATATATATAAATATTTTTTACCATGCTTGTTCAATAATCTGTCTGTAAGGATATTATTGTTTTTATAAGACTTGTTAATAGCACATCAACAGAGAAAGAGATTTCTCCACACCTCAAGTGTTTCGAAATTAAAATATGATAGCCGATCTTTATATAATTAAAGATGTAATGTTGTTTAATGTGTGTATTTGTCGAAATGTTGATGGATCATGAGGATGTGCCTTAGCAAGAGTAGATGAATGTCCCATTATATTTCACTCATTCATTCACATGTTTGTTTGAACGCAAACAGTGCGTGCGGGTGTGTGCGTTTGTGTGTGTGGCCAGAACAGGTTAATCAATAAAAGTCTTACAGTAGACGATGTTTATTGATGCTCAAAACATAGTTACGGACACAAATATAAGTAGAAAGAAGCGTTTGCGGTGACCCTACACGCGCCCGTAGACATGGCCGCGTAAAAGCTCACCTATCAACTATTAGGGCCCGAACCAGAGCGACCAATAACCAGACGCAAATAAACCATTAGCACCAGAGACGGATACTGCTCAAGCGAATATCACTTCCGCAGTCCGTCCTAGCACCAACATCGCTATTCAACCGCACCTCCATCGAGCCACTCAAAAGTTTAACCGCGCATTTAATTGTATTAATTCATCACTTCAATAAATGTAGCCTTATAAGTGCTCTTTCATTTATATACCCTGCTCTAGTTACAACAGACACCCTACACACACACAACCAACACGCGTGAGACAAGAAGAGGTTAGGAGCTTTTGTCTCACAGCATCTTAACCTTCTGACATAATCTCGAGTCAATCATAATATGAATTACTTCAACACACACATCTCAACTCCTACACGTTTGTTAGTGAACTAGTCGGGGAGACTGCTGCGAGAGAAGTGACGCGCTAAGGCCGGTTCCCTGGGCGGCTGCGGTGCACATTATTGTCTTCTGTTGGGGGTCGGTACCAGACGTGTATTTTAGATTGATTAGAGCCCCGTTTTGTACCCAGTTATATACAGAGTATTTCCAAGATACCAAGTATTGATAAATACCGCAGTATTTCCAAGACAACGGCTTTCAGGCTTGTACAGTTTCTGGTGTATTCTATATTTTTATGTGGTGTGGAATCATGGCTCCTGAAGACAAGGAAGATAAGACGGATTGATAGCTTTGAGATGTATTGCTAGAAACATATGTTACGCTTACTATTACAGACTCTCAACCATTTACCTGAGCAATTTTTTGGGACCTATTTGACCAACCAAGTGGAAAGGCATTTTTCTGATGATGAAAAATGAGTGTGATATCAATGATTTTATTTTATTTTAAATATCATTTGATGCCATTAATAGTGGAATATAATTTAATTTAAATGTGCACCACGATTATGCATTCTTTTTTCAGTCACTCTTTTATATAAATTTGGTGCTATTTCACCAATGACACGAGCTTTTGGAAATCTTGCGAGAAGGTAAGATAGCTTGGAGAAGCTTGTTGCTGTGGACCACGTCGAAGGACGAAGAGAAAGAGAAAGATATCCACCCGTTGCGTCGTCCAAGTAAAAAAGGTAACAGACACTTCTCTTGTGACAGCCCTAAGATCTGCAGGATACTGAGAAAAGTGGAGGAGCATTGTCAAGAAGTGGGAATTCATAGAGATCGCGTTCTTCAGCAATGGAAACCGACGCGGGTGAGAATGATATGCAGGGTGGGTGCAGTTTCTGGTTATAATAAACTTCCATATATCTAAACACTATTATTATATTATAAGGTAGATGATTATCTAGTGATGTGAGTCGAAATAGTTACGTTGTCGACTCACTCGGATGGAGTGACTAATGTTTGTAGATTATGTAATTCAAATCAAGAGGTTTTGTATATGGTGAGACTGAAGGCCTTATCTCTCTTCAGTTATCACGCGTGTTGATGTATGTCACAGTGTATATGAATGTGGAATATGCGAGTGAATACGTATGCGGTGACTAAAGAAAGGTATTTAATTAAAACAGGACTTACAAAAGTTGGCGTTTATTGCGGGTCGAGTCACTATTGAAAGCACAACGATTAGAAAGTTATTTAGCACAAATGAAGTTCGAAACTGGAGATGCTCGCTGGAGGTTTTTCCAAAAGCACGAGCTGGCTATCGATGGCTTCTTGGAGGTGCCGTCTCGATGTATTGACTTCTGCAACTGGTCAGTACGGTTCGGCACTAAATGCCTGTAGAGTGTTTGAACAAACGGCCAAGAACTATGCGGCGTGTTCAGGCCTCTACAATATCTTAGTTTTTTTCTGTAGATCTTATTAGTTTTCACACGTATATATTTTAAATGTGTAAATGTGGAGATTGCATATTAGAGGTAATTGCATATTTTATACAACGGTCAAGTTTTGTAATTTTTGTGCCTGTTTTTTAATCACTACCCCTGTGATTTCGCTATGGCAACCGAGACAATATATTAGCCTGCTCCGTAATTATAAACAGCTGCGTACCTATAAACATCAGGGCAGGTGGAAACCACAAAACGATTATTATAATTCTACGGGGGGTGGTTCAGGGGGTAACTGGATGTCGCGGTGCAGTATTTCAGGAATCTCAGGAATCGTAAGAAGGGTTAACGGGGGTAAATATTTCTGTCTTTCATCCCTTAGTCAACCATCGGAGTATTTTATTCAAAACATTTTCTGCTTACTATTTTATAAAGGCTTGTGGTCACGATGATCTCTCAATGAGCCGTTATTGGATTAGAATGACGCATTTGTACACACAAACCTTTAGCGACTCTCAGAGATCAACGACTTTTTGAAAGATTATCGTTAACACATACCGTTGCGCACAAATAAATTCTTAAACTTATTTCATTTATTAAATTTACTTTTATATAGGAACCTGAAATAAATAAATAAATCATTTTCTAGCCATCCCGAATTTCATATATGAGACCACCCCTGCAACAACACTGTATATCGGTTTTGGTCAGATCTGCGTTATGAATGCCACAACGTTGTATATCTTTTTGGGCATCGAATGGTATATTAAAACAATCGTATAAGATAAATAAAAATATTTTAGTCAACATTTTATATCATCCAAGATCGCCGACGGTCATCTATCTATCGACATTTATAAAACTCGATATACAGTGTTGTTGCACAGGAGTGTCATAATATGTATTATTAATAACTTTTTAATATGATGGTACTTTTAAATAAAATCAAATTTAAAAATTGTTTTGTTAGTAGTCATTCTTTAAAATATAGTTTCAGGAGGGTGGAAGATGTTCCTTCGTCTCGCACTTCAATGTATGCTACGCCCGACTCAAGTTCTTGCCGAGTTTTAACTCCACACTTCGTTAGCAGAAGTTATAAAAATGTTACAACTTTTATAAACTTTTACTTTATACATATTAGACATCATTTGAGCCATCGCGATTAGATTAGCGAAGGTTGTTTACCAAAAAAATGTTTTATAGATATTAAAGATTTATCAGCATTACGCATTGTCATACGCACGAAACTTGACTATTTATAGTGCGTAAATTATTAAAATAGTTATTTATATATTTATTTATTGGACTTTATTGACATACATGTGTTTGTTGAAACAGAGGTGGAGTATATTATAATATAAAATGAAAAATATAAGATACAATTATATTGCTATTATGTATAATACTCATAGTTTATTGTGTGGGATGGAGTTGACTCCACCCCTCATTACTTTACTAGACTGCCATCTGTGTTAAAGTAGGCAGTATTTTTAGTGCTGTTGTGGTGTTATTTAATTCAACAAAGATGAAGATTCAACAGGAATAAAATATATATATATATATATGTAGTGAGAGTGTTGTAAAACTAGTGAATTATTAGTGTAGGTATTGTATTATGATTATGTTGGAATGTTGGACAGCGATGCTTCTGATTGATCTCTACCCAATTGGATCATATATTGGGTCCATATTCGTGTAATCTTATTGGTATTGAATGATTTCCAGATGGTGTTGAGTGTGTTGCCCAGCTTCGGACCTAAGAACATGTAGAATCATTGATAAAATATCGTTGTTGCTGTCGGAACTAGTGTGTAGATGTTCGTTCGTTGTTTTGTGTGGTGACCATGATTTGTTGCTTGGGGTGAGTTGTTGTTAGCATGAAAATATTGGACAAATCTCAAATAGATTTGTCTTATGTTTAGGACATTGTACTCTTTAAATATAAGATTTGATTATTATTATACTAAAAACTGCATACACAAAAAATATATATATACAAATTTATGTTTAAAGTAGGTACTTTCTTACATTCATACTCGGATCATAACAAATTAAAACTGTTATTATAATTAATTATTTAACTTATTTCACCAGTGAATTTATTACATTCACAAACCGCCTTCGAAAAATACATTTTTCTTCATCAGGATGATAAAAAACTAACTAAAACCTTATGTCAAATTATTCTTGTGTTTAATAATTCAATTTTTGTAAATATTAGTAATATAATTAAAAACAACGTGTTTAAAGTTGTTAAATTCAGAAACAATTTTCTAATTTTTATCAACAGAAATAAAGTCGTACGTTTGTTTTTATATTTATAAGTTTACCTTCAAAACAAAAGGGTTACATATTCACATCATTCGTATTTTAAAAAATGACAATTCACTTCAATGTTCAGTTTTCTTTCAAATTTACTTACAAATAAATAAAGTTTATATAGATCATACAAAACTAAATTAATAATAATAATAATTAATAAAATTTATTGCCGATATTCAATTAAGCGCACCCATCCTCCCCCTTCTCCCTAGGTTGCTTACACCCAGGCACGTTTAAAAGTCTTAAGTGCCATTTTCACCGAAACACCTAAATTTAAGTGTCACCTGAAGGCAGTTTAGGGACTAGTTTAGTTTTCGCCAACATTAAATCATTACCCAACGTACAAAGAACTACCTAAATTTATGAAGAGGTTTAGCGAACTAATAAATACTCGCTTAAAGTTAGGTGTTACACTTATAACACTCAACTCAGAGTGACGGATGCTTAGGATTATTTTTTAGAATTTAAAGTGATCGGTATACAAGTGTGAATCAGATACAGAGAACAAACAGTCTTTTTACAAGATGTCAGATTATCAAGCAGACATGATATTATTATATAATTTTTAGCAAGTTTAACAATGTGAGAGTGGTACGACTATAATATAAAAGGTTAAAAATATTATAATCTAACTTTTAAAATTAGCAATATTAAATTCATATTTTTATTTATTATCTTTTTTTTATTAACCATTTAATTGAGTTTAAATACATCTACCAGTTTCGAAAAATATCATTTTCTTCTTCAAAAAAAGTAAACTTTTAAACTCATTCAAGTGGTTAATAAAACAAAGATAATAAATAAAAATATATATTATAATCTATTACGAATTAAATTAATTAATTCGAAGGATTACCTACAAAAAAAAAATTAAATTGAATAATAGTATCCTTTTTAAAGAGTACGTAATACGCGTTTTAAATTTGTGGGAAACTTAAACGGTTAACGTGACAACATTGTAATGCGTTTACCCAGATAGGAAATATCCTGGGTTCGTATCCGGTGGATATCAAATATTGATGAGTTATTTTATGTATATCTTTCTAATTGACTCATGTCATTGTTTTAAATATCACAGAATGGTTTTCTGAAATGGATTACTTAAATTCAGGTCCTTAATATACAGATTTGCGCTGTGTAGTTGAAACATTTCGTTCAGCATTAGTGAAGACGCGTATTTAGAACACCGCAAAAGATTTTGCGAAAATTTATGCGAAACATAATATATGCGCAGCTTTATTTATTGCTGTGACAAGATACTCCCAGTTAGCTCATCACTTTACACTTAGAACCTTTCATTTTGCCAGGCATTGCGTACACATAGACAGATATGCGGACATCCTAAAATATATATAAGATTCCTTATGATGGTTCTAACACCAACGTGCGGACTTTAAATTATTTGATCATAAACATACTTAATTCATATGGAAAATTTGATAAACGAAAGAGACACTAAATGCTTTTGAAATGTGAAGACGGATATAAAAAATACCGTGAACAGCTCAACCAATGTCTCCATACTCTTCAGAAATTGAATATTGTCGGCAGGCTCACAACTGCAGGGTGTATTTTTAAGAGGTATAGAACTTTAAAATGAAATAAAACATAAAAATCGTGATAATGGCCATGGTATTGGCTTTATTGGAAAGATAATTTTATGCTATTAGTGTTTAAATATGATTTTGTGAATAAAGCGCAATCTGGAGCAGCTGGGACCGTATATCAGCAATAACGCGACGAATATTGGCTTCCAAGTCGTCCATCATCTCTGATTTATCGGCATAGACTGGCCACTTCACATATCCCTGCAGAAAATAATCCAATGGTGTTAAATCACATGATCTTGGAGGCCAATGCACAGGTCCATTACGCGAAATTATGCGCTTATCGAATGTTTCCTTCAATAAATTGATTGTGGCCGACATAATTTTTGAAGAAATATTGACCAATGATTCCACCAGCCCCTAAATAACACCATACAGTGACTTTTTGTGGATGTAACGGTGTCTTAACAATGATTTATTATATTTTTATTTATTATCTTTGTTTTATTAACCACTAAAATGAGTTTAAATACATCTACCGGTTTCGAAAAATACCATTTTCTTCTTCAGGATGTCATAACTAACTAAAACATATATTGTTTCTTAGGAGAACACATTCTTATTGTGAAGTTGTAATTATTCAGAACATAGGTCTGTGATATTTTAAATATGAATTAAATATATTAATTATAAAGATATACATATAAAATCAATTTTATCGAAAATTATTGTTGTTGCGCTACCGGGATTCGAACCTGGATCTCTTCCCTAACCGGGGGAGGTGCACGCTGCGTATACGTGGTGTGAAAACGATCCATGATTATTCGAATTACTTGCTCGAATGGACGATTATGTCAACCGTAAAATGGACGTAGCGCACGGTAAGTTACGCGAACTGAACCACTATTTTCGAAATAAATTTTCACAATTTGCAAGCATTGTTCTGGCGTTAGTCTATTCATATGAAATGGCAACCCAAATTGAGTTCAAATCGGCTGTCAAATTGGCTGTCGCTGGAAAAAGTGTTGCCAATACGAAAAACAAACCTTTGTAAAACACCTTTTATGTGCTTTAGACGTATTCTTCGATATTTCGAACGTCTTTCGAGAAGAAATAAACGCCAGTTGGCGTATCTTTGAGACGTGATATATACACGGGAACTACGAAAAAATGTCTTGGGAGCAAAATTCTTATTTTGACATTGTCCCCGAGTCTAAAAGCTTTTAAAAAACTCAACCGTTGACACGGCTCATTAGATATTTCTCTTTGTCTTATTAGTTAGTCAAAATTGGTGGCAGCGGTTTTCTTGAAGATCTCCTGTGTTTACGGGACACGCCGTGACGCCAGCTAGCGGAAGCCAGTTTTAACTAAAGAATACACTAACGAGAAAAAAATGAAAGTCATTAATATCCGAAAAAAGATACAGAATTGCTAGATTTTTAAACGTTTTAAAAATACTCGTAAATGTTGAGAGATGTTTTGAATGGCATTTTCTCATTGGATTTAAAAAAGATTTCGCTGAAGAAATGAAAAATTTTGTATAGAAAATTCTACCCGCTTGGAAGTGATTTTAAATGGTCTTAAAAGTATAAATGGGGAATGAAAGGGTACAATTTCGACAAATTAATGAATACGTCTTGCTACGCAAAAATAAGATTTTTTTTTTTATCACTGTATTAAATTTAAAAAATATGCATTCCACTCGGTAGGTAGCCAAAATGTTATATAGCATTATTAAAATATTAATTTTAATTTTTTTTTTAAATAAAGATGTGAACTCGAAATACATAACACATTAATATTTCTACTATTCTCAAACTAAGCTAGTGCTATAAAAACAGGACTAACTTGATAGTCTCCTGGAACGACGCATGAACCCCCGACCACTAGATCACTAGGCCTGCGTCTTAACCACTAAACCAATAAGCTACTTTTAGTTTCATATTTAATTCTGCATATTTTAATGAAATGATTGATCAGCTACGAACAAACTGAAGAAAATTTTATAAGATAAAAATATCACCAGGTTGACTAAGGTGAAAATAAGTATTTCCAAGATGGGTCTAAAACATGGTCATAATAAGAGTGCAAAAAGATAAACGCTTTCGAGATGTGGTGCTGGTGGCGTATTTCACGGACAGCTCACAGAACAAACAGAGCAATACAATATTTCACAATACAAATGAGCATACTAAATGGACGGATCTGATGATGTCTGGGATCAACGGTTTTAGTTTTTTATTTTTTTTATTCCAATTTTATTTCATACATAATATAACAATTTTTATTTTTTGGCAAACTGAATAGCAGTTTTAAGGCAATTTTAAGTTCAGGAAGCTGTCAAAAATGCAGCAGATTGGAGCAGATGGTGTCACAATTATCATGGCGACCACGACAGCTCTTCCAAAAGCATCATGAAATAGAGTAATTAAACTATTTATTTTTGACTAGCAATCGCTAGTATTTCTAAGCCCTGCAGTCGGCTATAAGCATAGAAGTAAGCGAGGATAATAGAACGTTAGACTCTGCAGTCAAACACACAACTTTTACCTCACAAGCATGTTGTGGTTTGCCTTGCGCCAGGCACGTAGCATCTCCAAGCTCCTCGCTCTATTTCCGCTCTAGATTCATTCACACAATTACAATGCATATAGTTTATCAACTTTTGCTTCAATAAATTCAGTAAAATATGTTTCTGTTAAATCATCGTTACTGCTATCACTATCTGCCTACCTTCATACAAAATCAAGTATCGCGAACTATACGAAAAAGAATTGAGGCAGAAATGACTTGCCATGTAATCCTTCTATCCGCTAGGGATAGAAAGATTAAAAAAACTTATTCTTATAATTCTTTAGAGTCCGCATAAAATAATAGCACTCCCTTACCCCCTCATCCCTCTCCAGAATTCAAATAAATCTCAGGCCAATAAGTAAAAAGTATTAAATAACTTGGCATTTGGATTGATCAACTCTAAAACTGGTCTGAGCATATCAATAAACTTTGTGCTAAATTAAGAAAGCTGACATTCTTCTTCAGAAGTCTTAGGAATGTTCTAGAGAAACGTATCCAGAGAACGTTATATATTGCTCTCTGCCAATCCCTTCTTAGCTAAACGATCTTAGATTGGGGTGAAGTTGAGAATACATAATAATAATACAATTATTATACATAAAAATTTATTCTCAGAATCATTTACAGGAAACCACATTCACTGATTTGAAACTAATACACCATGTAGTGTGCACAATAAATGTTCAAGAATTGAGTGGTCGATTATCAACTTCTTGACATTTGATAGCTTTATGTAAAAAGACTGATCCTTTATTTTCATTTCAACAAAGAGCTTCATCTTCATCACATAGTTATGCTACGAGAATAGGCTCACCATGAAACCTGAAATGAGAACGAGCTTTGGTCAATTCTTCCATATGTTTCTGGCCCCCAAAGTCTACAACATTTTGCCTTATAGTATGAAATAAATCTCGATGGATAGACTGAAATACGGGTCGAAATTTTAATATAAGAGTAAATGAGCATTTGAGATGTTTGAACAATAGTGAGTTTTCAGAATTTTCTAATCATTTGATTGAAAATGGTCATGATTTTGATATAAAATTGGGATTGTTAACTTTGTATGTAAACGGTGTTGGAAATAAATTAAATAATTTGGAATCATTGAAGATAAATAAACCGTGTAAAACTAATCAAAAAAAATATATATAAACTATCTAAATTTAACTACAAGTCCCATTCTAAAAAATGTTATTATTCTAGTAATTTGAGTTAGGTACTAAATTTATTAGATTTTGTTAACGAAAAAATAACATATGTTTTTGATTAGTTATTGATATCCTGAAGAAGAAAATTATATTTTTCGAAACCGGTAGATGTATTTTATTTGAATAAGTGGTAAATAAAATAAAGTTTACAAATAAAAATAATACCATCTCAGGAGCTGGTTATTAGGTGTTGGCATAAAAAACTGAAACTGATGGAAATGATCACATGAACAGAACATATTCTTTATATTAATCTTCTATTTTGTACTGCGTTTCAAACATGGGAAAGCGAAAATATTTTAGGTATGTCATTATTCAATTATTAGAATTATTTTATAACCTTGTTTACATCACTTTTAATATATTTGGTTTAGATAGAAAATAATTGTTTCATATTTATATTGATAAATATTTCGGATGAACCTGTCTCCTTTAGTACAGACTTCGGTCTAGTTAAGGAGACAGTGAACATCTCTCACATTATGAATTTTGAATGAAATAGGTATGTTTGAATGTTTTCTTTATTTGTTTATATATATAATCGGTATGTATAATAAGTGGGTAAACAAATTCGAAATTATTTTTAAAACTTTTATCACAAATAATTTGTTGCCTTTAAAACATATAACACACAATAATGACTTTACGTGTGCTTTAAAAAGTAGCATAGTAACCCAAGGGCCGTTTTGATTAAATTAGCCACTGTTCCGACCCTGGGCCCCTGACGCCGACGCTGAAACCGACGCCGACGCCGTGTTCCGAGACACTCGTCGTCACCGAGCAGATAACCGCAACGCAAGACTGCGACAGTTTTAAAGAAATGAACCATGTAGACAAACGGGCCCCACTGGTCTTGGGGTTTAGTTTATTTGGTCACCCGCCCCGCCATGTATCTCCGGGAGGATTGCGGGTGCGAGTCTCCTCGCCACCTGATACCCGGTGCGGTCCACGGATCCAGCGTCTCGTGCGAGATGGTATTGAACATGAGTATACGGGTGACGTTGTAAGCGTGTATATGTTTTTAGCACGGAGTATATTATTTGAAAGCTTTCTGAACAAAATATGTGACGCGTTAAGAAATAGCAGTATATAAGAACATTGTTAGGAGTTATGTCCACAGTAATCTCTCAATGAGAGTCAGTAAAATATGCAGCTTAATTTTTATGAAATTTAAAAAATATATATAAATATTATTATTGACTTCTACTAGTTTGCGTAAAACATTATTTAAATATTGCAGCTGTTTCAGCAGTTAAGTCCATTTTCAATGTGAGTTTCTGGATCTAGCATTGCCAGTAAAAAAATAATCATTTAGAGTTAACCACTTTCGAAAATTACCTCCTGATATAGGTTTTATACATATAAACCCTTTTCACTATACTAAAAGCATACGTGGAAAATCTTTACACGAAAGTATGTGTGAAAAATGTATCATGTATAGATTTTCCACATGTTTTTTGATTGATTTAATCAATTTTATAATATATATTTTAACAGACACTTCCTTAGAACGCTTAAAAAATAATATTAAAAATGACATGTTTGAAACACCGTTAGAAAAAGTAGAAACATTTTATAGAAGGTTTGCGGGTGGACTGCGCCACATAAGAATATTGTTAAAAATACGTATACGAGAAAGGCATTTAACATCTTATTTTTTAATTGAGTGATATTAACACGATAAAAATAATTTAAAACTTACATTAAGGTACCATTACTATTGGGATAATATAATGATAATGAAATAGTAAATAAAATATTTGCAATCGCGAGACAATAAAACACAATTGTGTTCTAAATAAACGTATTAAACTTTGTTGAATCGTGTTTCCCGATAGCAAATCGGAAAATTTTCTTATTGTACAGCTAAGAAAATACAAATAGATGACAAATAACTTGTCGGAAACTTATATCCTTCCGTGTTGCATTAGTTTGATATATGGGACTGGCACTCGGGGGTTGCTGCAGGAAGCTGCCGGGAGTATTCCTAAATGCACGATACAACCAACATGGAGGAGATATTGGAAATAGTCTACGATTTTCTTTTTTTAAAATCGAATAAATTAATAACACTGCCAAGGACTGCCAAAAAATGTTTTCTTGTTGTTTATCTGTGAAAATTTAATTTATATCATAATAAGACAATTATTTTTTTGATACATTTTAAGACGTGCATAGTTTACAAGCAATTGTACAAATAAATTAGTTTACAAGTATCGGACCGAATTAACAATTACCTCTTACGTTTATAAAAAGCAATTACAAAGTGGACATTTATATTATTTTGACGAAATTTGTGACAACAATTATCATATATAGGTTTGATCAATATGTTTGGGTGAGTGCACCAATACTAGCTCTACCCATATTAAGAATCCAAGTTTTTATTTCCAGTTTTATCAATTTTTTTCAATTCAATTGAGTTAAATCTTTCAGTATATTATTAAATAGTTTATGCTCAAAGTATTATTAGTACCTTTGGCCTTATATTTTATGTGTTCTTGGAGCTTGTAGGTTATCAAGGAGAACACATCTTATTGTGAAGTTGTAATTATTCAGAACATAGGTCATGAAAAATACTGGCGTTATAACACAATTGGTAGTGTACTTCCACGGATTGGAAATAGAGATCCAGGTTCGAATCCCGATATTTACATTCGAATATTTTTCGACAAAATTGATTTTATATGTATATATTTATAATTAATACATTAAATTAGTACTTGTAGGTTATGTTTATTTGTCCGTGTGGTAATTATATTTTGAGTTTCTTTAAAATGCATCTGTTTGTGTTAATATAATATGTAGTTTAGAGAAGTCTAATATCAAATACATAGAAACTCCTGATTGGAGTTTCGAGGATAACTTTTAAAATTGTTTTCTGAGCTGTTATTATTGGATTGATTGCAATCATACTCGCTCCTCCCCCAAGCAATTATACCATGCTCTATGACTGATTAAGAAATTGCGTAGTACGCCATTTTCTGTAAAGAAATTTCTAATAAGAATACTGTTATAACTTAGTAACATGTCGATTAGAAATAAATCACTATGATATATTTATATCACAAATTATTTTTTTGTATGGAATGTAGTTATCTTCTCTTATAGTTATTCAACCTTGGTATGCACTCGTGATTGTTCAAGTGGCTATTTTTTTTGTGCTGATAAGTTTATGTAATTTTTTTTTTCTATCAGTAACATATGTGTATAATACGGAATATGCTTATATTGTTCTACTATATTTTATATATGAAAAGGCTGGAGACAATAGAATTCGCCAAGAAAATTTAATAGCAATAGGCACATTTGTCCGGAGGGCGGACAATCGTTGGACCAACTCTGTAATGCAGTGACACCCGAGTAGAATCAAAAGGCTAACTGGCCGCCTTAATCCGCTGGACTGATCATCAAACTCTACGGAAATACTTGGGAGCGAATAACAATGGACATAGTAATGTGGGAGATACTTGGGGAGGCCTTCATCCAGCAATGGATAGATATCGTCTGATGCTGATGATATAAATACTATACCAAGCGCGTGCGGTTAGTTCATTCAAATAAGATGTCCGTAACTATATATTATAGAAAATGTGTCTGTGAAAAATAATATCCCGACGAGTTGACATAAACTGGCCTCCACCTAGCCTCGACTTGACACCAATGGACTTTTTCCTCAAAGGTATACAGTAACAATTCTCTGGACCAATTAAAACAAAATATCAAAGAAAAAATGGCAGCGATCACGGAGAATCGTTGCCGAGCAGTTCTCAGAAATTTTGCCTCCCGTTGAGAAGAGTGCCAGCAAAATAACGAATCACATTTAAAAAACATAATTTTTAAATAATAAATCCCAGGAACTGTACTTAAATGTAAAATAAACATTTTTTTATTTAACTCATCCATTATTTTATCACAGAATTTTTATTGTGAAAAAGACTTTTGGGACACTTGTATTAAAATCTGAATAATATGATAATAATTGTGACATAAATATTACAAGATATATGTTTTAATAAGATTTATTTCGCAGAAATTCTAGTTAAGTACAGCATATTTCAAAGTATGTATTAGGTTTGCACCGGTTCACACAAACTGGTCACGTGTTGAACGATTAAAAAATAGTACAAAATAAAAAATTAAATCACTGATACAATTGATTTTGAACTTGATGATTTGAATGATGCAGTCTTAAGATCTCTCCTGGTCTCTATTGACTCTCAATGCATGATTCACAAAGGCTGCATGATCCAGGGAGGAAAAAGACTAATCTGAAGACTAATGGAAAACCAAAGCTCCGCTGGGGAATCTATGCGGTGAATACTTGGAAACGGACACAAGACTGAGTATCATGTAGGCAAAAAGTTGAGAAGGCCAAGACTGGACAAGATGGAAGAAGAAGAAGGCAAACTCGAGATTCACAACCAAAATTGTTTAACTCCTACAAAAAAATATTAAATATCAGATCAAAATGAAATCACTAATTAACTTCACCGCATAATATTAAGAATTTTATATTTCTATGTTGCAAAGGCAGTAATATTTTCAAGAAAGGAAAGTTTATTCATTGTGTCTTTCTAAGCAATAAATTTAATTTGTTTTAGTATATAATAATACCTATTTTTATACCATTCAAAGATGATGTAAAAGGTGTTTTTATATTATTATTATTTTGTGTTTATTTTGCTGGTAATAAAACATTTTTGGAGTTATATAATGGCTACCAGGAGCGTGTAGTGCATACAAACAAAAAAGTTGTATAGTAATAATTAGTAATAGCTAAAAAAGTGACTACTACCTCTTTTACTAATTCGCGAATTTTACTATCTTACTGTTTTTAACGGGTTGATTTCATGGTCGTTATTTTCGTTCAAGGTGCATTTGGTGTATGAATTTGTTTTTGATATGGGAAGAACAAAGCAATTGGCAGAACTATTTTCTACGTTAACCTTTAATAAAAATGATTATTTCATTTAGTTATTACGTGAAGGATTTTCAAACAATAAATGAATCATGTTTCGTCATAAAAAGTTTTTTTAAAAACGTCCAAACATTTTTATATTGATTTTTATGTGGGTAAGAAGTTATTATTTTACGTTAAAACTTAAACTTTAAAAACACTATTAATTGCACTCTAAAATTAAAAATAAATACATGATAGGGTCGTATAAACAATGGATTTATTTTGTCTAAAGATGTTGGTTTAACGAAAGTTCATAATACATATGTACAACATATATTATAGTACATATATATGATTGTATAATATCATTGGTAACAGCATAACCTAAATCTATAGCTACTGCACGCTACTGATGGCTAAATATTATGTGCAGTAACATATCAAAATCATTGAATTTTTATATTCTTCTAAAAGATCTATTATCTCAACTCAACGAAAATACTTAGTCTCCTGTTTTGAGAAACAGGGCTCAGTGGGAGATCTTCCAGGAAGAGGTCCTCATTAGTCGTGCGCACTGAAGTAGATGTGAAGGCTGTATGGCAGAGTGGAAACAACGATCCACTTGTCTCTATTCGTCGCGTTCTATTCAATTGGGCATCTCCAGAACATCCCTACAACGAATTTTAAACTGAATTTTAAAATGTTTCCGTACAAAATTCAAATAGTGAAGGAACTGTTATCCCAAGACCGCCATTCATTTCAACCCTTCAGTCTTATTTGGACCACCCGTTATAAGATAAATAAGAATGAATGAATATACATAAAGTATATTTCTGAACTTAAATATTCTTCGCCCTAACATCCCCAATTGTTATCTTTCAAAATGCCTTAATTTGCTCAAAATTTAAATTTATGTGAAGAATTCATTGAAGGAAAATTGTTGAATTTGCTGAATAAAGTTTGATTATTCAATATTTGACTTATTTCCGGTATTCAAGTAAAACTTACCTTCATTATCGAATATGCCTCGATGTTCTTTTATTAAAGTCTTTCAAAATTTAATAACGTGTAAGAATAATTTAAAATGTTCTAGTTAAATATAAACCAACAAAGGAATACGTGCGCTTGGCTTCTAATTAAAACGTTAAATCACGACTAAACTATGGAGTTAATTTTTTTCTAGGAACTTGTTCTAGGAGCCCCGTCCGCGCCTCACAGACATGGACGCGTAACCATGCACTTAGCTGTCAATGTCGTTCATGTTCGTCCAGTACCGCAAGAATTTAGACAATCGCGACGCAACCAGTCCGAGAAACCACCAGAACCGATCACTCTTATCTTGGCCTACTCCTCGGACGCATCGCTCGGCACCGACTCCAGCGAACTTTGCTATTGACAATTTAACCAATAGTGTAAATTTATTTCGTGCAACATTTGATAATAAACTCAATCTTTTGTAAGTACCGTTTTATTATAATCAACCTGCTCTAGCCGCAACACCAATAAGTATACTCACACGCGCATTTGGTAACAATAGTATATACTGCGACATTTCATAAACATGCGTGAGAATTTGAGGAGGAATAGGGCCTCGATTCTCACCTTAAACAATCATTTTTACAACATAACCGTAACTTCAGTCGCTCAATTTGAGTGTCTCCAAACAATAAATACAATCCCTATTAGCTGATAAGGCCAAGCTCTTATACATTCATAAAGCATAATGTAGGAAAAATATACGGGCAATCATTAGAACAGACAGAAAAATAACACAATAATTAATGTATAAATCAAAGGGAAAATGATGATGTGGAGGGCTATCACCTCCACTCTTGTCTGTCATCACCGCCAGGCGATACTGAGCGCACCCTGCACATACCGGTGCGTGAAACTAAACTCCCAACAGCCATGAACACACCGACAACCGACGTAATACAACAACACGATCATGACCAACGGCAGTCTTTCAAACTCCACTCTTCTCACCGCCGCCTTTCCAGCAACAATTACAAGAAACGCCTCCGTAAACTATTCGCGTGTAGTAACTTGAACCCCCCGCCCCCCTGCAACAACACTATATATCGATTTTTATAAATATTGATAAACAGTTGAAGCGTCAGCCATTTTGGATGATATACAATGTTGTAGCAGACAGGATCGCTTAGAAATTGTGTGTAATAAATAGAATTTTTATTTATTTTATATGTTTTTTTAATATATCATTGGATGCCCAAGATACTGACATATAATACTGTTATAGGGGTGTTGTTATCACTTTTATTTTACAGCTTAACTATTCCATATTTGTAAACTGTGCCTCACAATAAACCAAGTGTCGACCGTAAGCTATTTTTCGTTATCACATCCCGCGACTATCAAACGAACACGAGAGTAGTGTTTAAATATCGGGGCATTCACCACTCTCACAGTTAACACATTTCATTATTCAAAAGACTAATTTCAATTACGCGCAAAATTATTTTGATATAACATATACCCATATGCAGAATCCATTCAAAATCGCCAATATTCTTCTCATACTCCATATGAGTGACCTTTCAATCCCCATAATGATAAATAATGTCAATTTTAGACTCCCACCATCATCATCCAATATGGTTCCTCATTACTGAGGATTGCGATCTCCATGAACTCTCACCCTCTTGACTATGGTCCTCCACTTTTTTCAGCATCCTGCAGATCTTAGAGCTATCACCAGAGAAGTGCCTGTTATCTTTTCCACTTAGTCGGTGGAACGGGTACAAGATCTTTCTCTTCCTCTTCGTCCTTTGACGTGGCCGACGATTCCGAAAAAAATGAAAGATTCATCTCAGGCTGTAGGTTGAGAGTCTGTCTTTGATCTTCAGTTCCTACAGAATGGAAACATTCGTGCGTCTCGTTGCCATGGAATGCGCAACATGTGTCTCCGGCACCACATCTCAAAGGCATCAATCCGCCTTATCTTTGCCGCTAAGATCCACGATTACACAACATATAAAAATATAGAATACACCAGAGAGTAGTGGAAATACCGCGGTCTTTCCATATAATGTTCAAGTATCGATATACAAAATTAAAAATTGATTATTGCCATCATGCATATAATAATATAAAATATAATTTTGAGGTCCACACTTTTCCTACGAGAACTTGGTGGAATTTGAGACTTCCACAAACAAATTTGGCAGGAACACAAAATAGTTTATACTAAAAATGTTTCAAATTGTTCAAAGAACTGCCATAACATGTGAAGGAAGCAACTAGTCTTGCCACTTTTCGTGGTTTAAGTGCAGAATATGTAGTATCTATGTTTAATAACTGATCATTTTCTTTTGTGTTTATTATGCTAATTGATATACAATGTAATTTAATACTTTTTTTGTGTTTTCTGAAGTGTTGCATGCTTGACGTAAGAATATTATATAATTTTTACAATTAAATAAAAAATATACATAGGTCTTTTCGCCATTCATGTGCGTCGTTTAATTTTTGGCTCGCAGCTACCGTCGTCAGTAACTATGGACCCGAGATAATTGAAATCCTTGACAATTTCAAGGTCTGAAAGGGCATCTGTTCGTAAAAGCTAGTTATGCCGATAAATGATCATTAACTTCGTTTTTTCCTTATTTATCTCAAGACCTAATTTTCTTTTTCATCTTTTTAACGGGATTGGACGAAACGAAATTGAGTGTTTGTAAATAAGGTCATACTATATTCAATAAAGATGGACAAGACGATGATGACATAGAACAACAGTTAAGCATTCATACGAATATGGTGTAGAGTAAGGACGTGGAGAGGATCCTGTTTAAATCATTCTTCACCAGCATGTATACCTGCGAGCTCCGGTCGAAATACAAGCAAGTGATGTACATCCGTCTCCAAATTCAGTTCAACAACCTATACAGAATACTGTTCGAGTTGGCGCGTTATTGTAGTGTATCTACAATGTTTGCCAAAGGCCGTGTACATGGATTCGTTCCGCTTCTGAGACATCGAGTTGCTGGCGCAAAGCTACGGCTGGAGCGCAGCACCAACTCTCTAGTGCAAGCGACGCTCTCATGTAAAGCTGGCTCCGTGACCAGAGAATGACAACGACTACATAATAGCTAGATACAATAAGAGCTGTGACTGAAATATAGTATTTTTAATTTGTTTGAATTTTTTTTGCTTTCTTTTCATTACATAAATATTATTTTGTTACATAAATGTATTCTATTACATGTGTTATCTTTATGGCGAATTAGGTCTTCGTGTAAAAAGCACCCGGTCACGCTGGAGTAAACGCATTATAGTAAAATGTAAAAAAGGTAAATATTTAAAATTTATTATTTTTTACTGTCTTTATTATTTATGCTTTTCAGGGACGATTTTAATAATGATAAAAGAGGAACATGAAAATGTAATGTCGTTTGTTAACCCTGAATTTTCGGACGATGAACTTCTGCATTTAAGTCTTTTCTTTAGTCTCCTCGTGGGACTCAGATGTCCATGACCGCAGTAACAATAGAGCGACTTCCGTCTCTTGACATCGCTCTCCTACCTCTTGCAGGTATTCTTATTATCCGCCCATCTACATCTACTTCTAGATCTTGATCCTAGCTTGAGCATGAGATCATTATGCATATGAAGATATTGTAGATACCTAGAGTGGTACCCCGTTTGCAAAAATTCGCATTCTCCAGTATCTCGTATCGGGTCATAAATCTTCACATCGTAAATACTTTATTTTCAAAAACCAGTTACCTATTTTCTTGTATGCTTGAGGTCATCTTGTTACATAATTACATGAACACGATCTGTTGAAATATTTCTAGCCTGGTAGACAAATCGATAGGTAGTTTAATATTACGGAATCGTTCCGCAATTCAGCGGTTGGTCAGAAAAAAACTACAAACTGCATAATCGAGAAAATATTTATATAAATGTAGAAATTTTGATACTAGAATTAAGGAACATTTGAGATGTCTAAATTCCACGGGTTTATAGTTAGATAAGTTAGAAATTTTAGAAATAAGAAAAAGTGTTAATAGTAAAATAAACATTAAAAATAACCTAATTCACCTTTAAAAATTGTTTTCACGATAATTCCTAATTAGATACTCGTCACTTATATTCATAGTTTTGTTATTTGTCTATGGTTGTATTTTTAATATTAGTACACAATTTGTATCCCGATGAAGGGACCATCGGTCTTATTTATAATTAACCATTGGAAATAAGTTGATAAATCAATATATAGTGGTTTAAACAAATGTTTTTTTTATTATTTATATAATATGTTGCCACAAAGTAATTTTGTAAATATTCAGGGAGAGAAAATATTATTCTTCAGTTTATAATAAAATTAATTAAATTATCACATATCAAAGTATTAATATAATCGCTGGCATTTATTATAGGTATAAAAAAATGGTTCAATGTTAATTTATTACGGAATTTAAAACACATCGTGAGTTGACAAATTAGGCTGGTTTTTCAATAATGCATAAGAATTTTTAAAGAAAACACATTTTTGTTGTGAAGTTGCATTGACAGAACATACTTATGTGGTATTTTTAATACAAATTAAATAAATAAGGTTGAAAAATATATAGAAATAATCAATTTATCGAAAAAATATTCACTTGCTACCGGAATTCGAACCTGGACTTCTTCCTATCCGGGGAAACGTAGTAACCATATAATTTACAATTTATACCTATAAAATCAATTTTGTCAAAAATATTGTTTTTGCGCTACCGGAATTCTAACCTGGATCTCTTGTCCAATACGGTGAAGTACATTACCAATTGCACTACACTACCAATTCATAGCGCCAGTATTTTTCATAACAAACTTTCGAACCTATATGTTACACTTTTTTTTTTCAAATTAATACATCTGTCGTTCCATTATTTGAAAACCATCTACATTGTTTTTACGGAATCTCAAATACCTTTGTGTAAACCGACTGTAGACGCCAGAATTATCAATACGTTTTTATTAAATTTTGGACACATTGATACAACCTATATTATTAAGGAGAATACATTCACAATAAAAATGTGTTCTCCTTAATAATTTATACCTGTATATTTTTACTATTGATACATTAATTATTTTATTTTTAAAAGCAATCAATTTTATATTGCGTCGAATCTCAAATACCTTTGAGTAAATCACGCTAGGAGACGCCAGAATTAAATTAATTAATAATTTTTATTAAATATGAATTGACTTGAATACAACTTATATATGTTTAAGAATGCATTTTTATTTGCGTGGTTGTATTTTCAGAACACAGTTCTGTGATATTTTAAATTTCGAATCCCGGTGGAAACTAAATATTTATTTATTTAATTTTTATTGCATTACAAGAGTTTATTTAACAAATCACAAATATGTATACGTATATTTAATGTTTGTTCATCAGAAATGAATATTGAATGAGGAAATTACATATTTCAGTGAAGAGATTTGACGAATTCCTTTAAATATGTATGTATTTTGTATGATTCTGCAATCAGCTGTATTAGTAGTGTATACAATTTAATCTTTAAATTCTATGACAACTGTGTACACGTAGGTAAAACAAATATCAGAGACATTTTAAAGAGACTGCGAACTTACCGAGAAAATTACGCTTCATCTTGATTTCATCAAAAATATACACCTTTCATTATAAATAAGTTACACCGACATATCTCCTTTTTACATTGTGTCTTCTCAAAATATCGTATGAATCTGTACGAGGCCGGCCAGGTGACCCTCGCTCGAGGTGTCCCCAAGGGCGGCCCGCCCTGTCCGCGCCCGGATTAAAGAGGATTCTCTTCTCAGAAGAGATGATAATATTGCGTTGTATGCTGGGGGTCTTTTGATGGATCCAAGGTGGTATTAAAGCCTTTCATATTTGCACCTACGCAGGTATTGTTCCTTTTGTCAACATCTGGTTTAGTGTCTAGGGTAGTTAATGTTGATGCGAAAATTACTTGCTAATATTAATTATTAATAATTCAGAATAACGAACATTTTTGAAACAATCGCGACAGTAAGCTCTCTTCAGCATTTCAACAAGTCGAACCAATTCTTTTATTGTTTCAGTTACAATATTTAACTGTTCCTCTCCGGTGATGTAAACTGGGTTAATACTACCTCTAATAATGTGAATATCTCTGTAAATATACCAAAATACAGAGTTCACATTTTAGGTGTTTCTCCGTAATGTATTTTTTTAAGTATAGGATAAAATAATTACAATTGATAAGTATTTACCACACGCAACAAAAAAACCTGACGTGATTTGTACGTGTACGTGTGGAAAGGTACGGATGGCCGAGTGCGCGGGGTGCCGAATCCCGATCGTCACTTTAATTTGTGGCAGAGCGAGAGTGTACGCTGGACGAGTTAGACGTGTTTTATGCGTCTTTGTGCTGTTGTTCCGTATGACCAATGTTTTTTCTCATTCTATTATTTTAATGATTTAATGATGAATATAAGTAATAAATGTAAAATATTCATAAATACCAATTAAATGTTATTAAGTTAGTTAATTATAAAATTTACATATAAAATCAATTTTATCGAAAAATATTGTTGTTGCGCTACCGGATCTCTTGTCCAATCCGGGGTGGGTGCGTTACCAACTATGCTACAGCGGCAATATTTTAACCTAAATGTTACGCTTTTTGAAATTAATACATCTATCGTTCCATTATTTGAAAGCCATATACATTTTTTTACGTAATCTCAAAATACCTTTATATAATATATAGTAGACGCCAGAATTAATAATTCATTTTTATTTATTTTGGACATATTGATACAACTTATATATTATTAAGGAGAACACATTCTTATTGTGAAGTTGTTATCTGTTCGAAAATTTGTCGTCAAAAATACTGTCTCTGTAGCATAGTTGAAAATGCACCTTCCCCGGATTGGAAAAGAGATCCAAGTTCGAATCTCGGTAGCGCAACAACAATATTTTTCGATAAAATTGATTTTATATGTATATCTTTATAATGAATACATTTAATTAGTATTTAAAACATCACAGACTTATGCTCTGAATAATTACAACTTCACAATAAGAATGCGTTCTCCTTAATAAAATAATCATATTTATTCGAAAATTTGTCGTTAAAAATACTGTCGCTGTAGCATAGTTGGTAATGCACCTTTTCTGGATTGGAAAAGAGATCCAGGTTTCTAATCCTGGTAGCGCAACAACAATATTTTTTGATAAAATTGATTTTATATGTATATCTTTATAATTAATACATTTAATTAGTATTTAAAACATGATAGACCTATGTTCTGAATAATTACAACTTCATAATAAGAATGTGTTCTCCATGTACACTGAGTTTACAGCACCGAAGCGCGCCTTATTATTTTAGGACCGTATGGGAAAGGTCAAAAACCTAATTAAGTATTGAGTTAAAGTTAAAGTACGAGAATTCACAGAAATAGAAAGGCACTCATGTTAATGAATTGTTCATGTGGCCGGTTTATCAGTATTCAATCTAATAAAAAATACCAAAGCACTTCAGAATACGTGTATATGATTAATGAATGACCTCAATTTACCTCGGATCTGTTTCAGAAGCTGGTACTTTTATATCGGATCTGCGTAGCAAAGAAACCCGTTTTTGTTTTGACAACATAATATTTATATTTTTACGCTAACCCCGGACACATACGAGTACATATAGAAAACAACAAAAACATACAGTTAAGTAGAATATCAAGACAACAGTAGATAAGAGACAATAACAAAAATAATAAGAATGTAAAAAGAGCATAAAAATAACAAGAAAAAAACATTTGAAACCTAAGACAAAAATGATGTTAAAATACATCCAACCGATCAGAGAACAGTGTTATCAAGTGGCAGATCATGAAAGGGTTGTGTATCTGCGGCAATGTGATATCCCGCGGGACCGGAGAGACAATGTACGGTATGAATATGAGAAACACCCTTAAGGGGAAAAGATACATCATAGACAATAAAAACAAAGAGATTCGCGTGTCTACGACCAGTTTATTATGCCCGTTTTAACATTGAAGCACAAACTTGGAATATTATACAACAAATTGTGTCAAAATTACCAGTTTCGCGAGGAAATGTAATGCTGGCTAAGTAACGAGTATGTAAGACTGATCGATGAATGTTGCAATATTGAAATACTACGATATCTGTGGTTTGATAAAAAGACGTAGAGAGCCACCACCATAAATCCACTGGACTGACGGTAAATAGAAGAGCAATGAATGAGTGCTGGAGGAGGGTACCACAGAACCGGGGATCGTAGAGTGCAACACGGGGCGCCTAAGTTGTTAGTTTAAATTTGTTAAGTTTAAGACAGTTGGAGTTTTTAATAGATCATTCACACCATGGTTTAATATTACAAAAGGGTATCAAGCAGGGTTGTGTAATGTCTCTATAGCTATTCAACTTTTATGTGGATGATCGTGTAAAAGAACTGGAATATATGAATGTAGGAGCGAAAATAGGCGATTTGAGTGTATGCTGTTTATTGTACGCCGATGATGCAGTATTAATGGCAAATAATGAACAAGAATTACAGAAATAATAGACATCTCATAGAGACGAAGCAATTTTTTTTTATTAATGGAAAAATGTGTAAGTATGGGTAATTTTACAGGGCTGTCGTCGGCTGGCTTAAGTGATCACTTTACACAATGTAATACTCACCATTCCACCCAATCAATTAACACATATACAACTTTCAAAAATTTGATAGATATGGAGGTTGATTGGGTGGAATGGTGAACGTTGGATTGTGTAATGTGATCACTTAAGCCAGCCGATGACAGGTCGTAAGCGATGTAATTACCCATACTTCCTTATTTTCCCAAATAATATAATATAAACAGCATCGTCTTTATGAGATATCTATAATTTGTTTATAAATATATTTTGTAGACATGATTTCAACCTTAGATTAGGTATGAATGTGAATGGTTAGATGTTATGTGTTCTCGATATTACGTACGGAAGTGAAACCTAGAGCTGACAGAAGAGAAACGAAAGTAGACTGAATGTAGTAGAAATAAGATCTCTTAGGCGTCATGTGACAAATCTATTTATAACAAAGTAAGAAATGAAGAAATAAAAAAAATATATAATCTAATATTAGTATAGTGAGTAAAATTAAGAAACAATTACTTTGGTGGTTTGGTGATATGGAAAAGATGAATGAGGGAAGAATTGTGTGTCAGGACAGAAGAGTATGGTACTATATAGGGTGCTACTTTAAAATGGCTATTTAATAAAAACAGGGTAAGTTCTCATAACATGACTCATTTAGTTTTTACAAAAACTATTTTAAAAAAGCTTCTTAAAAGTCGTCACGTCACTGAGTCTAAGTGCGAAGACAACGAGGGTCTACACGTGGAGTGTGTCAGTCGATGACTGAAGCTGGTAAGTAAGGATGGGCCATGAAAAAAGCTACCAGCACGATAGTCTGCCGTGGAAAACACAGTTTGCACAGAAGCAAGAAGTAAGTACACAGGAAAACCTGGAAATATGAGAAACGGAGCAGAATTTATGTTGTGAATGTGGAATATAGAATATGTACCATCACCTAGGTCGCCAATTCTAGTATACCTACCTGAGAATTAATAATGAATTACGACGAAATGAATAATTATTATTTTTAATATTTAAGGAGTTTAAGGAGAAATACATTATTATTGTGTAGTTACAGTTTTTTCAGAACATAGTTCTGTGGTATTTTAATGCAAATTAAATGTATTAACAGAAAAATTTATTTATCAATTTGGAATCGAAAATTTGTCGTCAACTTACTCGTGATGTAATTGGTAACGCATTTTCCCGGATAGGAAAAGACCCAGGTTCGAATCCCGATGGCAACTAAAATATTTTTTCTATACATGTTTCTAATTGATACATTTAATTTGTATTAGAATAATTATTGACTTGAAAAATATATAAAACGCGGACGCTCAAAAAAGAATACGAAAATTTCAATGTCACGTGCTAAAAAAATCCCGGTAGCAACTAAATATATTTTCAATAGATAGATTTTTTCTGCATATTTTTCTAGTTGATTACTTTAGTTTGTATTTAAAAAAATGTAACTTCTTTAGTGTTGGACCTAGATAAAAAAATAAAAACTTGCACACATAGAAGTAATCTACCCGATCCTTGTGGCCAGAGCTGGAAGGGATTTCATATATTTTATATTTGCAATTATTGAGAAGTTTCGCTTAATTATAAATAGGTTTGCACTGGAGATGATCGAGTGTATTAGTGGAGAGATAGGGAATGCAAGCCACGGAATGACCGTATCTTGTATCGGCGCTATCTTCAGCTGAGCTCCTCTGTCTGGAGGAGGGTCGACAGCCCAGGGTGGGGGTCGGGCCAGGGCGAAGGCGAGGGTGAGATTTGTGAGAGGGTGAGACCGTTTGTGGGGAGATTTATGGGGCGTGATTGTGTATGAGTCTATTATCCCGCATGACTCCCGAGACGGAAGGGGCTGAGGGGATCAAACTAATTAAACTAGAACATTTAAGGTGGGATATTACAAATTGGCATGCGAAGGGCTACAAGCAGCTGGGTTCATTATCCACTGAGGAGATCAGGGCTCATGAACACTGTCATTGCCGGAAAGTAGGGAAAGTTATTTGAAGGTTTTTGATGTGAGAGATGCGTGGCACGACTGTTAAAGTTAATGTGTATGAGAGGCCATCAGAGGGATGAGAGAACGGTGACCATGTATCGCGATATATAGTATATATATAGTGTGATATGTAAGCAGGCAGCAGGTACAATCAATATAAAATGCTACTTTCTGTTGCACTGAATTTATTTAAACAAGTTACAATCGGAGATCGTAGACGGTCTGGATGACGATGGGAAGAAATAATGATGCTACACGGGGCTCACTTTCGCGCGTCGCCTGATATACCTGGCGCAGGGATGCATTAAACAACAATCTGATTTAGTCAATCTGGACCGCTCACTGTATTTTATTTGTGTAGAAAAATTTGTCTACATTATATATAGCGTGTTGAGATCTACTTTATTCGCCTCGGTTGCCCAAGCCTCCCAAATACTTGTTGTCGCTGTGCTTGACTTAGCTACTACCTCCATAGTATTTTCTGAATTTGCCCAAAAAGTAAAGAATCAAACAATAATGACTAATGCTATCGTATTTCTCCGCTTATAATTCAAGTAACTAAATCTAATATGTTATAATATAATATATTAATTCGGGTATACACGCAACCGTATACCTGACAGGTATACCTCTTCAGGTACATGAAATAACCGAAGCTCAGCATTGGCCATGCACCTGTGACAATCTCTCAGTCAACCTCGGCATCGGTACAGCGCCACTAGAACGATGCGGTAGCGCCAGTAGGTCTTCTCATCATCCTATGGAAGAAAGAAAACTGCGACAAAAGTGCTGTAAAGAATTATTGTTAAAAATAATAACAGCCAATACAGTCACGTCTATTTGATAAAGGAATTAAATACTAATTTAATGTATTAATTATAAATATATATATATAAAATCAATTTTATCAAAAATATTGTTTTTGAGATACCGGGATTCGAGCCTAGATCTCTTTTTCCAATCCCGGGATTGACTACCAATTGTGTTATGGAACTGTCGGGATATGTCGTGGAACTCTTTAAGAAACAGTGAATCAGAGACTTTATTTAAAAAGAAACTAAAAACGCACCTTTTCAAAAAATCATTTCCGTATGTTAAAATAACAATTTTAAAAGCATAAATAATGTAGTATTACAAACTGTTTGTGTAAAGCGCCCTTGATGTGAAAGTTTTTACGAAAATGACGCTATACGTATTATCCAATATTATTATTATTATTCTCTGAATACCTTTATATAAATTTATCAAGTAAACCAAGGCTTATACCGAAATATACGAACATGAATGATAAGCTGATTTGGAGACGGATAATCATTCCACCTAATCATAATCCTTCTAATCTAAGTATATATTTATCAACACCTCACAAAAATATTTTATATAACAGATGCCGATACATTACATTGAATATTTCAAACGCCACCTATCTCTTTATGTAAGAATACTTGTTCTATTAACACTCCTATTACTTTTCAAATAAAGCCTTGCGCTTGTCCAATAAAAAAGGCTTAACTTGGAGAGACTCCCGACGAGGATCGAGACCCCGACCACTCCGCCACCCCAAATCACCCCGATCACCCGTGGGTCCGAGCGGTCGGAGGCCATCGCTTACGATTGTCTTAACACTGGACCAAACAGTTGCGTCATTATTAGCTTTCACTAATGGATATCATTACTTTGTGTTGTAACATGAATCTTTTAACTTTCACAACTGAACTTTATACATACATATACTTTGGGTAATTATCACTACTAATTTTGAGATGTGAAGTCCCTCTTATCATCAGGTGATAATTAAACAAAATACAGTATTGTTTTCTATTCGGGCAATGGGGCAGGGCTTGGAAAGAGGGGGGAGGTTTCGATCGTTAACGGAAATATGAACAGTAAAGGCGAAGTATTAGGGAATGTTATGTTGTTTATTAATGTTTTCTCCGAAATTACACAGACTAAAACTTTTTCATTCGGTACCTTATAAAGGATTAATAATGACCAAATTAGAAACCATTGAAATACAAAATAATTTTTGAGAAAATTGTTTTATAATCGGGGTCGTTTTATATTTAGTCTAATGCGGTATATATTGTGAGTTTTAAGCATTACAGGAAAAAATAACTATCACGCGCCGCCTTTGCTGATTTCCCACGAAACTCCATAGTATTGCAAATAACGCATGGGCTCTGATTGTCAGATGCAAAACTAACTTAATTAACCAAAAAATTCTACCAGTCTTCAAGATTCATACGTCTTATACTTTTTCACCTGACCCTGCTTCATCTCTACCCTAAACCTTGCTGACCTCTTACTGCAACGACACTATTACGGATCACCCTCTGGATGCATCTACTCACCATTATTGTCATCATCAATATTCTAAACAAAAACCGGTGAATCTTGTTGCTTATACACAACACAGTTGTACTAATAAAATCAAAGGGTAGGTAGGTTTAAATGTTATGTCAAAGGGTTGATGGCGCTCTGTTGTAAATGCGGTCATGGGCTTTCAGGTATATCTAATTTATTTTAATTACAATTAATAAAAAATAAATACGTTATAAATTAACCAATGCAAATAACTAAAAAAAAAAATCTCTTTAAAAAAAGCAAAACCAATACAAAGAGCCAAAAATGTCGGGTAACTTTTCCGACTTTCCAAGATTCTCAATACATTCTGTCCCAATGGAAGTTGACAGCCAAAGGGCTCGAAATTTGTATTTATAATACGGAAAACCTCCCCCGGCCGAAATGATCAGAGTTGAAATCGTATTTGAACTTCGTCTTTGAATAAAATCCTTTGGATTTCCCCCGACAAATTCCGGGTAGTAAATATTCAAAATGTTAATCTTTTAAATCAGAAGGAAAATTAGTTTTGGAACTATTAAGGGCGCATTACAGCAGACAACTGGAAATTGTTAAGAGGGTCGTTTTCGCTCCGGGACCCGAATAAAATGATTATTGTGTTTTCTCAGTTTACGCGGAAATTCTTTAATGATGATTTATACAAGTTTAATGAATGGATATAAATTAAACAATGTTATTACTCTACTTGAGTTTATTAGCACTACTCGAGTTTCGAGAGAAATAGTAACTTTCATCGACAGGTGAAGTATTCAAATTATCAGTATTAGTTATAAGTATTAAAGTTATTGTTTCGGATTCGTAAAAACACATTTTGGTGCGTCTTGCGAATCGGCCGCGACCCATGTTATTGACAACTTTTCCCCATCTAAATTCCCCAACCATACATTTTTAATACTCATCTTTAGTGTGAAATGTGACCTTGACGTCAGTAGACGTCAATGTGACCGATACTTGTTCGATCGTGACATCGCGATAGCATTCGCGGTGTGAATTTGTCAGCTCCAGAGCACCAGCACAGTAATTTGTGATATAGTGTTTGATCACGCATTGTTTGTTTGTTTTTTGTGTGCCGCGGGTGAAGTTGCGATATCGCCGTATTTAATTAGAAGCGGAGATCTGCCTATCTGCGTGCCGTTTGTGTGATCTCGGCGGCGACTACAGGGGTGACGGAGGCGTCATACACAAGGTAAGGCGAGCAGTCCTTCAAAAACCCGGTTTCCCGAGATCACTGGTCCTTCGACTGGAACCCCTATCCCATTCCGACCCTTATCCTTTATATCCAGGTTTCCTTATTTCCTTCCTTCCCCCACCCCTGCGGCGATTCCGATTTACGACCGGAATCGTCGTAATCTAATCCGCGGGACGCGCGTTTACAGTCATTAAAGTATCAGTTGAATACTTCACCTGTCGATGGAGTTACTGTTTCAACTCAAGTAAAGTAATAACATTGTTTCATTTATATTCATCCATTATGATGAAAGTCTACAAAGTTAACGCCGATTCTATTTATTTATTATTATTTTATTTTAATATACAGTCCTTAATGATCCCGATAGACAAATATGTTACAGACTACACGTGTATGGTTAAGAAATAAGAAACACTATGAATAAATAAAAAATAATGTAATGTTTATATTTTGACTATTGAGGAGGATGAACAAGATATCGAAAACTACCGCTCCTAGTGCGTGGATTCCAAGGTCAACGAAGTCAAATCACGTGACGTGCGACAGTTCTCGGCATGATTAACTGGTAGAAGCTGCTCGCCTGGTAATCGTAAAAAGACACCAGCAAATCATATTGATTTACTTGCATATTTTTATGTATAGATCGATCTGTGTGCGAATACAGTAGTATCGAAACCGGACGACGTTAAATTAATCGAAGTGGTTAATCATTTTTAAATTAATAATTTTAAGTTAACGCCACGAATATGAAAAATATTCATATTCTTTTTAAATCAATTTAAGTATAACCGTTAAACAACTTTTTAAGCTTTTTATAAATTACATCAGATAACCTAAATCGGGTACAATTTTTATTGAATGTATATTTTTATTTACACCCTTCTGAAAACATACCCCTAATACCTAAAAGAGGCCTTGTCTGTATTAAATGTTATGCAATATCTATATACATTATTATACATACACAGTATGCGTATAGATAAGTACATATATCAGGAACGTGCGGTGTATACGAGGACTGACAAATTAAGTTCTGTTTCCTGGTAACGTGGACACGCACATATCGAATAAAATAATTTTTTGATCGTCTGGTAAAAATTGTACTTTGTCACGTGACCAGATTTGAAAAAGTGTTGCGCCCCTGGATATTGTATTTATTTTCAAATTTTATCGACTTGACTCGTGAATATTATGTATAGAATAAATTGATAAGGAACGTTTCCACATTTCTTTTAATAAAATTTTAAGTGATATTTGTAAACAAGCAAGATGGTATCAAGAAAAGTATTGTGATATTTTGAGAGACACTTAAAAAGATTGTTGCATAACAGGCGTCTGTATCTGTGACCTTCTGGATGTGGCGGCTTCAGTAGTGTCATTTTTGGCTGTAAAGTGCTTGCTTAAACGGCCAGGTCTGTGAGACGCGAGCAGGGCAAAACGAACCTGTTTTTAATATTATTAAGATTAAGATTACTTAAATGTTTTCTCTTTTATATATTCAATAACAGTACGTAAATATATATTCAATTTGAAATTTAAAAAATACATATTTTAGCGAAATCGTACGAGACGACTGGCAAGTACATTGTCATATTTTCTTATGGTAAGGGAGAAATCTTACTTACCATAGAAATTGTTTATCCACGACTAAATAGAATATCTATAAACTAGTATATAAAGAAGAGTGTCTGTTGTTTGTTTGTTTTGTATACAAATCTACAGTTTTATTCCGAGCTTGATAAAACATTGCACACTTGACCTTCAAAACAAGTCTACATGAGATTTTTAAAAACCACGCACATATCCCTTTCCCACCCCTTAAAGCAGCAGAACATTGGTAATTTTTGATAAAATTTTACGCACTTGACATTTAAAAGAAGTGGAAAAGTACTGTCTACATCTGATTTTGATAAAAAACTACTCCAAACCTACAAATGGAGCATCCGTCCGAGCAACGCCGGGTACTTCAGCTAGTATAATAGAAATAAATGCCTCATTTAGTATATGTATAAAGATGAATTTTACGACTTCTGTATGGATTATTAATGGGTAAAGCTCTCTACCAGTGTTGGCTGCAACTATTCGATAGGTGATTTATTTAAATTTGTTTTAAATAAATGAGTAATCACAATTCTTCCTACTTTTCGAATTAGTAAAGATCTTCGTTTTATTTCTACCTCCCATATATTAAAAAAATCTTCCAACAAAAGACGACGTCATCAATTCATTCCACTTTAATGGCCATTTCCCACCACATTAAATCAGATCTCCCCATAAAAGTGTCTTATTATGAAAAATGCCCGCACTGATCAGCGCCAGCTTGGACGGTTCCAGCATTTGCATTGCGTCTCATCACAATTTATCAAACTTCAGCGAGGAGCCTTCCATTTATATCCGCCCTTCCTGAGGTCGCTTGATTTATGGAAGAAGGGCGGATGAACAAAAATCGCGCGGCAACAGGCAACCCTTCGATCAAATAACAACCCTGACATCTCAAAGAGATTTATACAACTGTCTGCTCATCCTGATGGGGCGATCATGTAGGATAGTAAGTGTTAATTGTTAGTTAATCTCTTAACCTTTACCGTACCGTGATATAAAATACCCGTACGCAGCCACGCTGTCAACTCTTGTTACCGTACGAAAATTGAGTTTTGTATCATTCTAAATGAGAAAAAATATTTTTATTAGCTTAAATGATTAGTCTAAATACTGACCATTAAATGTGTAAAATAATTACATATAATAATGTATGTAATTTGTAGCATTCATCAAGTTCTATGCAATGCGACCCCTTCTCTCTCGTTTCAATTAGTGAGAACGAGATATTTTTATTTATTATCTTTGTTTTATTAACCACTTAATTGAGTTTAAATACATCTACCGGTTTTGAAAAATTCAATTTTTTTCTTCGGGATGTCATAACAAAGATAATAAATAAAAATATGAATTTTAACCACAAAGTTAATATTGCTAATTTTAAAAGTAGAAAGATATCTTAAATATGAATTAAATATATTAATTATAAAGATATACATATAAAATCAATTTTATCGAAAAATATTGTTGTTGCGCCACCGGGATTCGAACCTGGATCTCTTTCCTAACCGGGGAAGGTGCTTTATCCAACTAAGCTACAGCGACATTATTTTTAGCGACAATTTTCGACCCTATATGTTACCTTTTTGATATTAATACATTTAATCGTTCCATTATTTGACAGAGCCATCTACCTTATTTTTACAGAATCTCAAATACCTTTGAGTAAACTGATAGCAGACGCCAGAATTATCAATTCATTTTTATTAAATTTTGGACACATTGATACAACTTTATTATTTTAGGAGAACACATTCTTATTGTGAAGTTGTAATTATTCAGAACATATCTTTATAATTAATATATTTAATTCATATTTAAAATATCACAGACCTATGTTCTGAATAATTACAACTTCACAATAAGAATGTGTTCTCCTAAAAAAAAAAAAAAGAAAGATATGTATTTATATTCCTATATTTGTTATTTTCTTCGCTGTGAGAGTAATGTGTGATCTCTTCCTATCATACCGTAAATGGTATTTTTGCCAACGTATTAATTTATTGTATTATTTTTGTAGGATTCCCTTTTCATAAATGGTTTTTCACTGGTCATTTCTAAGCGCGAATGATTTCCTCGGGGTTAAATAAAATATGAATTTTATGTAGCGTGTAATAGCGAAATATTATAGGTTTAATTGGCATGGTAGATCTATGTTACTGCATGGTTTGAGAAAGGTTAATAAAACTTCTGGATATTTTAACATGCAGCTTTATTCGATAGACCTGTTTTACCATCCCGTTCACGCGTAGAGTTCATCCATAGATGCGCGCGCTTCGTAGAAGCGTTATCGCGCATCGGTTTGTCCATAGATAACTAGATTGCCAACTTACTAATCTATCAACAGTAAAATTCAACTCGGATAAAGAAAATAATTCTCGCGTACCTTGGACACGTTGCTAAAGTTTACGAAGACGGCCTGAAGAAGTTGGTGATTACAAAGACAAAGAGTGAGAAATCAGCCTCTAACTAGATAGACAAACCGTGACCGTCGCTCTAAATAAAGACAAAAAGAGAAGGATAAACCATTTTTTTATTTAAATTATTGTCTTTGATGTTTTTTTTTATGTCCAGAATATCATCAAATATGTTATTCATAAAATCAAAGTTAACTAGGTTTAACCTAATCTTGAAAACCTCAAACAATTTTCTTTACTTTGTTTTTATTTTATTGATTTATTTAATTACTTTACTTATACAGGATGTAACAGTCCTTGTCCACAATAATATATGGGTGGATACCTGATTAAATTACAAATCGAAAATGTTCAACCAATATGTGCCTAATCTCAATCATGTCAGAGATATATGCATTTGAAAAAAATATAAAAGTATGCGATAATTTCGATTATTTTTAATATTTTATTGATTCCAAAATCCCAAAGGCCATCGAATACGAGAGACCAGACTGTTTTTTTTTATGATATGATTTAGGGGCCTGAAGCATAGATATAGATTAATAATGGATAAATTTCACAAATATTAATTTCGAAGTACGTAAACTTAAAGTTTAACATGATTTTTTAAAAACTTCAAACAATAAGTTCCAATTCATATATATGAATATGTTTTGAAATCAGACAAAGTACCTATATATATTTAGATGATTGCTTAAATCAATGTTCTAAATTTAAAATCATTATTTCAGATGCATTTTGTGGTTTTGTTTAATATTATCGATTTAAATCACAATGTTACCAATTTGGTGATTTGTATGTTTCATAATTACATACTATTTATGAAACAGATAGACAGCTAGTGTTTAAAAGACAACAATCTTATATATGAACGAAATATTTCATTGTGACTTAACAAAAAAATAACGCACATAAAATGTTTACTTTGTTCAAGAAAACGTTGTTTTTCATTAAAATTTGCTACTAATATTATGAATAAGCTCAATATTAATGAATATTGTGGATAAAATTTGTGTGAAAACATATATGTATAAAAATTATCGTCTTTTATAAGACTGAAAATATATTATTTAAAAACTAATTATTGTGTTTATGATACAAAACTTTTAAAATAGTATCTGAAGCCTCAAAACATGTGAGTAAATACAATATATTATTTAAAAATGTATGTTTTTACTAAAACAAAGTATTTTAAAAACGCCTATCATATGTCCCGCAAATTGAATGGTTATAACTCTATTAATTTTTAATATTTTGTTAATTTGTCTCAATTAAGATTTGTCTCCTTAATCTTGGCTTTAAGATTATAAGAAAATATATTTAGTTTATGCAAGAATTTTCCATGGTAACACAATTTTGTGGCACGCGGAAAATGTATCTAATGGTCGCGGTCTTTTTTATAATACTTGTACTATCCTAATTATGACAAATAACATTCAGTTTATGAACTTAAATTAGTGTAAAGATCCTATATAAGTAATAGTTTATAAAAAAGGGAAATCTAGTGTATAACTTCTGATGTAAATGAATAATTAAAATCTATATTTTCGTATAAAACGCGAAAATTTGAATAATTATTGAAAGTCGCGCCTTACATGATTGAATAGTTAAATGTCTTGAAATAGGTTTTCAGAATTTAATAAACCTGACACCAAAATAGAAAATAATTCTAAAATAGCTCCGGCATGTGTGCTTACACATAGTGATATATACATTATAACCTTTTTCTCTGATAATAATTAACATTTCAGAAAATAGGCGAAACATTATTTATTCAGGCACATAATAGCTTTTTGTTGCCTAGATGTTTTGGTTTTGATAACGTTTGACCCGAAATTCTCAGATCACAGCCTCACCACATATTATAATTAACGTCCTGTCACCTGGGTTTTCCATTCAGGACATAAAGGTATAATAATGTATTATAAACAAAGCAATACCGCGCCTTGAAAGCTAAAAGGAACGCAGACAACACGCGGGGAGGCCCAAGGCCCTGAACCCGGCCCCGCCTTCGCTTCACCCTTCCCCCCGAAATAAGCTCCACTGGCCACGTGACTCCGTGGTACATCCGAACAAATCCTTGTGATAGGATTTAAAAGGAATAATGGTATTTACGTTTCCAGGAATATGAGATACATGAAAGCTTCTTCCATTGCAATCCTTAGTAATGAAAATTAAAATGTGCTGTTATAAAAAGAAATACTTCAAATGTAACGAACATATTATACAAAATGATTAAGATGCAGACTCGAGTATGAAACATAACAATAATTTAAACAACCCCTGCAACAACACTGTATATCTGTTTTGAAAATATAAGTGTCCCAAAAGTCTTTTTCATAATATAAATTCTATAATAAAACAATGGATCGGTTTAATAAAAAAACGTTTATTTAGCTTTTAAGTACATTCCCCGGGAGTTTATTTCTTAAAAATAATGTTTTCTAAACGTGATCCGTTATTTTGCTGGTACTCTTCTCAACGGGAGGCAAAATTTCTTAGAACTGCTCGGCACGTATTCTCCGTGATCACTGCCATTTCTTCTAGGATATATTCTTTATATTATCCAGAGGGAGAGGATCGTTACTGTATACCATTGATTTAAGGTAGCCCGATAGGAAAAAGTCCATTGGTGTCATGTCGGGGCTAAGTGGAGGCCAGTTTATATCACCTCGTCGGGATATCAATTTTCCATGGAAAATTTCATGAACTGGTAAGGACACGCTCCATAGCGACTAAATACCCAAAGACGCGGCTAGCGATCGGCATACCACCCGCCCCTCGGCAGCGAATGAACCAAAATGAAAGATACTTTTAAAATGAAAGAGACGTATATCTTCTTGGGCATCGAATGATATATTAAATTAAGTATTTATGTATATGTATATAAGATGGAGCACATTTTTTTGCAAATTGCTTTTGTGCGGGAACCGCGCAAACGAGGGGCACGCGGGCGACAGCGCGCGTAAGCTCAGTCCTTGGAAATTTAGTCGCAATAGATCGCTTCATGTGGAAAAAACACGCGTTTTGCGTTAAACAGTTTTACAAAAATAACGATCTTCTAGATCGTTTTTTGTCTCCTGGATATTATTTATGAATATTCTTTGTTCATTGGTTATCTCTGTAACATGGCCCTCTTAGTACCGTTATAATTAATTATAATATCGTGCTATTATCGTTATCCTGTTTCTCATTTAGTGTACATTTTACAGAGTTGGAGATGCTTCATAAATTATCAATAACTTTCGACCATTCAAATGTTTAACAGTGCAAAATCTTAATAGGGTCATTTGATCTGAAGCTGATAAGATGTCATTTAGTACAAAGTATCTAAACATTTAAGAATAACTGAATCATAATATATATTCTCTATACATATTGGTTCAGAAACTACTGTATGACATTCCGCGACCTTGGAATAACAAGGTATCATCTGGCAATTTGACCAAAATTAACTTTTTTGTATCAAAATTCTGACATCATCACAGACTATCAAATATATAGACATGAACTAACGCAAATTCTTTGTTTCAATATTTGCATCTTTGTTTCACCCACATGATCAATAGCTCCGCGACTCGAAACTTTAAACACTGACAATATTATATGCATTAATGTAAAAAATAAATATTGCAATATTATATGCATTAATGTAAAGAGTAAATACTATTACATAAATGTGTCGTAAACTATCGGATTTAGGTTTCCACCAAGAATATGTGTAAAATGCCCCTTGTCCCGCAACTAATGTAACAAACGCCTCTCCTATATGTATACTTTATTTCGTGTCTATTAATTTACTGGTCTGTGACCTGTGATCTATATATAGCATATGGTCATAATCGAAACATTTTGATTTATCAAAAAACAGTATATTTTCGTAGAAGGCAATCACTTTGTGGTTTGACATAATATATTAAATAAAACAACAATCACTTTGTACGAAACCACGAAATTTATTATACATCAACCGTTTTTGCTTATCTCAAGCTTCATCAGGACATATTTAAAACTTACAATAAATACAAAAAGAGTGCACTTATATATATACATAAAGAGGGAGATAGAATATAAAATTACATGTGAAAGAGAGAGACAGAATACATATATTGTCAAATAAAACATCAAGAGAGACAGATTATAAAATTATATGCGAAAGAGAGAGATAGATTACATATACAGATAGATGGAACATTAAAGGACGGGAAAATACAGTGTTGATGGATATTAAATTGATTTTAAAAGTAACAAACTGGTTGACGTATAATAAATTTCGTGGTTTCATACAAAGTGATTGGTATTTTATTTAATTTAATAAATAGTGGCTTAAACAAAGTGTTTTGTCTTATTATTTAAATAAGATATTAACCAGACATTTTGGTATAATTAACTATTTTGAAAATAATTATCTTTTTTTAAGGAGAACACATTACTATTGTGAAGTTGTAGTTTATTCAGAACATAGTTCTGTGGTATTTTAATACAAATTAAATATATCAACTGGAGAGATATATAGAAATAATTGTATATTGACGGCATATTTTTGAACTTATATGCTGCATCTCTTTCAAATTGATACACCTATTGGCGTAGTATAAACTGGTAATAACTTGAATAGGAAAAAATCCAGGTTCGAATCCCGATAGCAACTAAAGTATTTTTTCAATAAATTGATTTTTTATGTATATCTTTTTAGTCGATACTTTTAATTTAAATCTAAAACATAAAAACATACATTTCATTTTAGTTTAGAAGGTAACAAGAAAACAGAGTTATATTACATAGTACATGTTGATTTGAATACAAATAAAATATATGAGTTATATTAAGAGTACATAATGTCCCCGAAATCGAGAATTAACTTTAAAAACTGTATTACTCTAAATTACAGACTGTCCAAGATACAGCTGTCTAAATAGAGCCTACAATTAGGGAACTACACTGGCAACACATTGAGAGTCAAAAGTGTTATCCGAAATTCAACGGTTTCTAAACCGTAACTTCTAAGTTATTCGAACTTTTATAATTAAATTTGCAACCTGTTTTTACAAAAATGAACGTGCGGTGCTACTAATATACAACCTATCGTGATGAAATTTGGCTAACGTATGCTGTGGTAATGGCGCTATCACAGCTTTACGGCTAATTACAAATTGATTAATGCACGTTTCCCGGATTGGAAGAGATCCAGGTTCGATTTCCCTGTAGCAACAACAATATTTTTCGATAAAATTGATTTTATATATACATCTTTCTAATGAATATATTTAATTTATATTTTAAATATTATTATGTTCTTAATGATTACAACTTCACAATAAGAATGTGTTCACCTTAATAAATTAAAAAGTAGTTATTTTCCCTTTTTTTTGCAAATCATAAAAGTTCGTAAAGGGGTTGGTAGTGATGTTTTCTAAATATAGGGTGTGTTTGAATTGCTTTCTCTGGAACACCTGTATAATGATATTTTTGAAGAATCGAAAAATTAATATTTAAATATTTGATAGTCAATATTTCAGTTGGATGTGATCCAAGAGCATTATTCTATAATGTTACATACTTGACTTCTTAGTACTTCTTTAGTGTACACCTCGTAATGTGAAGGTCCAAGAGATAGACTTTGTAACAATTAATCTTTTATTACAATAAGCTACACAAACTATTAAGCCGATGAACCGCAGATAAAAGAGACGCGTGCACTCCTGCGTGTAGTTTTTATAACCACACATACCCGCACCGGCGGTGCGGCACACATACACACATACACACACCATTCCAAGGACATCACACATAAAAATACGGTTTTAAACCTAAAGATGAAAAATATTTTCTCGAGGACTATTGCGATCAGAAGCAGAAAATATTTATTGTAATCTTCCGACACAACATATTCGTACAAGGCGATAGCGATAGAAGAAGCGAGTATTGATGAGAAAAACATCCGTGAGCCAGTGAGTGGAACAGATGCAGAACCTACCGTGAATGATGTAAAACAGTTGACACATAATAGGGTTAATAATTTAAGTTTCCTATTTCTGTATAATATTTTTGAAATGATTTTTACCGATTAAAATTGTTTGCGCATGCACGTATTTCATACGAATTTTACTGCGATGCACAAGATGAATTTCATTTTTCAAATTGTACTCGCAATGTCATTTCGCTAGAATGTTCTCTCGAACGTGAATATTTTAAAATAAGGTCGCGTCCGTGATATATTCATCGCCTTACACAACGTGAAGTGTTTCCATGTTATTTTTTTTTTAAGGATAGCAAAATTGTGGTTTAAATCCATTATTTTAGATTGTTAACTTTTAAAAATAACATTTTCTTCTTCAAGATGTTATTGACTAATAAAAAACAATATAACATATGTTTTTTATTAGTTATTGACATCCTGAAAAAGATGATATTTTTCGAAACCGGTAGATGTATTTAATTAATAAAGTGATTAATAAAACAAAGTTAAGGATTTAAAATAATGTTTCCATCTTCACCGGGCGTTTATTGGAAGTAAAAAATATTAAAAAATTGAGTGACAACATTTACAAATCTCATAGTTATGTATACACCCGTTTTATGTGTATACTTTACTGGGAAGCGAAAAATTTTAAATAATTTATTTTTAACGTTTTGAAATTTCATTTGACAAAAAACCTACGCGGCATTGTGTCAAGTATACTCTATGTACATAGGTACTAATATTTTAAATAAGTTTTTAATATTTGCGCTGCTGGCATGGCAAAAGAAAACAAAAATAAAATGAAAATATGAATTAAATATATTAATTAGAAAGATATACATATAAAATCAATTTTATCGAAAAATATTGTTGTTGCGCCATCGGGATTCGAACCTGGATGTCTTTCCTAACCGGGGAAAATGCATTATTCAACTATGCTATAGCGACAATTTTCGAACCTATATGTAACCTTTTTGATGTTAATACATTTAATCGTTCCATTATTTGAAAGAGCCATCTACCTTATTTTTACAGAATATCAAATACATTTGAGTAAACTGATAGCAGACGCCAGAATTATCAATTAATTTTTATTAAATTTTGGACACATTGATAATAATAAAAAATAAGATGGCTTAGACCCTGATAACTAGGAAATCGTAGCCCACGATCGGATGCGAATGGCGTCATTGATTCGAATCGACATTGCGACGAGATAATTATTTCGTTCGAATCAGAAAACATATTATAAACAGGGATTGTATGACATCCGTGTCTGAGATAAATAACGCGTTTTTTCTTCTATTTTTAAAAGGCTTCCTCAATTTCTCCACCTATCAACTAATGGTGGTGAAATTGAACAAAAAACTGGCCGAATGCACTAATTGCATTGTTCGCTTTTGCAAGCCCCTCGCTCGGTGCGAATTAAAAACCAAGAGACCCATTTCCCGCGCTGGGCTGTGCTTGTTGCAGCCGTGCAGTGTTTAATCATCGGACCAAAAACGTTGCTGCAGTTGCTAACGAGTTTTTTTCAGAGGCATTGTGCCGCAGGGGGCACGTGACGGAAGCGGAAAGGGTGGGCGGGGGAAGAGGGTGGCGCCACCGATATTCCGTGCGGAAGATCGAAAATAGAAATGAAAAGTATTATAATAAAATTGCTTACGAAGTATCCAAGTTTATCAATATATATAAGGGATTATAAAATATGCGCCATAAATTCATTTGCTTCATTTCAATTCTATACATAATTATATATTTAATTAGGTATTAGTATTAGTTTTACTACATATGTCTGTCTCACTAGGAAACTCTGTGTTAAGATAATACCCTTGCAAGGCGAAACGCGTCTCAAATAAATTAAAAGAGCAGAATAAAAAACAAATGTTTTATTTTAGTAAGATAATCTTATCAAAATTATATTAACGAATTATATTTAGTAATCAAATAGTTCTAAGGATTACTCCAGACTATAAAATGACATAAAAATTAGTCGGCGTCCAAAATAATATAAAAGTTGTTCGGCGTCCTAAATACTAACTATGAAGAATTTGGTTTAGATCCGTTAACGAATTGAATAGCGAAGCAGACAGATGAGGGCTTTAATTACAATCTCAGCAACCTCCATAATGCTTTACAGAAGAATAATATATTTATTATGCAATACACTTTTTTTTTTTGTAAAGTTGCATTTTCAGAATATAGTTCTGTGGTATTTAATCCCGGTAGCAAATAAATATTTTTTCCGTATATCTTCCTAATTGATTAATTTCATTTATAATATATTTATTAATGGACATATTATTATGAATTGCCATAATCTGGCTCAAAACACAAAAAAAAATTTCACACATTCTTTCAGAAATAAGCTAGTTTCTATACTGAGAACCATTTAAATTTCAGAGAAGCGAGGACTGCTGTTGATATCATTTTAATGCAAATGGTGAAGGACAAAAGCAACTGACTTTGTAACCATCATCGATTTTGAATGACTTATTTATGTATGAGCAAAGTTTGGTTGTTAATATATGAACTTAATTAAACTGCATTAATTTTTTTTTAAACATAGGTACTTTGCAACTGGTACCGTCAGATACACATTCAATTATACATACCCAATTTATTTTATTTATTTATTTGACATTTTAAAATAAGTTTTTTGTATATCAAAAGTGAACATACAATAATATACATGCTTATTAATTGACTGTGTGGGATGCAAGAGGTATCCGAATAAGAAAGCTTATCTATTTTTTTAGGGAAGTAAGAGAAGTACTCGATACATCCCTGAAAAGAATTGTACATTGTGCATTGTATCACTCGCTACTTAACTACGCGATCGTCAGTCGAGGTAATGCAGCTAGTAGTATTTTAGACTCCGTAAGTAAAGCCCAAAAAATGGTTTTGAAAGTTATTCATAAGAAACCCCTTCGTTATCCTTCAAATGAACTCTTCAAAGAATGTCACGTCCTATACATCCAACAAATGTACATACTTGCTACACTAAAATACTTTTACCGGCATAAACAATATCACCAGCAAATAACGCACCTCGCTTAACAAGGACACAGGCTAACTGTCACTATCTCGTGCCAAAATTAAACAAAATTTTTGCACAAAGATTCCATTTGTTTCTAGCACTAAAAATACACAATAGTCGAAATGCGGACGTGAAAAATTCCAACCATAGTCTTACATATAAGTACAGTTTTGGCCCCATTAAATGGGGAGAAATTACACCCAAGAACTTTTAAAAGTCCAAACTTAAGATTAAAAGTACTACAACAGTACCAATGTATTGAATATTGCATTTTCTACTTTTCTCTGTAGTTGTGTTAGTATATTATTTAACAGAATTTTTTTGTATTAAACATTACAATTTTACATAAGTTCACTTCATATTTGTATGTTATTTATTTATTTACTCTTTACTTACTCTTTTTTATTTTTGATACATTGAACATTGCATTTACTTTTAGTTTTACATTGAATTTATTTGTTATCTAATTACATCTTTATATATATATATATATTTTTATATTACTACTATACCAGAAAAGCACTATCTGCAATACAGTAAAATGCTAGTGTAGCAGGCAGGGTACCGAAATATATATCTTACTTTGCTGCAATGTAATCCGATTATAACAATACAACACACTGTACTATGGATCAAAAAAGTATTGTATATTATTATTATTTTCCGTGCTGTTTCGGTTTCAACACAGAAATAAATAAAGACAATGAAGAAGTGTAGTGAATATGTTGTAGATCTAAGATGAATTATTAGTGTATTGTATTGAGATTAAGTTTGAATGTTGAACAGCAATGCTTCTGACCGATCTCTACACAACTATTGAGTCCATATTTGCGTAATTTTTTTGTGAGTGACCGATTTCCAGTTAGTATTAAGTGTGTTTTGCGGTTTTGCAGTGTGTCGAAACGTTGAAAGAATGTCGTTGTTCCTCTAATATATGTTGCGAACAAGAAATACGTATCACAACAATATTCTCTCTATTTTTAAACTAACCTAAACGATTGAGTTTTGAAAATATGACTATCTTGGTAGTTTCTTGATTGAAATACCACTTACGCGACCAACAAACACGTCATACGTACAGATAGATGATAAAATAATGGTGTAGTAAAATATATATGGATAACCGTATCTGTTATTGCCATCTCCCTCGTAGTAAATTGACAATTTGAAATTGTCTGGAGACAAATAATTAATTTTACAGGCTTCAATAATATTGGTTACAATGATATTTCATGCGCGATATAACTCGTTGTAGATAATAACGTGATCATTATTGCTGCTGTGAATGCTTTGAGAGCTATCTATCTCGATTGGCTCTGAAATAGAGGGTTTGATTTCTAATACATGAAGGGTGGACAAGGATATAATATAGATGTTGATTTGTGTCGGTTCATCCGTGCGCCTATCATTAAATTTCAGAACTAGTGATTAATGTATTATTTTTAATTGAGGCTTTGAGGAATATGGGTATGAAGATTGGATGCATTATATGCACCACTGTAGAGTTAAGGAGATTATTAATTAATATTGATTGTACGAGTGTTGAAGGTGTGAGTGTATGGCTCCAGATCAGATGGATTTAAAGAATTATTTATTGTGATTTGTTTAAGGGTATTGTATCCTCAAATATTCATCGATACTAGACCCTGCTACGCGGCTATTGCTGACTTGTACATCATTATTATATTGCGTTAGATGAAATATAGATTGTACGAAAGCCACGGGCTGCGTGGTAGCTACTATCGGTCGCTTCGCGACCACAGTGGCCGCCCGCAGGTCCCAGCAGCTTCGATTGCTTTCTGCTTTTTGCACTAACAGAAAAGCAATCGATGATAGCCGATATTATATAGCATTCTATATTGCTATTCCTAGAATTCAAAGGATGTTCTTACGTATTAACTTTGAAATATATATACTATATATCCACTTAAAAACATTATTGACATAAACGAACGAAACATGCATATGTCATAATTTGACAGTTCTATCATGACTGTGACGCATGACCATAGAGTGCGACGCAATATGACCATGAGGCAGATGAGATGATAGGGTGACAGATGCACAATACATTTATATTTGCGTGTTTTATATTTACGTACTGTTATTGAATATATAAAAGAGTAAACATTTAACTAACCTTACTTAAAAAACACGTTCGTTTTTACCCTGCTGGCGTCTCATAGATCTGGCCGTTTAATTAATACTATATAGCTATAATGACACTACATCCAAGACGTCCACAAAGTCATAGATATAGACGGGGAAACGTAATATTATTATGGATACCCTCGCATCGCAAAGTGTATTCTGTAGTAATGTATGTGAATATGTGAGTATCAGGCGATAGGATAGGTACAGGAATAGGCTATACTGACTAATTTGCACTAAATGTATTAAACCTATTTGAATAAAGCTGTTATTGAGGGCGGTTTCTGGAGCTGTTGGGAAGAGTGACGATAGTGGGTCGGCCCTTCGGATAGTGGATTGTTACATACCGTCGATACTCAGCATCTTTATGGCTGATGGGAGTTTCATTTCACGCACTGCCTTGCTGGGTACATTCAGCATCACTGGACGGCCTAGGTAATGAGATTGGAACCAAGGCGAAGAAATAACACTTATCTGTACACGAAACACAGTACTACGTCGATGTGAATACTTAGGTAGTATTACAGATAAATGACAGAAATAAAAATACTATGGAAAAGAGTACTCAAAACAAGCTTTCTACTGCATTGTAGGTAAAATATTAATACTAGCTAAATTCGACGTTGTAATTATTATAACAGGCTTAGATGGAATTCTAATCAGAGTACTGTCTCTACATGCCCAACATGAGAACTTGGACTCTTCAGCTACCTGAAAACCCACGGTCGAGAAGGATAGACTTCCTTGGATACGAAGGACACCTAATGATCATGGTGATATTAGTGATGAGTTCAAAATCACGAACCGTGAGTCAATCACTGATATCTTTGAGTCTTACTCACTGAATGGTGATTGAATATCTGGAAATATCGTGATTCGTGATTAATTTTATTTTTGTTAAAAATTCTGTTGATTTTCTGACGCCGCTGTTTAAATCGATTATCACTTAAATCAGCGCCTTCTACCGGATTTTTTGTAATTTGTATTTGTTAAGAATTTGACCCGAAAAATATATTTACATTTTCTAAGCATTTTAATTCTCTTTGTGATGATGTTAAATTAGATTTACATTTATTATTTATACTAGAATATGTTTTTTACGCGAATTAGGTTTTAATAATATAAATAAATACGCTCAAAATAATGTTTTTTATATTTCGTGTATCGTATTTATATATCTTGCAGCGCGTGCGCATTAGTGATGAAACTGTGATCACAGTCACAGTTTTCAATCACTGATATTATCGAATACCAATCACAATTACACCTTTTTTCTCATCACTAGATGATATGTAATAGTATCAAAAACTAACCAAACATTATATTGTTAATTTTATATATATTTTGAAGGTACACAAAGAAGGCAGTTGTAGACGGACAGATAGGAATACAATTTTCTCACTATTTATGGATATGATTACATAACAATACACCATCCCTACAGGGTGTAAAGAAAACTCACCCCTACGCACAACGCGTGCTCAGTCCTTGAGGGAATTGTATCCTTATGACTTAAACAGGGCAACATATATTTATGTCGGGGCTAAAGAAGGCCAGAGATGTTGGAATGTTTTTACGATATAATTATTTCTCGTTTTGTGTGTGGCGTGCTGCATGATACATTTTTTGAACATAACATTTCGTCGGCCTCTATTTACATTTAATAGTTTTAATTTATTTTTTATACCAAGTGACCATTATTAATGGGTTTTTTTTCAAAATATGATCGACATATTTTTGCGTCATGCAGCATTCACTTCCAGTACCACATCTCGAAAGCATCTAACTGATCTTTTTTCCTTATTTCTCAATGTCCATGTTTGCTTTCCGTCCTGTGATATTCAAAATATCAGAGATTTCACAAGAAGATAAAATAAACCATGAAAATGAAATAAAGAAAACAATTGATTAAATTAGTATAATAATAATAAGGTAGCCACCCCAACAGATACGATTTAGGTTCTATAGATAAAATGAAGTAATCTATAAATTAGAAAAACACATTCTTATTGTGAAGTTGTAATTATTCAGAACAGACGGTCTGTGATATTTTTTTAATATATTAATTAGAAAGATATACATATAAAATCAATTTTATCTAAAAATATCGATTCGAACCTGGACCTCTTTCCAAACCGGAGAAGGTGCATTAAAAGGTGAAAGAGATCCAGATTCGAATCCCGGTAGCGCAACAACAATATTTTTCGATAAAATTGATTTTATATGTATATCTTTCTAATTAATATATTCAATTCATATTTAATCTATAAATAATACAAATTAAATTAATCAATTACAAAGATATACAGGAGGATTCAAATTATCGAAAAAATATTTTTGTTGCTACCGGGATTCGAACCATGATCTTTTCCTATCCGGGGAAATGCGTTAACCGATAATACCACACCAACAGAGTAAATTAAAGACAAATTTTCGAACTTATATGCAGCGGTTCATTCAAATTGATACATCTATTACAAATTTAAAAGCTATCATCTTTTATTGCATGAATATCAAATACCTTTGAATAATATTCGCTAGAAGACGCCAGAAATTGAATCAATTTCTTGATGTGGTGTAATCAGTTAACACGTTTCCCCGCATAAGAAAGGATACAAATTTGAATCCCGGTGGCAACAAAAATATTTTTTTGATAAATAGATTTTTTCTGTATATCTTTTTAACTGATACATTTAATTTGTATCAAAATTATTGTTATGAAAAAATTGCAACTTTACAATAATAATATGTTTTCCTTAATAATCTATTAGCATCTATATTTACTTGGTATTCAAAAATTGAACCGTTGAACACCTTTTATTAATATTTAATTATTATAGTAGATAATTGTAAGGATTTAGATGACGTATCGCTGGTATCAAATCTCACTGTCAGATCGAATATTGTGTGTACTAGTTTGAGTTTTAGTCACCATCTACCAATCTTAAACTGATCTCTCCAAAATCCTAAAATCTCAACACGTATACGTGGTATTGGATCTGCCTTAAGATTATCAGTCCCTCTTGATGTCTTAATCAAATATCGTGTATATTGGTTAGAGTTTTTGTCTTTATCTACCACATCTTAAACTGATCTCTCAGGATTAAAATCTCAACACGTATACGTGGTATTGGATCTGCCTTAAGATCATCGGTCTCTCTTGACTACGGAACGTGATCTTCATGAACTCCAGCCCTCTTTAATATGCTCCTCCACTTTCCTCAGCATCCTGCAGATCTGAGAATTGCCACCATAGGAGTACCACTTGCTTTTTCCACACGGTCGGTCCAACGGGTGAGAGACTTCCCTCTTCCTCCCCGTCATTCGACGCGGCCCATCACAACACGATGTCTCCTATCTTCGCAAGATATCCAAAAAAATGAAAGATCCGTCTATCTTTGATGTACAATTCCTGTTGAATTTAGACATTTATGTTCGTTTTGTTGAAGAAACCTGAATCAGGTAATATAAATGGACTCGAACAATGTCTGCCAAAATTGCTTCGCCTAATCTCGATCTTCATTAATCTTAATATTAATAACCGCGGCGTTCAGTAGGCACCGGCTCCTACTCCTGGGGCCGTGACGTACAAGGCGGTGTAATAATAACGTTGGAAGCAAACCATTCTTCTCCGCCATTAATCCATCACGCGACGGAAGCGGCCGACAGCTCCGCGCGCTCGGCCGATACAGGACACTTCTTGCCCACTTTTCATAGACAGCTCGCAAACTTCTCTGCAATACCGAGTGTTAGTTTTTTCCTACTTCCCTCCTGCGTGTATGTGTTGACATATGTGACCCCCTCTGCTGTTTAAAATACCATTCGATGCCAAAAAAGATACACGACGTTGTGGCAATCATAAATTAGACCTGCCCCATACCGATATACAGTGTTGTTGCAAAGGTGGCTTCAATCAGATGAGATTCGGCTTGTCCAATAATGCATCTCCATAAGTCTCCCATCTCCTTGACCTATCATCGTAGATGATTCTCAGCATCCAGGCCGATGCAATTGGATTCGTATGCGGAATTATATAATTAAATTTTGTTGTATGTCTATTTTGTATTTTAAGTATTTTGAAATCTGTGAATGGTTGGATTCATCTTAGAAGTCATTTTTTTTTTTTAAATTTGAATGATCTTTTTTGAGTGATTTCTAATTGTGATATTGAAGTTTTATATTCTCCTCCCCATCTAATAATACCGTATTTTAAATGTGACTGTACAAACGCGTAATATATTATTTTCAGATTTGTAAGTGATAAGAGTCTTAAAAATAAGTAGACAGTTTTCTTTATTTTGTTTGAAAGATTTGTATTATGTTCTTTCCATTTGAGTTTGTTATCTATTATGATTCCTAGGTATTTGATACAGATACCACCATTAGTATCGTATTTAACATGCTTTTATCTACTTTATTATGTACTTATATAATTTATGGTATTATAAATTGTTTATTTATGTTCATATATGTATATATATAATATAAATATGTTAACATTATTACTATAACATGTCATTACTGTTATAAATACCTTTCATCTTGTTTTAACGATGTTAATACTTTTTTTTTGTATTTTATGTCCTCTCTTCTAATAAATAGCACCAAAAAATCGTTGAAAGCTAGTATAGAAGTGCAAATAAGTGATAAACATTAAGCTAAAGAATTAAATTAGACTGCATCCATATTAAAGTTACATTAGACCCGCGTTTTTTGCTTTGTCGAGAGGAACTGGCAAGATGGTAACCGCTTCTAAAACAGTTACGGGTAAGGGTGCGGATTTTTTTTTAGAAGAAGTGCGGGGTGCTCGTGGTGGCCGTGGGTTGTTACGCTCGGTCTGCGAGCTACTTCCCTCGAGTGCGCGTCTCGGCTAGGGCGCGTTTTTCTTAACCCTTCCCTAGCCATGCAATAACATAGGCCTACCGAGCCAATTAAATCGTATTTCTAGAAATATGCACAATGTAAAACTTACATTTTACCTAGTCCTAAAAAAATCATTTGCGCTTAGAAATGACTAGTGGAAAACCAATTATGTAAAGTGAATCATAATAAAAATAATATTTTTTTAATTCAATGCTATATATAATTCATGCGTTGCATGCTATCTGTGTTAAAAATATCACTTGTACCACGTGAAAAAGATCTCACATTCATTTAAATGAAGAGAGATAAAGATGAAGATCATGTTAGATGCGTTATAAGAATAACGTTTGAGAATAAAATGAACGTATTAAATTATTATATTTATAATTTCTTATTATATTCATAGTAACTATGATATTAACTATTTTAAATACATTTAAACTTGTAAAAGCATGATATGATAAACGTATTTATAGCATGGTATGGTAAACGTTAATACACAGATAGCGACAGGTGTCCGGCATACTAATGTACCAGTTTTTGCTCGTCGAATTGCGAATAATCAGTTACCAATCATCGTTACATATAAAGGTTTAGCTTATCACTAATTCCCAGGTAGTAAAGAAATCAATAGTTGAAATTTGTATGACAATAAGGTTGTTGGGTACATAATGACAGGCCGGGTCGCCCTGCATTGGTATGCGGAGCCGCGTCGAGGCACGGGGAGGCTCCGAGATCTGCCACGTGTATGGCTAATGTCTCCACGTCCTGCGATTTATACTCCGTGTCTGCCGTGGGTAATTCCCAAATAGTTTTTCAAATCCTCTCGAAAGTCTATGCCGGTAACGCTTTTTTTCCCATTTCGTGAATATAATATACGGCTGCCTGTTTATACTTCCCTCGGAGCTGTTCAGCCCCTGTACGTGCCCAAAGGGTGAAGATAATATCAGCGTTTTCGTCCAATCTGCTCACTTTGGAAAATGTAGTGTTTTATTGGCGTTTACGTCCACTTTCGGAAAAGGATATCGTTTTTAAATAAATCAGGTATGTTCATAAAAATATATATTTATGTATTACGGATCTAAAATTGTATTTTATTTACGAAATATAATTGTAATAGGGGTGAGGAAACTGAATGTAGACATTTGGTATAGGGACAGGACAGTAAGGCTGAGGGACATACTTACCTGGATTTTCTCTGCTTAATCCACGAATCTCCTGAACTTCAGAAACAAACTTCGCTGATTCGCACGAAGCACCGTGCTCCACACAATAGTAGTTTAGGCACACGCCGCGAGAAACCGAACACACTCTAGCGACAGTAACTGTTCAAAAGTTCATAGACAACATACACAAAATGTCGTGCTCTGAGGTAAGAGAGGGGGGGTCACAGAAATGTACAGTCAACATGATGAGACATCCAGACGCGCACGACGATCGGCGATTCGTGGACCTGTCATGAACACCGAACAATAATCTTTCTCTCTCTTTCGTTCATTTTTTTAATGTTTATTACATATAAATCAGAGCGCTTCAGGAAGTTCTGTTTTAACCCCTTAATATCTTTTAGAAATTTAACTATTAAAATTATTGCATCGATCAGAAAGAATTAGCAGAATGTCGAATTATTATCTAACTATTTATATTTGATGTCCTTGTAGTCTAGTGGTTACGGTACTCGCCTAGTGATTTAGTGGTCGGGGGTTCGAGCCTTGTTCCCTGTTTAATCCTGCTTTAACCTCTTAATATCTTTTAAATATTTCACTATCTAAAAAATATTACGTTGATCCGAAAAGATCTGAAAAATACGCTAAATATCGAATTAAGATGTATTTCGAACTGTTAAAATTTCACTTCCTTGTAGGTTAGTGGTTACGAAACTCGCCTAATGATCCAGTGGTCGGAGGTTCGAGCCTTATTCCAGGAGGTCACCAAGTCTGCGTTTATTTAAATGAATGTTCCTTTTGGTCCCACCATACAAACAAAAATACTATTTTGGTAATAGATCTGATTAAAGTGTCAGTTGTTCTATTTGCCCTATAGACAGCCTTTGTCTTTAACATTGGTTGAATACATTACAGATTATGTAGAATTATCAAATAATTCATAAATGACACTTTCGATTCCAATTCTAAAAGACATTCGCGTGCGTGTCTTCGGTTGCTCATATTGCCTGCACTCAGTTGATGCGGTACCCATTTTACTTTGAAATTTTTTTAAATATGTTTCTGTGCAGTTGACCGAACGTATCCTAAATTGCCATCGATATTTTGAATAGCTAATGTTGAATTTGACCATTGAAAACGGTTATTATAAGAATGATATTATTTTGCGATACACCTAATATATAATATCTCACTTGTGTCCTTACGTATATCACGCATAAAGAAATGTAGGTACATACAATTCATTAGAGTTGAGAGCCATTTTCCTTTGAAATATACGGTGGATGCAATAATACTAACTGATACTCTCGTTTTTATACTTATTCTCATAAATTCTGAATGTTTACTTTAGATATTACATAGTATATATTATTCTTGTACTTTACTTTATACTTTATGTATTACGTTTATTTACTGCTTTCGCTTTTTTATCGCATTTTCATTTTCTCATATTTATATTTTCGTAGAAAGCAATCACTTTGTAGTTTGACATATTATATTAAATATAATAACAATTACATTGTATGAAATATTAGCCCCATATTAGGTATATTTCCTTTAAAATCAATTTAATATCCATTAACACAGTATTTTCCCCTTCCTTAATGTTCCGTCTATCTGTATATGTATTCGGTGTATCTCTTTCGCATATAATTTTATATTTTGTCTCCCATCATGTTCTATTTAACTATTTATTTATTCTGTCTTTCTCTTTCACATGTAATTTTATATATATATATATATATTTATACATTGAACATTGAACTTACTTTAAGTTTTACGTTGTAATTATATGCTATTTAATTGCATCTTGCTTTACTCATTACTTTCACCATTTATTATATCTTATACATTGAACCATACATTAAGTTAAGTTTTACAAAGTATTTAACTAATCCAATGATATCTTGTTTAACTCTTTATATATATAATTTTGTAGTTTTTGAAGTTGTAATTATTCAGAACATAGATCCAGGTTCGAATACCGGTGGTGCAACAACAATATTTTTCGATAAAATTGATTTTGTATGTATATCTTTTTAATTAATATTTAAAATATTACAAACCTATGTTCTGAATAATTACAACTTCACAATAAGAATGTATTCTCCTAATAATAAAGTTGTATTAATGTGTCCAAAATTTAATAAAAATGAATTGATAATTCTGGCGTCTACTATCAGATTACTCAAAGGTATTTGAGATTCCGTAAAAATAAGGTAGATGGCTCTTTCAAATAATGGAACTATTAAATGTATTCATATCAAAAAGGTAACATATAGGTTCGAAAATTTGTCGCTTAAAATATCTTCGCTGTAGCATAGTTGGATAAAGCACCTTCTCCGGCTTGGAAAGAGACCCAGGTTCAAATCCCGGTGGTGCAACAACAATATTTTTCGATAAAATTGATTTCATATGTATATCTTTATAATTAACATATTTTAAATATGAATTATTATTCTATCTCCCTCTTTATGTATGTATAAGTGCACTCCTTTTGTATTTATGATCAGTTTTAAATACGTCCTGATGAAGCTTGAGATAAGCGAAACTGGTCAACGTATAATAAATTTCGTGGTTTCATACAAAGTGTTATTTTATTTAATATTCTCATATTTACTTCCATAAAAAATGAAGTCAAAAAAATATTTTTGTGGACATCTAGAGTTATTTCTATTATATTCAATACTAACTAACAAACTTTGGATACTATATATTATAATATTTATTATCTAACTAACTTATCATCACGCCGTTTCTACGCGGAGGTAGACAGAGAGGATAAAACGACTCACTATTTTGTCCTGATACAATTCTCGCCTCATCCACATTCATACATCTTTTCATACAAACCCACCGATTATTGCGGCTTCTAACAGGACCATCCTACAGTATCTGGTTTACCTGGTCGGGTCAAGTCTTCCGCGGACGTCCTCTGCTTCTGCAACCAACAATACTTGCGTCATATATCTTTCTTACCTTTCTCTTTTCATTCATCCGTTCCATATGACTAAACCACCTAAGTGATATTTTCTTAATCTTACTCACTATACTAAGATCAGCTTTACACTCCTTTCTTATTTCTTCATTCTTTACTCTGTTATAAATAGATCTGCCACATATACGCCTAAGTGATCTCATTTCAACTATATTCAGTCTATTTTCGTTCCTCTTCTGCCAGCTCCAGGGCTCGCTCCCCACGACTCCATTGTGTACCGCTAGTATTACCTCGGTTAACAAATTCCCATTTGATATGATTCCATTCAATGCGCCGTTCACTTTATTCCCTGCAGTCACCCTCCTTTCGATATCATTCTCAGCCTTTCCGCTTCTAACAAACATACTTCCCAAATACACAAACTCATTTACTTGTTCTAAACATTCATTACCTAGAAGTATTGTCCACGGTGTCTTGCTTTCTTCCTTCTCGAATACTATCACTTTCGACTTATTGACATTCATAATAAGGTCATCTTCCTTGCATACATCGTACATTCTACTCACTAGAATTACACAATTACAGAATATTTATTATCCATGTTCTATATTATTTCTGTGTTTTAAAGAAAATTTTAACATTATTATTACTGTAAATAGATGTGTATTTATTTAACTGTATTTTTACCATAATTACGATCACAATTGTAAACGATCTTTCTCTCTAAGCTAGAATTATATCTTCTAAAGAGACGTAGTACGTCTTTTAATATTATTAAATTTAAACATTTGTACACATTATGGCAGAGCAGTGTAACATTCATACATTTTTAAACATGAGTTTTTTGTCCTGAATGTATATTTTTCAATTTCTACAATCGGCTACTTTAATATTGTAATTAAAAAACACACGTGTAATAAGCGAACTCTCAAAAACGCCACTGAAAATAAACTGTGAAAGATATAATCACTTAGTGGCATATTTGCAATAATTCTGAATTAAAAGATCTTTATCAAAATCCTGTGTAAATCGCAAAGAAAAACCCGAGGATATGAATCTTAAAGAAACGGCCACTTCTCGGCAGACCCAGATTTACAATGTGAGAAGAGATCTGGTGTTCACAATATGCCTGTCTCCGAGTGGAATGTGTTGGCCCAAGACGACCGATTTGCACATCTTGGTACTTAATACATATTGTTGAAGTTTGTAGCGTTAACTTTGTGGTTAGACATAATTAAAAATTGTTTCTATATTTAACCAATTGAACTCAACAAACTCGCTAATTAACATATATCCTATATTAATTTCTCCCTGTCAATCACCTTTCCCACTGCTACCAACAATCTGCCCTTTGGTCTGTAATTGATGTCGTATCTATATTTTATTGTTAAGTTGCAGTTTTTTCAGAACATAGTTCAATGGCATTTTAATACAAATTAAGTATCGACTAGAAAGATGTACAAAAAAAATCAATTCATCGATAAAATATTTTAATTGCTACCGGGATTCGAACCTGGATCTTTTCCTATCCGGGGAAATGCGTTAACAGTTACTTGACGACAAAATTATATGCTGCAGCTCTTTCAAATTGATATATCTGTTATTCCATTTTATATTACGACAAATCTCAAATGCCTTTGAGTAATATACGCTATATATTACTCAAAGGTATTTATATTTTATTTTAATGGAATACTTCAGTTGTACGCCAGTTCAGACGAAGATACGTAAGTATCGACACAGGTTGACGTAAAATTAACTTACAGTGGTTTATATATACTATGTTAAATATAGATACAAGTTTTACTTAACACCTATATCAAGTGAGCTCTTCAGTTGTGTGACTAATGCCCCCAATTTTCTGGTACCGGATGGTAATGATTTCGGCGAATGCCTGTAATTTGTGCGATTTCGATACTCTAACTAAAGTGTGACCTTTCAATGTGGTCTGTGTAAATAAAATTATGTAGTTATTTTCATAATTTATGTCTTCAATATTGTCAACGTCAAAAATTTCAAAGCCCTTCATTTATATTGTCAATTTTACGATAAAATAAGAAATTTTTACCTTTTTGATTGCTCCTCATTCGTGACTTTATTCTGGTCAATTTTGAAAAATGTTGTAACCCTCTTTGAAATAAAAATAAAAAGTATCAAATTTTTCAAATGTAAATTACTTTCATTCTAATAATAATATTTTATTCGCGCTGATATTAATTTTCTACCGAAATAGACAGACTTGAACATTAAAAAAAAACTTTTTAAATTCGTTGTGATATTTTACACTTCTAAAACCAATATATATACATGGAATCAATGAAACAGTACATCGGCAAAAAGACAAATAAAAAATTAATAAAAATTTTATATTAATTTAAGCGGGCTCTTTCAAAACTACTGCATATTTTTAAATATGAGTTATTATCATTCATTTATATCAAAAGATTATATATTAGATTAGATTTATATACTAAACTAGATATTTTAAAACAAAACTGAGGTAAAACTTTTGTGCTAATATAAAATTATTAAAATTCATATTTGTTTTAATAATTAAGACAATATAGCCATTAATTGAATGACCGCAATCATTTAATTTGTTTCAGAGTGCCAGAAAAAGTACGGAAAATTCATACATTTATAGAATATTTTCTTATTAGTCTAAAGCTAAGATTTCGAAGATAAATCTGTTTATGAAATTATCTAAATATTATAATTAATAATTTTTAAATGTGTATGACATTTTTAATTTTTCGGCGATTTTAAAATGCTTTTGTATTGTATTTAGTCACCAGCTATGTGGTTTAAAACTATGTTTTGAATCAAAAACGCATTAATTTCTGACTGAAATATATTTTATCGATTACTGTTTTATACTTTTAAAATCAGCAATGTTATCTTTGTGGTTAAGATTCATATTTTTATTTATTTTCTTTGTTTTATTAACCACTAAAATGAGTTTAAATACATCTACCGGTTTCAAAAAATACCATTTTCTTCTTAAATTATAAACAACCAACTAAATTTAACTACGAGTCCCATTCTAAAAATTTTTCCTAAAAATTATTCGAGTAAATTTGTATTAAGTAATGATTTGAGTTAGGTACTAAAGATAAATAGATTTTTTAAAAATAGATTCTGTCAAAGAAACAATATATGTTTTAGTTAGTTATGATATCCTGAAGAAGAAAATGGTATTTTTCGAAACCGGTAGATGTATTTAAACTCATTTTAGTGGTTAATAAAACAAAGAAAATAAATAAAAAGATTACTGTTTTTTTTGCCGACTTGAGTTGATTTTTTTCAAAGAGCCCAAAGTTTGCAGTGATTCATTATCTCTCACTAGATGTGCTCACTCCTGAGCATCGTGGTATTTTAGATTACTACTACAGCGCTAACTGCTTACCTCCGCTCTTTGTTATCCTGGACCTTGTTTGGTGAGACTTGATCTATTCATCTTGTTGAAAATTAGCTTGTTTTTCCTCCAGGCGGTCTCAATCTCTTCTAGAAACACACCCAAAATGCCCAAGAATGTATTTTCCCCCATGTTGTGGAGAGCCTTTATTTCGAATGAAATTGCTTAAGAAATGAGATATTCGTTGTATTATGATTTCACCACAATTTTGGGGTTCATGTTTCAACTCCATACACAGCTACGGAGAAAATTTGCGCTTTGACTCGGCTTTTCACCGTACACTTTTGCAGTCAAGAGCTCCCCATCTTCTCTTTGTAGTCATCAAGAACCAAATCAATTAAAACGATCAGTCAAGTTTGTATAAATTTGTCTAGCTTATATTAATTTCAAAGCCCAATTTAAAACGGTATAGAATATTTAAAACTATTAAAAATATTTGTATACCTTATCTACATTAATAGAATCTTACTAGAATTCTTCCCTTCGTTTTTATATATGCTCTTAATTGAAAAAAGGTTCCGTGCGGTCTATAACCATGACACATGTACAATATATTTACTATTAAACGCGTCAAAACTTGTCATCAAATTTTCTAATTAAATTTGTATCACTTGAGTACGGATATGTTAAGCCAAAAGCCTCTCTGCAGCAGTCTAGCACTGTGCTCTGAATTCCTCATTGTCTGACAGCACGACAAATAAATCATGTAAACATCTTGCTTGCATCCTGCAGTCTCATACGATTCCTAGCCATGTTAGGAACCTCCGTGTAGCGCCCCTTCACCCCTCATTGTATAACTTCACAGGAGGGATGATAAACGTGTTGTGTGTGTTGCTTGAAGTAAATCTCCAGGACCCACACTGTAGCCGCCTAACACTGCTTGCATATACGGCATGCATGACAATACATTGGCTAAATCATTAAAAAACTTTATAATGTTAGAAGCTGTAAATTAGTAGCGAGACATTGTAATAATTAAAAAATAACTTTGTATTTATCAAATGTTTTTTTTTTCAGATTAAATAATCTAGATACATTAATGACACCAATTGATTCAGGCGCCAATGGATCGTTACATTTAGCAAGCTCATGTCTAACCAGTTTTTAAAATTAAATGTCTTCATAGTAATAATCACCGAAAAAACGCTCTTCGAAACCATAGTTTTATAAAAAAGGGTGGAATATGTATAATGTTCTTATATAAACTGAAAAATATTTTTTTTTAAAATTATATCACACTCAATGCAGGGGGGTTAATTGACCAAAATAAATTTTAGAAAACCACCACATTACTTGTTAAAAATCAACAAATCACTCAAAAAACGAAAACATCATGCATAACCAATTGAATCTAACAAAGGAGTAAAATTGTTTCCATACAAATTAAATTAATCAATTTGAAAAATATACAGAAAATGTATCGAAATATATATTTTTTATTTTTATTTTTTTTTTAAATATTTTAAATATTTTTAGTTGATTCCGGTAGCAATTAAAATACCACATAATTATGTTCTGAAAATGCAACTTCAGAGCAAAAAACGTATTCTCCATAAAATTGTTTCAGTTTCTTCTCCCCGACCCATACCCTTGACGATCAACCTGACCGAAGACATTTGACACTGAACATCTAATGATAATTAACTTCTCAAGGATCTCAAGTTTATGATACTGACTAGTGAGACTGGCCAACATATGTTGATAAGACCATTGGAAATTATTACAATTCAAGTGTTAAGACCAAACTGAATTTTTTTAAATTCAATATGAATTCTTAGAGGATTGGCAGAAGTGACATTAATGAACTGAGTGACCGCAATAAAGGAAATTCTTGACACCCTCAAGAAAGCTCATTTTTACATATGAAAAATCTATATCGAGGTGACTTGGACTCGTCTTGTGTACCCCATAGTAACAATTACCAACTTTTTGGCAACTGCGGAGGTAAGGCGGCGGTGAGTCACCCTAGACTGAGCAACAGTAAATGTAACAGAAACTGAGTAACAATGATTTTATTAAGACAGATTGGTCCTTCATTGATACTTAGTAACTTAAGTACGTATATACAGTGGTAGGGGAAGCCAGAGACGCTATGTCTAGACTAAGGTTCCAACCCTTCTAGAATATGGGGATGAAAAAGATGACGATGTGGATTAATTAATTTCTGTTTACGGTCGTCTCAGAATATTTGCTACCTTTGTATATATCTGTTAATGTTCAATTATTTATTTATGTATGTGCACGTCTCAGTATGTATGTCACTTTATTTAATGCATCTTGATTAGTCATCGAGTACTGAAATGAACTCCCAATCATCCTAAATATATCAATTAGTATCATTCAACTGTTTATTTGCATCTGTTCACGTCTCAGTATGCATGTTATATTTTTTGTAAAGTTTTCAATGTTAATTTTTTAATTTGTGTGCACTATATGCTTGTAACTTATTTTATTAATCTCTAAATTTTAAATTGTTTATTCGTGTCTGTGTATGCCTCAGTATGTGCGTCACTTAATCCGTTCCTTCTACAATATGTAAAAGGTTGAAAATGATGATGATTAGAAAGTCGTTCTGACCATGTAACGGATATTCTAAAATCGGTTTGAGTTCAAAGAAAAAAATACAAAAGCGATTAAATACAAAATGTATTCTAGTTCAACAGTTAAACGAATTTGTTCTGAAGAGTGGTCAGAAGAAGACGATAATTTCGAATGAATAAGTGGTGAGAACGGTTCTCACCCCTTACGTCGAAGACACGGACTAACGGCACCCATGCCCCGCACCCCAGCCCCTCTTCCGAAGTTCATCAATAAATTGTCAACGATTACCCTTCACTGAACACGGCCGCCCTTTATAACACAAATGGTTCCTCCACGGGCGTACCTGGAACCGTTCGGGAGGCGGGGGCGGCACTAATTGGGCGGCGGAGCCGGGGCGGGCGCCGGAGCCTTACAATAGTTAACCAGGAATATTCACCCGAGGAATATTCACCCAAATTCACAATCAAATTACAGCAGCGGGCGGTGGGCGTGGGACGAACAGCGTAATAACCACGTTGTTCTTCCACTTCCCATGCCGACGTCCCCGGGGGTGGCTGACATTTTAATGCAACTCTAAAATCATTCAACGATTTGTCTCTACTACAATTAACTTAACACTTTTTAAGAAAGAGTGACGAAAGAACTTTAATTGTAGTTACTATTGAATAACCCCAGTGGCGTAGCAACAAATTACCGAACTCCCATACAAGTATTGGATTGTCCAATAAGTCTTCGAAGTTTTGTTTAAAAAAAATTTTCAAAGAGTAGTTCTCCTGAAGGTAGGTTTGTACTTTCATAATTAATGATATAAAGTCAAATAACTTTAATTGAACAAATAATAGATATCTCATAGAGACGAAGCTATTTTTTATTAATGGAAAAATATGTGAGTATGGGTGTAATAACTTTGTTTACACCACTTTATTAGATATAAAATCTACATTCCAGAACAATGTTCTCTTCCTCTAATTAACTTATCTTACTTCGATTTTGGTTTACCCCTCCTCCCCCTTTTCCTTTTAAGAAATAGTGTAAATAAATCAAAAAAAAATTATAATAAATATTTATTATAAAATCAAATTTTTAAACAAAAATTACACGAAATCAAAAGGACAGATTGACTCACCTGGTTGATGACGCCGTCTCTATGATCTTCCGGAAGTTCATCCAATATACGAAACTGCCAAAAAAACTCTGATGAGTTTCAACGTCCACAAAACACCAAAATCACAACGGTATATGACACTTCCTGTCGAGTACAAAAAAACACGAACCAGTCGATCCGAAAAACAGATGTAGATTTTACAAGAAGTCTAACTAATAATTGCATGAGGACACTTCCACTCCAAATCTCGATGAATTTGACGAAATCAAAAACACACCAGTCGAGCCAAAGGAACAATGTGTACTGGATGGGAGTGGACTTAGGGGTAGAAACAAAACTAAAACTGGTGACAATGACACTATATTTTACAATAGCATTTGTTTCAAGTTATGGAAGTATGTGTATAAAAAAAAAATGATGTGTATAAAAAAAAAATTGTGTATAAAAAAAAAAATTATGTGTATAAAAAAAAAAATGTGTATAAAAAAAAATGATGTGTATAAAATAAAATTATGTGTACAAAAAAAAAATTATGTTTATAAAAAAAAATGATGTGTATAAAAAAAATTATGTGTATAAAAAAAATAATATGAATACGGAACGAACACACAGTAACATTCACTATTCTTACTCTTTAGAATAATTTTTAATACGAGTACATCTTACCCGTTTTTATTTTTTAAGAGTAGCCTGTTGGTGTAGTGGTCAAGACGCTGGCCTAGTGATGTAGTGGTCGGTGGTTCGCGTCTCATTCCAGGACTTCAGCAAGTTAGTCTTATTTTTATAGCACAAGCGTTTAGCTTAGTTAGAAAATAGTAAGAGTATTGATGTGACATGTATTCCTCTCTCTATTTTTTTTAAAATTACATTATGTGTGAGAACTGTCACTTGTATGTATGTATGTATGTGTGTGTGTGTGTGTGTGTGTGTCAGAAGAGTGAGTAGATGAGTGGTGGAGGTAAAACATTATAAGAGGCCGTCTCTGGAGGAACGGGTCTCTTCCATCGCGAACCCTCCTGAGTAACTAGTCTTATCACTAAAGTGTGTAATTAATAATTACTGTAAATACGTTATTGTAATAAACCGAACATTGTTGCCCGAATATACTGAGTTTTTCTACAAGGAATCTGGACCCAAGAAATGAGTTCTTAAACAGAGGATAGTTAACAGGTATGATAATTTTTTCAATATTCACTTTTTCAGTGCAAACAAATGTTGAAGTATGCGCCATCTTTTGTTTCACATTGTTAGCGAATAAATACATTTTAAGTTATTATTTACACATGTCGATGGAAGAGACTGCTCTTCCCGAAACTAGTCGTGAAAAAACAATAATTCCCAATAATTATGTATGTAGTAGAGAATTTAATTAAATAATTATTTATTTTTTAAATAAGATTGTTTCTTGAAAATAAAAATGGTAAGATCACACTGAGCTTAGTACACCACTCCGGTCAATTTTCGGCTTCATTGGTATATTTTTGATATATATGTGCGTTGACTCATCTTCATACCATTTATTTCTTGAATTACATAATGTTTTATTTCTTTAAAGTCAACTACAAAAATGTAACTATTTTCTCCTTTATGTTATTTGTCCCGAAAATATTTGGAAGTAATATGACGTTACCAAATCATTATTGCCAAAAATACTCGATATTTTTTTTTTTTTTTAACGGGACATTACAAAAAATATTTGGACTCCCGATCCGGACGTGAGATAGACCGAAAGGTTAAAAGCATGTTTTGACATTAAATAATATTTACGCGAATAAATATACACATCTAGGGTCATGTGGCAAGTACACCTAAACCATTTCATGAAATTTAATTTACATTTCGATACTGTACTGTTTCTGGATTGCCCGATTTTTATTACACAACTCGTAGAAATATTCTGCAATGTCAATGTTCTATGCTAATAATTTAAAAAAATATATTATTCACAATAATATTGTGCTTCCCCATATTGTATCTATGACTTTTATCTGGATATGTAAGTGTCATTTGCCAATAAGAAATAATTCAACATATTCGCTAAAGTAGCGTGTTTTTAATATCTCTAGATTAAGATTACTTAAATGATTATTTTATATATATGTATGTGAGTATATACATATACTTGTATACTCATTGACTATATATACATACATACTATGTACTCCCATACATCGTGGACATGACGCACAAATATCTCCATTATACAGGAATTAAACATCTAGAATAGAATATCAACCATATAATGAATCCTTCAATTTTTTAAGTATAATGGTAGACCTGTGTTACTGCATGGTTTGGGAAGGGTTAATAGAACAATACAGAAAGAAAGGCCCAGACGTCAATACATCAAATACATTAATTAATCACATTATTAATTTATTTGCAATATTTTAATATGTCCAAAAACACACAATTACTGGATTTTTATTTACAAAGGCACTGTTATTAAACAAATATCAAATATATCAAAGATACAAAGCTATTTTTTATTATATTTAATGGAACATATATGGATGTATGCTGTAATTACATACTAACATATATATATCTTTCAAAAAATTGATATATGTGAAGAGGCTTGTTGTGGTGGGCTTCGACGCGGGATCCACCCGTTGGACCAACCAAATGGAAAAAATAGACAAAGCCTTTAAAATATCACGTATCGCAGAAATTTACCCAATTCGTACAGCCAGTACCGAAAGAGATTTTGTTTTCTATAACCACAGCTAGTATAACTCACAAATTGATTATTCCATTGAAGGCGATAAATCCTTAATAATCTGGTATTTACTGTTCAGGCGACTGCTGTGATTTAGAAGCAACGGAAATTATTTTGATTAAAAATCACACGTAACAAAATACATTCGTTTTCTTATCACTGAACACTTCATGATTTATTATTTTCAGTTATTTTTTACTTTAAACGTGTATTCTTGTTAGCAAGGAGAGTCACGCAACAACGAAGCACCTAGATATCTTGTTCCCGTGAAACGAGGGGTATGAGTACCTACGCCGGGCACGCGCGGCACTTTCAGTTCAGATTTTTTGAGTTTGATCGTAAGAATGACTATTTTTTTGTTTGTTTATTAATATGATTGTAAGAAATCCAGGTAGCCTATAAAGTAAATAAATATTTTTTTTATTTAGGAGAACACATTCTTATTGTGAAGTTGTAATTATTCAGAACATTGGTCTGTGATATTTTAAATATGAATTAAATATATTAATTATAAAGATATACATATAAAATCAATTTTATCGAAAAATATTGTTGTTGCGCCACCGGGATTCGAACCTTGATTGATTGATTTTATATGTATATCTTTATAATTAATATATTTAATTCATATTTAAAATATCACAAACCTATGTTCTGAATAATTACATCTTCACAATAAGAATGTGTTCTCCTAAATAATAAATTTGTATCAATGTGTCCAAAATTTAATAAAAATGAATTGATAATTCTGGCGTCTGCTATCAGTTTACTCAAAGGTATTTGAGATTCTGTAAAAATAAGGTAGATGGCTCTGTCAAATGATGGAACGATTAAATGTATTAATATCAAAAAGGTAACGTCGCTGTAGCTTAGTTGGATAAAGCACCTTCCACGGTTAGGAAAGAGATCCAGGTTCGAATCCCGGTGGCGCAACAACAATATTTTTCGATAAAATTGATTTTATATGTATATCTTTATAATTAATATATTTAATTCATATGTAAATAACTATATTACATAACGGAATTTAGTATCTGAATTTTATAAATTCAAAGTTCAATTGCTTATTAAGTGTCTAGTCGTATCTCAAGTACCTTGGTTGGCCATCAGCGTACTCAAGTATCAGCGTCTACCCATCATCCTAAATAAATCACTAATCGTTCAATTATTTATTTTAATGAGGACACATTTTTATTTGTGAAGTTGTAATCATTCAAAACATAGACATTTGAGATTCCGTAAAAATAAGGTAGATAGCTCTTTCAAATAATAGAACGATTAAATGTATTAATATCAAAAAGGTAACATATAGGTTCAAAAATTTGTCGCTAAAAATATCGTCGTTGTAACATAGTTGGATAATACATCTTTCACGGTTTGGAAAGAGATCCAGGTTCGAATCCGGTGGCGCAACAACAATTTTTTTCGATAAAATTGATTTTATATGTATATCTATCTAATAAATATATTTTTTTTATATATAAATTATTTATTTGTGTCTGTGCATGTCTCAGTGTGTTTGTCACTTATTTATAATTTTTTAAATGTCATTAAGGAAGCATGAAACATTCAGATTAGATACCTATCAGATATATATAATAATCAGAGAAGGATCAGAAGATTCATTAGTACTGAGTCTTGTAAAATAGTATACAACTTTGTTATTATTCCTCACAACAACTACTGCAGCAGCATTTTGTTTTTGACTACTGAAGAAGAAATGCAACAATTATCAGTGTTGCAAAATAAATCTTTGAGAATAATACTCAGAAAAAATACATATTCTCGGATCAGTGCAATGGTGAAAAATGACCTCTATGATGACCTTTAAGTAGAAATTATCTTTCAATGTTATGGTATTTATTTTTAAAATCCTTACTAAGAAAATATCGGCATAATTTATAAAAAAAGTTCATACAAATCAACATGAGCACGAACATCATACAAGAAGATAGATAGACTGAGACTGCCATTCAGGAAGAAGGCTAAATCTCAGAAATCGATGATGTACAATGCAATTAACATTTTTAATGAAATTCCAGACGATATGAGAAACGAGGAAAAATTACAAAAATTCAAAATGAAACTAACCAAATACATGCAAGATGTACTAAAAAAATTTATTTTGATCGTGTTTATATTAGAGCATATATACATACACTTATGAATGCACTATACTAAGAATTAATAAGTAAATTGATATTAAAAATTATATTAGTTGTACAGAGTATTACAGAATGAAATGAATTGTGAATAATAATGCAATGAATAAAATATAATCAATGTATGCATGTCGATTTATTTACCACCAAACAAAAACTTGGATTAAAATTTAGACTCTATTTGAAGAGATCAAAACAAAATACAATAATCTGTGTAGAGGCGGGTCGAACCAGATAAACGTATTTTATGCAGGGGTATGTATGTAAAAATATTTAATTACTTTGTGGTTAAAGGTTATATTTTATAATACACAGTTATAGAAAGACTGAGAAAGATATGATAAAGAGGGTGACTGCAGGGAATAAAGTGAACAGCGATTTGAACAGAATTATTACTAATGTAAATTTGTCAGGTGATGTAAGACTAGCGGTACGCAATTATATTATATTAACAACACTGATGTATGAAAGTGAAGCCTGAAGCTGGCAGAATAGGAAATAAAGTGGACTGAATGTAGTAGAAATGAAATCATTTAGGCGTAAATGTAACAAATCCATTTATGACAGAATATAGAATGAAAAAATTTGAAAATAATGTGAAATGTAAGAAATAGATATGACGCGAGTGATGATGATACCAGAAACATAGTACATCTGTGAGAAACATACCAGATGTAAAGGCGAGAACTATGTAGAAGAGTATGGTGTTCTCTGTTAGGTTTGTTAGTTAGTTATAAAGTTATTTAAAATTAAATATTCGTAATTTTTAAAATCCTAAACACAAACATTGGCCATTAATTGCTACACCTCTAGAAAATAACATTAAGTATGTCTTTTAAAATATGCGTGTGGTAATTTTAGCTAGAAAAGTAAGAGTAAGTGCAGTATCTGCGGTGAGAGATATTCATGCTTTTCAGAAATGGAAATAAAGCGAGCAGACGACGTTATTCTGTGAAATTTTTGCTCCGATAATAACTCAAACGAGAATATATAAATCACAGTAAATTTCTCCATAAATTTCCTTCCCAGAGCGGCTATTTGTATAGCTTTTTAACCAATTTCCATAAATCTGTAGATAAGAAACGTGAAATTTTAATACCTAATTAAATAGCTCAACAGATGTGGGGCGGGCACGCTAGCTACCCCATCCCCCGCCGGGGTGGGTACCCATTAGTCTAGCTTATTTAACTTTCCGAATTGAAATGTTGGCGAGCCTGCTCAGAATCTTTAATTAGGATTTTCTAAAAGACATCCCGCACGTGACGTAATGCGGGCGGGCGGCCCGGCAGGCGACGGTATTATTTCGATAAATAACAGAGAATTCTCAGTTGATTTCTTTTCAAAGAGTCCCAAAAATCGAGTGGTTCAAATTTCCGACTCGGTTCACGATATTTTTTATCACATCTTTCACCTTCCTTCCCAATAAATGTCCCGTAAATAGACGACGCGGTTAACTTTGACAAAAGAAATAACAAAATCAAACTCAATCCAAGTTAATTTGTTATTTTTTTCTAAATTCCTTAGAGTCCGTGCAATTCGAAGTTGTGGTCATCGGTGAATGTAATTCACAGAGCCTAGATGCGGATGTACAATATATGTATAGAATATAAGTTGAAAGTAAATTATAGTAATTTAATACAAATTAAATTACTCAATTAGAAAAATATACAGAAAAAATCTATTTATCAAAAAATATCAGAATCAAACCTGGACTTCTTCCTATACGGGGATTACATTTACGACTAATTTAGTACTTATATTCTGTTATATTTATATAATTGATAATAGAAAAAGATTAAACAAATTTGAATTTATTGATAAAAAATTAACATTTTGATGACATAACATACAGAATCTATAAAATGTGACAATAAGAAAGAAGCCAACAAACCGCTTACAAATGCTCGCACATACGTGAATCACCGCCACAGTCACCGAACACTCTCCTACAGTGGATACGAATGGTACATTGATATTTTATTACCATAAATAAGTAATAGTCATTTCAATATAATTTAAGTACGTATTCATGTAGTCCACAATTCGAATACAAACAGCGTACACATTACTGTAACACATGTGGAACCGTAAATGTGAAGTATTCAATAAATATACAGTTAATATTATGTAGAATATGTAAATACGCATGATCTAAGGCTCATGCTGTATAATAACCATCGGTTATTCTCTCCTCTGCCTAGAATACTAAACTATTATTATGAAATTTCATGCATTGACGCTAACTTTGATGTATTCTTTAAGACGCAGTTTAAAAGCGAAATTGTATCGTATATGCATTTGAGCGTGTAATGCATATTCACACAGTTATAAACTGAATGTTATTAACGCCGCAAATTGTTAGATATTTTAATTTAATTTGCGTTGTAAGCCATGCTCCTTGTATTGCATTAATTACATTAGGATATTTTTTTCACCTCAGTTTAAAATTTAACTTTTTTTACTCTTTGTGTTTATTTATTTATTAATTATTATAATGCACGCGCTCTGTTCAGGTATTGACATAATTTGTAAAATAACAGAAATTTCATCAGAAGTTCAATACACTGAGAAAAAATTACATAGTGCCAGCATGTTTATACAAAATCAAAATTAAAAATAAATATAAAATGTGAAGTAAAGCAATTTATCCATCACCATTGAGTTGAGACACAAAAAATTGTAATAATGTAGTCCTATAAAGAGTTAAATAAACAACAAAAATGTCGACTACCTCTGCATATTTAAATTTGTTTTTAAATATTCCTCTATAATATAAGGCACCTGTTGATAATATCTTTTAATAAAATATAAATTGGGCATTGAAACGAGAGATTATTTTTAGTGGTAAGATTATTTTTAATGGCCCGTGTACACGAATGAGATTTCTCTCGACTCGAGTGCGTGTAAAGAACAGTACAGAGTTTAGCACGAGGCGATCATCAACGCGTACATTGCATGACGGATCCAGTACCTTTACTGACTCTCAGAGTTCAAAGTCTCGTTGAAACATTAACGTGACACTCAATGGTATGATGGGGCACGAATTCATAAAAAAACATCGAAGCTTTCGAATATGCAGAAAAAACATCCCCACAGAATTCATGATGAAGCAAAGCAATTACACAATTACAGAAGATACTCAAAATGAGTACATTTTCAATTTATTTTAAACTATCAGAAAGCAATCGGTTATTACTGATGTGACCATAACAATTGTCTTGTAAATAAAATAATTTTTTTTTTTTTTGATAAATCATAAAAGTTTAAAAGACAAATATTACAATACAATATTAATAATTTGGAATAAATATTTCGTAATGTTTTAAGAGTTCAAATAAGTTCATGGGGTTTAGGAGTTCAAATAAGTTCAAGTAAATGGGCGAGACACATGCTAAATGAACGATTTATATAATTCGATATTTCTTGTTTTTAATAAATTTATTGGAATTATGGCACTCAAACACCTGTTTGCCTTATCGCATGAAAAAAGATTGTTTACATATATGTAAAATGTGTATTTATTAAAATATTTTATTTTTCTCCATATACCTACATCTATAATTTGTTATGATTGACTGACGCCGCGCTTGCGTTAATCTAACAATTCTGACTTATTAATGATTGGCTGTGTGTCGCACGTATGCGGTGACGCGAATGTCCCGTAAGGATTGAATATATTTATCAAATAAATCATAAATTTTCCGTGCATACCTTCAGATAATTTTTTTCTGTATTAATATACAGACAGCCTACCTAATTAAGTTGAGAGCGACGTCGGAACGACATACGATCATAAGAAAAAATGAGTCATAAATTACAAATGGTTTTAAAAATGTAACTACTCGAAAAAACTTTTTATTCTAAAGAAGTCGTTTTTTAATGTCGAAATTTTAACATCGCTAAAATCGAAGAATATATAATATATCGTCAACATTTTAATGGCAGAAAATTGCTCTCCAAATACAGGGTTCCAGGAAAATGTTGTTTTAACACTATTTTTTAATTTAGTTTTTATTTATCAATTATTTGATTTATTACAATTATGCATGGAATGTGACATCGGCCAAGTAGCCGCCTCTGGCAGCGGCACAAATTTGTGCTGTTTTAACCATATTTCGCACACATATAACATTCTCGCACACTTTGCGTGTTATTTTAGCAATTTCATTTCGAATATTGTCCTGTAGCATCGGAATAATTGTTAGCTTATTGGCGTAGACCTTTACTTTCAAGTACCACTACAGAAAATAGTCGGAAGCCGTCAAATAAGGTAATCGAGGAGGTCAGTTGATATCAATATTAGCTCGGGCTGTGTGTAAGGTGACACCGTCCCGTTAAAAGCACGTGTGTTGCAGGCCCAATCGACTCAATTCGATCACCAATAAGTTTTTCAACATGCTACGATAGCAATTACCATCAATGATTACAGCATTGCCATTATTATTTAGATAAAATATTTAAATGACTTTAACACGTTGTCGGAGCATTAGATGGTCCATAATAAACTGTAATCAACTACTCTCTACGACTACCATATACGAACTGACAAATATTTGCTAAACTTAAATGGCAGCCAAACTAAATCGGCCTGGGACATAATATTCAACCTGTAGATGATTCGCCGCTTGATTGAACCGTAAGTGACTACGTTCATTTAACACTCAGTAAAATTTTATAAAAAATATTAGAATATTCAAGAAGTATCAGGAACATCGGTTCAGGAATTTAGGTTCGTCGGTTAGTTAGGTCGGACGTCATGGTGGTAATCTAAATCTTGCGCGTGGAAAAATGTGGATTCACCAAGATGGAGCTACTATCTTCATCCTGCCTGACTGACTGGATCTAGAAGGCAATATCAATGAGTAGATAGTCCAAGTCCCACTAGACCGTTAATGAAGAAGAAGGTAGTACTTGCAATAAAATATTATTGTTTAAGCGTTATACATATTTCTGTTGGTATCTTAGGTTTTCAAAATACGGAGTATGTACATTCCATTTTGGGCGGGTAATTCTACATAACTTACGGGCGTCAAAGTTAATCGCAACATCCGCGGTGAGAGCGAGACATAGATCGCATTTTTTTATCGGCAAAGAGTGTCGGAGACTGACCAGCTGGAAGCACACGGATTCTAGACATCGGATTGCCACCCAGGAGATTGTAGGCCAGAGAAACCAGATTAGTGGATATAATTTAAATAATCTGGAATTGCATACTCTGTTCGTTACCGTAGAAAATCAAGACCCGACTATCGAAACAATTTCATGAATGCAAGTACAATCGTGTTTAGATTTAGACGTAATGTACCCGAAACGGCTTTGGACAAATGTAAAACAATCCACTAAAATGCTACCGATAATGAAATAAATCACATTTTATCAAAAACATGTTTTTAATACTTGCGTCGAAGAAATTTAAAGTGAGAGTAAAAAGTCATGTTTCTTTCGTTTCGAGATACTTAAAGGTTTGCGTTTGAATTTATTAAAAAATATTTCTATATTACACAACACAATGTTTCAAAGTGTATTTAGTCTACTAGATTTATAATTTATCTTGACATATAAATTTTGCACGTAGCTTATAAGGAAATAAAAAAATTTAAGGTTGAAATGACTTGATTTTGATAGTGTTTATTATCAAAATAAACACACTAGCGAAATACCGTCGTAACAATACACTGAATATAACGCTTCAAATTTTTCACAATTGTTACAATTTGCATCATATTATAATAATTAAAAATAATGTAATGCGAAATAGTTGATAAACAATTTTTTTTTAATTTTTTGACTTAAACCACTTAAATTGTGACGTGCGAAAAATTATGTAGGATTATTATTAGCGAAGAATAATCCAAGACTCGTATTAGAATGCCATCCTTAGTATCTTTACATCCAATACAGGACACATGTAACATATAGGTTCGAAAATTGTCGCTAAAAATATTGTCGCTGTAGCATAGTTGGATAATGCACCTTCCCCGGTTAGGAAAGAGATCCAGGTTCGAATCCCGGTGGCGCAACAACAATATTTTTCGATAAAATTGATTTTATATGTATATCTTTCTAATTAATATATTTAATTCATATTTAAAATATCACAGACCTATGTTCTGAATAATTACAACTTCACAATAAGAATGTGTTCTCCTGATAAAATATTTAGTTGCTACCCGGATAGGAAGAGGTCCATGTTCATATCCCGGTAACAACAAAATATTTTATCGATAGATATTTTTTTTGTATATCTTTCTAATTTTCTAATTGATTCATTTAATTTGTATTCGGTAAGTTAGGTTGTCAAAGAATTGAACAAATGAAATATTTTAAATAGCAATTTTTCTTATACGTGGTACTAATTCGTTTTATTAATCAATGCCCAGAAATAAGTGTATGTCGTGTAATGCTGATGTGGGTAAAATCTTAAGGAGTTCGCGATATATTATTTAACATTTTTCTGTCACACCTGTTTTTTATGTAATTCTCGGTGAGATTTAGCACTTATTGATATTTTAACAATTTTGGTAGCAGATCAAATTCAGCCGCAACTTCTTCTATTACAACTTGCCCGACAATCGCGTTTTAAAACGAGTAAAATACTAGTTAAAAATAATTGTCTAAATATTAGTTAATTTTTAATAATAATCATGCATTCCGAACCAAATAAATATACTTTATATTGCTCCACGCTGCATTAGATACCATTGATTCCAGATATAATTGATAGATGGGGTTTGCTCTCTTGATCCATCGGCGGGAGGCTCTGCCGCCCCCCCCGCTATCCACGTGATGGATGATGATTGGTGAAGCGGTCGCTCTTTCGTGACGTCATTTGTTACAGACCTGGCAAGTAGGCACAACCACCCTGAACGTCGTAGTACCATCACGATGGGAATTTGTACTAAGGGGTAATTCTCACAGAAGGAGAATACTTACATATTTCAGTATGATTTATTTTTTCCGTTTCATTAATTTCGAAAGAGAATACGTTTTATTTAGACGTACTGAATTATATGACAAGGGGTGAATTGATTTATACAACGATTTCATTGACATGACTCTGGATTATATCGTCGATTTTGTAAAATATTCCAAAATTATTTTAAGGGGTGTTATTTCTTGCTTTTAGATAAATTTTGATATAAATAATACTACCTGTATATCTAAATATATATTAGTGGCATGGCATGGACTTAGGTTATGCTGCTTGTATCGATACTGTAAAAGTACGATGGGCTGTATTGTCAGTAGAGGTTATATTCATATGAAAGAAATCTACTGTTTTAGAAGCATGCTTGTAGTTTTGTATTTCTGTAATAGAGAAGAAAGTACTATATTTTTTTTGCACCATAAAGCTATAAATCCATAAATAAAGCCATAAATCTATTTTGTAAGTTTTTTTCAAATTGTTGTCATCATTATGTAAAATATATTGTTGTTTCTGAGAAAACATGTAATTGGTTAAATTATTGTTTTTGATTTCATTATGATTTTTGTTTGTATCGATTAACTGAATGTTTTCCTAATAGAATAAATATTTTTGTTAAAGTTTATCTATGTGAGCTGATTTCCGTTCCAGTCAAATATGAATTACTATTATTCTGGGGAAATTCTCAAGTTATTAAGTGAAGTGCTTAAAATATTTTAAAATAGAAAATAATACCATTTTAAAAGTCAATTGGAATGCATATTTTTATTTATTATCTTTGTTTTATTAACCACTTAATTGAGTTTAAATACATCTAACAGTTTCGAAAAATACAATTTTCTTCTTCAGGATGTCACAACAATTTTAATTTTAAAAGTATAATTTGAATGCATACTTACAAGACCGTTTCAAATACTTTGGGCATTTTATAACACGTCTGCTCAATAGAAGACGTGTATTCAGAACACCGCACGGCGCGATTGTTGCGTTTAGTTGATATATAATATATACGTTGCGTTTGGGGAAAATCATGCGAAAATCTATACGATGGACATGCGCAGCTTTATTTTTTTCCCATCTCTAAATTCTGCCACTAAATGGTTCTAGTCAAAAAATTAACACGAGGTAAACAAAAGGTATGTCTTTGTTGATGTATGAGTTCATAGTGGCATTATTTTTATGTTTTATTAACCTTTACCATACCGTGATATAAAATACTCGTACGCAGCCATGCTGTCAACTCGTGTTACCGTATGAAATTAGAGTTTTATTAGCATTTAAAATGAGAAACAATGGTTAATGCCATAAATTTACTTTAAGTACTGAGCATAAAATATTTAAAAAATATATAATATAATATATCGCATTATATAATACAACCTTCCTTTTTATCTATCTTCATTTAATTAGTGAGAAAAAGATACCATTATGTTTGTTATTATTTTCATTGTGGAATTAATGTGTGATTTCTTTCTGTCTTGCCACAAATGGCATTTTTATCAACGTATTAATTTTATAACGGAATAAATTAAAAATAAGTATTTTTGTAGGATTGATAGATTTTTTACTAGTCATTTCAAAGAGTAAATATTTTACTTCTAATTAACTAAAATATTAAGTGTATGTTGCGTATATTTACCGAAATATTACAGATTTAATCAGAGCGGTAGACCTGTATTACTGCATGGTTTGGGAAGGGTTAATATATATTCAAAATTTTATTGCCTTTCTGTAAAAAAACTGATCATTTCATAGGAGTGAAGAGACAAATTAAAATTTTATTGTTAATCTAATATTTTGTGTATAGCAAATTATTATTTAATATCTACATTATTTTATAAGCGTCGTGATCATAAAGCCAGTTTTTCATATTATTTTTCTCAACGATTATCAAAAAGTTTTTGTGGTATTTCATTAATATAGAAGATCTAACTAAGAAAAGCGTCGCTCGAATGACTTCCAAGAACTGGTTTAAAACACTAGTATTTTATAAAGACTAATGTAGATGTTCGTGGGCAACCGTAATAAAGGTTTCGTACTAGTACATAAATCACATCAACCCCTGCATTTCCTTGTACCGGCGATAATTCAATATTGGCAACCCATAATTATCACGTCGATAAAAGGTTATATAAAAAATAATTCACGCTTCGCGCATTCGTTCTTGCGGTAATGGTAGATGTTATTAATAATACCTGATTTATTCCAGCGGCGGGGGCGGCGGTGCGGGCGGATAAGGGCGCGCGGGGGGAGGTGACCGGGAGCGCGATAAACCCACGATAATTATACGTCTCGGCCGTAGTTTATGCTAAGGCTTTCAGCAAACTTGCCAGGACTGGAGCAGCGCACCTGCCGCGGGGGGCCAGACCCGCCCCCGGCACGCCACGCCGAGTGACGTCGAGTGTTGGGGCCCAATTATTAATTGCGCAACAAGGTACCGCCGTGTGTTTTAAAATAAGTTAATCTACGCTAAACGGTTGACGATATAAATAACCCTTGTCAACCCGTTATGTTAATCGCATTCGTGATACTCGTGATTTAGCAATTGTACAGTTTCTTAAAAAATGTCGAGCTTCGTGCGCAACCATTTATTCAGTGTTAACATTATAATTTATTTATTGTGACGGAACCAACCCCGCCAGTATTGATCACCGTCGAACTGGCGGCTGGATGCACAACCGTTTATCGCTTTCTTCTTCTTCTTCCTTTTCTACTTGTCCGAATATCGAACGTTAGCGATCATATTGGCGATCACTATATTGTTTGCAGTATTTCGAAATAGTACTATTCTATATCTATATCTTTCTGGTAGCAATATTGCCTTGAATTATGAGAATTAAGATCTGGTACATTTCTGGATGTGGGCAAAATATCGTAGTTACCGGTTTTTCATTGTTATAATGATTTACTTTTCCTTTCGCATCATACGTTATCATTAGTAACCCTATCAATTCGGCTTATTTTTAGAAGCCATCTGTACATCCGCATCTTAAATGTTTCAAATCGTTTTAGTTTATTACAGCGAGTATCAGTAATTTTATTTCATATAAAAGTGCAGGAAACAAATAGCAAAGAATCATTCTCATTCGCAAATTTATGTAACTGCATAATAAATTCTTCATGCGACAGAATGCAGCTCAGGTTTGCTCTACAACCGTTTACTGCATTAAGAATGATTGTTTTTGCTTTATCGATATAATCAAAAAGTTATTTATCATTACATATACATTAATATAATCTTCTTCATCTAAGTGCGCGGAAAATGGCAAACCTATACAGGCAATTAGAAAAAATAATAGAGATGCGTGAACGGATTGCATATCACATCAATATAAGCTAAACGCTTACGCTTTAAAAATAGAACAACTTAATAGCAGTGGCGTGCAGTAGGCACAAACTAAGGATATGCTATTACCGACGATGCTAACTAAGTGTACAATAGGTCGGTATACTACGTATCAAAAAAAAATGATAGATTTATTTTTCATTTTGAGAACAATTAATTTTATCAGTTTCAAAATAGACTATAATTGTAAATTTATTAATTTAAAAAAGGCAAGTTCTTTTATTGCTCGGTACCGTACTCTACTTTCGATTTTGCTTAAAATATTTTCTACAATTTCTCCTTTCGATAACGGATTTAAAATGTCTCATTAACGGTGTTCAAAAACATTTATTTAATTAACTAGCTTTACAAATTAGCATAGCCGAAACTCATAACAGAAATAATTTTATTTTAACGTTTAATTTAATATTGGTAATATTCAAACTTAATAAATTCGCTCCCTTGACAGATGATAATTATAACCTATAAATTGTATCTACGCAAACACCAAAATATGGAATCATAGGTTGGAATACACTAAGAATATAAATTCTTTAGTCTGTCAAGTAAAACAAATAAGTAGAAATGTTATTCTACGCAGTTTTCAGTAAGGATTAATTCCTTTCGAAAACAGCAACAGAAATTGTTTGAAAAATGCAGACATCAAGATGCCGACATAGATCCAGTAAAAAATATGTAGTTATTATTATATAGGTACGATTATTATTATGATTAAAAAAACAAGTTAGGTTCATTCAAGACCTAAATACTAGCAAATCGCGGACCAATATGCACATGAAGTTATTACAAATGGTTCACAAATAATTGGCGTGGATCATGTTATAGACAAGGTTACGCTAATCCGGACAATAACGGCTAGAATTTTATAAGGCCTTTTTATAATATAAAGATTTTTTTTTTTTAAATTCCAGAATTTTTAGTAATGCACAGGTTTTTTGTTTGTATGTAGTATATGCCTCTGCTTAATAGTCTCATGGAATGTTGCTCGAACCCCCTACCACAGGAACATTAGGCAAACATCTTCACTATTAGACCAAAAAGCAGGTCATAGTTATATTCATATACGAGCGAAGTATTGCTTTTGTAAGAATGTCATTCACATCGTGATTTAATATTACAAAAAGTGACAAACAGGGTCGTGCCTTATTCCCACGGTTTGTCCCAGCGTTTGCAAGGTAAGAAGAGTTTTGTACTATTAAATTTGAACGCTATTATGTATTAGTAAAATACTTGATTTTTGTATAAAATAATATATTGAATTTACTCGCATGCTTCAGGGTTTCAACTATGTTTAAAATAGTAGTTATAAAAATATGTACATATATATTATTTTTAATGAAAACACATTTTATTGTGAAGTTGCAATTTCAGAACATTTTACTGTGATATTAAAACAAATTATTTATTTTATTTATATTGTATTCACGCCCTTACTGGGCTTTTACAAAATTAATTATAAAAAAACTTGTGCTGAAACAGCTATTGATATAGTTAATTTATAAGAGAGAAAAAAGGAAAATAAAGTAAAAAAAAAACAATACATTTAAATGAATCAATTAGAAATATTACACAAAAAATTATAATAAATAATAAAAAAATATTAGTTTTCCACCGGGATACAAACCTGAAACATTTCCTATCCAGAAAAATGCGTTATTATGTGTTTTCATTTAAATAAAGACTATACAATGTAAGTCCCAAATTTTTTCGAAAAATTCAATAGTCAACGTAGCGAAATGGTAAATTAATTCCCCGGACGGTCCGAGTTCGCGCCTCGTAGGTAATCAAATACTTTTTTGATAGATAATTTTGTTCTGTATATTTTTTTAATTTATTCAAATAGTTTTTTTTTTAAATATTAACATACCTTACCGCCAAATATTTTCACGCCTCAAAATGCTATGTAGAGTGCTCGTTCTTTGGGACCGGCCCATTCAGCATTGTTCTTCATATTATGTGTTGTTTTAGCGCGCGCTAAATAGCCGTGGGAACATTGCCCATAACGCAGTGCAGATTAGCGCTGAATGTGACGCAAATCAGGTGAGTCCCCGATTACATGCACTTCTGCATCCATGCACTTCTCTCTCACCTAATTAACCAACTGATTTGCAGCACGTTAGGCCGTCTGTAATCCACCATTTAAATGCAATATTCGTGTGAATTTATCAAACTATGAATATTTAAACAAAAATTCTAACATTAAAATTAGGCGACTAATTTGTTCAATATTCAGTGGTGTAACTATGGCAATATATTTTTTTTATTTAGCGAGTATCTATACATTTTTCAGTAAACTTAAAATGTCTAAAATCAACCACAGTAAAAATGGAATTATACAATTCAAAAAATCGTTACTCACATGCATCACGAAAATATTATTAATATGTACGGTAGCAATACCCTGCTAACCTAATCTAACCTAATCTACCCAGTTTAGGTTAGGTTACAGACCAAACCATCGCTGTTTATTCAATTGCACACATAACTTGATGATCTCCTGGAACGAGGCTAGAACCCCCGATTACTAGATCATTAGGCAAGTATAATAACAAATTTTAAATATGAATTAAATATATTAATTAGAAAGATATACATATAAAATCAATTTAATCGAAAAATATTATTGTTGCGCCACCGGGATTCGAACCTGGATCTCTTTTTTAACCAGGGAAGGTGCTTTATCCAACTAAGCTACAGCGACAATATTTTTAGCGACAATTTTCGACCTGAATTTCTGAATAATTACAACTTCACAATAAGAATGTGTTCTCCTAAAAAATAAAAAAAGTATAATAACCACTAGACTATAATCACATCAGCAGCTTGGACCTTAAAAGACTCCTAAAGCAAAAATGGCGCATCCCATTTTTTTAACTTTTAGGGTTTAGTTCTAGAAAAACCATCAAAAGGGCATATATCCCACAATAATAGAAAACTCATCATTGAATATAAATCTATTCCCGAGAGAAAAATAAATATTAGGTCAAAATAAGGCAAAATTTAGTTTACACGCTGACATAAATGTAATTTTTATTTTTATTTTATTTTATCGAGGGATTTTGACAGTGTAAACATATTAACTATTTCGCATGTGATACTAATAATGAAAATCCACAAAAATATTTAGATGCAGAAAATTTATGAAAAGAAGAAAAAAAAGGGAGAAGGGTGGGGAGGTTGTAACTATTGTTGCGGTAAAGGGAAAGCAACATGTGTTTTTATAGGTAGAGTGAATGGCCAAAATTGAGATTGTGGTGGTTCATAAGAGCGTAGTAAGGCTAATGTTGAACAAGTCAATTTCTGTAAATTTATCATTATGGTATTTGCATGACCGGTGAATGAATGAATTTTGTATGTAAGATGTTCTACTTCTGGGAATGTGAAAGAGTACGGATTGCCGGGTTGACCTAGATCAGAGGTTCCCAAACTTTTTTGTGTCGTAGACCCCTTGCCATGTTTTTTGGTTTTTGGTAGACCCACTACTTACCTGATATTGATTTTTTGTAAATTTCTAATTGTAGTGAAGTTTAGTGTTAAAAACTTAAACCACAAAGCGAATGCCTACATCCTACAACTTACACAATTTTATAAACATATATAATAATTTTTTTACTTCATAGGTACTTTTATAAATAATGTATGTCTTTATATTATAAGATTATAATGTAAGTAAATAGGTACTATCAGTATATGTTGAGATCCACTATCGTGGACCCCCATTTTCATTTCATGGACCCCCAAATTTTTTTTTCGTTGACTTAGACCCCTTGCAGGTTATCATAGATCCCTGGGGGTCGATATAGACCACTTTAGGTATCACTGATCTAGATGGTACATGGAGAGATATTAATTCTGATTGGCTGGGGCAATCAATATGGCCTTGCAGTAGTTTAAAGAGTGTTCTACGTTCTAGAGTTTAATGTATATGCTAAGGTGAAACTAGGAGATTTAGCGCCCGTGTCAATAAAACAAATGGGTCCCTTATAAAACTTGTATCTTTATTTAAAAAAAATTCATTAAACATAAAGATACGTAAAATTGTATTTGTAATATTTAGTTAAGAAATATAATGACTAAAAATATGCACTTTTTTAAACTTTTCATAATACCAAAGAAAGAGTGACATAACTGCAAAAATTGGGCCACAATACAAAAATGAAAAAGGCCTCTCTATATAAGTATTGTATACATATAAGAACTATGAATATTAAGTGTTACTTGGTTATAACAGTGAAATAAATTTGGACTCTTGTCTTCTTTAATATTCAGACTTTCTTGAAGTGTGTTTCAAGTATGTATATGCATTTGAACAGACTGTCTTTTGGATCCATATCTAACATTGGCCACAATGCATTGCATTGGCTGCATTAGCATAGTTACGCCACTGCAACATTGTTGAACGCATTAGGTCATAAAAGTAAATAAATTTCTTGGAGTGTACAATGAATGGATTCAGGATTTCATTTTTAATATAATTTCTAAACACAGACCAGTAAATGAATAGACATGAAATAAAGTATACATATAGGAGAGGGGTTTGTAACATTATTTGCGGGACGAGAGGCATTCTTACACACATTCTTGGTGGAAACATAAATCTGATAGTTTATGAAACATTTATGCAACAGTAAAAGTATTTACTCTTCGAAAATTAAATATTTATATAAACAAATACGTATTTTTTACATTAATGCATAATATATTGTCAGCGTTTAATTTTTCGTTCTAATCGAGTAATGTATTTGAAAAAAGTAGCGGAGCTATTTGATTGCGTAAGTGGTACCAAAATGATCACGTGGATGATACCAAAATGAAAATATTAGAACGAGAAATTTGCGTTAGTTCATGTCTATATATTTGTTGGTCTTCAAAGCTAGAGTGTATTCAACGCCACTTATTAAAAACGTTGACATTCATTTGATATTTAAAATATGCACACATTAACACAACATAATAAAATAATCCATTTATTTTTTGCACATTTAACAAAACTCGACTTTTGCACCCGGGACTATCGCTCCTCTCGCCCACCCGTTGCTCCGCCTCTGTATTTAAATATACATACATTCAATATCTTATTGCTAATTTAAATAATAACTGAGTAAAATTTTCACTTTCGTCTAAACATTAAACATCTTAACTTCTTAATCAGGGTATATTTTACAAAATATTATTTTTCTATTTTCCGGCATTTTAATATTTTAATTTATTAACTCAAGTTTGGAGGAGGCTCCAGTAGTAGGTATATATGAATATATACACAGTGAATATTATATAAAAACAGGAGGTCCCTACCCCGCGTTTCCTAGGATTCAAATTTAGTTATAATTTTATAAATTATTTAAGGGAAGGTGACCGAAGTGCCATGGTTTTGCGCGTGCCTTAAATAATAATAATGTATGTAAAATTAGATCTAGGTAAGGGAAGAGAATATTTTCTTAAGGATCCCACAGTGCAATTGAACAAAATTTTGGATGGTATTCAATATAATACAGATTTACATATATCGGAGGGAGGAGGTGTGGTGGCTAGATAAAGAGAATATGATGTTGTTGCAAACAGACTTAAGATCTCTGCAGTACGTTTAAATATAATTTATAATTAATATCGATCTAACCCATGGACTAATATCGATCTACTCCATGTATTCATAAATTGAATTGTTTGTAAGATATCTTCACAAGCATCAATAACAAAATAATACGCAGACGTATAAACTGTCCATACATTGACATAGAGAATTTAAATGCGTTGTTAACTTGGGTTAACCCTTCCCAAACTATGCAGTAACACAGGTCTACCATCATAATTAAACCTGTAATATTTCGGTAAATACGTGTAACATAAAATTCATATTTTAGATAATCCTAAAGAAAATATTAGCGCTTTGGAATGACTAATTAAAAACCAATTATGAAAAAAGAATCGTACAAAAACAATTATTTTTTCCATTCACTCCGTTGTAAATTTAATACGTTAGTAAAAATACAATTTGTGATATGAAAGATAGAAGTCACACACTATTTTCACAGTGAAAAGAATAGCAAACATACAAATATAATTATCTTTTTCTCACTAATTAAATGAAGAAAGATAATAAGAAAAGACGCATTGTATAGGACTTAATGAATGCTCTAAACTATATTATTAATCATTTTTTCAAATTTCAATGCTCAGTGTTTAGAATAAATTCGTGCCATTAAAACCATTTAAGCGAATAAAACCATTTTTTCTAACAGTTATTTACGGTAACACGAGTTGATAGCATGGCTGCGTTTGGATATTTTATATCATGGTATGGTAAAGGTTAAACATTTTTTAAAAGTAAGCGATAAAAAGACAGAAGGTAAATAAAATCTTTCATACAAATTAAATGTATCAATTAGAAAGATATATAGAAAAATTCAATTTATCTAAAAAACTATTTTTGTTACTACCGAGATCAACAAAAATATTTTTTCAATATATAGAACTTTCCTGTATATTTTTCTAATTGATACATTTAATTTGAATAATATTAAAATACCACAGAACTATGTTTCGATAAAATGCAACTTTATAATAATAATTAGTTCTCTTTAATAAAATCTTTTATTTTTGTTTCCATGGTTCCATAATCTTAAACACAAAATAACACATAGTATTTTACTGTATAAAAATAGCCTGCGCCTACTGTTTGCTCGCCTTGTTACTTCGATTGGCACCACTGGGTTTCCTGGTTTATATTAATGTACAGGTGTGTGTGTGAATATTACCGTCCTTTTTTCCGAAGGCTAAGAAGACGGTAGCCGACAGGCGTAATTCTTATTATATCCCGTGCTTCGACCAATCCAGCGGTCCAAATAAACCATCAGTGCGCGCTTCGGTCAGTCAAAATCTAAAGAAAACAACCCAGCTAAAAGAACAACAACATCAAACCAGAAAGACAGCAAAAATAAAAAGGTTAGTGCAGTTCATATATCATATGTGTGCTTATTGTTAATCGGAAATTTGGGAACCAATGTTTGTGTTAGTAATTTGTCTTTCACGGGCACTTTACTAATACTCGGAAGTAAGAATGTGTTCAAAAATATATATTAAATGGATGGTTCATATCAACATCTCATAGTGTACATTTCACTTAACTTATGCAATTAGTTGTATTATATATTATTACCATTTAAAGTATCTTGGAACCAATGAGAAGAGGAGTTTGATTAGGTGAAGTTAGTTTAGTTTTATCACTCGTAAAAAAATATTTTCACAGTATGGAATGGATATAAATGGATACAGTTGAATTTTTTATTAATTTAATATTAAATATAGCCTATTTTATTTATTTAAAAATGTAATTTTGTTTCTATTTACCAAAAGATATAAAACAAGCTAAACTAGTGACATTATTGAATAAATACTTGTAAATGTTCCCTCAATTAGTATGTAGAAGACTTAAAATTGTCGTCAGTTCTTTTAGTGAAATATTTTAATGAATTATTTATCCTTCAGTAATTATGCCAGTTAAAAGAATTATTATGTAAGAGTAAAAAATGTTTCTTATTTCAGACAAATGTTTCAGACCACTATTTGCCCTACCCCCTCTCCCTGTAAAGGGTGTAACAGATCTAGTTCACAATATTTTATGGGAATGTTCAAGTAATATGTGCAAATTCTGAACTGTTACGAAAAATATAATTAAAGAAATAATAGATATCTTATGGATTTTTGGACAAATATTACTAAAATATAATTGTTTGAAATTTTTACAAGATCAGATTAAACTTTAAGTCTAGGTATTTCAAATATTTACCAAATTTATCCATTATCATTGCTTCAAGACCTTAATCATTTACTAAAAAATAATCTATCCACTCGAAATTCGATGACCTTTAATTTTTTGTATTTAATATATATTTTTAAATCAATAAAATATTTAAGTTAATCGAAATAATCGCATAATTATACATTTTTTGAAATGCTTATATCTCTGACATTATTGAGTTTAGGAACATGTTTCTTGAACATTTTCGACTCGTAATTTAGTCAGGAATCCACCCATAAAATATTGTGGAAAATTTGTTTTTGTCTTGTCAAACTTCACGTGAAATTTATTTCAAATTTAGATTTTGTGTTTTTGTTTTATGTAAATATTTCTTCCTGATTAGCATCTGCGAAGATACTAATTACCCTTAACAAGACTCTTATGTATTAGACCCCCACCTGAGAAGTATCAATTTTATTATATAACCAGCTGACCCGCCGAACTTCGTACCGCCTCAGAATCAATAAATGTTGTGTTAACTTATTAGCTGAATTAAATTCAATTTTTTATTAAGTTAAAATTAATACTCCAAATTTGATAACCTCACAAAGAGAAGATTCGTCGCGGTTTGCGGCACTTTACAGAAATTGCGCCACACCATAAACCAATCAAAATACACAGTTCCCGCCATTAGACATGAATCTCAGGTGTGATTGGACCATAAGTGGATAGCCGTGGCGTGCAGATCGCTTACCGCCGCGAATTTCTTCGAAGTGAACATCCTCGAAGGCAACTTACCGTTTGAAAATCACTATCGAAATAGCTATCTGTGCACTTACTAGCTGGTAATCGGCTCGATTATTCCCGGAAGATTTCACGCATCTCCGGGGATAAATACAATTCTACACCAGAATGATTGGTCGGAATGAAAACTGAATGAAAATTGGTGAAAACTAGAAAAAAATGCTGATAAATCGTGGCGCACGTCTGCACAGCTAGCTCAATGGTATGCAATGAAAGGACCGCTCAACTGTCAAAGAATAATGCACACAACGCCATCTACTGGCATTACTGGAACCAGCATACAACGCCATGTTAATTTTTGTCCGTGTTTTATTCCTGTCATGTATCAGAGATGGCGTTGAAAACAGATTCAAATTTTTTGTGATTTTCTTACTTTTCCAATGCGCGAGGAAACTTCTCAAGGCCGAGACGAACAAAAAAAAAATTCATCAAAATCAGTCAATCAGATCTCGAAATATCATCAAAAAAACCGTTCCATACAAAATGTCTGAGAACATGAATTTTCTTCATAATTTTTTTCCCGTGATTTTTTATATTTAATACTTATTCTGCTATTCGGGACGGAGACAAATCCAACAAATTAAAAATCATAAAAATCGGCCCAGCCGTTCTTGTGTTATAAATGGTGTAACTAACCCGACATTGTTTTATATATTTAGATTTATTTTACATATTCTTTTATATCAATAAGACATTAATGAACCTCATAGATAGTTTCAGTACTACAGGAATAATATGTCACAGAATACACATTCTTTATGATTGAGAAATTAGAAACTCTAAAAAATAAGGTAATTATGTTTCATATTGTCGATTGAGGAGAGTAGACCAAATACGTGGGTTCCAAGGTCAACGAAATCTAATTATGTGACACGCGACAACATTCCAAAGAAAATAATACGAATTTGACTTATGTTATTACAAGTTTATTTATATAAAATTGTACGTACACTATTAACGCAGTTTCGTGGCACGTTTTACTCGGAAAGCCTTAAAAAATATACTTTATTTTAATAGATATGTGTCACATTAATATTCTTACAATTTTAAACATTTTTAAACTCGTGGAACGAGACTAGAACCCCCAATCACTGGAACACTAGGCAAATATTTTAACTACTAGATTAATAAGCGCGTCATTGCTGTACAATACTATGCTTAGAAACGAAATTGTATTATTGTGAACTAATATGAATGTAACGGAGCAGAAAATCTATTGCGGAACAGAATGGTGCAGTTCTAGAAATAAGTTTTGTGGTTCAATATTTAGCAGATATAGCAGAACACGGTGCAGTCAGATGTGGCTTGCGGGGCAGTTACATGAACGGTCTAGCCAATCCGAGTTACTGGGGCGTACTACCCATCAGTGCGGACGTTCGGTGGATTTTTTGATTTTTAAACCATTGTTGTCGAAACCGATAAAGTTAGAGCAAAGCCTCGATTTCATTGGCTGAATGAATTTGAAAAGATCGTAAAAATAAACGGTAACTGCGAAGCTTCCAACGGCTAAAATACAGCCAAACTAGCAGCCAACATAATATTTATGGTATCCAACATATTATTTTAGATACTATAAAAATACTAAATGATTATATTGTCTCTGACGTTCAATTTCTTCAAATAAATTAACTGAGCTTTGACTATCCAACTAGATAAGTTTATTATTTGCCAGAAGGTAGATACCTACCAACTATTCTGAGTCAATTTTAAATTGCTTGAAATGCAACAGATCTAGTTCAAATTAAATGTTCAAGGATTATGTACAAATTCCGTACCGTTACGAATAATCTTATTGCATGATATTTTTAGAAAATCATATTAAGCTTTTAGTGTGCGTACTTCGAAACAAATATTTGCAAAATCTACTCAATATAATTTTTTTATTATCTATTGTGACTGAAGTAAACCTCCTACAATGTTACTTATATATTTATACTGTTTTATACGTGAAAAAATACTATACATATTGAATAAAATATATAACTGCGCTAAATTAATTGAAAAAAAAAACAAATATTGATGAAAAAATAATCTTATTTAAGTTAATTAAATCAACAAAAAACTCGATACATATCTCAGACACGTATATCATACCATACCCGTATAAAGTAATGTATGTTTTTTAAGTTTGAAAAAATAATTCTTAATTCGTTAAACCGTCATATATCTGTAGCAATAACATGATTTATGGAAAAAATTAGCACACACTATTGCAAAAATAAGTTCAATAATAAACAAACATATGACAGTGACAAATGCATTAGTGTATTTATAGACCTAAGAAAAGCCTTTGATAGCATATCACACAAAAAACTACATAACAAACTTAAAAATATTGGCCTCGATAGCATTGTTTTATCATGGCTAATAAGTTATTTAACATACCTTAAACAAAAAGTAAAAATAAATGGACACAATAGCACATCTGAAACCACTGACTTTGGCATACCACAAGGTACAGTACTTGAACCATTGCTATACGCTAATGATATATTTTAATTTTAATTACATGGTAAAATATTGTCATATGCTGACGATACAGTACTAATAATTAATGAAAAAGCTTGGACTGACGGTAATATATCTGCAAATGAGGATGTTAATACCATAAAAAAATGGATGGATGATAACCTATTATCAATTAATACTGATAAAACATACTTTCTACGATTTGCTATTCAACACAAAGATAACACTGAAATTAATATTAAAATTCACACCAAAGCCAGTACACAAAAAGACTTTTGTGACCATTGTTCATCAATTGAAGAAAAGACTGTATCAAGTAAATGTATTATATCTTCTAATATTAAAATAAATAAATTTAAATTTAAATTTTTAATTAATTTTATAATTCCTTCCCGGTGATAAACCTCAGAACAGGCGGGTATAAAGCTCTTGTTACAAATTTCACCAAGTGCAACTATTTTTCAAAATATATTCAAGTATGTATAAATAATATATCAAAATATGTTATAAATAATGTATTTAATTATAACACAAAGAATATCAGAATTATACACTTATATGACAATTTGTCATCAAAGTGGGGTATGGCAAGATGGTACAGCGCCCGCTTAGCATGCGAGAGGTAGCGGAATCAACACTCGACGCTTCCAAAATTTTTTTGAATTTAAAATACTTTTGGATACGCCTAGTGTAGATTCCGGTTCTGATAAAGGTGAAAATAAAATACAAAAGGTAAAAGTGTGAGTATTAAAAAAAATACGAAATTTGCGTGACAAATTTTACTGTAGTGCCAAACATATTCTAGATTAAAAGAAAATAAATGTACACAAAACGGAAAGCGTAATTTTGCTATTAAGATTCAATCCGTCCAAAACTATTGTACATTCAGGTTATCGCGTCTCAAAACACACTTGAAATATTTGAATGTTTCAGAAAGCTGAAAATATCGGGTTCTAGTTTACAATCCTAAGTGAATAAAAGTGCCGTGTTGCACGCGCGAGAGCGGCGAGATCCGATATCTGCCTGCAGCCAGGGGCGGATGATTGATGCTCTCGAGATACCCTAAACTAGTTCTACACTTTCTTCCTTTTCCTCGTGCAGCTGAGTCATGCACGGATGCTTTAAACTTCTCCTGTTCTCGTTACCGATACCGTTACGCCCACAGGCCGAGGATCAATATCGTCTGCATTCTGTGACTGCAGTGTGGACCTACTCTGGCGCACGAAGCGCGGATCACGTGTCTGTCCGTCTAGCACGTTTGTTACGTGCGATGCACCTACTTGTCTCTGTTAAACATGCTTGTAACGTGCAATGTTACTTGATGTAATTTGAAAAGTTTGTTGAAATAATTAATTATCAATTTCATGAAAGCATTTTTGTAATAAAGGGTGTTTTTTTAGAGGTTTGTTTTTCGAATTGGCAATACTATTTCCAGCAATAGCCAATTTGACAGGTGATCGCTTGTTTATGCTCAGTTTAGTTTGCCATTTTACCATAAATAGACTTACGCCAGAACAACTCTTACAAATTTCTCTATCAATTGTTATTCATCAATAATATCATCTATTTTGCTGGTTTTTAACGACCTCTTGATTCGTCTCGATTGCTTCACTCGATAATTGCATTTATGCAACGATTGTCCGTCTTCCGAGCCATTTATTTTATTGGTTTATTATATTATACTAACTACGCTTGTCCGTTTTCTTATCCACGTCTCTTCCCACTATCTGAATAGTTAGTTTTCAATTAGTTAGTAATCAATTAGTTTTCAATTACACCTGATGATGAGAGAAACGGCACCTCTCGAAACTATTGTACTAATAAAATTATTCGAAACTATTGATATAATAACTCAATGTTAAAAATTTTAATAATCATGTTGGACAACAAAGTAACTGCCATATCAATTAATGTTGATGATAGAAAATTGTTATGTAATTTTTTTTTATATTTTAATTTAGTTACCCTACATAAATAAAATTAATAAATACCGAACCATAATGTTACGTAATAAAGTCTACCGAATGGCGTTCAAAAATTATGGAGTCTAATTATTTAATGGTTTTGTCCCGAAATTGCTTTTGCGGTATCAACATCTGACATTTTATATTAAGGCCTATTAAAAATATTTTTTTTCATAACTGTTCCAGTTTATTCTAGACAGTACTTTAATGTTACGCTTCTCTTTGACATTAAAATAAAACATAAATAATTCATTGTTCGTAAAACTTCGTTCCGTACTAAAAATAAAATGTCCTCACGAAAAGTTTCAACAAATAGAATTCTGTGAAATCCAGGAATGATTCAGTAATGTCTGAATAAAGAATTATCTGGTTCAATCAAGCGATAACATTCATTGACAACATTAACGTCGCAGATTCTAAAAATATGGAAAAGTATAAAGTATCTTAAAAAAAATTAACAATCAAGTACGCGTGAATAATATTTTGAGTGAAACATTATTTATTTTGAAATTATTCTATTTTTATATAACTTATTAGCTGTCTATTGGATTAATTCCTAAATAAGTTTGTAGTGTTTTTTTTTATTCATGTCTTTAAAAGCAAGTACTTTAAAATATTTTTTTAAGATGTGATAATAATTATATTGTTTCATTAAATAGATCTTGTTTTTTTTAATTTAAAACTATTTATGTTAACATACAAAAAATGAATGTTACTTATTGAAACGTTACACGAGATTATCATATTAACTGATTATGTATCGTTACTTCTATCTTACGTAGCTACTTACAGAAAGACGAAATCCTTAAAACCTACATCTAAAGCATAGCACTCTACGAAATTGAAACCTGGATAATTTTTAACCAGAAAGAGATGGAAATAGTTAGAAAGCATTCGAGATATGGTACTGGAGAAGGATGGAAAAAAAAAATCTGGACTGAGAGAATTTCAAATGAGTTAAACCGAGGATATGCTATGTGTTTTTATTTATCTCATAACATGTCCCTATTCACCCCACGACTTATCTCTATTCACCCCGTTACTAGGTAATAATCTACACTTGACAGTAAAACGAGTATAAAATATTTTTAATGGGAAATTTTACCATTCTACCATTTCCAAATTCTACCAGCCTTAAGCATAAAATTCATTATGTGAAATGTCAAGGTTTACTGAAAAATTTAAGTGTTTAATAATTTTATAAGCAAAGTTATGTAAAGTAAAATTTTGTTCGTTAATCTGTAAAATCTTTGAAATTTAATAACTAAATATTTTTACTTTACTATGGTATTAGTCTAAAAGTCAAAGTCAAAAGTCAAGTCAAAGTCTCAAGCCAAAGTGGCATAATAAGATATTAAACTTGTTTCTAACGATTGTCCCTATTCCCCCCAATGTCCCTATTCACCTCAGTTTACGGGATGATATTTTATTTTATATTTATTTTGAAATCTACGTTACTCCGTACACGAAAAATTTAAAATCAATGATTCAAAAAGTCGTAACATGTTTCAGACACATGTATCATATGATAATGTTTTTATGGTTCGCCCCGCCACAATTCAAATCCAGATTGTATTTGGTTTTGTGCTCATCAAACATCTTTTGAATTTTATTTCAAGTTCAGATGGTGTTCTTTTGTATTACATAAATATTTTTTCATCGTTGGTGTCCACAAAAATATTAAATACCCTTTAACAACGTTTTTATACATTACACCCCCATTTGCGAACCTTCTATAAAAAGTTACCCACTTTTTTAACAACAATTTTATGAAACATTTAGCCCATGAGACAGTGGTATAACTAAAAAAATTGGGCCCTAATGAAAAATCTAACATTGCTTCATTTTCATAATATTTTTTTAATCATACGATAATACGATTTGTGAATTTAAAAAAATATTAGTCTATTATTAACCGTTATACCGACATCAAATATTAGTGATGGTTAAATCGTTATTTAAATCGTTGTTGTGACTGTGATTATGTTCGATTGTAACGATAATTGGTAACTGATTATTCGTAATTCTTCGAGCAGTGACTGGTGCACTAGAAAGTAAATCTGCAACAGTTAAACCAATCATCGTTAAATCTCAATTACCAATTTTCGTCACAATCACAGTTACATAACGATTTACCATCGTTATCAAATATATTGTGTGGTGCAAACTTATAGACTCCTATCTATCGCACAAGTATCCTACAAGAGCAAAAAAGAATAGGCTCACCATAAAGCCAAAAATGAAAACGAACTTTGATTAATTCTTCTATATGTTTCTGGCATCCAAAGCCTACAGCGTTTTGTCAAATAATATGAAACATTTCTCGATGCACAAACTGAAAACAGTACAATTCTGATGACCTTCAAACAGAAAATACATTTCAATGTTATGGTGTTTATTTTTAAGAACCTTACTAAAAAAATATCTGTCGAATTTATAATAAATATTGAGGTGAATCAATATGTAACTGCCATTCAAAAAAAAGGCTTAATTTCAGAAATCGGTGATATATAGTGCAATGAAGATTTTCAATAAAATGCCAGATGATATAAGAAATAAGGAGAAATTACATATATTCAAACATAAACTAAGCAAATACATGCAAGATAACTTAAAGTATAGAGGAAAATTTTGATATTGTATATATTAGTGTATGCTTGTACCGTAACATCTGAGACAAAGCCTTGACCATGGCATGATATTAAGAATACATAACTAAATTCTATCTCAAAAACTGGCTATTAGGTGTTGGTAAAAAAGAAAATTAATGAAAATGTTTAAGTGAACCGAACATCATTTCTGTTTTTTCTTTTCGTTTTTTTTTTCTATATCCCTTTTCTGTATTATATTTCAATCTAAGGCAATCGAGAATATTTTTTTTATTTATAAAATTTCGTTATTTAAATTATTTTATAGTTTTAATTTATCAATTATGTTATTTAAAATATTTATTTTTTCTGCTTTACATTGTGATTAATTGTTTCATATTTAAATTGATAGATATAAATAAAATGTAAACAAATTCTAACGTGGAATCCAAAAGAACATATTCCACGCTAAATTATGTTTCTACTGCTTATGTAATATTTATTCGTAAAGCATCCCCATGTTTGTTTACCTAATATATGTTAACACACATTCACATACATGATGACGTAGTTGTTGCTTATGTATCCTGTGTATCCGTGTTCTGATCATTTTGGGTTAAATTATGGCTCAGCGATGACATGTTTCGAAGGTAATTACTCCATGCAAATGTCCTGACTGTAATGTAAAGGTACAATACAGGAATTGGGTGGTCGCCGTGTGCGGTGTGTGTGGTGTGTGCGGCTGTGCGTGTATGTCTGTGAGTGACGTCACTTCCTGCTTGAGTAGGGACCGAGGGAAAGGTAAACTAGCAAACTATTATTTATAATGTGCTAACGTGGGTCCTGTATGCAAATATTTTGAAAATATCTCTTTTTCGTGGCATATGTTGTTTACCAGGAGCACAGCTCGCTGGAGAGATTCGGTCAACGCGATAAATAAAATACACAGAACGTTTCAACTTAAATGTTGGGCGTATGAAAATGATATCTAGTTCAGATACTTGAGGCTTCGAAACGGACCGAAACGCCGCTACGGTTCGTCGGATATTCGCAAATATAGCCCCGATTTAAGAAATCGTTTCATTTACATCTCTTGTTATAAATCAATGAAATATTTTAAAGAGTCTAATATTAATCTCTTTTTTTTTTAATAAAAACACATTTTTGTTGTGGCGTTGCAATTTAAAAACATAGCTATATTTTTTAAATATAACAAATTAAAATAATCATATTTATCTAAAAAATATTTGGTTATGAAAATAATGTTTTAAAGGAGAACACATTCTTATTGTGAAGATTATATTATTATAAGAATGTGTTCTCCTTAATAATATAAGTTGTATCAATGCGTCCAAAATTTAATAAAAATGAATTGATAATTCTGGCGTCTGCAGTCGGTTTACTCAAAGGTATTTGAGATTCCGTAAAAACAATCTAGATGGCTTTCAAATAATGGAACGACAGATGTATTAATTTGAAAAGGTGTAACATATGGGTTCGAAAAATACTGGCGCTATAACACGATTGGTAGTGTACTTCCCCGGACTGGAAATAGAGATCCGGTACCGAAAAAACGATATTTTTGACAAAATTGATTTTATATTTATAATTAATACATTAAATTAGTATTTAAAATAATGTTTATTGCAAACGTATTAAAATTGATGTATTTTTTATATTTTCCAATAGAATTTAGTAATGTAGGTATATTAATATTCAAATTTAATTACATTACAGTAAACATTTGAGTCTTAAATCAATTCTCCCAGAACGGAAATAATGTTTCACGTATTATAACTGATTTTGTGGACACGGTAATTTTCAGAATTCTTATTATCAAACATTTATAGAAAATATATATCGGCTGTTAATTAACTAACCTGATTCTTCATTGTGTTTCAATATGGCGATTTTTCAAAAAAAAATAAACGAAAAATATCCAGTAGGCCAGTGCAAGAGATTCCTTTTGTTACATGAGATTACCATATAAATTGATTATGTATCGATACTTCTTCCTTACTAAAAAGACGAATTCAGAAAAATCTAAATCTACAGCGTTGCACTACACGAAATTGAAACCTGGACAATTATTAACCAGAGAGAGATAGAAATAGTTAAGAAGCATTCAAGATGTGGAGAAGTATAGAACGAAAAAGCTGTACTGAGAGAGTTACAAATAAAAAAGACGTCCATAACGGATACCATTGAAAATCGGAAGGGCCTATAGAAAGATCATTTGGGGAATAATGAAATGTTAATGTAAATGGAAGATAAAATAGATTGTGAGACATGTGGTCGAGATATCAGAAGATGTGAGCGTCTGAGTACTCCCCAAATAAAATACACCGAACGCTTATGTGTGCGTTTGAATTATAACGCGGAGTGTATGTGCGGGTGTGTGCGTTGCGTATATGTATCCAGATCAGAATGAACAATAAAATAAACTCGTCTGGAAGGCCACTGCGAGTAACGTGCCAGGGCCGGCATTTGTCCGTCAGGGATCGGTACCAGATGTGTTTTTGAGGTTGATGAAAGCCCTGTTTTGTACCCTGGCATAAGAAGGGTGCGTGCAAATTGTAGAGGCGATAGACTTCTACATATATAATGCACACCTTACATACTTACTTACCATCATGCCGTTTCTCTGCGGGGGTAGGCAGAGAGAATAGAGCGCCGCACTCTTCTGTCCTGACACACATTTCTCACCTCATGCACATTCTTATATCTTCTCATACAAGATCGCCGATTATTGAGGCTTCTAACAGAACACCTCATAATATATAATGAGGGAAAAAAATAAAGAGAAAGGTCCAGACAAAAATACATCCACCAAATAATGGCTAGACGAATGCAGACACCTACAGTAGCATTAAAAAATGATAAGATCGTAAATCTCGATAATTTATCATCTCAAAGTACATACGTAAATATGCTTAGCAAGTGTAGCATGTTCGGTGTTCTCAGATTTGAGACAAATTCCAATTATTTGAAGCAAGATTGAGGCCAGCATTACAATACGTAATAAATACAAATCACTGCACGTACAAGTTAGTTAATTCAAGTTAATAAACCGTCCTAGCTTCCTCGGCTCGAAATAGTCCCTCCAGCTGGTACTCATTGAGGCATTCATTACTAGACTTGAGCCAGTTGCTAAACTTGGCGCAAACTCGCAACACTCGCCCGACACGACTTGGTGCAGCGCATCTGAGTGGGAAGGATTAAGGGGATGGTTTGAGTGAGCAAATAGTATGTAAAAAAATAACTAACAACTCACGGAATGAGGATTAGACGTTTACTTGAGAAAAACTCAATACCATGTGCCTCTCTCTCTCTCTCTCTCGGTCATGTGCTCATGACTGAGCATCGTAGAGTTCTATATTCTGCATCTACAGCGCTACGGTATACGATCGTCTCTTGAACTTGGCATGTTCAAGCGATGACCTATTAAGAAATTAAAGAAATCTCGGACTTTTCCGGGATTTATTAGGGTGTGGGTCTCCTGCTGGGGGTTGCTGGGATGGACGATGCCGGGAAGAGCGATGACTAGCAGAAATACACCCTCTTGCGACCTGGATAGGGTGTATACCTGCCGGACTGTGACTGAGTTTTGCGACATCAATACATAAATGTGGCGATTACCCTCGAGGGTGCATGACTTCTATAGCTTATTTCTGGCTACCTTGTTAATTTAATATGATAACGAGTCTCACGTCAAATCGATACATATTGTACCATCGTACCAAAGCCAACCTATGTCAGTTAATGACTGAATGTAATAATGACCAAATGTAATAATTTGCTATATAATTAAGGAAAAGAAAAAAGTTAACTATAAAGGGGTGCCACAAAGTTTTAGTAATTAACTGATTTTGTTTAATATTGCACGTGTTGATTTGTTGAGTGGAATTAAAACGAGAGTAAACAACTCTCAAAACGATTCCGAGATAGGATGTGACCCATTGGGATTTCCTTTATCTCGCCCTTCGGTCCTTGTATGGGTACATTTCCCGTGATCACTAATATCTCCAGGCTGGCTCCATTTCTTCTAGCAACATACTCAAAGTATGAAAGATATTTTTTCCTTCACACTATGGAGAGTCTTTCTTTAATGCGAAGTTCCTGAAGAATGAAAACATTCAATCGTTTCGTCCATAGTATACGCAACATACGACGCCAACACCACACATCAAAGACGTTGAGCGCGTTGATTAATTTTATTTCTTTCTCAGAGTCCAGATTCGACTCCATACACAGCTTTGAAAGATATTAAGCAATCTAATACCATTGTCTTCATAAAATAGTCTATAATTACATCGACTCTCTGGCATGCCTGTAGACTATATACGTACTTGTGTCATTTCCAAGCTATTCTATTTGTATTCATTTTTTATTGTGGAGAGTTTTCTCTTAGTACAAAGTATCGGAAAATAGAGACGTTCGAACGTCTCGCGGTCCATGGTAAGTGCAGTACACGAAAGTGTCGTTTTTTTCTTTCTGTATCCACGACTCAACTGCATACTAAGCTACAGAAAATATCAGGGTTTTAACTAGCCAAACATATTTATACAATTATTAATATTAACACCCACACAAAGACTTCATAGGTATGGAAACTATTTTGGTCTTGTAGATGTATTCCGGTGTTCAATTCTTGAATATAAGAGTGATGTTTTTGATGCTGTACTGAGACAGAGGTATAAATTGATTAAGCCGTTCTGTGTTTTACCTAATTCTTATTTTTTTGCTTAATTTTTTAAAATTATTTTGGTCAATTTATAAATATATTAAACTTTAATTTTATCTTTTTGTTATTCTTCTCTTTTTATTCACATATATACTTTACTCAAGTACTTGTACAATTTTTTTTGTTACTGACAATTTTAAAAATTGAATTGACTATTATCTTTTACATATATACTAGCTGAAGTATCCAGCATTTCCCGGGCTTTATGCAGAGTGAAGAGGCTTCATTTAGGAGGATGGGGGTAGTTTTTCAGGTATACAGTAATTTTTCTCTTATTTGGAACGTCAAGTATGCAAAATATCATCAAGAAGTACCAAAATTCTGCTTTAAGGGGTGGAGTGGGGTAGATTTGTATAAATAAAAAACAAACCAACAGACATTCTTCTTTATATATATATATAGTTCCGATGTTACTTGTAATTGTACTTCTACTGTATTGTACTTACTATGGTTAATTATTTTGTACGAGACGCACATGTTTTTATAAATAATTTGCCGATAAGGGCTTAATATAATTTAAAAATACATATTTTTGTTGAAATGGGTAAGTTCTTCCAAATTTTGGATACATTCAATATTCGAATTTTAAGGACCGACCCGTGTCACGGCGTTCGATTTGACAGTGAGACTCGACACGTGCACACAAATGCTACTTATATATTTTTTGTTTATTCATAATACATCATATAAATTAATTTTTGTGGCTAAATAAGATGTATAAACTTTTTTTTATTTAAAAACAAAAAAAGCAATACATCACTAATAGTCATCTTTCATTCTCATAAACAAGATGCGAGGGTATTAATTAAACCGATATTTAAATGTGACATGTAATGATGACAATATATGAGGTGTGACAAATTATTTATTAGAATGGCTGCGTAGTTGCCCGTGTGACTTTTGTGTACGGGAAAAACTTGTATATGAAGATTGATGATTTTTTCAATTATATACTAATGTATACTAATTAAATGTATTAATTTGAAAGATATACATATAAAATCAATTATATCAAAAAAATACTGTTGTTGCGCTACCGGGATTCGAACATCGATCTCATTCCAAACCGGGAAAGGTGTATTATCCGACTATGCTACAGCGACAGTACTTTTGACGACAAATTTTCGAACCTATATGTTACACTTTTTCAAATTAATACATATATCGTTCCATTATTTGAAAGCTATCTACTTTGTTTCTACAGACCTATGTTCTGAATAACTACATCTTCACAATAAGAATGTGTTCTCCTAATAATATAATAATGATTTTGCAATGAAAACGTATATTTACGAACTGTAAAACGACTTTCTCTAAATTTCTGCCTTTATACATTGAATTCAAAACGTAAATCCGGATCAAGGATATATATTAATGAATTGCAAATTCGTGCAAATTGAGTCGCGTCACGTGGAATAGAATACGACAATTTCGGTCGTAAATTGGAATCACCGCAAGGTATGTGAGAAAGTAAGGAAACCTTGATACAGGATGAGGTCGGTGAAGGGATAGGGGTTCTAGTCGAAGGACCAGTGATTTCAGAACCGGGATTCGGAAGGACTACTCGCCTTACCTTGTATATGACGTATCCGTAATCCACACAGTCGCCACGGAGATCACACAATGGCACCCGGATGAGCCGATCTCCGATCCCAATTGAATACGGCGATGTCACAAATTCACCCACGGTACACAAATAACAAACAATACGTGATCAAAATACAGTGCTGGTGCACTGGAGCTGAAAGTCCATACCGCGAATGCTATCGCGATGTCGAGATCGAACAAATTTCGGTCAAGTTGACGTCTGCTGGCGGCCATTCACTGTGTTATTACAAACATGTATATGAGGAGCAATGACAGCAATCTTGGAAAAATTGACAAAATAATGTATGTTCCGAATTCGTAAATACTCTTTTGGCGTATCTTTTCGAATCGGTCGCGACCCATGTTATTGACACATTTCCGCATCCAAATTCCCATTCGTATACTTCCTAATGCTCGTCTTGTCAGTGTGAAATTGACAAATTTATGTAACATGTGGCAAGTGTCAGGTGTCAGAACACAATTAACTGAATGACTATTTCATGAATGAATTACAATGAGTAATTAACTTCATTAAATGTAATTCTCGCTTATGCTATCGGCGCCGATGCAGCCCTAGGGTCACATCTGGACCCCCACGGAGAGCTCCAGTCGTCTCGGACCACCCTTGCCACTAAAACAGTCTCTCCATTATTACAAGAGTGCATGCAGGTGGTACAGTGCAATCCCACGCATAGACCTCTGCCGTGGCTAACCCAAGAAACCATGGCAGATTTCATCCTCATAACGAGGGACCGCCGAAGATATTTTATGTTTTGTCATTATTATTGATGTACATATCAGCTATTGAATGTTTTCAATTAATAAAGATTTGATATTATGCCGGGGTCAGTGAGAGGTATAATATTTTGATTTGGCAGCTGTACATTGCCAACAGTCGCTTTTCGCTGGGCAATTCTGTACGGTCGCCTGTTCTGGCGGGGAATTCGAAGGACTGATATGGGAGCTTATCCTCGTAAAACGGCCTTACCATTTCGTGTCCCGCAGAATCTGCGAGTGGTAACAAGAAGAATTATAGATATTAAAAATGTGTTACAAATAATATCCTTATCCGAGGAAATTATAAATAGAGACAGTGTCATAGCACGTGACTTTCGGAAATTACATATTTTAACTGGACGTTGCACGTGCGCGGTGTGTTGCTCTAACAGTTAATAGTTGCTTTCGAAAGCCGTTTACAGTTTATTCTGTCGGTATAAATGGTTTAATTAAAGTAAACTGTAATTGTTTAGAATAAAGCGTAAACGGTTTGGTTGGCAATCTGTATTTGATTGTTTCAATTTTCTTTAATTTGTTTTCCTTTTTAGTATGTAAGTGTTTACGAGTATTTACGTGTATTTTATTTAACTTTTAATGTGATTTTGCAACCACACGATGGAATAACCAAATTAGGTATTCTCATTATTATTAAGGACAACACATTCTTACTGTGAAGTTGTAATTATTCAGAACAAAGGTCTGTGATATTTTAATTACTAATTAAATGATTCATCATCTCACAATTTTAGTGAAGAGTGTTACCACGCAGTTAAATTTATATTACCGAAGATTTTTGAATGCAAGCGTGAATAAAGCCATAGATAAAGCATAAATTTGTATGTATTGCCAATGGTAACCATTTAAAATGAAACAAATTTGACGTCATTCTCAGATATTTATGGATTATTTGCCTTGCCACAGTATTAGGCGAGGTTAACTTTGACAGTAGTAAACTCGAAGTACAAACAACCCGCACACGCGTCTTATCACGAGCGATGATAAAATAAAAGTAAAAATTTACTTCTAATATGTAACGTATTTTTTTAACAATAAGTACGATAAAATTTAATAATATTTTTGTTCCGAGCGTTCTTCCGAGTTGCATTTATCTAAAATGGAAGTCATTTAATATACGAGCAGTCATATCTCACGAAGACTTCAAAAAATAATTTAGAGGGTACATTACAATCCTCACATGAAGCCGTTAATTCGGTCGATCTATCGCTTCGCACTCATTTCGCCGCTAAAGTAATGTCTCGCCATTCCGCTTGTCCCTCGCTCGGACCACCCCCGGCCCGAACTACCCCTGGCCCGGAACCAACCCTCGAGCGAGACCGTTCCTGGTGCCGATTTGTTCGGTCACGCGGTCCCCGGAGGCTTTGTGTTCGAGGGGCGGAGGGGTGGGCGAGCATGACGTGAGCGATGCATTTTACCGCCTTTTCCTTAACATAGTTTGTGTTTACTCTACAGTCGATGTAGAAAGCGCAAATGTTAAAACGTGTATTTCCGTTTGAGAGAGCATCCCTCCCCTTCTCTTGGGGGTTGCTGCAACTTGGATACTCTGTGCCAGGGTAAATGTATGTATGCTTTTCATTTGATGCTATTTATTGGCTCTTATTGGAAAAGAAATAAAGACGGTATATCGTGTACAATGAGTTGACGCGTCCGCATTCGTTCAATTTACATTTTATTATATTAGTTTATTGATCTGAATATGATGACCTTTAAGCAGAAAATATATTTCAATATTATGGTATTTATTTTTAAAATCTTCACTAAAAAAAATATCGACAGAATTTATAAGAAAAATTGATGCAAATCAACATGAGCACGAATGTCATACAAAAAGAAAAGATAAACTGAAACTGCCATTCAGGAAGAAGGCTACATCTCAGAAATCGATGATGTGCAGTTCGATGAAGTTTAAATGAAATGTCAGACGAAGGGAGGAGGAGACGATAAGAAAGGAGGAAATACTACAAAAATTCAAAATGAAACTAACGGAAAATAAGTTGTAATAAAATGGAACATTTTGATCTTATTATATATAAATATACTTAATATATATGAAGAATACATAAATATTAACCAAATATGTTTTCCTCCAGTATAATATACATAATTGTTCAATCTTATGGCTAACGTTTCCTTTGTAGGTAATTTTGATTAGAAACTAATTTTCATTATAGCTCGTGTCCGCGATTGAAATTTGTCTCAGAGATGCGAGATCTCATAAACGACAGTTCAGCATGAAGAAATTTATGAATCATCATCTCATATGCTTTGCGTGCAGATTAGATTGATGCAACTAGTATACACATGCCTTGTGAGCACGGGCCCATAACGCAATCGTTATCCCAAACCACGTAATGCAGATACAAAGAGTTATATTATAATAGACAGTAGTTCATTATAAATGTAAAATGTTAATGTTTGAGAGCGGCAATTTAAAACGACAATCATCATCGTCGCTCCCAGCTGACCGACGACACAGGCGACATCTAGATCCGAGGACTAAGCTCCTGGCAAGAGAAGCCGCGCCCAGTCTCATCCGGTAGCATACCCCGACACTGTTATTTTGCAGCATTTTATAAGGGTAGTATCATACCACTATTCCACTCTTGGATGCAACAGCTCGATCCAAAATGAGTCATCATGATTTGACTCGCTCTGCTCTTTTAACACCATTTTACATAAAGCCGGGTTTCATCTCACCAACAACCCCCACAAATATAATATATACTGTGTTGTAGCTTATATATTCTTCGGTGTTTTTCTTTCAGTCGTTACGGTCAAACGGCATAGATGCACAAATCTTTCTTCGTGCGGAAAAATTCAACTGAAACTTGCTTAATACGACATTTAATCTTCGTAGAAGTTTCCCAATTTTCATTCAAATACTTCCCGAATAGGGAGTCTGCGCCGAGACAGCCCGGGAATTCCATTGTATTTTACCGTCTCGTATCCCGAGACTCTCGAATTTTTCTTGATGTTAATCATATTTTAAACAAGCCATTTGAGTTGATCCCATCTGACCATTGTCATACAAAAGGTAGTGACACAGCGACAAGCGGGGCATGTGTAAGTATATTTAAAAAAATTAAAAGTTTTCATAGTTTATATGATCAGCCATAAAAATTTGCATTAAGGGAAATTAGTCCTCAGATATTTAATACTAACAAAAAAAAAACTGTAGTAAATAGTTTTGTCGATTTTTTCAAACAGGTAATTCTGTTTCCTAGTAAAAAGTGATTTAAAAAAATAAATTCGTATCATCTTTCGAAATAATATGACATTATTTAAAAAACTTCAGGGGACTTCAGTTGATTTTGGCCAAAAACTTTCGTTATTGTGTTTCTTTATTAATTGTTTTTTTTGTACATTTTTTAAATTGCTATGTTTTGTATTTTTACATATATATTTGTGTGTTTTGTATTTAATATATATACTTAAGTATATTTAATTTCAAATTAAAATACTTTGAAAAATAGTATTTCATCAAACAATTTTTATTTTAATACATTAATTATAACGTATGTATTTAGATAATAATCCCACATACATATAAATATTTATCAAAATATATATATTTTTAATAAATAAAATTTGCAATTTTGAATCCCGAGAATTCCCGGGATTCGAGAGCTATAATTTTCACGTTCCGAGAATTCCCGGGAATCGAGACTATAAATGTTATTTAATTTAAAAAATATATATTTTGATAAATATTCATATGTATAATGTATTATTATCTCAATACGTTGCAAAAAAGTCGAAAATACAGAATCTCGAGTATACTATTTCCAATACCGTTATTTACAATTAACGAAATTGAGATAAACGTATTTGTAACTGATTTTAAAATTGGTATGCTTTTAAAAGAGCAGTAAAATTGTATTGTAAAAGTGTCATTATTGCCAGATATTTATTTTCAAACTTGTTCTATTTTACCATCATTTTCGTCACTATTTTCACACCCTTTATTTGCGTCAACCGGAGAGCGGCACTTTTATTTTTATACCACTCATTTTATCTATTCTTCCTGGTATTAATTCGCCCATGTATCCATCCCTATTGTTTCATTTATTAATAATAATAATAATACCTCGTGTTGTTTGCGTTTAGTTGAAGACCGTACGCTTCGCACGCAATAATCACTCGCCGAGGCTTTTAGTCGGTTCGATACAATCCTCATTTCGATACAGCTTGTTAAATAATGTTGTTTGAAATGATCAAACAGCGAGAGCAAACTGTAATGGCCGCTTCGGTTTCCCGCCGGCTGGAATAATGGTTTTTCAATTTCCAGCTTAGTGTTTCACGCATAACACCATCACATTACACCCGCGGTGCGACCGCCGCGCCGCAGCATCCGCAGCATCCGCTGCAGTGGCGTCGGTGCGCGCGTGCTAATTCATTTATTCATATTAGCCGCCGTCCCGCGAATTACGCTTGGCCACCGCACTCTGTTAACCTTTCCGTTACTGCACGGGGTACCAATGGCACACACACACACACACATATATATGATAACACGTGCCATTGTTAAGGTTTTACCTCAAAAGTTACGGTAAAATGGTTCTTGTGCACTAGGGATATACGTCTCCCGCAGTTGAGTTATAAATTGATCAGTACAATATTGAAAGACCTAATTATGATGACATAGTTATTTTGAAAATCCTCAATAAATAAATATCGGCAGAATTTATAGGAAAAATTGTGACAAATCAGCATGAGCACGAACTTCATACAAGAAAAGAGAAATAATGAGACTACCATTTCGGAAGAAGGCTAAATTTCAGAAATCATTGATATACAGTGCGATGTAGATTTTCAATAAAATCCCTATTAGATATATGAAAGGAGGAGAAATTACATTTATTCAAAATTAAACTGAGCGAATATGCGCAAGATAAGTTATAATTAATATTGTTTATATTAGAGCATATATATACTTACGTATGTTTTGCACTAGATTAAAAATAATTAAATAAACAGATTGCATACATGAGATTTACATTCCGTAACCCGTTTTACCGTAACTTTTGAGAGAAGGCCTCGAAGGCACGTCCAGGTTTCTCCGAGGAAAAACGCGATCCAACCTAGAAAAGACGCCAGTTCCATATACTAGCGCTTGCGGAAGAAATCATAAATTAAACAGATATATTTATCTTATTGTGAAATTTATCTACAAATCGTACATCACACGGAAAAGTGCTCACAGACTACCAAATACATAGACATGAACTAACGCAAATTTCTTGTTTCAATATTTTCAATTTGGTGTCACCCACGTGGCTTTGATACCATCCGCAACGTTTTTTAAATATATGACTCGATTGGAACGAAAATTTAAATGCTGACAATATAATGTCAAAAATACGTCTTGTTTAAACAAAGATTTAATTTTTGACGAGTAAATACTTTTACTGCTGCATAAATGTGTCATAAACTATCAAATTTATGTTTACATAAAGAATGTGTTGTAAAATACCCCTCGTCCAGCAATTAATGTTCCAAACCCTTCTCCTATATGTACACTTTATTTCATCTCTATTCATTTACTGGTCTGTGAAAAGTGTCGCAAAACGTGACATAAGAATCGTAGAATCAAATTCAACATTACGCATAACATCATACTTTGTGCTTTTGCTAGTATGCAAGGGGTGAAATGATGTGTCGCACATTTCGTAGAAAAATATCTGAAGTAAAAAATGTTGAGTTGAAAGCTAAAACATAAATGCACAATATTTAAAGCTTACTAACGGAACTGGTATTGTCGTAGGACCTCAATTTTTTTATTAATAGATAATGAATTGTTATATTTATATAATGGAATCGTCACGTGATTTCTACTGTTTACTGCGAGGAATGATAAACAAGCGGTCCCGTTGAAAAGAGACACTAGAGACCGTGCACAGAGTACGGATAAATAAACTTTAATTTAACACTCTTCCAAAATGAAACGCAAAATCGGTATAATTTGATTTACATCACTTTTCTATGTATGTGCGAAAAGTATTCTCTTACGTACTGATTTGGTTTGTATTAATATATAAAAAAAAAATCTGTGAATGCTGGTTGATTTTTTATTTTTTTATGTAATGTGATTTATTTCTGTAGTAAGATATATTTTAATAGTTGAATAATGTACATCCATTAACAAAGGTCGAAAGGCAGTAAATTTAGAATTGCGTTGAGTTTGTAATAAATTTATAGTCATTTAATTAATTTTCATATTATCTTTGTTTTACAGGGTTAATCTAAATTCACGAGATATTTTAAGTAGAACTAATACGAGAGTAACTACTCGTATAACAATTCCGGGAAACGATGTAAAAATGTCATCACTGCGATAGCGTGAGGGCTACCCAAGAGAAAATATTTTATCTAATTAATGAAATAATATAAAATATTTTGTAAATAATATAAATATTTTGTAGTTTTGTAATAAAAGTAAACCTCAAACAGTTCAATCTTATTAAGAAGAACACATATTTGTTGCAAAGTTGCATTTTCAGAACATAGTTCTGTGGTATTTTAATGGAAATTAAAGGAATCAACTAAAAATACATTTATCTATAAAAATATTTAGTTGCTACCGGGATAGCAACTAAATATTTTTCTGTATATCTTTTCAATCGATTCGTTTAATTTGTATTAGTTAAAACTTAATTACCAATCATCGTTAAATATCAGTTACCAATCATCATCATGCCACAGCCACATAACAGATTATGATCACCATTGGTAATGCATTCTCCTAGCAAGAGAAAATCCATATGGTAACTATAACTTTTATTTTTCAATAGATTATTTTCAAAATGATTTAACTCATTTGTTTTAATTACAAAACTGTTACCAATTCATGTTTTCACATCTTACTAAATTGTATAAATATATTTATGTTTATAATGTCAGTTTGTGATTGCGCCAATGAGGACATCTGGTGACGGAAGAGCGCACCACGGGGAACTGATCAGTGCGAACTGAGGGGCGCTCAACCGTTCTCGTGCCTAAAGTGGGTCCGCGGAAGAGTATTGTGTGTCGAAGCATCGTGTGCCCGACACGGAAGCGGAAGTAGCTGTCTGCCGGCTGCTTATTGCGACATGGCCCACTACCGGTTCCGGGAACGGGAATACAACCACAAGCAGAGAGAGAGACCACCAAAATTTGACAACATAAATATTTATTTTTAAAGTTGATCCAATGAGTGAATTTTTTCAACAAATAAATTATTAATTAGAAAGATATACTTAAAAAATCTGAATGGAGAAGGTGCATTATCCAACTATGCTACAGCGACGATATTTTTAGCAACAAATTTTCGAACCTATATGATACCTTTTTTTATATTAATACATTTAATCGTTCCATTATTTGAAAGAGCCATCTACATTATTTTTATTTATAGTTTGATAATGTACATTCCCCGGTTTGGAAAGAGATTCAGCTTCGAATCCCGGTGGCGCAACAACAATATTTTTTTATAAAATTGATTTTGTATGTATATCTTTTTAATTAATACATTTAATTAATATTTAAAATATCACAAACCTATGTTCTGAATAATTATAACTTCACAATAAGAATGTGTTCTCCTAATAATAAAGTTGTACCAATGTGTCCAAAATTTAATAAAAATGAATTGATAATTCTGGCGGCTGCTATCAGATTACTCAAAAGTATTTGAGATTCCGTAACCACATCTAAACGAACTGTGTGACGTTGGTTCAAAGATTTAGCATCAGATATGTGAGTTTTAATGATGAAGAGGATTGAGGATGTCCTATGATGATGAATTCAAAAGTTGATTGGAAAAAACCATCACTAAAATACTAATTTAATGTATTAATTATAAATATATACATATATAAAATCAATTTTGTCGAAAAATATTGTTTTTGCGCTACCGAGATTCGAACCTGGAACTCTATTTCCAATCCAGGGAAGTGCACTACCAATTGTGTTATAGCGCCAGTATTTTTCGTGACAAATTTTCGAAGCTATATGTTACACTTGATCAAAGTATTTAAAAATTACAACTTCAGAATAAGAATGTGTTCTCCTTAATAAAACCATCACTGATTACATTGCTATACACATCGATATCTGTTTACGTCAAAAAAAAAAACAATAACAGAAAACTTACTTAAAAACAGTACTTTTATAGAATTATTGGATTCTTGTCTATCGGAGTTTTATTCTATAGACATAAATAAATTTTCTTTACTTTGATTCGTGAAATTTATTTACATGTATGTTTATTTGCAGACGTTAGTAGACGATGTTTAGTGATACTTGAAACACGGTTAAAAAGCTTACAACTTGAAGCGTTATGGAGATAGCTGCTGGAGAAGTGACGCGCTAGGGCTGGCTCCCTGAACGGCTGCACCAGGAGTGTTTTTGAGGTTAACGAGAGCCGCGTTTTGCACCTAGATATTAGCAAGGTGCGTGCAGATTGTGGAGGCGATAAACCTCCACAAGTACGTACCTACCTACGTTGGATACGATATGGAGTAATTTCTTTTCATATCCAATCGAGTGACAAAGTGACAGACGACTATAGAAGTATTTTATTTGCGATATGCGCGCACACGGCTTACGCTCGTAGGCCAATATTAAATATGAGACATGCAAACGGCGAGAATTATTTATTTAATAATATTATAACATCATTTCACGGCACTCCACCAGTTTGAAATTTAAGGTATGCATATTTTATACTTTTTCCAGACAATAGTAACAATACTAAAGTGCTTTTTTTTCTATCTAAATGTAGATAGAAAGGTCCTAATAGAGAGAGATGCGAATAAAACTGTCGGTATTCTCACATTCTCATTTCAAAACATCATTTCTAGAGCTTTTAAGCTCCACGTAATGTTGATATTAAATAACGTACGCCATATCACCATTATTTTTTTTTCAGTAATTTCACAAAATCTCTGAAAGTCCGCGCAGTATAAATTAACATTTATGTCTTGTAATAATAATTTTATAAACATAATTTATTTTAAAAACACAATTAAAATAATTAATATACAACAGGAAATGAGTTTACACATATCAATAAACATACTCACATTGTTGTATACACACTTTTTGATAAATTAATCATTTTTTCCGTTTTTATGAGAGTATAGAATGAAGAAATAAGAAAAGAATGTAAAGCTGATGTTAGTATAGTGAGTAAGATTAAGAAAGGATCACTTAGGTGGTTTGGTCATATGGAACGGATGAATGAGGAGAGAATGATAAGAAAGATATATGACGCAAGTTTTGATGGCACCAAAAATAGAGGACGTCCGTGGAAGACTTGGTACGACCAGGTAAACCAGTTAATGGAGTATGGTTCTGTTAGAAGCCTCAACAATCAGCGAGCTTGTATGAGAAGATATATGAATGTGGATGAGGCGAGAATTGTGTGTCAGGACGGAAAATTGTGACGCTCTATCCTCTCTGCCTACCACCGCGAGGAAACGGCGTGATAGTAAGTAAGTAAGTATGTTTAAGTTTATAAGACTAGTTGAGACGCACGCAAGTGCTTGCTTATTTAGTGTGATGTCGATAAAAGATTTTCCACATTCAAAATTACTATGACACATACAAATGCACATTGTAACTGTATTAAAAAAAAAACAATAAAAACATATAACAGTAAACTAATATAAATATTACAATTAATATAACTTACATTTTTATATATATAATAATAAATTAGATATTTTTTTTCCATTCATGTTTTCAGATTGGCTAAAATGTACCCAATTATTTACTTATTTAGTATGACGTCAATAAAACATGTTTCGAAAAATTCACGTAGCCGGTCTGAATGAGGTTGTGAAGTAATTTGTAGAAAAGGACAGCTATATAATTTTAGGAGAACACACTCTTATTGTGAAGTTGTAATTATTCAGAACATAGGTCTATGATATTTTAAATATGAATTAAATATATTAATTAGAAAGATATACATATAAAATCAATTTTATCGAAAAATATTGTTTTTGCACCACCGGGATTTGAACCTGGATCTCTTTCCTAATCGGGAAAGGTGCATTATCTTACTATGCTACAGCGACAATATTTTTAGCGACAATTTTCGAACCTATAACCTTTTTGAAATTAATACATTTCATCAAAATTTAATAAAAATGAATTGATAATTCTGGCGTCTGCTATCAGTTTACTCAAAGGTATTTGAGAGTCTGTAAAAATAATGTAGATGGCTCTTTCAAATTATGGAACGATTAAATGTATTAATATCAAAAAGGTAACATATAGGTTCGAAAATTGTCGCTAAAAATATTTTCGCTGTAGCATAGTTGGATAGTGCACCTTCCCCAGTTAGGAAAGAGATCCAGGTTCGAATCCCGGTGCCGCAACAACAATATTTTTCGATAAAGTTGATTTTATATGTATATCTTTCTAATTAATATATTTAATTCATATTTAAAATATTTAAGCTATATAATTGTATAATCTAAGAAGACAATACGGTAAGAGAGACTATAGAATAGCTGTATTTTTCTAACAATTACCCACGATATTAAAATACCACTGGTGTTGAAACTGAATGGTTACATGGAATAATTAGAAGCATTAAAAAATGTATGGAAATCCTCAGAATTCCAATGAATAATATTGTCCCTTTTCGTCTCATATAAATAAATTGTACAGCTATCCCCCATTATAGTTAAAAAAATAAATCGTTGAGTTAAAATTTTTTGATTGATAATGCCCTTGTAAGGCGAAACGCGTCTCAAATAAATTAAACGAGTAGAATCAAAAAACAAGTGTTTTATATTCACATATTGAATTATGTAGTTCTACAAACTTACCTTTGGAAACAGTAAATAAATTTGAGGTTGTATCACAGTACGGGAACGAAAAGGTTAAGAAAAGTATGTTTTCTCTTATAAATTCACAACGTAAAAATACAAAAATTATGAACTATGTGAAGTTTAACTCGGCTTACTTTGTGTTTACTCGTGCTGTCGTAAACCGAGGTTAAAATTTCCTTTTCAAGAATGGCGATTTTCGATTAGCGAAGCAGCTCTAACGAACCGTCCCAGCTTTGTGACCAATAATTCTTACAAGCTTACTGCATTAGGTCCCTCGTCCGTATAAACTGAAGACTTCCATGTGAAAAATATTTACTGTAAAATTAAATGTTGCGAGTTTGTTCGCTAATAAACTGTGCAAAGAAACTCTTCAAATATGTATGCTCGCTGCAATGGAGAAAATTAATAACATGTTTTTCCACGCCATACTCGCCTACAAAGTTAATATTTGTTTTATCCACGTCCATGTGAGCTTTCACATAAGAAAAACATTTGTTAATATATAGTGTATCTACGAGTAATAACAGTCACTGCTGACGGGAGATAATTCGAGAATGAATATGATGAATATATTTAATAAATCATTTAAAATAAAATAGCAAAATGGCAGCCAAGGAAATGAGAAAATCATTGAAATATTACTGTGACTCTGAAAATCTAACTTAACATTTTAAAAAATATGGCCATTTCGCAGACAACACCCACACGACAGACTTGCACCACCCATACAGCCTAATTCAGATTCACTAAAAATTATTTGGATAACATAACTAAGCATTGAACTAATATACGTATGACCCAACTCTACGAGATTTGCAAACAATATTTATTTTTTAATCTCCTTTCTTCATTGCTAAGGAGTCAATAACGTCAACCATCTCGACAACGCCGAGATCACCACCAGCTTTGAACTTCCTTCTTTCGTATTCGTAGACGACATTGTCCTACGTGGCTCCCACCTCACTTGTACTAGCGGGATAAAGAATATTTACTGGTTCGAAAAATAAAATTATTAAATACTAATTAAATGTATTAATTAGAAATATATACATATAAAATCAATTTTATCGAAAAATATTGCTGTTGCACTACCGGGATTTGAACCTGGATCTCTTTCTAATCCGGGGAAGGTGTATTATCCAACTATGCTACAGCGACAGTACTTTTGACGACAAATTTTCAACTTTTCGAATTAATACATTTATCGTACCATTATTTATTTAATTGGTATTTAAAATATCACAGACCTATGTTCTGAATAATTACAACTTCACAATAAGAACGTGTTCTCCTTAATAAAATTATTACACATTATAATTTTAGTTAAAAATATAAAATTAAAATAAGAACCTCCCTGGCGGAGAACCGAATTCTGATTTTCTTTGTTTCTAGCTATTATTCTGCCGAGAAATCATTGAGATGTGAACATGTCTTTATCTCTTTACTTAAAATGTAACAAATTTAATAGAGGTATTTATTTTCTAAAATTAATTTAATTTAGATATAATTTTTTTTTAATAAATGTGCCCATAGGGATAGGCAGAAAGATATAATTCTATACTCTTCTGACCTGACACACTACTCTTGCTTCGTCTACTTTCATACATCTTCTTATGTCTGCTCTCCGGCTAGTAGTGGTAAGCTTTTAACAGGACCGTCCACCAATATTAGGCTATTGAGGATTCCCGCTGTTCCTGATACCTACAACGCTCGTCTCATATTCATCCTTTACCTTCCTCTTCTCGCTCATATGTTCAGTAAATAATCAAGTTTATAAATAATAAGACAATTGATACTTCAGTCTATAAGGGCAAGATGGTCTAAAGCATGTCAGAAGTAACGGGACCGATACTCTACGCCTCCTAAAATCTTTTTGATTTTAAAAAGGTTTTTGAGATGCCAGTACCGGTAAAGGTGAAAACAAAATACAACGTTAAAAGTAAGTAACAATATAAATTAAATTAATCAACTAGAAAAATATACAGGAAAAATATTTTAATTGCTACAGGTATTCGAACCTGGACCTTTTCATTTCCGGAAATGTCCAGGTTCGAATCTAATCGAACTAAAATAATTTTGCGATAAAAACTGCAACTTCAGAATAATAATGTGTTTTCTTAAAAATATAAAAACATTTACGTATTTTTTTAACAGTTCTCTTAACAACTTTCACTGGGGTTAACCACCGCACGGTACCAACTAAAAAACATATTAAAATATTTGCAACATTTGAGTATGTCCAAGAACACACAATTACAAGATTTTTACCTACAAAGGCACTGTCATTAAATAAATATCAGATATTTCATAGAGACGAAGCTATTTTTATCATAATTAATGGAAAATATATAGAAGTATGGGGTAATTACAGAGCTTACGACCTATCTTCGGCTGGCTTAAATAAATTCAGTAACTATGTGTTCTTGGACATATTCAAAATAATATACTGGTCGAAATAAGAAAAATATTGCTTTTTCAGGCGTATTTTAGTATAGTGTGTTAAAAACATTTTACAGATAAAGAATATTGCTGTAAATAATTATCAAAAAAAAAAACAGATTCTTATTGAGTTGACATATATGCTGTTTCGAAGAAAAGTGAGTTATCAAATTTGGTCCATAAATGGCGATGGTGTAGGTTACTCGAAGCGAAGGGGTGAGAATGGTGAACGTTATGTTTATATAAAGTGATCACTTAAGCCAGCCGATGACAGGTCGTAATCCCTGTAATTACCCCATATTTCTATATATTTTCCATTTAATATAATAAAAATAGCCTCGTCTCTGATATATATTTTATAAAATATTTTCAATTATGATAGTTGTAATAAATTTCATAAAAATGTCAACCAAACAAAATTCATTCCCCTATTGACGCGTGAAAGTAAATAATCCGGCAGTGAACGACACGTGACGTGGTTGATGACATGACGTCACCGTCGTGGAAAATTTACCGAAGCTGAAACTGTTGGTAATGGTAACAATATGAATGTACAAGCAAAACTTTATGAAGTATTTCAATCTCAGGCCGTTTAAGACTTTCCGCGTATCACATTATCGATGGTTCAAGTAAAAAGATATGCGGGTGCTTGATTCAAAAACGATCTGCATATTATTCCTTTACGTGTACAAAGACAGTCTTCGGAAGAGTAATACACACTGTGATGAAGTCAAAAATATAATATATTTGTTTTAAATATGAACTGAACATCAAAGACTCTCAAGCAATTCTGTTGAGCATCTTGCGAGAAGTTTTTTGTGGTAGGCCACGTAGAAGGACCGAGAAGAAGAGCAAAAGCCAACCAGAACTTCTGTGGTGACTGCCTTGAAATCTGTAGAATACCGATAAAAGTGGAGCATAGTCAAAAGGGCGAAAGGACGTGGATGATGATTATTTTTAGAATATAGGTGTATTAATCAACGTTTTAAGGTACTGGCCAAGTATTAAGAATGTGGAAGCCGTCGGCTGAAGAGGATATTTGTGATCTGAATATCTTGTCCGGAGTGTTGAGGAGAGTGTCCCTTCGCATTACTGCACTCTCGTGACGTCACTCTTCTTGTGAACTGGGCTGATATCTTCGATTTACCAATAGCGATAGTTGATATCGTCGATTTACTGAAACACTGGGTCCAGTGTCCAGGGTCGGCTACTTTTGAAACCGGTTTCAACTTTCAAAATGCATGATAAAGTTGAAAAGAACTGGATCTTTTGTGTTGTTCGTAAGTCGAGAAGAGGAGTGCTAAGAGACTATTCTAATATTTTTTATCAAGTATTTCGAAAGTTAGAACCGGTTCCAAGAGTAATCGATCAAATGATCTGCCGACGTCACCAAGAACTAGTGGTGATATCGATGTTTCTTTCATCCTACGATACTCAGTCTAACTTACAAACTATCACACCAATTTTTCACGGGGGTAGACAGAGAGGACAGAGCGCCACACTATTCTCGCAGCGGAGTCACGATTTCCTACCCCCATGTCGTGATGCGGGCGTCGCCGTGTCTTCGTCATCGCTAGCTTCAATCAGCACTTCACGTCGAAGCGCAGAGCACAGCTACCGTCCAGTCCCAAGAAAGCATGATTTGCGAAATTACAATAAATTTCCCGCCGATAAAAATGTCGATACAAATATGCGCATTTTTATTTCGGTCGCGATCTTCCAATAAAGACTGCCACAACTTAGCGGAATAAATCATACCGGGGCGCGCCTCCCCCGTTGCAGACTCCCGCCGGAGTCGTCAGAAATCAAAGTTTTTTTTTTACCTGGGGAGAGTTACAACATCCTTGTTCCTCGGGAGCCATTGAAACTTTGCTCATAAACAAGTTGTTTATTGGCCAGACCTCTTTCTTTTATCTGGTTGCTTTTTGTTGAAGAAACCGCCAAAACCTTTATTGCCAACAATTTCGTCGGAATCCGCGGCGAATGGAAATGGAAAATCATGAAAATTGAAATGGCCTACAATAAATTGTGTTTATTATTTTATTGACAATAATTTAATCTGGACGTTATAAATTTACCACAGGTATAGACTATAAAAAAATGTTTAATACACGTGCACGTATAACATAATCCCTACATAGAAAAAAAAATTTGGTTATTAAAAATATTCATAAATTCAAAAAATAAAAATTTAATACTCCGGTTTTCCGCTCGACAGGCCGCCATAATTACCATCATGTTTACGTTTAGAAAAATATTCCTGGCACAGCTCTTTATGTTGCTCTTTTGGCTACTTTTAATTATTTTCATTTAACCTTTACCATACCATGATCAAAATATCCCACGCAGTCATGCTGTCAACTCGTGTTACTGCAAGAAATTAGATTATTGTAAGCACTTTAAATGGGGGAAAAAATGCTTTTACAGCTTAAATGACTTTAAAACAGTTATTGTCATAGTTATTATTAATATAATTATTTAATACGTTCATTTTATTCTCAAACGTTATTCTTATAACGCATATAACATGATTTTCATCTTTATCTGTTTTAATTGATATGAAGTACAAGTGGTATTTTTAACGCAGCTAGCATGCAATGCATCAATTTTACATAGCATTGAATTAAAAAATATATATATATTATTACGATTCGCTTTGCATAATTGGTTTTCCACTAATCATTTCTAAGCGCAAATAATTATTTTAGGACTAGGTAAAATGTAAGTTTTATATTTGGGCATATTTACAAAAATACGATTTAATTGGCTCAGAAGACCTATGTCACTGCGTGGCTAGGGAAAAGTTAAACAGACGAAAAATGAAAAACGTATCAAATCAATATTCTTACAATTTTCAAACTAACCTAAACACTATTAAAAGAGGACTAATTTGCTAGTTTCCTGAAATGAGGCCCAAACCCTCGACCGCTGGATCACTAGGCGAGTGTCTTACCTCTCAACTACAGGAGCAATAAGCATATTAAATTAGTGTATGACTGCAGGGGTCCACGTCTCAGACGTGCATTGATTGAATACTAAAAAAATTACTAATACGACATTATAATGGAATCTGTTTTGTTAAACCCGTATATATCAACAGTGAATGTTAAATATGAATTAAATATATTAATTATAAAGATATACATATAAAATCAATTTTATCGAAAAATATTGTTGTTGCGCCACCGGGATTCGAACCTGGATCTCTTTCCTAACCGGGGAAGGTGCTTTATCCAACTAAACTACAGCGACATTATTTTAGCGACAATTTTCGACCCTATATGTTACCTTTTTTATATTAATACATTTAATCGTTCCATCATTTGACAGAGCTATCTACCTTATTTTTACAGAAATGATGGAACGATTAAATGTATTAATATCAAAAAGGTAACATATAGGGTCGAAAATTGTCGCTGTAGCTTAGTTGGATAAAGCACCTTCCCCGGTTAGGAAAGAGATCCAGGTTCGAATCCCGGTGGCGCAACAACAATATTTTTCGATAAAATTGATGTTATATGTATATCTTTATAATTAATATATTTAATTAATATTTAAAATATCACAGACCGTCTGTTCTGAATAATTACAACTTCACAATAAGAATGTGTTCTCCTAAAAAAAAAAAAGTGAATGTTAGACTAACATACTCGTATGTGCTTTTTTGTAACATCGATGGTCTGCAATCGATAGTCTACGAGCGCATCTATAGTAGCCCATGTTTCAAATGTGTTGCAGGTTTTCTCAATGCCTTTAAATGTCACGTACAGTAGCTTATTTGCGATACTTTCATATTTTATTATAAATAATTCAAATTTTTATTTATTTTTTAGTTAGAAAGAAATATTACATTATTAGTATAATTGTGTGCAAATGTGTGTATGTATTAAACAATATGTTTTTATATGACGTGCTACCTCTTTATAGGAATTAAAATCTCATGCTTAGAGAGGGAGGATCGTTTACATTAATTAAATATATTTTGTAAAAATAATGGACATTATGTAATATTTTATATTCTTGCAATCTAAATTATACTTATAGCATTCTAGTTTATACTCTACATATTTTGCAATATTTATTTTATTTTGTCCATATTTAATTTCTATAAAGTGCTCTATAATAAAATGAGTTTTAAAAATATATTAACCTAAACAGATATGTATTTAACCATATTTTTACAAAATATATTTAATTATTGTAAACGATCCTCCTTCTCTAAGTATCTCTTTCGCTCGTCCACAATCATACCAACCTATCACGCGATCTCTCACATACGTCTGCCATAGACATCACAAAAAGTATGATGACAACTATTTTACAGACATTAAAGCTAATAAAATCGTTTTTTCACATTTTTTATAAACAACACGTTCCTCACAGTAACACAAGTTGACATTATGGTTGCGTGTGGGTATTTTTTATCATAGTATGTTGACGGTTAAGAAAATAACAACAAGCTGACTAAGATAAAAAACAATTATTAATTCTATGTTATTTAGAGGGAACTTTATTTATTATATTTCATATGTTCTAGATATGACCTGGCGCTGTGATTTTTAAATAATTATTTTTTGTAAAATGAAACCTACCCCCATGTCTTAAAAAATGTCCGGAACTCGACACCTAAGTGTCAATAAAGCTCAGCCGCGTGGAATAGCAGCTGCTGCACACGGGAACACACTTTGCCCGGGGGTTGTATCGGCTTCCGGAGGCGGAAGGCGATATTTATAGGGAGTAAATACGGCGGGTGGCTTGCGGGCCTCGGAGGTGCAGCGCAGAATACTCCATGAGGCGATATTCTCCCGGAATACGTACTAAATATTGTTTGAAATTATTTAATAATAAAAATATTTAATGTTAAACTGCAATATTTAACTTTGTTATTACTAGTAAATTGTACAGAAGTACGTTTTAAGTTATGTGTGTCTATAGGTTTTTAGAGGTAAGCCACGATTTTTAGAAATAAAGTAAAATTGAAATTTTGATGGTAATTAATTCATCTTTTAGAGATAGGAAACGCTTTTACAATAATAGATAAGTATTAATAGGTTATTAATTGTTAATTAGATAGGTATTAATAAATCACTTAATTTATCCAATAATCTTTAATTTAATATAATCCCCATTTCGACGGCTTAACCTCATCTTCAGAAGAAGGTTCAAAATATATTCAAAGCATTTTTTTTTTTTTGAGAGAAATACACAGTACAATAATAATAAATGATATAAATAAAACATGATATATAAAAATAATACCAGTGAAGTCTCTTCCTAAATAAACAAGCTAAAGAATTGTACATTTTAACAAACTGATAAACAAAAAGATTTTTACACTAAAATAAACATAATAAACTAAAAAATAGTATATAATATATTAAAATAAACTAATAAACAAAAGAGTGTTTTTACACTGAACATATAAAGTGAAAAGAGTAAAATGGGATACAATATATATATATATTTTTTTTAAATATATACATACATATACGCACACACGCATGTATATACAATTTATATCAATAGTTATTAAAAAGTTGGCGTAGTTTAGTTTTAAAGGGAAGCAATTTATCGTTGAAAATGTCTAAGTTATTAGAAGAATTTACGGTATTATATTTTGACGTAGAGCGGGTCACAAAACTATTTTTTAAGTAATTAGTTCTACCAAAATATGGGTAAAATAAATTGTTTGATCGTGTTGGGTGTGAGGGATAGTTTAAAGTTATTTATTCTAATAAATAGGACGAGCCAACGAAATTATTTAAAATTATGTTATAATTTAAATTGGTGTAGCATTGCCATGGTACACCAATTTAAATAAAAGAGTACCATTAACAATATAATAGATTCCATGGTTGAAACACTCGCTGAATGAAACTTAAAAAACCTTAATTGTAATACTGCTTTAGGATTGGCTGCCCATAAATTATCTATCTTTCTTCCTAACTGGACGACATTTGTAGATTTCTTTTATAAATATTAAAAAAAGTTGCTTAAAATTGATTTTGCAAAGATTAATGACCAAAACTGAAAAGCCGGGTCCACATTTTTGTTTTCACCTTTTGATCTCATCTTTTGAAATCTTATATAAGGTATCCACAAAACTCCACCCAATATGTATATATATATACATTCCTCCTGAGTTCGCGACGAATGATTTAGGATTCAGATTCCAGACGTGCAACAGCTAACTAATGAAAAATGCCCTCGCAAAATTATATTATTGACCAATGCGTTTCCCAATATGAATTTCATCCATTGTCTTTGAACGATGTAACGGCACTTGTACAATGATGAGATTCGTCTCGGATATTCGTTTCGAAAGCGAAAGCGCGTGAAATAGCAACAGTACTACTATTGGACAGAATGAGAAGTATTGAGATAAGGGAGTTTGTACTTCTAGATAAAAAATCTCAATTAAGGTGGCTTGGACACGTCTTGCGAGTACCAGAATAATGACTATCTGACTTCTAATAGTACCATATTCCAGAATCTGGTTCACCTGGTCGTATCCAACCTTTCGCGGACATCATCTACTTCTGGTGCCATCAACACTTGCGTCGTATATCTTTTTTTACCATTCTCTCCTCATTCATCCGTTCCATAAGACCAAACTACTTGATTCTTTCTTAATCTTACTCACTATACTGAGATCAGCTTTACATTCTCTTCTTATTTCTTAATTCTTTACTCTGTCATAAATCTGCCACATATACGCCTAAATGGTCTCATTTCCACTGCATTCAGTCTACTTTCGTTGCTCTTCTGCCAGCTTCGGACTTATACATCAGTGTCGGTACCAGAACTCCATTGACTTGATGATAATATAAGGGAGTTCGGAACCTCTACTTCTATATAAAAAATCTTAATGAAGGTGGCTTGGACACCTCTTTCGAGTACCAGAGAAATTACTACCGAGGTGTATCCCGAGGGAAGGTGGCCGGCGGATTAGTTCTTGATTGGTCAACAAGTATCGAAGCGGCGCATGATAGGGAAATATGGAAACATCTTATCGAGACTTTGGGACACTGGTCCTCCCGGAATAAAGAGACGAAAATGATGAGGCGGTCGTGATAACGCAGCGTCTACCATTATCCGTGAAGCGACCACTACATAGCAAAATGCTTTCTAGTAATCAGAATGAATGACGTAATCATCGAACATCCCAATGGTGATCACACGCACGTAGCACACTATACCGAGCAGCGTCAGTGAGGAATATTTCACCAGCACCGGAGCTGCACCAGGAGGAACCCAATTACCATTTAGAGTGCTGGAGGCGAGAGACAATGAGGTTTAACTTTATGTGGACCATTTTTAAGGAATAAATTTATACAACATTTTGCACCAAGCGCTTTGCAAAATACTTGGCCAAGAATCTAAATTAAAATATGTTCGTTTTCAACAAAATAAAATAAAAATATGTTAGGGCAAAATATCGTCGCCGTACGGTCAAAACTTATTAAAAACAAATGACAAATTATATAGAAGTTACTACAACATAAAATCATTTCGAACTGAGTTATAAAAAATCCACATTTTTTGATTTATTCAGAATACTTATTTTAGTTGACAGTGAAATGTTTGATATCTATTTTTGGGTAATTTTATATTACGGTAAAATTCTGTGATAAGTAAAAATGCAGGAGTTCTGAGACAGGTTGACGACAAATAATAGTTATATCGTTATATATATATCATAAGTTGCTCATGTATATGATAAATAAATTGATGATGTTATTGTACTAAGCAGGCATATTAAAGAATCAAAACACTCACCCATAAAAAGGAAGAACCTGATACAGCCCATGTCGCGGTCCAGGCTGATGGGATGCACGCACTACCGGAACCAAAAGATTTAAGATTAAAGAAGTTTTAATTAGAGTGAACATTTTTAACACTACGCAAATTAAATAAGGGGTCGGATAAAGCGCCACACTATTCTGTGATGAATTTTGCTCCACTCATTTTCATAAATATCAGACAAATGAACATTGATACATTAAATGCAACAATTATTTGTAAATATAATTAAAATAAATATTATGTATACTTGGATCGGTTCAATGTTGAAAGAATTTAATATGATGACTTTCTGACAAATAATAAATTTTAATATTATAATATTTATTTTCAAAATCCTCACCTGTCTGTAGAATTTATAAAGATAATGAATGCGACCAAATGAGCACGAGAACCATACAAGGGAAAGAAATAGAACAAGAAGGTATATGTATAGTGTAGAGTGCAATGAAAATTGTCAATGAAATGATTAATAAGAAGGAAAAGATGTGTTGAACATCTCTTACATTACGAATTATACATAAAATATTTTTGAATGTTCGCTTTATATGTATCTGTTTATAATCTATAAGTATTAATATATTTTTAAAATTTAAAAATTGGACCACACGTGTATATGCATGTAGGTAATCATTATTTTAAGAAATACAAAAAAATGTAATCAACACAGTTACCTGTCACTCGCTTCTTTCAAACGACCGACTTGATTGTCTTCGATACACAAAAAAGTAAATTTATATTCGATATCATTATTTACGAAATACACTTTCAACTTTAAAAAAAACACTTCACAAATCACACACCACGATGCACGCGGCAGCGATATTAAACTAATTAGTAAACGACACAAAAATTGTTTTGAAATTTACATAATTGTCAAGCTCATTATTGTGGTCAGTTGCATTAATTATCTAACGCCATCTTGCCAGCGTCGGAAACATTCTTAGCATTTCAACTGACAGCTCTTCGACTGTTTATTGACGCGTTAAGATTTAAACAATGTATTATTAAATGTAAATGTGTTCAATTGATTTGATTCGCGGGGGTATAACTATGTGATTAAGTGAAATCGTTTGTTTGACAATTGACATAAGACAGATTGAGACGCAATGGTATTGTTGTGATTCAAGACTTTTATTTTATAATATTTATATGAAGTGTCAGATTCCGTCAAAACGTAATGATTCTTTAATTATTTTTAAATACTGAAAATGAATATTGATGATACATCTGTTTCGACGTGTTTTTTATTTATTTAAATACGTTACAAAAGATTATGTGATCGTTGTGAAATGTATTTTGATCGAAAATTTTACGTGTACTTGAATTGTGTATTAAGTGAATTATGTCGTGAAATTAAAGTATTGTTTATTTGAACTGAACTTTTGTTAAGTGTTTTGTTTACAATGGACTCACGGAGTAATCTTTAACCTAAGGTAAGATAAATCATCAATTTATATCCATTTTAATATCCCTTATTATTTATGTCATCGATAGCACTTATGTCCGATTAATGTTTCACATTTTTTTAACACACGACCGACAAATCATCGCAAATTATTTATTAATTGTACAACCTTATTTTGCAAGTATAATAATTCACGATTAGTCTAATATAAAACATACATAATTTTAAAATGCATGTTGAAACATGAAACACTTCTAGGTTAAATATTATTTATTGCAAATGATTATGAAATACTTATGACAGCCGCGTTGAAAGCAGAAAAATTGTCTATTGTTTAGAGAAGCCCTGCGTAAATGATATGCCGGTTGAATCAAAGACCGGGGTTTGAATCTCGGTGGATGAAAAATTGACTACATCCGTCCTGGGCCTGCGGTTTGATTGCCTGTCAGCCATTGTGAGTAAATGCTAATATAAATTATTTCGCAATCAATAAATCTTCTGTCGCTTCGCTGTTGACAACAAATATCTGCGGTTCTAATCTCACTAGTGGCAATACAAGATGAATGAATGAAAATCAAAAAATATATTTTACAAATTTCGACTTCGAAAGATACAAAGTTATTAACGTTGATAATGAAACGTTTTTAAATGTTTTGAAAATGAAAAATGGACAGTTTTTAAGTTGACAGTTGTCACAATTTTGAAAAAAATTATAAACTGTGTTTTTATCGAACACAGTAAGGTCCATTCTATATTCTGCTTAAAGCAAGCAGTCTGCAAAAATTTACAGTATTCGCCTTAAAATATTGTTGATCGCAAAAACTCTTATTTAAACATTTTAAAAAACTTCACAACATGTAAAAACACCAAAATCTCTATAATGTGTTCGTAAATCCTCTTTTAAGTCATACAAAATTTGGTACGTGTGTATTATTTATCATTTTAAAGTAAAAGACATTCAATTTGTTACGTAGATTTGATTATTCATTATTTCACGAAAGTGCTTTTATCTCAGTGTGAGTTTTCTGCGGCTGGCTGTGCTTTACGTAACTATGTTCAATTCATAATTATTTAACATGTCTTAACAGTGAAAAATTAATGTTCATAATTCATGTGAACATTTCTAAAACTTGTATATATTTTACAGTTCTGGGAAAAGTATTGAAGAGAAAAATATTTTTTCATTTGTCATAGTTTTCATAAATCCAGATCGTTTTAAAGTAATTTATAATCCATAAATATTGATATGTAGATTTTAATACTATGGGAATATATTTCACTTAAATATAGCCATTATCATGAAATAAAATCTCTACTCGCAAGTCATCATCCATTCATATGTGTACTTGTCGACACTAAACAAAGGAAATCAGCAGTGAAAACAGTGCTAGCAATGGACCGGAATGAATTATACATGGTTCCGTTTCGTATAATATTATTCATATTTATTTTTAATATTTACACGTATCTAAATATACACATTGTGGCTATTTGTTTTTAATAATGAATAATAAAAAAATCATTCATTTTTAATCACTGTGTTAATTCACCAGTTTCGGAAAATAACTTTTCATCAGTGTGATAAAAAAGTAACTAAAACTACATGTCAAATTGTTATTATGTTTATAAATTCGTAATGTCGATTTGGACAATCTTAATATAGTATTTTATTATTGGCTGTTCACAGAAAAGAAACTGAACAGGGAAATATGGAAATGCTCACGTGAACTAAATTAAATTTCTTTACTTTAATTTGATGTTTTTTTTCTAACTATTCTTTGTATTGTGTTTCAATCGTATGCAAACGAGTATATTTTTGTTATTTATAAAACAATTGATACACAAATCACTTTATAGTTTTGATTATTCAGTTTTGTAACTTGTATTTTAATTGAGATTAATTGTTTAATATATTGTTTAGATCTCACTCTTAGATGTAACGATTGAACCTGTCTCATTTAGCACAGACTTCTATCTAGTTAAGGAGACAGTGAACATTTCTCATATTATTATATTTGCTACATGATGCATCAGGGCTTATTTTCGATAGGGATCCAAAAGGTCCGCGCCCTGCAATATATTTTTTTGCATGTCTCGATACTTTTCTCATCGCTAATGTGGACTAATATTTTTTTTAATCTATCACAAGACATGGAATTATAAAATTAATAAAACCGTCCCTCGCGTGTATTACAAAAACCTGTGAAAACGTTATCACCCGCTATTAGTGACCAGACCATTGACAGACATCCTACCCTTTTTTCTCATGTAAGGGTAAATATTATACAAGACAAGAAACTAATTTTCTTCTTAGAATTGAATGGAATAACTGCTTATTAATAATATTGTTATATTTTTCACATAATTCATAACTTAAATATCTTATATACAATAACAACAAAAATATTGACCAACTTTTTGACATACTATAATACATTCTATCATTGAAATGATGGGTGTAAAACAAATACAGCAATATAAAAAAAAAAGTTGCGAATGTAATCAACAAGGGTTACAATCGATTTTTTTTCCTTTGATATTGTAATAACATACTCTTTGATTATTTTACTTATTTAAATAAATAAAAAAAATTAATAACACAAAAAATAATTAATTAATTATCATTCTTATTAATGATATGTAGTGAAATCTCGATCTATCGTTCCTCGAATAATCGTTTTCCCGCATGTATCGTTTATTTCTTCCAGTCCCCCGAATTAATTGCATACAAAACACCCGAAAATAGTTCGCGTGAATCGTTCCTCTATGCATCATTTAACCGCATTAATCATTTAAATTACGCGGCACACTTCGTAGTTAAATGCTTGGTTTTGATTAACGGCACTCGTAAACAATGAGCGGAATATTCGATAGAGAGAGAAAGAGAGAAAGAGAACGCTGCTGCTGACTGCCGCTTAACATACAATACAAAGTTTAATTTTTTTAAAAGAATTGTTTATATGCAGTTTTACAATTTTATTTAAATTTAAGCACATTTATTTACATGTGAAATGTGCATCTTTTTTAAAATATGTAATAAACATTTAAGAATGAAAAATGTAACTTTTTTCTATATTCCCGCATTCATAGTTAATTTCAATAGATCCCTTCAAAAACGATAGATAGAGGTTTCACTTTAATACTATATTTTAACCTGAATTAGGTTTAATCTAAGGTTCCCCTTGTAAATTGCCACGAATACCGAATTTGAAATAGCACGCTACAAAATTTCAGAACATTTTATCAAAGATTCGCGCATGAACTGTAGTATATAAGAAGGTAGGATTTATTATCACCAACTAGAAAAAATAATGTTTGAAATATATATTTTACACAGAGATGGTGTGTATCTGAAACCGTGTAATGCATTTTGTACTTTTTAAATCTTATTGTTGAACATAAATATTTGTGAATATAATTTCTCAAATAATTAAAATTATAGACATATATTGTTGTACTTCTTTTTAAATTTATTTATTCACCACATTATTTAATCAATTTTCCAGAAGTGACAATAAAGTAATAATAATAATAATGTGTTTATTCCAGAGTGATCAGGTATTTTTTTTAACCCGATTCGCCATAAAGATAATACATATTATGTTAAATATATTAATTATAAAGATATACATATAAAATCAATTTTATCGAAAAATATTGTTGTTGCGCCACCGGGACTCGAACCTGGATCTCTTTCCTAACCGGGGAAGGTGCTTTATCCAACTAAGCTACAGCGACATTATTTTTAGCGACAATTTTTCGACCCTATATGTTACCTTTTTGATATTAATACATTTAATCGTTCCATCATTTGATTTTTCATCACAATATTTTTCGATAAAATTGATTTTATATGTATATCTTTATAATTAATATATTTAATTCATATTTAAAATATCACAGACCTATGTTCTGAATAATTACAACTTCACAATAAGAATGTGTTCTACTAAACATATTATGTTATACATTAATTATGAAATCAATATAATGCTAATTAATGTAATGTTGACAACAATTTTCTTCGATGATATGAAAACCATCTTTCCGTTTCGTTATTGAAATATTATTATTCCATTGCCAGCACTGAACGAAGAACGGGCTGACCGACGATCTGAGGATTAGAATGATCTCCGTGTCAAGAGATGCCCCGAGGAAGTACAGGGTGAACATGAAGCGCTCATTGATAGTCATAGATTCGTAAAACGGTTCTGGGATATGTTAACCATAACACAAGTTACGTCGGGGAATGTTGATTGATGCGGTCTGAGAGAACACACTGTTGGTTTAGGACGAGCACTTCCAGGGTTGAATTAACTATTCCCGGAAAACCAATATCGTGTTATAACATCATGTACCTACTCTGCAAATACGGGTTTGTTGTTCATCTAATCAATTATCAACTAAAATTAGCACGTTGGTAATTTATCGATGAAAATATTTTTATTAATAATTATTCAAAATACTTTGTTTAAACTACTATTTAATAATTATTCTACATGTTTCGATACCTGAGATATCTTCTTCGGGAAACAATGTATAATGAAATTAAAAATACAAGCATTGATAAAAATAAAATTAAAAAGTGGTGAATAAGTAAGAGCTAATGTGAAAACAAATTTAAAAGGTGACTATTTGCAAAAAGGATTTGGTTATTTATAATATTTAGCTTGATATTAACACTATTTCTTATTTCTAACATTTCAAATTTATCTAACTGTAAACCCCTAGTAATTGTATGCATAATAATTTCTAAACCCTTATTGATATCAAACAAACCATTAGAGATTAATTTGAAATTATTTGTATATAGGTAAAACTTGTAGTAATTTTGATATTATAATAAAGGAACATTTGAGATGCCTAAAAAATAATAACTATTCAGAATTTTCCAATCATCTTTTGGAAACAAACCATCCCTTTGATATTAATAAGGGTTTAGAAATAATACATACAAATACTAGGGGTTTACAGTTAGATAAATTTGAAATTTTAGAAATAAGAAAAAATTGTTAATAGCAAGATTAATATTATAAATAACCAAATCCTCTTTGCAAATAGTCAGTCACCTTTTAATTTTGTTTTCATATTAGTTCTTACTTAATCACCATTTTATAGTTTTGTTTTTATTTATGCTTGTATTTTTAATTTCAGTATACATTGTTTTATGAAGAAGATACCATAGGTATCGAAACATGTAGAATAATTAATAAACAGTGGTTTAAACAAAGTATTTTTATAATTATTAATATAAAATGAGGCCACAATGTAATTTTGCATATATTAAAAAAAATATATATATTTTCATTAGCCACGGTGTATTCATAATAATTAAAATCATAAATTAATTTTAAAATCTTATACAGTAAAAATACTTTTTTGATTAAATTCACGTCGCCCACGGCGTTGTAACGTCGTGAAATATTGCAAATCGATTATGAAACCAGAATAAACTGTTATTTTAATATGCATAGCAAATATTTTACTTGAGTATTCAAAGTTGCATATTACGTTTTACCTTCAGACCTCTACATAACATTCTTAGAATCTTTTATTTGAGACTAATTAAAAAGAAACGTTCTTCAATATATATCTACATATTTTGGTTATTACATATTAAATATGAAATCAAAATTTAAATTTAAATTTGTAGTTATTACATCTCAAATGAGAAGCTGTTCAATGAATCAAATCATGCGCCTAAACTATTAACACAGTTTTATCATCTTAACGATAGATTGTTTATGTTGGCAGCAAAAAATCCAGAAGGTACTTCTGTCTCATTTCAACACATTGAATATTTTTATTATTTTGTCTTATCTTTTACGATATTTTTGTTCTACATAGTAATCTTTCATCTCTCTTTAACGCTGTATTTTGACATTTACTCACTGTGTTCGTTTATACCTTTTCTAAAGCAGTTTTGAATAGTAAGATTATCATAAAAATTAATACTGATCCGACTGTAATAACTATACAATCAGGGATTGTATAGCTATTACATAAACAGATTATATTCAGGTACGGTGATATTTAAATTACTTTTTATTTTTGATTTTGATAATATATTAATTAATTCATACTAAAGTAAATGCAGTTGCAAATGCTGTGATATGTTTTATGGATGTACTAATCAAGTAAACCTATTTTTAATTGTTGAAACCATGATTAATAATCAAACAATGTGAAGTGGTCTAAGTTAATTCATTAATGCATAAAAATATCAGACTCTTAAAATAACATTCAAATCAATTATTTCAATTTTTGATGTACTGTTCCGGCGCTAACACGACACACGTGCAGATGATTTCATAGCCGAGTGTGGCGACAGAGAAACTTCGTGTTACTAGAGACCGCCACCACATATATAATACATATGTATGGTATGGTTTATTGTATATGATGAGTTCAAAACCTAAACCGCCACTTTGAAATTGACGTAAATTGAGGGTGACGTTTTTGAAAATGATTATCTGACAATAGTGGCAGTTATACAGAAGAAGAACGAAAGTAGACTGAATACAGTGGAAATGAGATCACTTTGGCGTATATGTAGCAGATCTATTTATGACAGAGTAAAAAATGAAAAAATAAAGAAAGAATGTAAAGCTGATCTTAGTATAGCAAGTAAGATTAAGAAATAATCACTTAGGTGGTTTGGTCGTATTGAACTGATGAATGAGGAGAGAATGGTAAGAAAGATATATATGCAAGTGTTGATGGCACCAGAAGTAGAGGACATCTGCGGAAAACTTAACCAGATACTGACGGATTTATTTGATTTTTAATTAGAGATGCGTACACGTAATACATGTCACATCAATATTCTTACTACTTGCTGGTGTCCTGGAACGAGACGCGAACCCCCGACCACTAGATCACTAGGCCAGCGTCTTAACACTACACCAACAAGCTACTAGGATGGTCCTGTTAGAAGCCTCAATAAACGGCGAGCATGTATGAATGTGGATGAGGCAAGAATTGTGTGTCAGGACAGAAGAGTGTGGCGCTCTAACTTTTCTGCTTGCTCTCGCGAGAAAACGGCTTGACTGTAAATTAGTTATTTACACATGATAACTACTAGTGATGAACTAATCGTTATCGTGACTGTAATTGTGAAATTTGTGTTCAATAGTAACGATGATTAATAACTGATTATTCATAATTCGGCGAGCATTCACTGATAAATGTAAACTAAACCTCTAACAATAAAATATCAGTTACCAATCATTGATATAAAAGAAATACCAAACGCACAATCACAGTCACAATAACGTTTATCTCATCACTAGTTACTCTTGAAACCGGTTTGGCTGACATTTTAGTCATGTCTGTTGTTCTTTTTTATCTTTGTTTTCTTAATTTGTCAATAATGATGTCATTGTTAATTTTATTGTCACATTTATTTTTGTCTAAAAAAGGAGGTTTATATTTTAGGAATAAAGGTGTTGCATGACGCTTAGTTAGTTCGTATTTTTATTAAATAATCAACAGCATGGTAGTATGTTTTAAATCCCATGTCCACAACAGAGATTTTTAAGAGTGTTTCGACTCGAGACAAGCTCTGCAAAACGGACATTGCTCCCATGATATTCTATGAAGATAACTCTTATATTTCGTAGTTCCCGTGAATATGCGTAACTTTTTTCAGAGGTTCGTCATCTTTCACTTTACTTCATGCTCGTCGAACGTCAAATGTCACTGTCCTTCATTAGTTGGATTGAATCTGAATCTCTCGAGCAGCAGATCAATCGAAATAAATGTTTGTAATTAATTAATTAATATCATGTTTAACTTTTAAGAAAAGATTGTTGTTTTTATCTTTGGTGACGTTTGTGAGTACTTGGTGAATTTAGTTATCATTTGAGAACGGTTTGAGTTTTGAACCATTCTACTAATCTCAATCTTTTGAGTTTATCTCTTTAAATCTTTGAGATTATCTCATTACGTCTCTTTCTATGAACACGGGCCTTTAGAAGAATTTTATCAAAAACATATAAATTTTTTCTCTACAATCTTTGTTGTTGCCACAAATTCGTTTATCTTAATTTCGTCAATAATGAGATAATGAAGCCATTTTTTTAAATATCTCATTCACAAAACTAAAAGAATTTTTATGATATTTTGAAATATGGCAGAGTTACGGATGTTCACAAAGTTGCGTGTTTTAAGAACGATCGGTTTATACCGTTTTATTATTTTATTATTATCTTCCCAGTCGACAAGTCAGTAATCGACACTAGACATGGTGACGAGAGATGTGACGTCACTATGCGATTCACGATAATCCGAACGTTATTCAACAAGCCCAACTTTGATATTGAACGGCAATATCTCCGAAAGTATTGCACATTTTGAAAAAATTCAAAAAGCATGTTAATCCAGATTTTCTTCTTATTTTTTTTAATATACTACGTGTTGGCTACGCTGACGTCACTCAATTGTAAAAATACTCACAAAATATTAATATATATATAAAAAAATATTTCTAGACATTTTATTTTGAAGAGTTTATTTAATATACATGCGTTATTTATGTTGTACAAAATACGCTACCGGTTTTGACACGGCCGTGTCATTTACAGCCGTTGCTTAAAGTAACTTAAATCATCCATTTGTTTTCTTGATAAATGTAGACAGGACAGTTTTCATAGGGAAGTTCACGAACAATTAAGTAAACATCATGTTTTGCTTTTTCCTTACCTAATTCACCTTGTCAAATGAATTGCATGAGAGTGGTGAAGGCTTCCTACTAGAAAAGTCACTTTTACACTTATTAATAATACAAAGTTTACTTTTATTTTTGTTCAGATTGAGTGCTTGTCGTAAATTAGTAATAAACGTTTGTTTTTTAATTTTCACAACTAAACATTGCACTGCACACACGTTGGGTTATTGCCATGTCAATTAATGATAATAATTCTTACTTATTTTATAGCTAAATTGAATTACTATACTTATAGGTAGTGAATTTTAAATAGTTATATACATTGTTATTGAGACTTGAGAAATTTTTTTAGATCTTTTGGTGGGCCCCGCAAGGACCCACCCTTTCCCGGAACCATTGTAGTAGTTTGATACTCCTTTTATAGGTTCCACGCTATAATGCAATACTAATGCTAACTATTTTAATATAAGGTCAAAACCGAGACTAATGATTTGTTCTTAAGTCACAAATTAAAGCAAAATTATTCAATAATTCAGAATTTGCAAATCATTTCAATTATTCAGAATTTGCAAATCATTTGGTTTCCCTTAGCAAACCATACATAAAAAGCTTGATCTAATCCAGAAGAGACAACAGTTGGATATATATATTTATAAGGGATTATTTTCTGGGGGAATCCGTGTCAAATAATCTTGAGGACTTGTATACTCCCGACGTTTCGTGTAAATATCATTATTTATTTTCAAGTGCCTTTTATCCTGACCTTTTATCAAGTGCCTCTAAACTGACGAGTAAACTCGACCGTTCAAAGCAATATCCAATATATGAAATAGCAATATCCACTATATCCATTATATAATTAAAATCTTAATAGGCACTTAATATTATTTGTTGATGTCGCGAATAATTGTATATAATTGTTGTAATTTAGTTATTAATTGCCAGCTTTGTGCATGCGTAATTACCTTACTATTTATTTACACCCAATCCCGAATCGTTTTGAGAGTTGTTTACCCTCGTTTCGATTCGTCATAATAACATATATTTTTTTATTTATTTTATTACATTCAGTCATATCATCATAACACCATCATAGGTTGGCTCCGGTATCTTCGTACCAGCACCATACCTGTACAATATGAGAAATTTTTTGTCTCATTAATTTCAAAAGGCAGCCAGAAAGAAGCTATAGAAATCACACACCCCCAAAAAGGGAGGATAGACGTCACATTTATGTGTGGCAGAAATTCACCCCGTCCGGGTCGCAAGAGTGCGAGGGAGACACAATTGAATGCTCCGTTAGATCTCTCTAGCCACTGCTCTTCCAGGCATCGCCCATCCCAACAACCCCCAGTGGGAGACCCACACCTTAATAAATACCCGGAAATGTCCGAGATTCATTACCTTACTAAATGATTCTTTGATTATTGTAGGGGAATTTTGTTTGTTGCATGAATGATGGGTTTGTTTGGATACATGTATTTTCGTGGACGGCTGTAACTAAGATATTTGTCCAAGTGTGGAGTTTTTTCTACTGTTCATGATATTTTTTTGATTGAATTTTTTAAATTTATTTTATCATATATATATATATATATATATATAGGACATTGAACTAAGATAGAAAAGAAATTCCTGTGAATAAAATAAAAGCCGTAAATAAAATAAGATATGTCGTGGAGAGAAAAATGTGAAATATTATTTTCTTTCGCACATACTGAACGGTAACCCACCGCATTCCTGGCACCATTTATTGAGGGTGCCCCCATATTACATCCCCACACATACTGCCAGTTTAGCATTTTTTCAATAAAAATTTTAAATCGTACACCCCTGTTAGAAATACATCAATTTAATTTGTAAATACAAAATGTTAACAGTTTTAACGAAAACACATTTGCAATAGTAATTTAAGAACATAGTTCTGTGAAATTAAATGAAACAATTAGAACGATTGTAGAACTCCATATCATATATGTGGGAAAAAAACAATTGTTTTTTTGATTCTACTCATTTAGTTTACTTGAGATGCGTGTCGCCTTGTAAGAGCATTATCAATCTTACAATTTAACTCAACAACTTGTATTTATAACTATAATTGGGGACAGCTATACAATTTTATTTACATGTGGTGAAAAAGGACAACATTATTCATTGGAATTCTGAATATTCTATCCATTTATAATGCTTCTAGTAACTATTCACTTTCATCACTAATGATATTTTAATGTTATGGGAAATTTGTGTAAAATGACAGCTATATAATTATACAATCTACAATACGGCAAGACATTTTTGATGTTCTTGAATTTATACAATGTTTGCATGATTCCTATTTCCTAGAAGAAATTGCAAAAGAGAAACGAAAGTAGACTGAATGGAGTGGAAATTAAACCATTTAGGCGTATATGTGGCAAATCAATTTATGTCAGAGTAAAGAATGAAGAAATAAGAAAAGAATATAAAGCTGAATTTAGTATTGTGAGTAAGATTAAGACAGTATCACTTAGGTGGTTTTGTCATTTGGAACGAATGAATGAAGAGAAACTGGTAATAATGATATATGCCGCAAGTGTTGATGGCACCAGAAATAGAGGACGCTCGCGGAAGACTTGGCCCAACCAAGTAAACCAGTTACTGAAAGATTGTTCTATTAGAAGCCCTTATAATCAGCGAACTTGTATGAATGTACATGAGGTGAGAATTTTGTATCAGAACAGAAGAGTGTGGCGCTTTATCCTCTTTACCTATCCCCGCAGCGAAACCGCGTGATAGTAAGTAAATTAGAAAGATATACAGGAAAATCTGTTTATCGAAAAATATTTTGTTTTCACCGGGGTGCGAACCCAAAACTTTTTATATACGCTTTAACACTTCACTATATCAAAATAATACATTTATTCATATATAAAACAAAAACAAAACGCTGAAGACGGAAAGAAAACAGTAGTAAACTGCAGACGTCGTGAAGGAACCGGCCATATATGACCGAGTACAAAATAGAACAAAAAATGTAAAATGACTTCAGACCATATGTGCCAAAATCGACAGATAATCACCTTGGCGTAGATCAACACACAAAGAAGCAGTGGATTGATTCATTCACACGCCTACAAAATCTACCTGATTCTTGCGTCAAGTAGCTGAAAGTAGTATTAGTACTAAATACTAATTAAATGTATTAATTAGAAAGATATAGATATATAATCAATTTTTCAAATAATGGAACGATAGATGTATTAATTTGAAAAGTGTAACATATAGGATCGAAAATTTGTCGTCAAAAATAGTGTCGCTGTAGCGTAGTTGGATAATGCACCTTCCCCGGTTTGGAAAGAGATTCTGGTCAATAATATTTTTCAATAAAATTGTTTTTATATGTGTATCTTTCTAATTAAGAATTAAGAATCAAGGCGTAATAATGAATCATTTTTCTTAGTAATTAATATATCTGTAAAATTTTCCGACTGTAGTGTTCCCTCCGTCTTGCAACCCGGGTCTTCTAAAGTCCTAGCCAAACATTTGTCCACGTGGACCCATTTTCCTGGCGAGTGTTCCCTGTTACCCGGCGCCCCGGACCGGTTACACCCTAAGAAAGGGATTTATGTAAAGTGTCTATTTTTCAGTCACTATCAGCCCGTCCAGCTTCCCGCTTCCTCCCCCCACCCTCCCGCAAGCCCAGGACAGATCCGCTTACGCCTCGCGAAATTTGCTGAACCCGGATTTTTATAAAGATGAGAAAATTGCATTTTTAAAAAATATATTTCACGACATTATCAATTCACTTTTAAATAATCTTGTCAAATAATTATCAGAGCCTTATTAATATCATGTTAAAAATTACGTAATAATTTTACGTGAATCACCTAAAAATGTGTTCTTCTTGTGCCCTATCATCCCTTTGTTTACTGAGTCCCAGAAAAGCTCCACAGTAGACTGGCCAAACCATTGCCTCAGGTTCTTTAGTCATATTGTTCTCCTTCTTCCAGGGCCTCGACATCCAGCAATCTTTTCCTGTATTACGAGGTACAAGATATCGTACTTCTCTGGATGTCTCATTACGTGTCCGAGATATCCGAGATTTTTATTGTTGTAGATACTTTTTTTTATTTTATTCATCCAAACCACAGCATCTTTCTTCGTAACTCTATCAATCCAGCATATTTTGGGCATTCTTCTGTAGATCCACATCTCAATCATTAGTGTGTGCGGTGAGAGAAGGAGAGAATGTGTTGTGCCAAGAATAATTAACAAAATCAATAAAGACTTATAAAACATTTAAAAAAATAATGAGACCCCAGTGAGCACCGTAAAATACAGAGTAAAAGAACATATTCTTATCTAATTTTCTGTTTCCTTGTTATATTATATTATATTCAGGTATCCACCCATAAAATATTGTAGACTAGGTCTGTGATAAATGTGTATTTTTTCTTTATATAATATCTTTCTAAGTAATTTATCTAATTTCAAATACTAATTTAATGTATTATACATATAAAATATTTATATTATATTTTATATTTATATTATATTATATTTTATATACATATAAAATCAATTTTGTCGAAAAATATTGTTTTTGCGCTACCGGGATACGAACCTGGATCTCTATTTCCAATCCGGGGAAGTACACTACCAATTGTGTTATAGCGCCAGTATTTTTCATGACAAATTTTCGAACCTATATGTTACACTTTTTCAAATTAATACATCTGTCGTTCCATTATTTGAAAGTCATGTAGATTGTTTCTACGGAATCTCAAATACCTTTGAGTAAGCCGACTGCAGACGCCAGAATTATCAATTCATTTTTATTAAATTTGTAATTATTCAGATCATATTTCGACAAAATTAATTTTATATATATATATATATTTATAATTAATACATTAAATTAGTATTTAAAACATCACAGACCTATCAAAACTATATCAACTAGAGCTTAAATAGTTTACTAACTTACTTACTTACCTATTTACTTATATTACGTTTTATTTCGACAATTTATTAATTTTCCCATTGTTTATATTTGGTTTTTTCAAATTGTTGCCCAGAATGACAAAAATCACTGCAGAAAACTGTATTCTGATCAAAAATTTGCGAATTTAAAAACGTTGGTGTGCTAGAAAAATGATCAAAGAGTTTCTAAACAAAGCCTGGAGTATAGCTAGACATTACAGCATAACTGGATACTACAGCAGGACGGAGCTCCATCTCACACAGCGAGAAATACAATCAACTTTCTTCGTCGTGAGAATGTTAATTTTTTCGACCCAGGCATGTGGCCACCGAACAACCCAGATTTAAACTCAGTAGATTATGCAATACGGGGTGTTTTGGTGATTTCTGAATAGCTAAATATTGTGCAAATGCGACAAGGAATAATTATATCCAACAAGAAATAAATATCACAATAAAATCAAGAAACTCTTCTTACTTGGGTCCACTAAAAATTTTTGTCGTCGCGATCGTTGTCACAGAATTTAAAAGTTAAACTGTTTACAGCGCTGATAAAATCGATTGCTTTGTAAGCTCTGTATCGGTTGCAGGTCTTCGAAAATCGAGTCTTACGTAAGATTTATGGCTCCATACGTGTAAACCGGGTAAGGAAGTTAAAAAGCTTGGAACTTCGCAAACGGTATAATACCTCAAATATCCCGAGAAGTGTGGTTACATTTATCGTTGATACAATGCCTCCGAAAATTATCAATGTTGTTTGCGAAGTAAAATAGCTGTAAAATCTAAATTTAAATTACAAATCATTAAAAATAGCCGCAATTGAATAGTTAAATCGGTTAAATCCACTTTTTAATGCGCTGTTGGATCATTTATCGCATGTCATGTTTTGTCTAGCGAACATCACTCGCCCAATGAAAAGGTGTAATAATATTAATCATAACGGAAGGTATGGATAACACAAAATCAAATTAACGTGCTTGTGATCTAGTTTATTTATTTATTTTATTTGTAACTATATAATACAATGTAAAAATCTGTTTGGACTGTGCCCGTCTCACTAGAGAAATTCTGTGTCGAGACGGGTATAGTTTACAACCAATTGTACAATTAATTAGAATTACAAGTTGTAGATAGAATTACATTAATTACTATATAATCGGTGTATACGAAGAACAATTTTAAAGTGGACTTAATTTTTGGATCACTTTGTAGCAATAATTAATATAGGTATGAGTCAATGTTTGGGTGAGTGCACCAATACTGGCTCTACCCATATTACGAATCCAAATTTCAATATATAGTTTCGTGTTCTTGGAACAATTCAATTGATTTAAATCTTTTAGCATTCTATTAAATAGTTTAGGTCCAAAATATTTGTAGTTCCTTTGGCCATATGTTGTATGTGCTCTTGGGGTTTGCAGGTTATTTATATTTGTCCATGTGTAAATTATATTTTGAGTTGTTTTAAAATGTTGTTACGATACTCGCTTAGTGATCTAGTGGTTGGGGGTTCGAGCTTCGTTCCAGGAACCCATCGAGTTAGTGCGTTTAGCTTAGTTTGAAAATAGTAAAAAAATTAGGTAGAACAGATACTGAGAGTAAACTATCGTATATTATGAAATAATTATTATAACTGCATTTTATGTATTCTACTGACCGCATTATAACTTTAATCTTACATATTTTCCTTTACCTTGTAATGTCCTTACATTTTATTTATACATATTGTATAGCACATTATTCTCTCATTTTATATATTTTCGCGTTTACTTGCTTTGTATGTTTCATTTTATATTTAATTATGTTTTGCCTTCAATGAGTTATTTAGTTTTGTGAAATAAATTTATTTGCACTAAAACACGCTTGCCTAGTTGGGCATGTCTGAATATAAATATATATTGATGTAACACATTTTAAAATTTAAAGCACTACTTATGCTGTTGCATTGCACATTTTTCTGTACAATGACTATCGATCAAACTAAGTATTTGATGGAGTCTGCGCTAAAAGCCAGCACATACTAGGGTAGCACTTACCCAGAGAAATTTAAGATATAAGTCGTCGACCGCTGCGCGTCAGTCCGCTGCTGCATTTTTCTACTTCCTGTCCGGTGCGAATACAGCTGTTTATCATAGAGCATATTGCACACCTAGATCAAAACTAAGACAACTCAAAAAGTCATTTTTCAGTACACAAAAAAATAATAATATTTTTCTACATATTTTGTTACTAAAGTTATGAAACTAAATAACATTTTAGGTCATAAATGTATCAAAAAATAACATTATTAGAGAATGGGGCTAAGCTAGTTGCATATATGATATAGTATCCGAATACAATAATTACTCAAAATTCTTATTTTTTTGAGTTGTCTTAGTTTTGATCTAGGTGTGCGATATATATGTCCATGATATCTAGCTTCCGCAGATGAAATACAAATTTAATTCATCATCCAAGAACGCATGTAATGAAGTATTCAACGTCTTTCTTATTCCTATGCTTTAATCTGATCAATTTCTTAACAATATATATTTTAATTTACTGTTTCACATTAAATTATTATAGATTTTGATCTTGTTTTTTATAAATGTCGATAGCTACTCTCATATTTGAGGGTGCATAACTCTATTGTTGATATATGTTCCGCACAGCATTACGCAACGATGGACGCGAGAGAAGTGGCCCGAGAAATAAATAAATAGGAGGGGGCCATTTTTCCGCGTCACGAAAACAATCCGCCCGGCATCCCGCGCCACTGGATTTTCTACGTCACTGCACCAACGGACCGCCGCGTGGAGGGGGTAGCGGGCCGCGGCGAGACTCCGCCCCCGCCGGCGCGCAGACTATGCCGCATTTAGTTTTACGAATAACTAGTTGTAGAAAATTATATTGTATAGAAAGGTTATGTTAATAAATAAAGAATGGAAGGGGCGATCGCCCGGCGATAATATTATGCACCTCAAAAATCATTCAGGTATTGAAAACGAGTTTTCCAAGTTTGAGGTGCGATAATTAATTCCCCGGGCCATCGCCCCGGATAAGACTTATCAGGCATCGCGAGGAGCAATAAAGACTATAAGAAAAAATACTCGCGGTGCCTGAGAAAGTAAAAATGTAAAGAGGAGAGAAGGAATGCCGGAGAAATCCAGAATCTGCCGTCTTCTCCTTCACGGCGAGAAAAATGAACAAAGTTTCGAGATCTCGCCGCCAGGGGGTGGCTGCGCTGGACCGCAGCGGGGCGGCAGGGGGACGGATCCGGCATTCTGATTGGAGGAGATCTCCTGGAGCCTGTAGCGCTCGTGGCATTTTTAGATGTAAAATAAATAATGGTCCAGTGGCTGCAAAGATCACTCTCGTTTCTACTCTCGCTTCGTGCACCACTGGACTTAGAAAAAAGCAAATCTCGTCTTTCATTCATCTCTCATCATTGGACCCCTGCTATCATCACTACCACCGAATCTTCTGGCTTCCTGACTTTGCAACGACTTTGGATCACGGACCTGGAAATTCACACGACAACGGCTGCTACACTGGACAAGATTTTTGGACCCCCCTGGACCGCTGCACCACGCTGCAGATAATTTTGCCCGAGCTACCAGAGCGAACCGGCGAACCACCCCTACATTTACAGTTCTTGTTTCCTGTACGGAACAAGTGGTCCTTCGACACCGGATTGCTGCTTCGCTCTGCAACTAGCAGAAATTCATCATCATGTCTCGATCTGGATTACGATCGGGACACGCCGAGGAGCAAGAGAAAATGATGGAGACCGAGGAGCAGAGACACGAGCCATCGGACTCAGACGCACCCCAGTCTGAGGATGACCGAGGCTCGCAACGAGAGTCATCTACGACCGTGACCGAGGACACCATCCGCCAGCTGAGAGCGGAACTCCGTCGGAGTGAGCGACAGCATCGTCGCCTGATCAAAGAGCTGCAGCGTGACCACGGCGAGGCGCTACTCCGAGCACAGGCAGTCACGGTCGGCGCCGAGAATCCCGGCGGAGTGGCGGCCGGAGCCGCCACGCATCCCGATTCGGCGGCCCTGAGAAGGGCCGTTGAGCACCCCGATTCGGCGGCCCTGAGAAGGGCCGTTGAGCACCCCGATTCGGCGGCCCTGAGAAGGGCCGTTGAGCACCCCGATTCGGCGGCCCTGAGAGGGGCCGTTGAGCACCCCGATTCGGCGGCCCTGAGAAGGGCCGTTGAGCACCCCGATTCGGCGGCCCTGAGAGGGGCCGTTGAGCACCACGATTCAGCGGCCCTGAGAAGGGCCGCTATACTGGATGCAGCACCAAGCGCAGGACCGAGCGCAGCATGGCCCGCCGCGCCGGGAACCGCCTGGGCAGCAGGACCGAGCGCCGCACAATCCGCGGCGCCAGGAACGGGACGGACCGCGCCGCCGGCTGGGGGCCAGCAGGCGGTCTTCCCGCCAGACATCGGAGGCATCGGGACCACGGGCAGGATTCCGCGGGCTCACTCGGATGACACCATGCAGACACCGCCGCCGGAGGGGGCCGCGGCGCACGGTACTACATCATTCACGAGGGAGTGGGTTCGCGACCAGCGGGACCCGATGACAATGGTGGCAAGCGCCATCTCCGATGCGATCCGGTCAGCAAGGATCGGAGAGAGCCCGAGGACACACTCGGGCCAGGACGAACCGCGCATGAACGCCTTCATTGCGCGGCAAGCGGTGGCAAAGGACTTGCCGCCGTTCAGCGGTGACCCGCTAGACTGGCCGACCTTCAAGGCGCAGTATGATCAGTCCACGGTCTTGTGCGACCTGTCGGCTGCTGAAAATCTACTGCGCCTACAGAGAGCCCTGAAAGGGCGGGCCCGAGAATCGGTTGCGGCGCTTCTTATCGAGCCCCGCAATGTACCCGAAATCATGGCCATATTGGAGAGGTGGTACGGCCGGCCAGACAAAATCGTGGACAGCATGCTGGAGCGGGTAAGGCGCCATCCCCGCCTCACCGACACGGCCACCACTGAGGCGATCGTAGAGTACGCGGTCGCCGTGAGGAACGTGGTGGCCACAGTAGAGAATTTCAATGGCAAGCAGCTGGCATCCGCGCAGCTGCTGACGGAAATGGTGGGGAAGATGCCAACCTGCTACAAAATGTTCTGGATGGGCGAGCGCCGCGGCATGACGAAAGAAGTCACTGTGCACGACTTCTCCGCCTGGCTGACAGAGCTGACGGCGGAGGCACCGCATACCGGGTGCCTGGAGCCGGCGGCGCACGCACAGAGAGGGCGCCGGAGCGCCCAAGTACACGCCACTCAGGAGGAGGACGGAGAGCCCGAGGGAGGCGCGCCCGCCAGGTCGAGCGCAGCCGCGGGCCACAGAGAGCGGCAGTGCGCGGCGTGTAAATCGCCGCGACACGGGACGGCCGCCTGCACAGAGTTCGCCCAGAAGTCATACACGGACCGATGGGCGATCGTGAGAAAACACGGCGTGTGTTTTGTGTGCCTCGAGCCAGGGCACCGAGCCCCACAGTGCCGGTCGACACGATGCGGCATGAGCGGGTGCCGAGCGCCGCACCATCGCTTACTACACGGGGCGCCGCGAGCCACAGCCGCGCCCGGAGGATCGCACGCAGCCGGCGGGACGACGCCGGCCGCCGCATCGAGTGCACGCCGGCGATCGGAGGGGTACGCCGGCCCAAGCAGTGATTTAGTGGGTCTCACCGGAGACCGCCGGCATCACCGAGTGTTGTTGAAGGTGATCCCGGTACAAATCAGTGGCCCCCGGGGGCAAATAAAAGTGCATGCCCTCCTGGATGAGGGATCGACGGTCACTCTGATCGATGCAAAGGTGGCCAGTGCCGTCGGGGCCCGAGGACCGGTACGTGAACTGAGAATTCACGGCGCGAGCGGGATGTGTGCATCCGATGCCCGCTCGCAGATAGTGCACTTGTCGGTGACGGGCGACGGCAGCGAGTACTCGTTGAGGGCGAGTACGGTGCGCGGGCTAGCGCTTCCCGCGCAATGGACAATGCCGGCCCGGGAGAGAGGGGCACGCGCGGGCCGGGAGGCCGCGAAACAGGTCATGCCCCAACTGTTGATCGGGCAGGATCATGCGCACCTTATCGTCACCCGGGAGGTGAAGCCGGCGCATGATTCAAGGATCCTGTCACGTACGGCCCTGGGGTGGACCGTACACGGCACCGCGGAGCCACAGGAGAGTGAGGCGAGCGCCACCATTTTGGCACTCGCCGGAGTGCCGAGCCCGGCCGCCGATACCCGCCTGGAGGCGCTGGTACGGCAGCACTACGCGGTGGACTCGCTGGGGGTGACCACCGCGGCCCGGGTAAACACAGAGGACGCCCGGGCCACTGAAATTATGGCGGCCACTACGCGCCAGTTACCCAGCGGTCGCTGGGAGACAGGGCTCCTGTGGAAGCGGAGCGATGCCGGCTTACCAAACAACAGACAATGCGCGGTGAGCCGGCTGGCCGGCATCGAGAAGCGGTGCGGCCGAGACCCGGCGTACGCAGCAGCATACGGAGCCAAGATACAAGAGTACCTCCAGAAGGGATACGCCCAGCGAGTGGAGGAGAGCGAGGTGGCACGGCTAGGCGGCCGGCATTGGTACCTGCCTCATTTTGCGGTATTCAATGCCAATAAGCCGGGAAAAATAAGAGTCGTCTTCGACGCCGCCAGCCGGTGCCGAGGGACCTCGCTGAACGACGCCCTGCTAACGGGACCGGACATGCTATCATCGCTGCTCGGCAACATCTTCCGGTTCCGAGAGGGAAGGGTGGCACTGGCAGCCGACGTCCAGGAAATGTTTCTGCGCATCCAGATAAGACGGCAGGACCAGGATGCGCAGTTATTCCTGTGGAGACGGCCGGGCGAGACAGAGCCCGGTACGTACCGAATGACGTCGATGATATTCGGAGCGACGTGCTCGCCAAGCAGTGCGCAGTACGTCCGGAACCGAATAGCCGACGCCAGTGCCACCAAGTATCCTGCCGCCACCGAGGCCGTCCACACGAGGTTTTACATGGACGACTACCTGGACTCGGTGGACACCAGGGACCAGGCACGACAGATGTCGCGAGACGTGGCCGAGGTGCTTCGTCGCGGGGACATGCACCTGGCGAACTGGGCCTCCAATGACCCGGAGGCCCTGAGGCACATTCCCGAGCACCTAAGGTCAAACAGGCCGGTGCCATTATTGGGAGAGGAGAAAACAACAGAACGCGTGCTCGGGATCAGCTGGGACCCGGTGTCGGACAAATTCGTGTTTGGATTCAGAAGTCTGCCAGAGCTGCACGCCGAGGATCGCCCGACCAAGCGCGCGCTGCTGAGCGCGGTAATGCGGATTTTTGACCCGGTGGGCTTCGTAGCCTGCCTACTGGTAAAGTCAAAAATCCTGCTACAAGCGGTATGGCGGTCAGGGGTCGGCTGGGACGAGCCGATCCATCCCGAGCACGCGGAAAGATGGAGAGCGTGGCACCAGCTAGCCAGGTCTAGCCAGTGTGCAGTGCCACGACAGGCGATAAGAGGCCGGAGAAGCCGGCCAACGCTCCACGTATTCTGCGATGCGTCAGAACAAGCGTGCTGCGCGGTCGCATATTTCGTCGAGGCAGGAGAGGGCGGCACTTACGTAGCCTTCACCTCGGCGAAATGCAAGGTGGCCCCGCTCAAGCCGCTGTCCATCCCACGGCTGGAGCTTCAAGCAGCACTAATGGCCGCCCGACTGGCGGCCACGATAAGGCGGGAGCACTCGTGCACAATTGCACGAACCGTCCTGTGGACGGACGCCACCACGGTCCTGACATGGATCAGGACGGATCCCCGGGCCTACTCGGCCTTTGTGGCCAACCGGCTCGGGGAGATTGACGAGCTGTCGGACAGCGCCGATTGGAGATGGGTGCCCACCAGGCACAATCCCGCCGACCTGGGCACCCGAGAGAACGAGCCGCTCGATCTGAGCGAGGACGGCAAATGGTTCCGCGGGCCGGACTTCCTCCGAGGACCGGAGGCAGCATGGCCGCGGGAATCCGCACGGGCCGAGCCGAGCCGAGAGGAGCTCGAGCGGCGGCCAGAGACGGTAGCGCTCACCAGGCACTCGACAGCGACCGATGGGGCTCTGCCCGACATCACCCGCTTCTCATCATGGAGCCGGCTGGTGCGCACCACGGCGTGGGTCCGAAGATTCGTGGCGAATTGCCGACGCGCCCGGAGTGGGGCGCCGTGCGCGGACCTCACGAGTGAGGAGAAGGAGCAGGCAGAGCGCGCCTGGGTCATACACGCCCAGGCGCAAGCATTCGGCCAAGAGAGTCAGCTGCTGCGACGGGGGGAGCCCCTCCCCAGGGACAGTCGCTTATACCCGCTGACGCCGTACCAGGATGAATACGGCGTCATCCGGATGGACACCCGCTTGCAGGCGGCGGCGAGCACCGAGATCACCCCCGGCGTGCGGGCACCGATATTGCTGGACGGTGCCCACCCCTACGCCCGCCTGCTGATCAAGCATCAGCATGAGAAGAGTCAACACCCGGGCACCGAGAGGACGGTGAGTGACGTCCGCGGGAGCTTCTTCGTCCTCCGACTGAGGCCGACGGTGCGCCGGGTGCAGTTCGAGTGCCAGGTGTGCCGGGTCGCCAAGAGCCGACCACGACAGCCACTCATGGGACAACTGCCGGAGGCCCGACTGGCTCTGCACAAACCCGCGTTCACCCATTGCGGGGTGGATTACTTTGGGCCGATGGAAGTGACCATCGGCCGTAGGAGAGAGAAGAGATACGGCGCGCTCTTCACCTGCATGACGACGCGCGCCGTGCATATGGAATTGGCCAGCTCCCTATCGGCGGACTCAGCCATCATGGCCATCCGGAGGATGGCAGCACGCCGCGGCCATCCGCGCCATTTCTATTCCGACAATGGAACCAATTTCCATGGCGCGGACCGAGAACTGGCCACGGCGCTACAGGAGCTACGCCAAGAGCCGCGCATGGAAGACCACCTAAGCGGCGCGGGGTCCGACTGGACCTTCAACCCGCCGCTCGCCCCCCACATGGGAGGGGCCTGGGAGAGTCTGGTGCGCTCAATAAAGCGCGCGCTGGGGGCGACGTTGAAGGAGCGCGCACCAAAGGAAGAGACTCTCCGGACGGCACTGGCGGAGGCCGAATACGCCGTCAACAACCGTCCTCTGACCCACGTGTCGGTGGACCCGCGTGACAGCGTGCCGCTGACCCCGAACCACCTGCTGCTCGGGACCTCGGGCCAATACCAGCACCTGGCCGTGTACGGCGCACTGGACGAGCGGACCTGTCTCCGCAAGCAGTGGCAGGAGGCGCAACAAATCGCCGACGCGTTCTGGCGCCGATGGCTGAAGGAATACCTGCCCACTCTGGCGCAGCGACGCAAGTGGCAGGAGCCAGCACCGCCCATCCAGAAGGGAGCGGTGGCCATCGTCGCGGACCCCGCGCTGCCACGGAACTGTTGGCCCATGGGCATAATCTCGGAAGCGCGGCCCGCGGCGGACGGGCAGGTGCGAGCCGTTCGGGTGAGGACGGCGGCGGGCGACTACGACCGGCCCGCCACAAAGGTGATCCTCCTGCCGACCCGGAGGCCCGGGTCCCAGGCGGAATGCGACGAATAGCTGTGCTGCCTGAGGAGTGCGGCGGAGCCACACGGGGGGAGTGTTCCGCACAGCATTACGCAACGATGGACGCGAGAGAAGTGGCCCGAGAAATAAATAAATAGGAGGGGGCCATTTTTCCGCGTCACGAAAACAATCCGCCCGGCATCCCGCGCCACTGGATTTTCTACGTCACTGCACCAACGGACCGCCGCGCGGAGGGGGTAGCGGGCCGCGGCGAGACTCCGCCCCCGCCGGCGCGCAGACTATGCCGCATTTAGTTTTACGAATAACTAGTTGTAGAAAATTATATTGTATAGAAATGTTATGTTAATAAATAAAGAATGGAAGGGGCGATCGCCCGGCGATAATATTATGCACCTCAAAAATCATTCAGGTATTGAAAACGAGTTTTCCAAGTTTGAGGTGCGATAATTAATTCCCCGGGCCATCGCCCCGGATAAGACTTATCAGGCATCGCGAGGAGCAATAAAGACTATAAGAAAAAATACTCGCGGTGCCTGAGAAAGTAAAAATGTAAAGAGGAGAGAAGGAATGCCGGAGAAATCCAGAATCTGCCGTCTTCTCCTTCACGGCGAGAAAAATGAACAAAGTTTCGAGATCTCGCCGCCAGGGGGTGGCTGCGCTGGACCGCAGCGGGGCGGCAGGGGGACGGATCCGGCATTCTGATTGGAGGAGATCTCCTGGAGCCTGTAGCGCTCGTGGTATTTTTAGATGTAAAATAAATAATGGTCCAGTGGCTGCAAAGATCACTCTCGTTTCTACTCTCGCTTCGTGCACCACTGGACTTAGAAAAAAGCAAATCTCGTCTTTCATTCATCTCTCATCATTGGACCCCTGCTATCATCACTACCACCGAATCTTCTGGCTTCCTGACTTTGCAACGACTTTGGATCACGGACCTGGAAATTCACACGACAACGGCTGCTACACTGGACAAGATTTTTGGACCC